>JASPKZ010010695.1:805000-1427500 GCA_030220185.1 Diploptera punctata
ATGATAACGATGGCAGGATGATTTTCGGGGACCGTTGGGTCCTAAGCTTCATGACATTTGTCTTACAGGTGAGGAAAAAACCCGAAAACAACCTCACCAAGGAGCCTGTCCCGGGCCCGCTGCGTGACAAGACAGCACGCTACTTCGAGACCACAGCGGTGGACATAAAAGTAATAGAAATATGTATTATCTAGCAAATGTCTATAAGTTATATGGGAAAATCTTAAAATAGATAATTGCAATTTTAGTAGATTAAATAAATAAGCATTCCATTATTTAATTCTTATGCACACACAATGTAGAATATACCGGGATTTTTTATTCTTCTTCTACGTCATGGAATTAGATCATAGGCCTGTTTTTACATCAAATTTACATTAAAATGCTCGCCTTCTGTAGAATTTCTTAAAAGACTTGATAAAAAATAATTTGAAAATCGGAGAGAGAGAAATTATTTTGAATGTTATGAAACAGTTTAGTGAAAAAATCCCACATTAGTAATTGAGGATCTGGTGAAAATAATAGCAGAATTTACAGATGTATCAGAATGGATCATATATTCTGCTCGTAATGAAATTGCAAATAAAGGATATATATAGGCCTATTTATTGACATCATGGACAAAATATAAACGTTATGTAGGCCCATTTTGTAGGCTATATTTTTGTCATAAATAAATAAGAAATTGACGTATCTAATTATTGTTACCACCTTGCCTTGTATTCAGTCTGATTTCCCATTTAATTCTATGTTTCTTAAGTACAATGTTTCTATCGATGACAGTGCCTTATTTTACAACCAATTCTCATTAATAAATTATATACCCGATGTAATCAATATCCCCCTAATTTTAATAGAATTCCTGCAAAACTTATTGACCCTCTCACAGGAGCCTCAACATGAGCCTTAGGGAGTCATAGATGAACAAATTCACTCATATGGCAGATAAAAGTAACACAAGGGTTCCCCCAATAAACGGAGTCGGCGGAGTAATACCTGATACAAGTTTGTTTACAGTATAGCTTGAACTTAGCTTGAATAAAATACAGTGAAATTGACTCTATAGTAGGGTCTACGTAACTCCACGGCAAGACAGGTCTTGAAGGACCGTGGTCTATTTTCTGAATATAAAATTTGTATGATTTGAACAACTTCCACATATTTTTAATATAGGAAATTAATTTTGTTGATTTGTAATTAGAACAAATATAATTTTACTGCAATTAATTATACGTTTTATTTCAAGTAAGGCACATAAATACATTCCAATATTTTCAATGTTTTAATTTCATTTCAGAAACACTGAGGATATATCCTCCAGCAGGATTTACAGATAGGAAATGTGTTAAGACATACACTTTACCTACTGAACCCCCGTACACACTGCATCCAGGAGAAGGTTTATGGATCCCAGTTTATGCACTTCATCATGATCCAGAATATTTTCCAGATCCAGAGAAATTTGATCCTGAGAGATTCAGCGATGAAAACAAAGACAAAATAAAGCCATTCACTTATTTGCCATTTGGATCTGGACCTAGAAATTGCATAGGTAATTTTTATTTAATATTTCATTTGGAAGTTAACACTTTGAAGCTCATTTTAAAAAATGTTTGACTCAAGTAAACATCTTACATCATATTTTTGTAGAATTCATGAGAACATGTTTCAGTACGCTTGCGCACTATCTTAAATTCTTTCTGACTATTATTTTGTTACTCCCTATTCCCTCTTCCAAATAAATTATTTTCTCCAGGAATTTCAAAATTCATGAAACTTTATATTTTTATTATAAATTTAACACTTTTCATGAAATGACAAATCATATTTGAAGAGAAAAATATACGCCTAGACTGGAGTTCAAACCCAGGACCTCTAATTTTACATATTAGCGCTTCTTTCACTGAATTATCCTAGGCTTCCAATCTAGATACAATTTTTTTATGTTATACAATTGCCGAGAGCACCAAAGGCTCTAAATCGTTGTTCGACATGCCAAATGGCGGCTTCTTATTTAAGAAGATTTTTTAATGTGAATTTTAACATTACTTTATAAAGCCAGTAGAGCTTCTTTCTTTCATGACTTTTTTTTTTACTTAGTTCTTTGGATTTTTCTGTTTTAATAATTTTGCTTTCACTTCAGTTCTATGTTTTTCTAACCAACCGTGGGCAACTACTACATATTTATCTACTTCCCCATATCTCAAATTTATTTTTATTTGTCCTATGTATATCATTTCTCAATCAGCTCATTTTATCTGGTAAACTCCTGATTTTTTTTTTTTTTTTTTTTTTTTGCTTTTGTCAATCTTTTCATTTCTATTAGTTTTGATTGATTTATTTAGGCTATAATCATTTTTTGTGTTAATTTGATATTGAATTTGTCAATTTGTTTAAATTCATTGTATGTATGGGTATGCAAATTTTATTTATTTGTTATCAATTTCTTTTTCTGTCCGAAGAGTATTTTGTTGAACAAGTTTTTTTTTTTAACCTGTTTATTTTCTTGTGAATCATGTTTTCTTCAAAACCATTCTCTTTTGCTACCTTTATTGTGTGATTTTTCTCTATTTAAAAATTGTCTCTGTTCATGGGAATGTTTACCAATCTATATGTTAATCTATTACAACTGTCAGTTTGTGTGCAGTATGGTTGAATCCTGCTGCTTTAATATAATTATCTGTGTGCATTTCATTTCTGTGGTTTGCAAATTCTATTTTGCTTTTCCTTAATTTCTTATCAATTTGATATCCAGATTTGTTAGGCTAATTGTTTGTTATTTTCAGTTTGTAAAATAAATTTAATTGTTTTGCTCTTAATATTCGAAAACACTCAGATTCAACCTAGGAAGTTACTGAGTGTTTGGAATAGAGTACTGGGTTGCCATTTTAACAGTATTTTCTTGAGAGATATCCTTAAATAAAACTGAAGTATACAACACAGCACCTACAGAGTTGTAAGTTGTAGCCGTCCAAGCCACCCCCTCTTAAAGGAAAAAAACAGTTACCACTTGTCACTGAGCTCATGCGGACCTGTACTATCCTGTGTGAAAGTGTTGACTCTCATATTTACTATAAAGCTATTCTGCATGCCGTAAAAGAAAAACGATGTTTTTTAAATGTACAGTACATGGATTTGGAAAAAGTACTGCTAACATTGCCCCTCCTCCTCTCCCTAAACAAACAAATACCATTATTATGAGTTTGGCAACATCTACCCCCTGTACGTAGGGGCACATTGGCGTAGCCCATAAGGTCTGTAGTAACTTCCTGGGTTGAATTAGAGTGTATATGTTTTTGTTTAACTATAACAATTACATCGTCCACATATATTCACCAAAATTTGAACATAAAAGGGTGTGCTTCTGTATTTAGTAATTAAAATTACCCACGAATATGTTGGCCAATAACGGTGATAATGGGTATCCCATTGCAAGCCCAACTTTTGTCTGTAGAATTTCACGTTGAAAGTGAAAAATTATGCATTGATCAAACATCTTGTACAATACATACATAAAAAAATCACTGTGATGGAGACTATATGAAAATTCCGAAGAAAAATTGGCAGCCCCACCACATTAGGCTGGTAATCTATCCAAGGGAAACTTGCATTATTCGAATTGATCTCAAGAAGAAAGACAGGATGGGTGACATTATTGATGACAATGCCAATGTATCTAGAATTTTGACAAGTGTACTCAAAGTGACTACTTGGAGCAACAGAGGTATTATTCACAAGTTGAATGAACTTTCAGATGATGTGAATAAGAAAGAAATAGATGTAGCAGTATTCATCGAAACTAGAAAAAAAACCAGATGATCAAAAGATTTAGGAAATTATAGTATGATCTATTCTGGATTACCAGCTGAAAAATGGACAGCATCAGGAGTCACAATAATGATTCAAAAATTGGAAAATAAGATTTTAAATTATGAATGGATATCAAATAGAATACTTTAGATGCGGTTAAAGTTTTAATGCAGCTATAACCGTAATTGACGTATATGCATCGGTGGAAGGAAAGGAATTAGATACCAAAATATTATGAACATCCAAGCAACATTAGACAGAACAGAGAAAAATGAGCACATAATTCTAGCTGGAGACTGTAATGCCATGATAGGTAATTCCTCAATAGTAAACACGACTGGGTCTGAAGGAGAGTCAATATGCAATGAAAACGGAAACTCCCAAATTGACTTAACAATTTGAAAATAACATATTCGTTTTTTCGTCATAAGAACTGTCAAAAGTATACATGGGAAGTATGAGGAACAAAATCAATAATTGATTATTTCATTATCAACAGCAAAATGAATAATCGTATAGTGGACACACCAGTATTTAGAGGGCAAATTTTAAGTAGAAAGAAGTATTTATAAAAGACGACAAACTGACAAGAAGTTTACACCATAACAAAAATCGATTCATCTTTTGGAGTAAAAAAGCATTTGTACCTTATATGAAAATAGACTGAAAGATAAATAAAAGCCTTTAAAAAACAACATAGATGAAGATTGGAAATAAATAAAAACAACAGTAGGCCTAATATTAGTAGCTGCGGGAAGTTTAGGATATAAATCAACAAAAAACAAATAATGGATACATACTGGAACTATGAATTATAAGAAATAAGAGACAAAAAGAAAAAACATACCATATAATACATAATCAATCAAAAAATTTAGATGATTGTATTAACTATAAAAATTATGTGAGAAATGTAAGCTCACTAGAAAAGTTCGTAGAGGATTAGGATAAGTACATTAAATCATTAGATAAGGATATAACAGGTCTGCAAATAAGTGGATTCAAGATTTTAAGATCTACGCGTATGGAGTAAATAATAATTTTACAAATAACCAGCCTCGTGGGCTAGTGGTCAGCGTTACTGACTACTGTTCACGAGGTCCCGGGTTCGATTCCCGGTCGACCATAGGATTTTTTTCTCAAAGTGAATTATTTCTGTGGTTGCCCATGGCCGGAATTTAGGTTAAAAACTCTCCTGGCGCTTCATTGTCATTTAACACCCATCGTATCTGCGGGATAACGTAACTCCGCCTTCCAGATGCCCCAACCTAAGAAATGGATTACAATTCCGCCAATGCCAGGGGAGAAAGCCAGAAATGGCATAAAAAACAACCTGGTGACATTAGACAAAAAAATAATAATTTACGAATAAATACAATCACAACTTAGGAATGGACTGACTAATATTATAAAGCATTCTGGTATGATAATTAAGTGCAAGTAGAAGAAATATTTTACACTGAACCGATATCAGAACCCACAAATTTAATAAACCTAGAAGAACTTAATAAATCATTGGAAAAATTCAAAAACCAAAAGAGTCCAGGTACAAACAATTTAAATATAGAGTTATTTAAATATGGAGGACTGACTCTAAAACAACACTTATTCCAGTTGCATACTTATAATAATAATAATAATAATAATAATAATAATAATAATAATAATAATAATACTTTATTTATTCTGGCAGAGTTAAGGCCATAAGGCCCTCTCTTCCACTCAACCAGTACAAATACAAATAAATATTCGACAAATATAGATATACACTATACTAATTATAAACAGTTAAAGATACAATAAATGTAACAATGTAAATGTCATGTACAAACAACATTTTATAGGGTAATAACAATAATGATACGATAATATTAATAATAATAATAATAATAATAATAATAATATAAATATGATACATTATACGGGAAACACCAATTAATATATATATCTTACACTGGATAATAATGAAGTCGAGTTTAGAGCAAATATAAATTTAGATTTCTTTTAAAAGATGCCAATGTCCGGCAGCCCCTTATTTCTTGTGGTAGGGAATTCCAGTTGCGAGAAGTGGATATGGTATATGACATGGAGTGATGTGATGTCCTATGTTGCGGTATATTAAGTAAGAGACTATGTTGTGATCTTGTGTTTAAGTTATGGTTTGAGGATAGATACTGGAAACGGGATGATAAATAATTGGGAATCGAGGTATGTAGGATCTTAAATAGGAGAATTAGACAGTGCGATTTTCTTCTCTCTTTTAGATGTAGCCATGACAATTCGTGGAATAATGGAGAAATGTGATCGTATTTTCGAACATTAAATATGAATCTGATACACATATTATGGACACGCTGCAGTTTGTCCGACAATCCGTCACTTATGTCAGTTAGTAGAACGTCACAGTAGTCAAAATGCGGCATCACTAAAGTTTGGATTAAAATTCTTTTAAGAGTTGTAGGAAGAAAATGTTTAAGTCGCTTTAGGGAATGCATTATGGAGAAGATCCTTTTAGATGTTTGTTTTACTTGCTCATGCCATTTTAAATTAGAATCTAAGTAAAATCCCAAGTTTTTAACGACGTCGGTATAAGGAATTTGTTCATTATCTAATATGACAGCCGGCATATTGCCATTGTTTATGAGGTGTAATAACTTATAACAGAAACAGGTAAAATTATATTTTCTCTCTCCTAAAAAAAACAGTATTTGTGTTCAAACCCACGACCTCATAAATAACAGTCCACAACTTTACCACTACACTACAACAGTAATATGCAGAATTCTCCCACTATAACTACAGATGTTAGAACACATCAAATCATGTCCAACAACATAATATTGCATTGGCTTCTTCGAGTAGTACCAATAACACTCAAACGAATCTTATTTTTTACGACAGCGATCACTTTAATTTTTGCCAGATGTACATCACCATAAATAAACAGGCTCTTCCCCTATCTATTAAGTTTTATTATACTTTAGTACGAAAGGACCAAGTATGAGAAATAATTTTTAATTATTGAATATTATTAACTATTTTGGCAGATAAGTGCCCTAGAGTTAGAATCTGGTTATGTAAACTATTTACAAATAATATTGGAATTATTTATAATATTTATTGTTAGCTTAATTTTATTAATTCGTGTTTTAGTGGTGAGGCTTGAACGTAACGGTAAAACTGCTGTTATTTTCTGTTGCAATAGAAAATATAATCCCTGTATAAATATCTGTAATTCTCTATAATTTTTAATGTGTATTTTTTCCTATGAACTATAATTACCATATAATATTAATTTGTTTTACAGGAAATCGATTTGCCCTCATGGAAACGAAAATTGCTCTAGTACACATACTGTCTCGTTTTAATTTCCAAGTTGTTTCAAGAACTCCTATCCCAATACAGATAACAAAGAAGGGCTTCAACATGACAGTTGATGGAGGATTTTGGCTTGGACTTGAGGAAAGAAATTAAAATAATTAAAGCTCAAAGTACAGACTTAGACATGGAATATGACCTATATCCTGGTTGGTAAATTTTTCCAAGTTCCAATCCATGCGAGCTCTTGATACACACACATACGACAATATATATATATATATATATATATATATATCAAAACAGGTAATATATGTCAAAAACACACATTAAATATGTATTAAAAATGTTGAATTAACCCACTATAGGTCTTAGGAGGCTTTTGGAGTGTAAAAAGTAAGCTTCCAAACATTGATGAAAATCTACACAAGGTGTCAATTGAATTCTCTGCTTGCATAATGACTATTTTTATTCCCAGAACTCATTTCTATTTGCGCTCAGTTACCATGGCCATGATGATGTTAGATGATTTAGGCCAGTATAAAAGTCCCAAGACCATCAGGAGTCATAGCTGCAAACTTTGTAATCATATTGCATTAGCCAAGTATGCTATAGCATGTCCCAACTCAATCTGTATACTGATCCATGAAACTAGCACAAAGAAAGACTTAAGGTGGACAGTGAAATTCCATGCCTAAGGTTATACATATTCTACCAACTTTCTTAATGTGATACCGGTACCTATTACCTCGTCTTACATTACCGAATGCTACAAGTAAGTACATACAAGATTTATGTTTACGATGTTATAGGTACAAATGCTGAATCTTCTCTTTACTTTTCGTATATCGCTCTCCAGTTTGTATCCTAAATAACCCAGGGATGAGGAAAATAGGTTCAGTCATTTGGAGCTCTTAGGCTTCATCAAAACTCGCCATAAGAATTAATCATCAGCTCAGATGACAGGGATCAGAAATTCCCATTATCTTTCCTTAAAATATGTAACAAAAATACAGGTAATGTTGTAATATAGGCTACTCACATTGTTATTAGTTTCACAAAGTATTGTACTTATTTTCGTTATAACAATTTTTAGGATAACATGAAGTATTTTAGAAAGTTGCTTTTGTTACCCACAAATTATATAATTTGTTATTTTTTATGTGAAAAGCAAGTTTATATATCTATATATTTCTAAACTGTATGTAATATAAAATTGTCTTACTCTTGTATTTTTATAAAGAATAATAAATACTTAAATATGTTTATTTTGATTTGCAATTCATATTCTATGCCAATATTCTAAAAGAAACAAACACAGATCATTCAATTGCTCCTATTAATATTCAATATTTAATTATTTACACTTTTACACTAACGTAACAACAATTAATGTCAGTCAATTTCATAATAACGCAATTAAAAACCTATCTAATATGAAATGAAAATGATCCTTTATGTTACATAAATAAAAATAACAAACAAGCAAATAATCTACTGTATACCATATTATTTTTCCTATTAACAATTGAAAAAAAGTCTGATACTAATGCAATACCTTAAATTAATGTTTGATATAAAAAATGTGTTTGAGTAAAGGTAGACATTACCAATAAAGAATAAGATTATTGAAAAAAAAATATATACAGGGTGTAACAGGACCTTACCGACAAAATGATGGGGATGATAGGCCATGCAGAAGGGATCATTTTTTGTGAAGGAACATATAGTCGCAAACATCGTTTATGAGTTATGGGCAGATGAAGATGTTCACCCGTAAGGGTCGGAATTGAATACAAACAATTGTACACCGCATCATTTTATTAAAGAAATACATGTAAGTGTTTTGACGACGTCAAAAAGAATCCTGCCATGATCGGCCGTTCTGGCCGATCGTTGCTGCGACGATATCAAACATGCAATGAGGCACATGGTCGACTGTTTGAACACTTATTGTAAAAACATGTCTTTTTCAATAAACTGATACGTGTACAATTGTTTGTATTCAATTCCGACCCTTAAGGGTGAACACCATCATCTGTGCATAACTCATAAACGAGTGTTTGCGATTATATGTTCCTTCACAAAAAAAGATCCTCTCTTCATGGCCTATCATCCCTATCACTTTGTCGGCGAGGTCCTGATACACGCTATATATATATATATATATATATATATATAATCATCATCATCCGGTATGATGGCAGCTGTCGCCGTCTTCTGGAAACCAAATGCCATTCCTCTTTGTCCATCCATTCATCTTCCTCCAATCCTCTGATATTCATAGCTGCTTGTACCTTCTATCTAAATTTTCTTCGGTCTTCCTCCTTTCCATTGGGATCCATTCCATAACAATTTTAGGCAATCTTTGTTCTGGCATTCTTTTGACATGGCCATACCACTGTAATCGTTTCTTTTCTATAATGTCTATGATGTCTGACTCCTCTTGTACATCCATAATTTCCCTTATTTCTTTATTCCGTATTCTATCCATTCTAAGATTTTCCAGCTGATCTTCTTAAAATATCCATTTCTGTACTTAAAATTCTTTTCATTTCCCTGGTAGGAATTTGCCAGACTTCAGCACCATATGTTAGAATGCTCTGAATTATGGTTTGATATATTTGTAAGGAGAGGACATAAGAGACTCACCGCAATAATCCTACTCGACTACAGCAAAGCCTTTGACACAGTAGATATAGACTTAATGCTAGCGAGACTAAAGACACTACATCTGTCGGAAAACTGCCTTGATTGGTTTGCATCTTACCTCACTAATCGTCAGCAATCAGTTTCTGTTAATAATCGCATTTCTTCCTGGCGCTTGGTGAGGAAAGGGGTACCTCAAGGCGGCGTCCTCGCTCCTCTTCTCTTCTCGATTTATATTAATGACGTGACCAAGAAACTACAAAACTGCAAGCATCATCTTTACGCCGACGACCTACAGATTTACACACACTTTAGGCCTGACGAAATTAATGAAAAGTAAACACTGACCTCAGGCATATATCTTTATGGTCCAGACAATATGGGCTGAAACTAAATGTAAACAAAACGCAAGCAATAATTATCGGACATCCAAGGCTATTACACATCATAAACAATGGCAATATGCCGGCTGTCATATTAGATAATGAACAAATTCCTTATACCGACGTCGTTAAAAACTTGGGATTTTACTTAGATTCTAATTTAAAATGGCATGAGCAAGTAAAACAAACATCTAAAAGGATCTTCCCTATAATGCATTCCCAAAAGCGACTTAAACATTTTCTTCCCACAACTCTTAAAAGAATTTTAATCCAAACTTTAGTGATGCCGCATTTTGACTACTGTGACGTTCTACTAACTGACATAAGTGACGGATTGTCGGACAAACTGCAGCGTGTCCATAATATGTGTATCAGAATCATATTTAATGTTCGAAAATACGATCACATTTCTCCATTATTCCACGAATTGTCATGGCTACATCTAAAAGAGAGAAGAAAATCGCATTGTCTAATTCTCCTATTTAAGATCCTACATACCTCGATTCCCAATTATTTATCATCCCGTTTCCAGTATCTATCCTCAAACCATAACTTAAACACAAGATCACAACATAGTCTCTTACTTAATATACCGCAACATAGGACATCACATCACTCCATGTCATATACCATCTCCACTTCTCGCAACTGGAATTCCCTACCACAAGAAATAAGGGGCTGCCGGACATTGGCATCTTTTAAAAGAAATCTAAATTTATATTTGCTCTAAACTCGACTTCATTATTATCCAGTGTAAGATAAATATATATATATATATATATATATATATATATAGGGTTTCCAGTATAAAACCGGACACTCTGCGGCTGGCAGAGTGAAATGCGGACGAGGAGAGAGCGCAGCCTGACGGGTGAAACCCCGTGAGGCGTGTCCGGTTTTATATTGGAAGCCCTATATATATATATATATATATATATATATATATATATATATATATATTAATTGGTGTTTCCCGTATAATGTATCATATTTATATTATTATTATTATTATTATTATCGTATCATTATTGTTATTACCCTATAAAATGTTGTTTGTACATGACATTTACATTGCTACATTTATTGTATCTTTAACTGTTTATAATTAGTATAGTGTATATCTATATTTGTCGAATATTTATTTGCATTTGTGCTGGTTGAGTGGAAGAGAGGGCCTTATGGCCTTAACTCTGCCAGAATAAATAAAGTATTATTATTATTATTATTATTATTATTATTATTATTATAATTTTATATTTTTTGTAATATTTTTGCTTCACCAAACAGAGTTCAAAGCATTTATTGCTTGTTTTGTTTGTGCGATTCTATTTTTAATTTCTACTGTGTTATCGCCTGAATGGTCTAATTTTGTTCCTAAATATGTGCATTCAATACTACGTTTTAGTTCTTCTCAATTGTTGAAATTTATATTTTCCATTTCTCCTCCTATACACAGATATTTAGTTTTCTCAATGTTTATATAAAGTCCCCATTTTCCATATTCTCCTTTTAGTTTTTTAGCCATATATTCTATGTCATCGTGGTCTTGTGCTATTAATACCTCGTCATCTGCAAAATTTTGTGAATATACATGTTTATTTTAGATTGGTATGCCCACTTTTTGACATTTTTCCTCCAGTCTCTTAGTATTCTTTCGAGATAAATTTTGAATAGAGTTGGAGATAAACTGCAACCCGGCCTTAAACCTTTTGTAATACTAAATCCCCCTGTTATATGATTTCAAATTTTTATAGCTTCTATTAATTTTTTGGTAATATTAGAATTGTCTAAAGTTTCCCATAACATTTTTTTAGGAATATTATAATATGCCTTGTTTAAATCGACAAAAAAAAAAGAATATATATTAATGGGAACAACTGCAGGTCATAAGAATTGCATTATGTATATGTATATATATATACATACATATGCATATGACATGAAAAGAAAAATAAATGTTTGTGCTTGATTGCTTGGATAACATAAGTGGTAGCGCACTGAAGTATCAATTCAGAGGTCCGGGTTCAAATCCCCGTTCAGCCGTTTATTTTTCTTGTCATGTCATATTAGGCTTACATTGTTTAATGTCAAAACTTAGTTATAAGATATATATATATATATAATATGCAACTCCTATATTTTGAAATACTTCCAAAAAATAATATTTACTACAATATATTATAATTTCTCAAGCAAATGTAAGAACAATATAGAAACTATATTTAATTTGTGGTAATATCCAGTTTATGGACTTTTGGCATGATTTAATTTGTGAAAATCAAATTAAATTAGGAATTTACTCCCAATCTATATGTGGATATGAGGTCAAAAGTCAGCTGGTAGCCTGAGGGACTTTTACATCTGTCACGCCATTGAATTAGGAATTTAATTAAATATTTGCATAAGTAATTGTATTAGGAACTCCGTAGTGTACGTTGCCAAGTCCGGCTGAGAAAGGAGGAGGGTAAATGGCTAGTATATTGAGTCTCACAAGGGAACTGTCAACCATTGCATGCCGACACCTACCTTGAAATGTATCCCAGAGAAGCGTTATGATGTACCCAGGCCGGTTTTAACGCAAGATACAGAAATCAAAGCCAAAAACCAGCAATAGCAATTTTGTCACCCTGCTTGACGTAACAAATGGACACCCTGCTTGATTTAGAGTTGAGTGAGTATGGTGGAGTATGGACAGCAGGGTTATCCAATCCATCAAGTGAGGAGTTGTGTTAATCCCCTTAGTTTAAATTAGAGATTTGGCAATTTATTTTAGCGACTTGCAGTTACAAGAGGAAAATATTTTTTTGGACACGACCAAATCGCTTCTCTGGGAGAAATATCAAGGTAAGTTTCGGCTTGCAATGTTTGACAATTTTCTTGTCAGAGGAGTTTTGATGTCGAGTAGTGTTCTAGTTGGTATTTCTACCTATGTTATCAGCAAATCCTACTTTTTGTAGATGGGTGAAAGCGAATTACACTTCTTAAAAACGAGGACACACTCAGCTAAGATATTGTAATCCTGAAAGAAGGTTCCTGGTCCTCCAGGGACAATAATTCCATTCTTGTAAAAAGGTTGAATGTTAAGAATATTACAGGGAGGAAATATGGAGAGATCAACCCTTGACTAACTAGCAATGAAAGCTAGTGGAAGGTCGCCAATGATTAACAAAGATGGAAATCTTTCCTGCGAATGGGCGAGGTCCAACTTGATGATAATAATGAGTTGTAATAGGTTATTTCATAAGTTATGATTGTTTTCATGTTTGGTATTTTATAAAATAACATATTGGTACTATCGAAACCAGAATTTCATGGTCATGCAGACATAAGCTCTCTATTCTTCCAAAATCCTCAGGTAATATTTTCAAGTCATTCCCTATGTCATCCATCTCTCTCAATGCACGATTTATATTATCCTCTCATCTCATTCTTTGCTTGATTACTTAGTCCTTCCCTTTTGATTATGCTACAAGAAATATATTTCCATGATCCCCTTTCATAACCCATTTGCACCATATGCCCTGTCCATCATAGTCTACGAACTTAACTACTGTTATTACATCTGCTTCCCTATAAATATCATGGAGATCAGTTTCATGTAGTTTCCTCTATTCATATTTGTTGATCCAAAATTCTTCCTAAGTGCTTTATTGTCACACATACTATTTTTTCTCCTCTCAAAGCAAGAGACCATGTTTTGCCACCATATAACTTTATTTTTATATCCAATATATAATAAATAATAGTTTAAAAACTAAAATAACACGTTTTATTGAAAACCGAACTAAAAAATTAAAAATAATTTTAATTTCCAACATGCATGGATTAAAATTAAAGTGGCCAACAAAAGAATCATCTCCAACACATCTAGAATCAAACTAGAGTTATCTACAAAAAAAAATTACCATCAAAAGCGTGGAGTTATCTATATCAATTAACACATTTGATAATAAACAGATAATGGTAAAAGTAAAGTCTCTGAGAAGAAAACGCAAAAACCACAAAAAGCACCTCACGCTTTTGATGGTAAAATTATTTTTTTTTTTGTAGATAACTCCAGTTTTATTCTAGATGTGTTAGAGATGATTTTTTGTTGACCACTTTAATTTTATCCCAAGCGTGTTGGAAACTAAAATTATTTTTCATTTTTTAGTTCGGTTTTCTAATAAAGCGTGTTGTTTTAGTTTTTTAAACTATTATTTTTTTTTAATTTTTAGTTTAACTGATTGTCATAAACCGGAATCCCATGAAAATTTAATTGCTTACGATATTTTCAGTGTCTAGGCAAGAATATAATTATATACTTTAATTATTATTATTATTATTATTATTATTATTATTATTATTATCATCTAACATTATTATAATACTTTTAATATTAATATTTTACAGAATAAGATAAAAATGTAAATATCTTTAAATTCGATACTATTGTAGTATGAGGTAAAAGTAATACTCTTTTTAAAAAAATCCTGGATTTGAACCAGCGACCCTATAGATTTGAAATTATATACCACCACTCTACCAACTGAGCTACCAGAGGATATAATATTAATTTCTTACAACGATGGATTAAAAAGTCGATACGTCTGCAACCTATTTACCAGTCTTTATTTTTTTGATGTCCTGATGATCCTGGCCTGGATCATAGAAAAAAATTATGAAATTGTTGTATTGTCATTGGTCCTTTACAAGTATGCAAAGTTTCAAGTCGACCCAATGTTTTTAAGTGTGTGAAAATCGTGTTGGAAGATTCCGTTACATACATGGATACAGGTCAAGCTAATATAAAGCGTGAAAAAATGATTGTTTGTTGGTTTGTATTCTATGCGCTGCCATGCCGTTCGTTCGATTGTGATTGGGCTTTTGCAAAATGCTCAGGAGTTTCCCGGGATGGTCATAGGCTATAAGAGAGATGTAATACTCAACCCTTTCACCATTAAAAATCCTTCTTCAGTGAAAAAGTAGCTTTTTTGACGTATAAATGGCTTATACTGCCTAAAAAAATAAACAAAATTAATATACACAGAACTGAACATCTAAAAAAACTCTACAAAAAAGTCCACGGCAGCAAAATAATGTTCATCTTTAACAGATAACTCACAATAATTATTTTTGTCTTTCATTGATGCCTCCCGGGCGGCGGGTATTCTTTTACGGATAATTCACAATAACGAATTTTGTCTTTCAGCTCATTTGTGCCAAGAAGAATGAGAAGTAGATTCCCGGGCAACGCCGGGTAATCAGCACAGGGTATCTAAAAATAATTACTATACAGATTTATATTTATTTTTCATTTCACTTATTCTATTAAACATAAAAAGCACATTAATTTTCATATTTCTACTCATTTATACCAAGAACATCGGGACAAGTAGATTCCCGGGTAACGTCGGGTAATCAGCATGGGATCTAAAAATAATTACTATAGCCTACAAATTTTTCCTTTAACTTCAACGTAAAAACTCTATGCTAAAAAGATTAGAATAAGTAGATTCCCGGACAACGATAGGTAATCAGCACGGGGTATCTAAAAATAATTACGACATAAATTTTACCTTCTACTTATACATTAAAACCAATAATTGGACATATTTCCACATTATTCACGTTCCAGATTAAACAAGTTTTACTGTAGTTATTTTTCTTTTATATGATACAGATTGTTTGTCTTTGATGTACATAGTATGGGTAGAAAAAGTAAAAACGCTATAATAAGCAAGTCCCGCACTATATCAGAGTGGTTCAAACATAATCCCTTCATGATAATTGCGGGACATACGTTGGTTCAAGTCTCCACGGGGAAATACATTTTTCTCGGTATCTGATCAGTCTCCATTCAGAATCGCGGGGAATTTGGATAGCTACAAAGAGGGCGTCTTCAGGTTAGCGACTAAAGGTTAAAAAAACTGATATAACTGCTGACCACATGTCGCTCATGTACTAGATGAATATTGTCCACCTCTGTAAATGACACATGTGGATGTGAGGTCACCAGCCGGATAGTAGGCGAATGGTCTTCTAGGTCTACAATTCCGTGGAGAAGATGGAGAAGAGCCAAGAAACCTCTAGACAGAAAATCCGCCTGAGGCTCCACAATATCTTAAAGAAGTAACGAGTATAACGGTTTATAAAATGTTTTACTTTTTATACCCACAAAACTGACAACTAATTTTTTGAAGTGATGATTATCCATTTAATAATGCAGTGTTATGGCGAGTAGGATAGCCATAAGATTACCGGGATGGTAATGTGGTAAGAGCAATTATATTCAGGTTTGTTTCGACTGAATATCAGGTATTCAAGCACTTTCAATGAGATATCTCTAACCTATAAAATGATCAAAACATGCCTAAACTGGAAGAAAATGGTATAAAATAACTGAAGGATAAACTCCTCCCTCCCCCAAATATAATAATAATAATAATAATAATAATAATAATAATAATAATAATAATAATAATAATAATAATAATAATAATAATAATAATAGATTTATTTTACCTGGCAGAGTTAAGGCCTTAAGGCTTTGTTTACCACTCAACCAGGTTAAAAATATACAAAAATTATAATCAATTGAGTTGGTGTTTACTTGATGAAAATCCATATTTATTAATTAAATAAAAATAAAACGTAGTTTTATTTGATTTTCATATTTATTATATAATTCAGTGACAGCTGTTTCGGTACACTGTACCTTCTTCAGACATGTTAACAAATTATGAATTGTGTTCCAACTGATCTAAACAACAATACAATATTTATTTAAATTTTTAAATTTAACAAAGGGGATTCATTCAAATCAAGTTGAGAATTTAACAGTTTTTTACTACTTTTAAACTTATTAATTTCTACAGCCTCCAAAAGATCTAACTTCTTACCCTTATCACAAATATGTAAAATTTCAAAATTTGGATCGAAACAATGATTAAATTGGAATAGGTGGTTAGCATAGTTTGAATTTTCTAAATTTCTGTTATATGCTCTCATGTGTTCCTTTATCCGAGATATAAAAGGTCTACCAGTTTGTCCTATATAGACATTGTCACATGTGCCACACTTCAATTTATATACACCTGATAATTTTTCTTTTTTTGTTTTGGTTTTATTGTTTTTTATTATATTTTGTAGAATTTTATTAGTTTTAAATGCCACATTAATGTTCAACTTTTTGAAGTGTTTAGATATTTTATTTGAAAGTGGGCCTATGTATGACATTACGACATATTTCTTATTGTTTTCTTTGGGTACAGGAAAAACTTTGTTAATTGCTTTTTTGTAATTAATCTTCTTAATTAAACATTCTATAATTTCAGGGTCATATCCATTATTAACAGCCAATTGTTTAATAATATTCAATTCATTATTATATTCCAAGGGTGAAAGAGGGATATTTAAAAGTCTATGAATGTAACTATTAAAGGCTGCCATCTTATGAGTATATGGGTGAAGAGAAGAACTATGGATAGTGGTATCAGTATGAGATGGTTTGTGAAAGATACCAAACTCAAACTTATTATCAATGTGTTTTATTGATAAATCCAAGAAATTTATACTATTATTTGTTTCTAATTCCATTGTGAAATTAATATTTCTGTGAATGTTATTAATAAAATTTAAAAAGGAATTCAATTGTCTTTTGGTTCCTGTGAAGCCTGCTATGACATCATATAACAGAAATTTAGAAAATTCAAACTATGCTAACCACCTATTCCAATTTAATCATTGTTTCGATCCAAATTTTGAAATTTTACATATTTGTGATAAGGGTAAGAAGTTAGATCTTTTGGAGGCTGTAGAAATTAATAAGTTTAAAAGTAGTAAAAAACTGTTAAATTCTCAACTTGATTTGAATGAATCCCCTTTGTTAAATTTAAAAATTTAAATAAATATTGTTGTATTGTTGCTTAGATCAGTTGGAACACAATTCATAATTTGTTAACATGTCTGAAGAAGGTACAGTGTACCGAAACAGCTGTCACTGAATTATATAATAAATATGAAAATCAAATAAAACTACGTTTTATTTTTATTTAATTAATACAAAAATTATTCTTACCTCTAAATTACAATAAATAGGCCTATAAATATACATGGTACATCTACAATGTAATTATTAGGCTATATACAATATATTTTGATTCAATCTAGATTTAACGATTCAAATATAAAATGTACAAGATAGAAAAGTCAGATAAAAAGTATTAATGATATAGAATAAATTTAGTTGTCGGGAAAAATTAATTATTTAACAACATGTATTTGTATAAGCGTGACTTAAAAGTGCCAAGCGTGCGGCAATCCCTGATATCTTGAGGAAGGAAATTCCAGAAGTAGAATAAGAGGATGTGCTATTAAGTGGGATTGTTAGCAGACTGTTATTTTGTAACCTAGTGTCAATATTGTGGTAAGAACATAACTTCTCATATCTGGACGCCAGGTAACTCGGAGTGTAGGAATTCAAAAATTTGAAAAGAAGTGAAAGAGAGTGCAATTTATGTCTGTCAGTAAGACGGAGCCAAGAGAGATTATTGAAGTGTTCGGAAATATGATCATAACTGCGGATTTTGAAATTTAATCGAACGCAAGCATGCAGTCTCTGCGACAAGTCACAGTTTAGATCATTTTAATATATATATATATATATATATATATATATATATATATAGAAAAAATACGAATTGTTCATTTCTAAGGATTAATTTTTGTCCGTTTGTTTGTAAGATAAGTAATGTAAATGCACAGAACATAAGTCCTAATTTCTTTGGTAAATATTGTCAAAATATCATAAACTTTTGTTCGTAATTATATAGTTTCCTCTCTCTTTTACGAAACCCCGTTCGTGCATTACTTTATAATTATGTTGAGGATTGGCATGGTTTTCACACTTCATATAGATAGAGACGATAAATTAGACACATTTTATTTCGTATTTTTCGACATATTCTCAACACTGGGCTGCAATGTTAATAATTCTTCTTGCGAATTATAAATAAGATTTTTTTTTATTTTGTACATTTAAAATGTTTTGTGTTGAAAATAACTACGGGTTTAAAAAATATATCAAAATAAAATTGTATTCGTTTTCATGTATTGTGTGAAATCAGATTAATATTCAGAATCATAATAAAATAATCATAAGTAATGCCACGAGTGATTTCCAAATTATCGATAAATCCACGACTCATGAACTGAGGAGTGAATTTGTCTAGAGAATTTGGAAATCAAGTGGCATTTGTTAGGACTATTTAACGAATAAAATTAAGCTATTTACTCACAAATCATTATTTAAATATGGTCATTTTAAAATATTTATATATTTAATGTAAACGGCGATGTTTGAAAACAAATTAGAAACGTTATGTTTCATTTTTTCATCACTGCAACCAAATAGAATCGCAATATTGTAAGAATGCACCCTAGTGGAGAAAAAGTAAAACATATCATTACAGGTTATTGATTAATTTCTGATGTCCTACGATGTAAATATGTCAATTATATTTTTCTGCAACGTTAATTCCTTGGAAATAATAGTTTAAGAAAGTGCGAACAGTGGTTTTTTTTTGTGGTATAATCAATTGCAATGAATGTTTTTATATTATATCTCGCAAGCAGAATCTGGATACATTCGTGCAATAATTTACAATCTGGGAGCCACTTGATAAAATTAAAGTGATAAAATCGAGGTGAAAAACGACTGTGATTGGTTGTAAATCAAAATTCATTGAAATGTGATTGGTCATTGACTGCCATTTGGGGCATGAGTTAAATAGTCAAAAATAAACTATGTACATTATAAATAAGATTTTTTTTTATTTTGTACATTTAAAATATTTTGTGTTGAAAATAACTACGGGTTTAAAAAATATATCAAAAGAAAATTGTATTCGTTTTCATGTATTGTGTGAAATCAGATTAATATTCAGAATCATAATAATATAATCATAAGTAATGCCACGAGTGATTTCCAAATTATCGATAAATCCACGACTCATGAACTGAGGAGTGAATTTGTCTAGAGAATTTGGAAATCAAGTGGCATTTGTTAGGACTATTTAACGAATAAAATTAAGCTATTTACTCACAAAATGTACATTATTTTTTGACGCCATACATTTGTCGCTCAAGTATTAGATATTTTAATTATATTCGAGCTAAGAAATGATTACGCACCTATATCACGTTCACCTTGTTTAACCTGATATTTTTGCGCTGTGAAAATATTTGTGACGACCGGAATGAGTTCCTTTACCTAGTAATTTTACTAGGGCTTTATGATTTATCTAAATTCCTAAACTTCTCTGATCGAGATTGATAGATATTAACTTATTTCAAACCTCGAGTTTTCCTCACCCTAATACAACTTTGAGTCACAGATGAATTCTGTATTCTTGAACTCCAATTCAGACAATATCTGAAAAGTGAATATGGGAGTAAAATCTGATTTCAGTACTTTGCACGAGACGATGAGTGAGAATAGCAAGGTCATTTGAAGTTCGTATTACAGCGTGAGGAATAACGATTTCGCAATCATTAAATAATGACATTGAGTTACGTCACACCACAGATGGAGGCACAAATCCGATTCACTAGTATTAGTGCTGTGGTGCAATTGGTCCAACAATAACAGACGCAATATTCACGTAAACACGATAGGTTTGTTGTTGAAAATGTTTCTAATAAATTACTATATGTTTTTTCAAGTGCAAGTGAAAACTATTAACCGCCAGAATGTCAAAATATCTTATTAATTTAATTAATAATAAATATCGGTAGTGTTTGTCATATAGCGATAGGCCTATGTAGAAATAGATGGCTAACAGTGACGTGAGGGAAGAAAGGGTCAACACAAGACTCAATCATACCGTCAGTTATTTTCATAAGTAATGCCATGCGTTATTCCCAAATTATTGACAAATTCACGAGTCACGAAGTGGGTAAAATGCCAAATTCATGTTTTTTTTTTTTTTTGACAGAGATTAGAGAACTCGCCGAGTCATTAATTGTAGCCCTATGTAAGAAGACCTCAGTTAAATGATTCCGTGAAAAATACATGAAATTAATTAATGGATACAACTTGTACCTGATGAACTAAAGCCATTGGTTGCAGTTGGAAATACTAATATAATTTCAAATGTAGAATGTGAAAGGGTATTCAGTTAATATGAACAATATTATTTCAATCGTTCTAAGATTGATACTTCTAAAAACAGCATCTATCTTAATTCATTAGTAGGATCTCTCTTAGTGCTTTTGATAAGAATATTATATAAAGCAATGGATAAACGAAGGTCATCGGCATGCAGATTACCAGTCCTACATAATCCCTGCAGATCAGCTAATTTAGAAGGCAATGTAAACATCTGGTAAATATAATTATAATGCATGCAATTTTTAAAATATCATATATTTGTAGATGATTAAACAAAGACTATATATCTTAAGGTGTATTTTCGTAAATACGTCTATAAATTAAATGAGTAAAATCATCCCGCTCTTTTTCCATTCCAACTCAAGAACTGTGTATGCGTGTGTGTATATTTATTTATTTATTTATTTATTTATTTATTTATTTATTTATTTATTTATTTATTTATTTATTTATTTATTTATTTATTTATTTATTTATTTATTTATTTATTTATTTATTTATTTATTTGTAATCATGAATTTCATTTTTTTTCAGAAAATTTCTCAGTTCATCCAGAGGCCTAAAAACTTAGAAAATATAAATTATTTTATCTGAAATGATACCTTCTATGGAATCATTGTGTGTGTGTGTCTTTATCGGTCTACTAGTTCTGGCAATTTATTTACTTGGGACCTGGAATCAAGACCATTTCTCCAAAAGAAATATAACGAGCCTCAAAGCAGTGCCATTTTTTGGTAATATGGCTCCAATAGCATTTAGAAGGTTATCTTTACCAGATTTCATATTAGATATATATAACCGACTGAAGGGGCACAAATATGGCGGTATATATGAATTTATGAAACCAATTATTTTATTACGAGATCCAGAACTCATCAAGATGGTGACTGTAAAGGATTTTGAATATTTCTTGGACCACCGTTCCCTGTTTACTGAAGATATTGAGCCTCTTTTTGGCAGAGGATTGGCCGCTCTTCAGGGTAAGTAGACTATTTTTTTTCTATACTTTTAATTTCATTAAATTTTGTCAATTTTAAATTATGACTAGCGTTCAACAACCAGTTTTTTACCATTTGAACTTTTTCAATAATAAACGATAATCTGACAAATGAAGAAACTTTTCTTTCTCATTTTCCAGACTTATGACTCTTTAAATATATGAATATAAATTAATCTACTATATATAAAAAATGAATGGTTGTTTGTACTTTATGCGCGGCCATACTGTTAATCTAGTATATAAAAAATGAATGTTTGTTTGCACTTTATGATCCGATTGTGATGGGGCTTTTTGCAAAATGTTCAGGAGATTCCCGGGATGTTTGTTTGCACTTTATGATCCGATTGTGATGGGGCTTTTTGCAAAATGTTCAGGAGATTCCCGGGATGAACATAGGCTATAAGAGAGTTGTGATACTCAACTCCTGCACCCTTAAAAATCGCCCTTTGTAGTGGAAAACATAAAAAAAAGTAGCTATTTGGACGCTTAAATGGCTTGCGCTGCCTACACCGTAACAAATACATAAAATTAATGTACACAGAAATGATTATCTCAGGAGTCTCTACAAAAAAGTCCACGACGGCATATGTTTTTCTCTTACAGATAACTCGCTATAACCACTTTTGTCTTTCATTGATGCCAAGAAGATCGAGCCAAGTACGTAGATTCCTGTGCAATCATTGCAGCTCATGGAGGGTATTCTTTTACGGATAACTCACAATAACGAATTCTGTCTTTAAGCTCGTGTACTTACTTACTTACTCACTGGCACTATCGAACCCGTAGGTTCATGGCCGCGCGGACATAAGCTCTCCATACATCCCTATCCTGAGCTAATGCTTTCCAATCATTCCCTGTATAATCTACTTCCCTCAAATCATAGTTAATGTTGTTCTCCCACCTCATTCTTGGTCTACCAACTGGGCGTTTTCCCTCTGGCTTTCCTACAAGAAGCTTCCATGCACGTCTTTCATTTCCCATACGTGCAACATGTCCTGCCCATCGCAGTCTACGAGACTTAACTGTTCTTATTATATCTGGCTTCCTATAAAGACCATGTAGTTCATTGTTATGTAGTCTTCTCCATTCACCTGTCTCTTCATCTTTCTTTGGTCCAAAAATTTTCCTAAGAACTTTATTCTCAAATACTCGTAATCTCCTTTCCTCCCTTAAAGTAAGCTCGTGTATGCCAAGAAAATCGAGATAAGTAGATTCCCGGGCAACACCGGGTAATCGGCACGGGGAATCTTAATATAATTACGATATACATTTATAATTATTTTTCATTTTACTTATTCAACTAATCATAAGAAGTACATTAATTTTTGTCTTTCAGCTCATTTATGTCAAGAAGATCGGGATGAGTAGATTCCCGGACAACGCCGAGTAAACAGCACGGGGTATCTAAAAATAATTACGATATAAATGTTTCCTTTCACTTATTTAACCAAACATAAAACATTAATTTTCGTATTTCACTCATTTATGTCAAGTAGATCGGGATAAGTAGATTCGCGGGCAACGTCGGGTAATCAGCACGGGGTATCTAAAAAATATAAATTTATAATTATTGTTTCTTTTACTTTACTCAACTTATTTTGTTTAATAAAAGCACATTAATGTTTATTTATTTAGGCGTAGCAACGCACGCCGGGCATTAGCTAGTAACTTATACAAATTCATCCATATTATATAGCCCTAGCTTTGGTTAGTGTCTAAAGTATCTAAAAATAATTACGATATAAATGTTTCCTTTCACTTATTTAACCAAACATAAAACATTAATTTTCGTATTTCACTCATTTATGTCAAGTAGATCGGGATAAGTAGATTCGCGGGCAACGTCGGGTAATCAGCACGGGGTATCTAAAAAATATAAATTTATAATTATTGTTTCTTTTACTTTACTCAACTTATTTTGTTTAATAAAAGCACATTAATGTTTATTTATTTAGGCGTAGCAACGCACGCCGGGCATTAGCTAGTAACTTATACAAATTCATCCATATTATATAGCCCTAGCTTTGGTTAGTGTGAATATATAAGCTAATAGAATGTCTTGTAAATATTTGTAATGTCTCGGAAGTGTCAACGGCAATGAGCTGAAACCAGGATGACCCTAAAAACCGTTGTGGTCTATGTGTGTGATTCAGAATTTCCCCTCTCTCCATGTAGTGTTCGTTTAAGTCCAGGGAGATATGGGGCATGTAGCCCTATAAAGAGAGTGTGAAAATAAGAAAAAGAGAGCACACGCCACATCTAAAAATGTTACATTACTCAAACAGCAATTCTCTAGTCAACAGCATTTTTGCATCTGGAATATGATACATCAATTAGCATGATTTGGTGTGTAGAATCCGAATCTACCTTTCAAATTCAAAATGTTCCAGCACGAAAGAGTTTTGGGTTAAAGTTTTTTTTTCACAGTTTTTTTTTTTTTTCAGTATTTAATTGATTCTGTCCATTTGTTGAAGTGATTTTTTTAATTATTTTTAAATTTTTTATTTCTTTTCTTATATTTCTCATATTCGTTTTTTTTTTTAAATTTTAATTTCTTTTATTTTTTCTACAGGAGTGCTATAAGAATGTGCAAACCGTCAATAGATGACATATATAGTAAAGATTCTAAACTTTACACGCTAAATGGCAACATAATCCAGTAGTGGAAAGATGTTCAAACATGCATGGTGCAATTCATACCATAGTTACCTCAGCCTAAAAGTGTATTGTGAGTCTGTGTTACCTCATTGAGTGTTTCCTTTAGGAGAAATTGAAATATTGTGATGTTTAAAGCTTGTACTTACTAACAATGACAACTGGTAAACATCATTTTTGCCTAAACCACCCGACAACATTCGTTATGTGTGTGGAAAATTCACTCTAAAAGTTTTAAGAAAGCCTAACACTGATTTAGTTAAGATATCATTTATAAGTTGTATATTGATTTTCCTCTTGGTGATCAAAATAAAAATTTGCACCTCATACTGTCTGCATAACCTACTATGACTTTAACCGAATGACTGATAGGAAAACCCAGAGCCATTCCATTCGCTGTTCAATTAGTGTGGTGTGAACCTAAACACCATATTTCAGACTATTGCTTCTGCCCCACAGTTATTGGACGACAGTCAAATAAAACTAGACATAACAAAGTATTCAAATGTGTCTTTGGTGAATTTGTATATGTTCCATAATGAACGGTTGCCTATTTCTGTCTGTAGCTTGCAAGCCACGAAGCGTTAAGTCAATCAGAAGGTGCTGAACATGTCGAAGACTACTTCTCTCAATTTCATAACACATAAGCCTCGCCTCTTTAATCATAAGTAACTGAACGATTTGGTTCGCGAACTAAAACTTTCGAAAGAACAAGCTGAACTCTTTGGGTCGAAATTGAAACAACGAAACCTTCTGCTGCAGGGGCAACAAAATCAGTTTTAGATCAAGAAGTACCATTATTATCTCTGCTCAATATTTCAACATGCAGAATTTAATATGTGTGTGTAGGTATGTCAATGGTCTGATGATGTAACTACGTGTATAGCATAACTCTCAGGGGTGGCGACTATTTATTTTAATAGATAATGGAATTTATTGCCTTTTTTTCAGAATAAAGAAAATACATATGCATTTACATTGCGCACGGGCCTGCTTGGCCGTACGTGCATTATTTTTCCATGAATAAAAAAATAAAACTAATAATATAAACAAATACCTACAAATACACCTGTATCAAAAAACAATAACAGGCTACATATATGTAAAATCTATGTCTACACTAAATCACAATAATACATATCTACATTCATCCACATTCCGTACATTAATATTAAAAAAAATGCTAGAAAACAATTATTGACTCTAGTAAAACCAGCTTGAAAGTAATGGCAATACATTTCCGTCGGTAGCTTTGCTGCTAGAGACAATCAAATATATACAGTCAATTAATAGCCTATAAGGAAATCATAATTTTTGTTACTGGAAAGGTAAATATGAAAAACACTCCACTGATAGAGCCTGGTGAAATAATTTTGCCTCTGCTTCATCTTAAGTTGGGCCTTATGAAGAACGTATAAAAGCTTTGGATAAATGAGGCCAGTTCTTTAATCATTTAAAAGAAAAGTTTTCCAAATTGTGTAGAGAAAAGCTGAAAGAATATACTTTTATTGGACCACAAATAACAAAATTGTTGAAAGATCCAATCTTTCATACCAAACTCATGCTCAAGTCTAGTGTTTGTCCATCACGATTTTCCATACAACATTCTTATGCCACTGTTGCACTACACACTTTTACCATACGTAATAACGTTTCGTGCTATTTTAAACATTTCTTACGATTTTTAAACATTTATATAATTACGCAAATATTCTACAGAATGGCAGTGCGTATATACGAGAAGCGCAAATGTTTAATGGAACTTCCACTAGGTGGCTCTGAAATCGGTGTTACCAACATTCGCAATTAATTCCTAAGCATATTTCAAGAAATTAATTTCAGTTTTGTTAAATTCCGATGGGACAAATTATTGTAACAAATTTAGTTTATAGTTTATAAATAATATACTTATTTATTACGTTAGGTTAGGAACAGGGAAGTTGGTGTACGTCCATTTATTATAAGCATTTGGTAATTTATTGCGAAGTTTGTAATACCGATTTCAGAGCCATCTGACGGAGACTTAATTAAACATTAGAGCATCTCGCACATGCGCTGCGATTCTATAGAAATTTGAAAAATTCGCGATCGATAAATACTAGACTTTTTCCCCAAACTCACGAATTTCGAACTAACTGCTTGGTCCTCTTTCAAAGGAGTTGTGAATGATCTGTTGGACTACTAAAAATCATAGAGTGTAGAATGTTGCTTAAAATTCACTTTTTGTATTCCCATCTTGTTTTCTTCCTGCAAAATTTGGGAGCCGTAAGCGATGAGCAGGATGAACGCTTTCACCAAGACATCCTTACAATGAAACGCCGTTATCAAGGTCACTGGAACCCTTAGATGATAGGCGACTGCTTCTGGAGTCTTCTTAGGGAGAGGATAGTTGTCATATTTTTCGAATACCAAAGAAGATCAAAGTTGAAAATATGTTGTTAATTGAGGAGGCAGCTGGAAGAATGGCCTATGATCAAAAATGCTGATTAGAGATATTATCTTCAAAGTTTTGTTTATGATATTATGTAAATAGTATCCTTGTTGTGTGAAGAATGGTTCCCATCACTTACAGAGTGAGATTATTAAGAAGCGAATTATACAACAATGTTGACCTTTATACGGATGTGCTTTGAGACAATGACAACTAATATTTTCGAGTAAGAACTTGAAATTAATATATAATAATTACCGAAATATATTATGTTAATCACATAAAATACTCTAAGTTTATCTATATGATGGAACATATTATTGTTCATCATCTCTTCTCAGTTTCCTGTGACATTACTGCTAAAAACTAGTTCTTAATCAATGTACTGCCATTGTCTTCAAATAACAGTGAATTTCTTGCCCCAACTAGGTAAACAAGACAGTTACACTCTTCACTTTGTTAGAGTTTATTGGCACATAAGAAACTGCAGAGAGATCAAGGTGGTTTGGAACAGTTTTCTTTAAATAACGGAATGTTTGATATGAGTCCTGTTCTGTGGATATAGGGGAAACTAACAAAGCTCCAGCGATCTTGTAGTGTTTATCATAGAGCTCGTTGAACGTGGAAGAAATGTGAAATGGATGTGGGGTGGCGGTTGTTGAGTGACACTATAGAAAAAAAAAAAAAAAAGAAAATCAGGAATTATAATGTATAACGCATTACAAAAACACTGACTCGCCCATATCGCACTACTTTACAATGGAGTAGCTAATCCAGTTATTGTACGAAATCTAATTGAATAAATTAAGGGGGAGTGGTGGGTGAAAGTTCGACATTTTCGGTCGAATTTAGCATTTTTTGTATTTTGTATTAAAAAATACTACGTACCTTAAAGTATAAGTTGGCGAAGTTTCAGTGTCCTATGGCGCTTCGAAGTCTCCCTAATGACTGTAGGAGGGCACATACGCTACATTCTAATTTAACTGCATGCAAACTTTCAAATTGGCTTTTCCATATTTTTATTTTCATTGCATTTCAATACATTCAAATCAAAATAGCATTGACAAATTTAATGATAGAAGCACGAAATGTTAACTGCATGTCCCACACATTATGGCTAATATTTTTATGCATGGATTTTGAAACAACGTTTGATAGTGTTTGAAATTAAAAAAAACGTGTGTAGTAATTAAACAAAATGTTCATATGCAGAGGATGTATTTTTTTTCTTCCTTTATTATAATGATATAGAAAAGTTAATGCATAATGTTATTCTAAATAAGTCGTGGTCGTGTAGAAAAAAATTTAAAAAATTTACTAAAAAATTATGGGACATTAAAAATTTTAATACGCAAATGTTTTAATGGATGTTTTTCAATAAACACCTTTAAGCCTAGAAGGATGAAACTTTAATATAATATTATCTATCATGGCACGAATGTGTGTACAAAAAATCAAGTATGTAGCTTAAAAACGGTATAAAATAGAAATGTCGCCCATTACCCCCTTAAATATTTTGGAACAGTATTGTTTTATAAAGAAATATACAGGGAGTTAAATTTCCATGTTCACGGATTGTTTTCACATGACAGTAGATTCTGTATAAATCATTTTGACTATATGATAACTTTGGGTTCAATAATTTCATAAACCAAACAAAAATCAATTGTTATTAATATAATCAACTTTTATAAGATTCATACACAAATACACAAATTCAACATAAAACTAATAACACGATATGTCGATGATGTACTAGTAATATATGAAAATGAAAACAGAAAAGAAAAAGAAATACTACAAGACTTAAACAACATGCATGAAAAAATCACTTTCACCGAAGAAATAGAAGTTAACAACAGCATAAACTACTTAGATTTGTCTATAACCAAAAATCTACACAACAATAAACTAGAAATCGGTATCTACCGGAAACCCACAAACAATGCTCTGGCCATAAACAAAAATTCTACACACCCTTTTCAACAGAAAATTAGTACATTTAATAGCTTAGTCAGTAGAATGTTGAAACTCCCATTAAGCAAAGACAATTATATCCAAGAACTCAACTACATTAAGTATATGGCAAAAACCAATGGCTATAATGAAGAATTCATAGATAAACTCGTAAAAAAACAAAAAAGGAAGAACAACATAACCAACATAACTAAACTAGAAAAAGAATCTGACAACAACAAGAGAAACATGGATAACACTTACATACACAGGAAAAGAAACGACAAAATTAGCCAATGCACTAAAGAAAGCCGATAAAAAACGTAAAAATAGCATACAGAACCAATAACAAATTAAACAACATAATAAACAATAACATTGAAGAAAATAACATTTTCAACAGCAAAGGAGTTTATAAACTGACATGTAAGGACTGCAACAAATTTTATATAGGAAGGACAAACAGGAGTTTTAACATCAGATTCAAAGAACATTTTCGAGACTTCATTCATGCAGAAGGTAAATCAAGCTATGCAAAACACGTTATCCATGAAGGACATCGCATGTTAAATATTGAAAACACCCTAACAATAATGCACAGAGAAAATAATCCAGCGAAGATAAACGTACTCGAAGAGATGGAAATCATGAAAGCAGCTCACAACGACAGCCTGATAAACGAAAACGAACCAAATACATGCAACCCCCTCTACCAGATCTTCAGTGAAACACCAGTTTTGAATCCTGCCGATGATGGGACAAGTCCCGAAAGCGCTACAGTTAAATGATAATTAAGTTGAGGAGACGGACCTTTCAGGTGAATATTCTATAATTTTATATTAATTATTAATATAATACTGTAAAATAATTGTTTTTCATCAATAGCAAAAAATTTCAGTTGCGTTTTCTTTTTATGTTATTTAACAACCAATGTTATTACACATATTTTATAAAATTTTGCTTTCTATAGGACAGGAATGGAAACACATGAGATCTACTTTGAGTCCTGCCTTCACATCCAGCAAGATGAAGTATATGTTCGTGTTAGTGTCTGAATGTGGAGTTCAATTAGGAGATTTCTTGCATCAATGTATAAATGATAAAACAATGAAAATTCAAGACTGCAAGATTGAAAGAGGTAAATTCTTCCTTTAAATTCACATACTTACTTACTCTTCGTCTCTATAGCACTTGGCCTCCTTCACAGCCTTCTTCTATTCCTCTCTTTGCTGTGCCAATCTTCTCGATCCTCTTATCTGCAGTTTTTCAAGTCCTGTTCTACATCCTGCAGTTACTTCTTTTTCTGTCTCCCTATTATTTTAACCCCTATAATATTGTCATGTGGTAGGCTTTTGGGTATCTTGTTGTTCTCCATTCTCTCTACATGACCTAACCATCCCAGCCGTAAAGAGTTTATACATCATACAATGTCTTCTCCTCCCATTATTTGTTCTATCTCTGTATTATGTCTCACTCTCCATAACTCATTTCCACAGATTGGTCCATATATTCTTCTTATAATTTTTCTTTCAAATGTACTCAGGGAATCTCTATTTTTCCTTATTCAGAACCCTACTTGAGCCGTGTATGTTACTACTGGTCATGTTAAGGTCTTATAAAGTTTTAATTTAGTTTGTTTCGTTAATAAACTTTATTTTATTAATTTCCCACTTATATAATAAGCTTTATTTCCAATCATTATGTTATTATTTATTTATTCTGACTAACAACCTTCGTTATTTTTTTGTACTCCCAAATATATGTATATAGGCCCTATATGATAAGAAAAATAAATGCCTGGATGGGATTTGAACCCGGATCTCTGAATTGGTTCTTCAGTGTGATATCCATTACACCACCAGGCAAATCTAATACAAACATTTATCTTTGTTACATGGATATATATATATATATATATATATTATATATATTATATTCTCCATTATTGCTAGATGTAGTAAGAACTCGGTCTTCACTGCCATCTGGTAGCTAGCCACTATACCAAGCAGGCAAATTAAAGAGAATATTTTTACTTTATAGCAGTGACGCTTTATCGATATAATAATTAACTCTTTGACTTGAGCAATGCAAGCTTAATATGATATGATAAGAAAAATAAATGCCTGGACGGGATTTGAACCCGGATCTCTGAATAGATACTTCAGCGTGATATCCATTACACCACCGGGCAAATCTAATACAAACGTTTATCTTTCTTATATATATATATATGGTATGATAAGAAAAATAAATGCCTGGACGGGATTCGAACCCGGATCTCTGAGTCTGTGCCTCAACGTGATATCCATTACACTACCAGGCGAATCCAATTCAAACACTTATTTTTCTTATATATGTATTATATTCTCCATTATTACTAGATGTCGCGAGAACTCGGTCTTCACTGCCATCTAGTAGCTGACTATAACAAGTAAGCAAATTCAAGAGAATATTTTTACCTTATAGCAGTGACGCTATAAAGCGTTATACATAACTGATTGAAAAATTTTACTTATGTTCAAAAGAAATAAGAGTGACTTTTATCTAACATAAAGGCAAATTCTTGGCTGGCATCAAAAATTGCTACTAAGAATAAAATGGGTTTAACTTTTAATTTCCATCCATATGAAAATATAAATTTCTTCAAAATTTAGAAACATTTCTTTAATGATTTCTCACAGTGATTTTTTTTATTATTCCGGCTTTTACAATGAATATACATTTTTCCGGTACCCATGTTCACAGTTAACTACACATTTGTTTCAACACATTTTTCCATTCCTGTCTGTTCATCCATATATCTTCTTCTATTTCCCATTCCCTCTTAGCTTCATTGATTCCCTGAATCCACGTAATAGTTGGTCTACCCTTCTTTTTCCTTCCCTGTGGTTCCCAATCCATGATTATCTTAGGTAGTCTTCCTTCTTCCATTCTTCTAATGTGTCCATACCAATTTAATTGTTTCTTCTTTATAAAATCTAATATTGAATATTGTACCTGCATTTTTTCTTTTATATATGAATTTCTGATTTTATCCTTTCTGGATATTCTTGCAGCATGTCTCCAGTAGTCCATTTCAGTGGGGAGCAATTGTTTTTTTCATTTGTGCATTTAAAGCCCACACATCAGCTCCATAGGTAATAATGCTTCTGATTATTGTATTAAAAATAGTTTTTTTTTTTTGTTTCTTTGAAGATATGTTTGTCCCATACTATTCCATTTAGGGCAGATATAGCATACTTTCCTATCACAGTGATTCATTTGTTTATTATATTACAGTGGGAAACAAAATTGAAGTTGAAATGAAAGATCTGTTTACACGCTACACAAATGATGTTATTACAACAACTGCTCTTGGAATTGGATGTGACTCACTCAAAAATCCTCAGAATGAATTTTACTCATTGGGAAAGAAGTTAACTAGCATGGGCGGAATTCAGCAATTGATATTTCTGGGATATTTATTGAGTCCCAAGTTAATGAAGGTGAGACTTTTCTATCAATATAATTTTACTGGTAAGAGACAATAACTAAAATGTACTAAAATGAAGATTATTGTGGGAACATTTGATTAAAGAAAAGTTTACAGTTTTAAATTCATCAGCAAAAAGGAACAATAATTTACTTTAATGCATATGTATGTAAATATAGACCTTGGTGATCTTGATTAAGTTCCTTGCCTCTAGTTCTGAGATTGCAGGTTCAAACCTGGCCAGAGTCAATATTTTTTTAGGATGGAAAAATCCATGGTACGAGTCCACCGGGAGGGACTTTAGGTTGTGGGTCCTGAGTCTGAAGATTTTCAAGCTCGTAAAGAATCTCAAGTTTAAATTAGAGCCTCAGATCAAAATTTAATCAGATTTTTCCATCTAAATACCACCTTAGTTTCTTACTAGGTGTCTCTTTGAGGCAGTGAGTTAACCACTTGTTACTCTCTGAATAGTTGATAAATAAGCACAATTAAAATTAGACAGATACTAATGGGAGCAGTACCATTTTTTCAAAGGGGAGGTACAAAATCATTCTAGAGATTGTAAAATGATAAAATGAAAATAATCTTTATTATATAAATATCATTGTTAAGGACTAATGGAGTAAGTAAAAATATCCCTTGTGTTTTCAAGAAAATTCTATTAATAAATTCAGAAGACAGGTCCAGATCAATGTCCTCTTATTTTTAAGTAATGGGTTGTATGTATGGTAAGTAATGGGGACCGATTATAAATTTTTATTACATCACGATATAATTCATGAGGACAATATAGTCAATGAGACTGTTAGATTGCAATTAGTTGCAGAAATAATGGAATGTACAGTTTTTGAAAGAATTGATGGTGCAAAGATATTTTAAGTCCCAAAACGAAGCCACTGCGCATGATCAGAGGTCAGATACTTGGTTCACAAGTACACAAGTATTTGAGAAACTAAAATCCATTCTATTTCGTTGTGTGTCGAGAAGAGGAAAATAATTTCACATAAATAAGTAGTGCGGCAAATGCTGTAAATAAAACAAAGCAAAACAAACAAAAGAAAACAAAATAAATTAATTGAAGTTTGAACGAGAGAGAGAGAAAAAAGTGAGAGAGAGAAAAAGCACGACAATGGGATCGAACAAGCGACCTCATGTATGGAAAAAAGATGTTCCCTCCACTAGACCACAATCACCCCTGCTAGAAACAATCTGTATGAAGCGATGCAACTCCAGGACTTGTATATTGAAATTACATATTAACTTGACTTAGTTTAAATTAATCAGACCCTTTTGCACTATTTGTGGATATAACCATCTTGCTATGCCTTGTGTTTTGTAAACAAAGTAATGAGATGTTACAACCGTTGGGAAGAAAATTTACTTACCTATATATATATATATATATACAAATTTATTTATTTAATTTACTCTCCTATGTCGAGTCAACTCACAGGTGTTGGGTATAAGTTTTTCCACGTTATAATTAAAAATTAACGAAGCCTGGAAACGTGCAGTCCCTATGAAATACAATGACATTATTTTTAAAAAAATCATCCTTACCAGGATCGAACCTAATTCCACGTCGTCGCAAGCGAGCATCTTACCGACTGATCCACTGAAGAAAACGATACGAATACTGTATGAAAAGAGAATTCTGCCATCCGATTTAAACGCAAAGAAGATAGCATACGTGACAACATACTGGTGTGAATCGCTCTTTAAAACTTATAACTCTCGATTATCAAGAGTTGCGCCACAGATTTGTTCAAAGGCTGTACATAAGAAGATAATTATATTGCACTTACACTGTTCATACAACTAAGCATATTACTGACTGGCGTTTGAATCTCTGTGAGTACTGATGAAAAAGTAATCACATTTGACTCATATATGATTTTGATTCATATATAATTTCCCAAAATGATAGAGAGATAAGAAATGTTCGTCTATTCCTCCTGTTTACTGCTGTGTACTCAGCTATCGGTATGCTCATTCTGATTCAAAAGAGTGTCACACTCAGCTTAAAAGTAATTAAATATTGACATTTATCTGCCCACAACATTATAACCATAGTTTCAACAAAATATATGACCTGATCCAAACTAAAGATGACTTTTGCATCCCTGAATTTGCAGTTTAGCATATTCCATAAAAATTTATTAAAATGTGTAGCCCTAACAAATCATGCTGCTATATTTCAGATGTTGAACGTCAAATTTATGAGTGACAAAATGAGCAACTTTTTCCGTTCTCTAATACTAGATACAATGAATATTCGTGAAAATAAAGGCATTATACGTCCAGATATGATACACTTATTGATGCAAGCAAGGAAAGGGACTCTACAAAATGAAGAGAATGATGTAGCTAATGGAACTTCTATTAAACCAAGTAAGTTAATGTTATGACTACAGATTTGGACATTCAATATTAACTACGCCATGAAGCATACAAAGCGAGCTGTCCATTGCATCTAATAACAGAATGAATTAGGCATAGGTGCACACTACATTATAATCAAGCATTTGAAAGTATTAAAATTAATGTTGGGAAGTAAACATTATGAGGTTATATCATTAATATTGAGTGGAGAACATATTTTTAATAACGCACCTCATACAATTTCAAATTTATTTGATTTAAAAGTTGGAGTCGTGAAAATAAACTGAAGATGAATGAAAAATTCATTCGAAACCAATGGTCTTAAATCAAATAAATTTGAAATTGTATGAGGTGAGTTCTTAAAAATATGTTCTCCACTCAATATTAATTTGAAAGTATACTTTAATAAAAAGTAGTTTGTCTTTTGTTTACAGAAAAATTAATACTTGAATCGGGACTTGAACTCCGTACCTCTGGTTCTGCATACAAGTCCATTACACAATTTAAGACACGATACAAATGTCAACATTTATTTCCTCACATACAATTTTCTAATAGTCCGAATGCAGATAGACGGTGCTACCCATAGACAACAGACGGCATCTATTCAAGAATTTTTAATAAGAATTTTACACTAACTTTTTAAGCAGTAGAGCTTAAAAAGTTAGTGTAAAATTCTCACTTGAAATCATGTGTTGAATGGTGTAATGGACTGCATACTGGTACATAATACCAGAGATCCGGAGTTCAAGTTCCGGCTCAAGCATTATCTTTTTTTTTTTCAAAATAATATTGCGCAGTATTGGAAAGTGTCAATATTTAAATATAACATCGAAATAATTTGTCCTTTCTTCAACATCAAACTTTGCTAAAACCATGAACAAAGTTGCATTTTATATGCAGTAAAGTTAATAAAGAAAATAAACACAATATTGAAAAACATATGTTATAATAAGACAATTAAAAATCACTATACAAAAAATTGCCTCATATACTTTATTTGACAATGTTGAATAAGAATCATGAGTTTAAATCAGTATTATAGAATATAATGCCAGTCAATAACCAGTCTTTATCACAATCTGAAAAGATCTCTATCTTTGTTTTGCTGTCCAAACGTTTAGTCTTATTCATATTATATTAACGTTCTGTAAGAGCATTTATTTTTAAAAAAATTGGCTATGAAAACTATAGTTAAATGAATCAGATTTTATTCCTCAGCTCATATTTTGTATCATTTCCAGAACTAGTTTTAAAAAAAGTTCTCTCATTGCCAAATGGCATTTACTGGCGATTTGAGTTAGCACTGATAATTGTTTGTTCTCTTCTGTTTCAAGTGTGAATTTGATAGCCTTCTTCTGTAAATTCAATCTAATGTTTTTCACATACAAAGGGAATTTCTATATACAAAAGTCAGGACTATCAATATGGTAACCCATTATCTCCTTTTTTGGCAAATTTATTCATGAGTGATTTTTAATGCAAAATAACTAAAGCACATCCACTTATGTTCAAATTTTGGTGCAGATATATGGACCATGTTATTACTTCAGTTATAGAAAACACATAGACGATGCCTTAAAACTCTTGAAAATACAGAAGAAGACTAACAAATTCATACTAGAAACAGAAGAAAACAAATAATTATCACTTTTAGAACCGAAATTATATGGAAATGAATAAAAAAGAAAAATAGAATTTGGCATTCATAGAAAATATTCACACACAAATAATTATATTAAATCAACAAGATATAACCATACTTCACACAAAATGGCAGTCTTCAACAGCCTAGCACATATACCCCGCAACAGAGAAAATAATGAGTTAGAGAAAAAACATAATTAAAGTGGTAACATAAAATGACTTCGAGGAGATACACAAAAAATTGATAAGTACAAAACACAAAAATTGTCGAACGAAAGCATTCTTCAAGTAGAAAAACCAAAAGAAATACAGGAAATTCACATATCGCCGATGGGCACACAATAAATTCCAAATTCCAAATTAATATATATCAGTTTAGCCCAAATAAACTAATAAAAACCAATAATAATGAAAAAATTGAAGATAACAAAAAAATCAGGAATATACCAAATAAAATGTGCAGATTGTGATAATATAGCCTAAACATAGGGAAAACGAAGAGAAATTTAATCATTAGAATTAAAAAACGCATAAGAAATGTAAGAAAGGAGAGGTAGAAAAATCTACAGTAGCTGCTCATATCTGGTCAGAAAAACATAAGATAGATGTAAATACAAAATTATTAAAACAGTTAGTAAACACAAATAAATTCACCATAAGGGAAAAAATTCACATACAAAGAACCAGGAGAGAATTGCGAATTTTGAAATAGCCGGGGAAAGGAGCCGAATAAACAAGTTCTTTGGGCCACAAAAAGAGGGACAGGAGTCGATATTTAGAGACAACAACTTAAAGAAGATCAGTCTGTACCAAATGATGATGATGCACAGAATCTTTCAAACGCATCTTACAAAAAAACAACAATTTATGAAGTAAGATGAATATAGACCAAACTTATTTATTAAGAGAACATCATAATGTTGCCTCCTAATATATTTTCATAACTTACTTCATTATTTAATTTAAACTTAATTAATTTTTTATTATATATAACTTTCCTCATTAGAGGATTGCCTCAAGGACAAAGTGATACAGACAATTCATTTTTTTAATTGACGAAATACATTTTGTAAATACATTAAAAATTTTAAAATTGTAATTGAAGTATACATACTATAAAGTAGACATTTTGTAAATATGGTTTTTTTAAAATTGAAATCGATCCTCTAATGGCAGCGATGGCAATTTTAGAAAGATACACCCTGTCCAAATCTAAGGAATTCCAAAATTTAGCTAAGAATCCTGATATAGAACCTCTTGCCCCGATCATCAATCCTGTCACAGTTATACTATCTAATTGGTATTTATCTTTGTAATAGTCAATTGTTGGCTCATATATATGGCTTTCTTTCCACAGTCAACTTCATCAGGTTGGTCACTATGAGTCTCAAAACGGATTGTGAGATCTAATATCATACCAATTTTAGAAGATGGTCTAAATGCAATAATAGTATCTATTCGTCTGTTACTTCCATTTGTGGTCACACCATGAACTTCCTCATAAACTGTGTATCCATAAACTCGCAAGGCTTCTGACATATTTCGAATAGTGTGGTGCCGAATGTTTCTCAGCGATTCTCCAAACGGACAAGCCCCAAGGACATGTGCAAGGGTTTCGTGCTCTCTGCGACATCTACAGAGGGTATCGTCCCTAGACCTGCCCGGCAAAGAACGCACTGCCGATACATTGGCTTGCATTTTAATCGCTTCTCTACATTCAGAACAAGACTATCCCTGATGATCACGAATATTTAATTATTTCATTTGAACTTAATTATTTCATTTGAACTTAATTAAAGGCAGATCCTATATTTATTTCCCTTATAATTAACATACGGAAGCTAAAAAACAGAGTTGGGAACAAAATTGTTTAAAAATTCAAACATGTATTGGAGAAAAACGAAGTACTGAATCTTAGAGAATTTTAAAAAATTTGAGAAATAAAAGAAGTGGACAAACAAATGTACAAACAATACCTATGAATGAATGGGAAAATTATTTTAAAACATTACTATTAGAAAATAGGATATTTAATTTAGATAGCGTTCAAAATATTCCAGAAATAAATGAAGATGAACGTATACAATTGGACATAGAGGATATTAAAATGAATGTTCAATCATTAAAAAATAAAAGAGCTAGTGGTCCAGGAGGAATATCAGTGGAACTATTGAAATATGGATCCGACCATTTATTTGAATGACTGAGAAAAGTATTTACAAAATTTATGAATGGTGAAAAAGTTCCTGAAGAATGGAAACTAGGATACATTTCGACAATCCATAAAAAAGGAAAAAAAGACCAATGTGAAAATTATAGAGGGGTAACAGTAACAAGTGCTATGAGCAGACTCTATGGACGTATACTAAAATATTTTTGAAAAAAAAAAACTGTAGTGATATGGAATTAGAGGAACCGTCAGGATTTAGAGCAGGTCGTTCCACAATTGAAAATTTATTTTGCATTACTCAGGTAACCTTATTTGATAGCCTTTCACGATATCATATGAAAATTGTCTTAGGAGATTTTAATGCAAAAGTGGGGCGGGAAGATATATTCAAACCAACAATAGGCAAATTCAGTCTTCATGAAGATAGTAACGACAACGGGGTTAGATTAGTCACATTTGCCACATCAAATAATCTGATTGTTAAGAGCACAACATTTCAGCATAAGGATATTCATAAATACACCTGGACGTCCCCAGATGGAGAAACTCGGAACCAGATAGATCATGTATTAATGGATAAACGCTGGCACAGTAGCATCATTGATGTTAGATCAGTTAGAGGAACAGACTGCAATTCGGATCATCATCTGGTCAGGGTGAAAATCAGACAACGGCTATCGCTTATGAGAGGAACAAACGCTAAAGATGATTCTGTAAAATATGAATTAAAAAACTTGAAAAATGATGAAATGCGGCAAGAATACCAAATCAAAATTGCTAATAGATTCGAAGTACTGGAATCTTCAGATGACAATGTGGCAAACGAAGAAGAAACTGATATAAATAAAGAATGGGAGGCTATAAGAGATACTATTAAATTGTCAGCATCAGAAAGCATTGGTTGTTTAAAAAAGAGGCAAAACAAGAAATGGTTTGATGAGGAATGTGCCGACATTGTAAAGAAAAGAAAGCTAGCAAAAATTAAATGGTTACACGAGCCAAATGAGGTAAATTTAGAGCAATTGGGTAGTGTTAGACGGGAAACCACCAAGTTACTAAAGAGTAAAAAGAGGGAATATTTGAGAGAGAAGATTAATGATCTTGAAATGAATGCAAAAAATAGGAACATTAGAGAATTATATCAGGGAATTAGTATAGAGAAGAAAGGGTTTCAGGCTAGAACAAACATAATTCGGAATGAAAATGGGGATATGATTGCAGATTCCAAGAGTATATTAAATAGATGGAAAAGTTATTTTAATCAGCTATTAAATGTACATACAGAACAGGACATTGAGGAGGATAAGTTACAGACAGCAGAAATGCTAGTCGCAGAGCCAAGTGCATTAGAGGTTGAAATGGCAATTGAAAAATTGAAGATGTATAAAGCATCAGGTTCAGATGAGATCCCAGCAGAACTGATAAAATCAGGGGGAGAAAAATTGATGGACAAGATACGCTGGTTGCTTAGTATGATTTGGGAAAAAGAAGCTCTTCCAGATGAATGGAAGGAATCAATTATCGTACCAATTTATAAGAAAGGAGATAAAACTGATTGCAACAACTACAGGGGCATCTCATTACTTTCAACTTCGTACAAAATTCTAACAAATATATTAGTAAGCAGACTTACTCCCTATATTGATGACATTCTAGGAGATCATCAATGTGCATTTAGAAGAAACAGGTCTACAACAGATCAGATTTTTAGTATAAGACAGATTTTAGAAAAGAAATGGGAATATAATGGTACTGTACATCAACTATATGTAGACTTCAAAAAAGCATATGATTCAATTAAGAGGGAGAAGTTATATAGTATCCTGCTGGAGTTCGGAATTCCTAAAAAGTTAGTTAGACTTATACGAATGTGTCTAAATGGCTCAACGAGTAGGGTGCGTGTAGGCAAACAGTTTTCAGACACTTTTGAAATCCAGAATGGGTTGAAGCAAGGAGATGCACTATCTCCTCTACTATTTAATTTTGTACTAGAGCATGCCATTAAATCTTTAGAGAATGAGGAAGGCTTACAACTGAATGGTATTAATAAGCTGTTAGTTTATGCTGATGATGTAGTACTACTGGCCGATAGCGAGGAGATACTAAAGGCCAACACGCACACACTATTGAGTAACACTAAGAAATTAGGACTGGAAGTAAATATCAGTAAAACTAAATATATGGTCACACGTAGAAATACATTATATAATGGAAATGGACAGCTAATGACAAATGAGGGAAATTTTGAGGAATTGGCTGAATTCAAATACCTAGGAACAATAATCACAAATAGGAATGAGATGCACAAAGAAATTAAACATAGGCTCAATTCTGGAAATGCATGCTATTATGCATTGCAGAGACTTTTGATGTCCCAACTCCTTTCAAAAAACGTTAAGCTGAAAATATATAAAACTATTATTCTACCAGTTATATTATATGGGTGCGAAACATGGACTCTTACTTTAAGGGAGGAAAGGAGATTACGAGTATTTGAGAATAAAGTTCTTAGGAAAATTTTTGGACCAAAGAGAGATGAACAGACAGGTGAATGGAGAAGACTACATAACAATGAACTACATGGTCTTTATAGGAAGCCAGATATAATAAGAACAGTTAAGTCCCGTAGACTGCGATGGGCAGGACATGTTGCGCGTATGGGGAATGAAAGACGTGCATGGAAACTTCTTGTAGGAAAGCCAGAAGGAAAACGCCCAGTTGGTAGACCAAGAATGAGGTGGGAGAACAACATTAACTATGATTTGAGGGAAGTAGATTATACAGGGAATGATTGGAAAGCATTAGCTCAGGATAGGGATGTATGGAGAGCTTATGTCCGTGCGGCCATGAACCTACGGGTTCGATAGTGCCAGTGAGTAAGTAAGTAAGTATTACTCTATTTCAAACAACAAAACTTTATACAACTTACATTTTGCAGATGATCAATTGTTAATTGCACAAGATTATGAAGATTTAGAATATATGACTAGAAAAGTAATAGATGAATGCAAAAAATGGGGATTCATTTTGAACATGAAAAAAAAAATATCAATTGGTGAATCAGAACAAAATCTAATTTTGGAGACTGGAGAAACAATAAAATCTTGTAGTGAGATTACATATTTAGGAAGTAAAATAAATAAAAATGGGAGTTATGAAGAGGAAATAAGAAATAGAAATAATAAAGGAAAATTTGCAATTGCTTGCCTCAATGGAATATTGTGGAATAAAAATATAAGTGATAAAAATAAAATGAATATATATCATACAATTGTTAACAGCATCATTACTTATGGAGCAGAACTTTGGCCATTAACAACAAAAACAAATAAGTATATTTTGGCAACGGAAATGGATTTTATACGAAGGGCAGCAAGAATTTCAAGAAGAGAAAAAATTAGGAACTCAGTTATAAGGGAGAAAATGAAGATTGAAGACTATTTTAGACTATATTAAAACTCAGCAATTAAGATGGTACGGACATGTCCAGCGAATGGAAGAGGATCGGCTACCAAAATCTGTTTTGGATTGGAAACCTGAAGGAAGACGAGGCAGAGGAAGATATAAAACCTCCTGGAGTCAGGAAATATGTTTATACATGAAGGAGAAACATCTACAACCAGGAGATTGGATGGACTGACAAAATTGGCTATTAGGAATCGGATGATGTCAAAGTCGTTAATCAACTGATGATGTATCTATCTATTAACATCTCTATCTATCTTCGGGTTTTTACAGCTGGTGCCGTCTTCCCGTGCCAAACCTCCAAAGCCTACGATATTGGGTATCTTCAATGCTTAGCCCTCTTGCTTGCATTAATGTCTTCATGTTTTCCCTCCATGTTAACTTTGGTCTATTAACATCCTATCCTAATATCTCTTTTCGTATCCTAATATAATACCTTATTATAAAACAAACAAAGTCAAGCTTTGTAATGGGAAACCCATTATCCCCAATTTAAAAAAATCTGTTCATGGGTGATTTTGAATACCAAATAATGAAATTTTCAAATTTTGAAGCAGATAAATGTGAACGATAAAATTTAAATAGTCGATTAAATTTTAGAGAAGATGCTTTGAAGCTTTTAAATACTCAAAGGAAAACAATAACATTTACTATGGAAACTGAGAATAATAGACAGATATAAAATTAATCACAAACAAAGAGAAATGAAGAATAGAATTAGGAGGAAGTAGCAGAATAACAGTCGTAAAAATACTGAATATGGAATAAGTCCAAAATCAGTCTAAAAAGAAGATAAAATATGAGGTTAGGTGATAGAATTTCAATTTTTAAATAGAATTTCAATTTTTAAATAGAATTTGGAATTTACAGGGAAAAAAAGACACACGCTGATAATTATATTAAAGCTTAACTATATTACAGACCAACATCCGGTCTTCAATAGTTTAAAACATGGACTGATAAGCAATCCTATCATGAAACGAAGAAACAAATAAAGGAATAAAATTAGATAAAACACACTACTTGAAAACATTATTATACGCTGATGACCAGGTAATAATAGCAAATACGGAAGACGAACTACAAAGGAACATTTTTATACTACATAATATATGTGAACAATATAATCTCAAAATATCCAAAGAAAAAACTAAGGTAATGGCATTCCAAGGGAAAAATCAAATCAGATCCAAAATAGTAATAGGAAACAAAATCATAGAACAGGTGAACCATCTCAATTATCTAGGATGTGACATTTCATTTAATTATGATAATGATATAACTAATAAAATAGCAAAATTCCAGGGAATATGTGGTACGATAAAACGATCACTAAATAACAAAACAACAAGAGAGACCCAATTGAAATTTTATAAAACGTTGGCAGTACCGGTACTGCTCTATGATTCAGAAGCCTGGATACATAAAAAACAAGATCTAAGTAGGATAACGGCGGCAGAAATGAAATTTTTGAGATCTGTTAAAGGGTGCACTAAGGAAGACAGAATCAAGAACACAGAAATAAGACAGGAACTTGAAACATTTGTAATAACTGATAAAATAGATACATATAGACAAAAATGGAAGCAACACTAGACAGAATGAATGAAGATAGATATCCAAAACAAATAACCTAAAGGCACCCGAGATGTGGGCAGACCTAGAAAGAGATGGGCAGAAGTCGGAACGGGTCAACAGACCTAATCCATGAATACAGATGATGATGATGATCAGTAGATAAATGTTCAATCAAGAGAAAGAATATATGGTAATAAACATAGCAATATCGAATGTTTTTGAAGGAAACAAGATTTGCAAGAAAAAATAGATGCAGAAAACAAACATTAATCAAATAATGTACCCTTCAAAATAAAAAATAAGAAAATAAAAAATATAAAAAAATTAAATATTCTTTGACACATAACAAGTAATTAAAAATTCAATATCTAATTGGCACTGAATTGAAATTATTCTTGGCTTAATAAAACCAATAAAAATGAACAAAAATAAGGAAATTAGCAAAGACAAAAAATATAAATTTATCAGATAAAATGTGGGGATTGTGAAAAAATCAACATAGGAGAACAAAATGAATATCAGAATAAAGGAACACTTTTGAAATGTAAAGAGTGGGGAAGCAGAAAAATATACAGTAGCTCCTCAAGTTTAGTCAGAAAAGCACAGAATTGAAGTAGAGACGAAATTACTTTAAATTTAGATTACTCTAATAACATACGGTTTGAGAAATATCTACATCCAAAAATACAAAGACAAAATAATTAATTTTGAAATTCATAGGGGAAAATGTTTAATTTAATTCAATCATCATCATCATGAACAAATTCGTTTTAGGCCATGTGGCCTGTACGGTAAACCTAGCGAAGATGGTCTTGATCTTTCCACCGATGTTTTGGTCTTCCTTGGTCCCTATGTCCAGAAGGGGTATATTGGAATGCCAATTTTGGAAGTCTATTTCTTGCCATTCTCCTCAGATGATTTTTCCATTCTTGTTGGTATCTTTGTATATCTTCATTTAAACTTGTTACTCCAAGTTTTCCTCTGATAATAGTGTTCCTTTGGTGATCCAGTCTATAACTCCTAACAATGATCGTAAGAAGCGCATTTGGCTTACTTGAAGTTTATGAGAGTTTCTTTTATTTAAAATCCAAATTTCACTTCCGTATTTTAGAGCAGCTTTTGATGTGATGTTATGTAATCTTAGTTTTGTCTCTGTCCTCATCTGTTTACCAAAATGTCTTCGTATTACCCCATTAATTTTATTATATTTTTTGTAATTTTGAATCAATGTTACTCTTATACTCTGCAAATACACTTCCTAAGTAAGAGAAATCTGACACTTGTTCTATAATTTTTCCATCAATCTCAATTTTCACCCGTTGTATGTTTTTTCCACACATTGCCATTGTTTTGGATTTTGAAGTGGAAATTTTCATATTATATTTGCTGGCAATTTTGAATAATTGATACGTTGCTATTTATAAGCTATCTTCGGAATCTGATAATATTATTTGATCATCAGCATATAATATTGTTTGAATTATTTTATTCCTAGTTATTGAAATTCCACTATTTACTGTTTGTTTCCATTCTTCCACTATTCTGTTAATATATATATACATATATATATATATATATATATATATATATATATATATATTAAATAAGAGTGGAGATAGTCCACATCCTTGTCGAACACCTTTGCTTGTGTTTATGTGTTCTGTTATTTCTCCATCTGGTAATTTAATTTTGATTTTAGAATATTGATATAAGCTTTGTATGGCTCGTATTACATGTGAGTGTATATGTTCATCATGCAGTATCTGCCAAAGTTTATCTCGGTTTACATTATCATATGCCTTTTCATAATCTATAAATAGTATTTATAGTGGGAGATTAAATTCTCTCCTTTTTTCCATAATTTGTTGTAGGGTAAATATTGCATCTATAGTGCTCCTCCCTTTTCTAAATCCACATTGTTTCTTCTTCTATTAAAATTGTTTCTACTACATACTGAGTAAATTTATTTCTTTGTAATTATAGTTGGCATATAATTTAGATGCAGTTGGGAGTAAGGTAATGCCTCGGTAGTTATCACATTTGTTTTTCTGACCTTTTTTATGTATATTAATTACTAGACCCATTTCCCAATCCGTTGGAATATTAAGACAATGTCAAATATTGTTAAAAAGTTCTAATAGTTTCTCTTTCAAGGCAGTTCCTCCATACTTAAAAAGTTCTAAATTTAAATCATCTAAACCTGGACTTTTCCTGTTCTTGGCCTTCTTTAAAACTTCTTCTAGTTCGTCCATTGTTATGTCTGGTTTTTCTATTTCATTTTCACAAGTCAAATTCAAAGTAATTTTTTCAGTGTGAATGTTCGGTTCTGACCAAAGATTTTTGTAGTAAGTAATCCAATCTTGTTTTGGTATCAGATTAATATTAATTTTGTCTTTTGTTTCCATCTGTAATTTTTTGAATATTTTAAATCCCTGCCTTTGTGCTCCTGTAATATCACGTTCTAAGGATTTTACAAATTTATCCCAATCAACCCTTCTATATTTTTATATTTAATTCAATAGTGTACAAATATATCTTGTAAGCCCATGTTTTCCCTTAACAGAGATTTAGGCGCTCTCCCCCACAGGGAACAATTTGAACCATATTAATTTAGTTACACTTGTTTTCGAACGGATGTCATTTGAGTGGTCCGTGGTCAGCGTTCCGCCTCATACTGACATTTAGGAAACCAAGGTAGTACTAGGACGGGAAAATTCGATAAATCTTGATTAGAGGCCATTTCATTTTTTACGAGCCTGAAAATCTTCAGACTCGGGACCCACGGCTTAAAGTCCCTCCTTGGATTTTTCCATTCTAAAACAATCCATCGACCCCGGCCGGGTCTGAACCCGCGACCCTTGGGACCAGAGACAAGGAGCATAACCACTAGACCACCGCGACTGATGTACAAATATATAAGTATATTTTTTTAATCGATGACACCAGGTTATCATTACGATATTTCCAGTATTCTCTCCTGTCTTGTTTTACACTTCTGAGGCTGTGGACCTGTCGCGATTGTATCAGAGATGATGATGATGATAATGATGCACCAGGAGAGGCCTTAAACTAAACTTAATCTAATGAAACAAATATTATGATGATAATGCTGGCCAGATGGCGTTCAGGGACCCTTTGGGGTTTAAAGTTTCCTGATATTTGTATTTAAGGCGAGGAACCCCCCCCCCTCAAATAAAAAATCATCCAGGAAAAACTTATCCAAACTGGGGATCGAAACCTGGTCCATTGCGTGACAAGGCAGCAAGCGGTGAACGGTCTACCAATATATGGAGGAGTAGTAAAGGAATACTGGCACAAATCAACTTTACATGCCACCTGACAATGAGAAAAAGTTCCTTGAAATTAGTTCTAGAAAGGGTACAAAATATGAGATGAGGAATAAAATCTAGTCATTTAATGATTGTTAAATAAAACATCAAAGGCTTATTTCCTGAAAATATCAATTACAAAAAAATGTTGCTGTTTTTCGTTAAATTCATAGCCAACTGGCTCAGTGTATATATTTAATTTCACAGTTTTTTTTATTTATTTTAACAGCAGACAATTAATATTTCTTGTGCACGTAAGAAATACTTTTGGTCTATATGTTATATGCATATATCAATTGTATAATCATACTATGGTTTTACAGTTTTATTGTTTCCTTTAAAACTCTAACAAAAAAATCCTATGTAAATTGCAAAATGCAACACCTGGACCATCACTACATCTCGATAGAATCGAAAACAAAGAATGTGCTTTTGCAATCAACTGCAATTTTTCTTTGGCCGTATTCCTTTAAGATAAACATATTTTATTCCTTCTTAATATTTCTTGTGCACGTAAGAAATACTTTTGGTCTCTATGTTATATGCATATATCAATTGTATAATCATACTATGGTTTTACAGTTTTATTGTTTCCTTTAAAACTCTAACAAAAAAATCCTATGTAAATTGCAAAATGCAACACCTGGACCATCACTACATCTCGATAGAATCGAAAACAAAGAATGTGCTTTTGCAATCAACTGCAATTTTTCTTTGGCCGTATTCCTTTAAGATAAACATATTTTATTCCTTCTTATATATGAATATAAGGTAATATCTACAGGGTTTATGTTCACTGGGGGTTTGTCAAAATAACTTTGGCAGTTAGTTGGGTCTTCTGTCATCTTACCTCATATTTCGTTGTTTGTAGTAAGACATGTTTCATAGCGTCTTTGCTTCATCTTTAGTTGGTACAGACTGATGAACTTTTAAGTTGTCAGCCCTAGATCTCGACTCCTGTTCCCTCTTTTTGTGATCCAAAGAACTTGCTTAATATTTTGCTGCAATAGCTGCAATTCCGCTAGAGTGCTTTATTGCCCGCTGAATGGTACGCTGCAGATAAAGCGCTAAAGTGATTTTGCAGCGCTTTGGCCGATGAATGTGCCCATTAAGTTTCTCTCCCCAGGAATTTCAAAATTCATTATTCTCTCCTTGTTCTTCTGTATGCAGATCGTTTCCCATATGGCGAGTTCATAAGAAATGTAAAAAAAAGCAGAAAAATCTGCAATACGTGCTCATGTTTGGTTAGAAAAACATCATCATCATCATCATCATCCATGCAAGTATTAGGCCGTGTGTCCTGTTACGGTCTCAAAGAGGAATTTTCCATCCAGTGCTTTTTTGGACGTCCCAGCGATTATTTGCCTTGGGGGCAGTAATGAAGTATGGCTTTTGGAATTCTATGAAACGGCATTCGTTGAATATGGGCTTTCCAGTTGTTCTGGTAGTTTTGTATATGGTGAAGAATAGGTTCTACATCCAAGTCTTCCATAATTTCCTCATTTATTTTATGGTCCCACTTTGTGTAGCCTGCTGTACGGCACATAAATCGCACCTCATTTGCTGTCAGAAAAATATAAAATTCATATAAACACAAAATTATTAAAATAGTTAGAAAACACAAATTAACTCACCATATGGGAAAGGATCTACATACAGAAGAACTAGGAGAGAATGATGAATTTTGAAATTTCCAGGGAGTTAAACTTTGTAAGCAAGTTCTTAGGACCACAACAAGAGGGAGCAGGAATCGAGATCCAGGGCCGAAAGCTTAAAGATCATCAGTCTGTATCAACTGAAAATGAAGCAAAGATGCTTTGAAACATGTCTTACAAGAAATAATGAAATATGAGTTAAGATGATGGCAGACCGAAGTTATTTATTAAGTAGAACCTCATAATGTTACTTACTATTATATTTTCATAGTTTTTGCAACCTAAAGAGTTGCTTCTGAGTAATTTTTAAGTTTCCTTCTCGTAGTGAATATTCTATTTTATTTCATCACTGGAAACTGATCCTAATAATTCACATCTCAAAAACCGTCATTCATGACCTAATAAATTAAATCAAATAATGTGGTAAAAACATCGGGAATGGCCTAACGGTCTATACTTGAACATTCATTGGACACTAGACCATCATTTCCAAGCAAAAAGGAATTAAACTCATGGTGCAAGAGAGATAGTAAAGGACGACAAATAAGACCTTCACATACTGAGTGCTAATAAAGTCACTTTTTAACTTATAGCATGATCCACAATAATGAAATGGATTATTTTAGTACAAATCTAGAATACTCTTTACCTATGACAATCCAAATATGAAACTTGGTAAAAAAAAATCACACATACTCTTCAATATTCTACAGGCTTATTTTTTAAAAAATTGGAATCAATTTATACTTGATTAGGACTATATGCTAAATAATGTCAAGAGAATAATACTATAAGTGAATTTAATATGTTTATAATAGAATGGGAAGATGATGACATCATAGCACAAGCACTGTTGTTCTTCTTTGCTGGATTTGAAACAGTATCTATCCTTATGTGCTTTGCATCACACTTATTGGCAGTACATTCTGATGTGCAAACAAGACTCCAGCAAGAAATTGATCAAACTATGCAGGAAAGTAATGGGAAAATTACTTACGAAGCTGTGCATAGCATGAAGTATCTCGACATGGTTTTATCTGGTAAGTTTGTCTGAGTGCTTTCATAAGGTGAACATAATCTGGTATGTTTCAGTGATACTTCCTGGTCTCTTGCCTTCAGTCTTAGTGACCCTACTCTGAAGCTGAATTATTTATTCCAAATTATAACCTAACGCTTCAATTAGTTCTTACTTTTATTGGTAAAGACCTACTTAATTTCAATATATGATAAGAATAAAAAAATCGTATAATTAAAAGGAAAATAGTTAATTTACGAGAGAATAAACATAACCCATATAAAAAAATTACGTGAGAAGGTAAGTAAATATGTTGTTTTCCAATTACGGCTAGGTTTTTTAATTAGTTTGCACTATTTTTGCACTTGCTATCTGGTAGAGTCCCAGAATGTATTGTATTAGTTTATTGCCCATATCCAGCTATTTGCACATCAATATGTGTTCATTGTTGACTACTTTCCTTTTCCATTGAACACACCTATTTACAGAAGTTTCATTTGTTTTACAGGTGAGAAAAAACCGAAAAAACCTCACCTGTCCCGACCGGGAATTGAACCCGGGCCCTCTGTGTGACAAGGCAGCAGGCTACCTCAAGACCACAGTGGTGGACCAATTCAACATAAATCACAATAATTCTTGGTTACCTAGTAGTAAGCTATCAAAACTTCAATATATATATAGGCCTATATATATATATGTTACTGATAACCAACCTTACATTAGGTAAGACTATGCTGATATTTATTTGCAACTGCATACCAAGTTATTTATAATTATAGTTTAAAAATTGGTCATAAGTTTTAATCTTATGTAATATACATCCTATCAGAAAAAGAACATAACACAAATATTCGTTTAAATTTAGTCACTCTATATTATATTTTTCACGCCCAAAATAATTTCTCATCTTTTGATTATCAGCGTTTTAAATTGTGATTACTATAGTCAATTTAAAATGAATTAAATTGAAAAGTTGCTATGTTCCTGTAGTTTTATGCTATACAGAAATATAGATACCAATAAATTTAATTGTAAGGAGGAGATATGAAATTTTTACATTGCAGCTCTATATTAAAACATAATAGAATATATTAAAGATTTCATTAATTGAGAAAATTTCACTATAAAACCTAATGTTACCAAATAAAGATTAAAATAGTTCACATGTAAGAAAGGTATTATTATTATTAATTATTATTATTATTATTGTTATCATTATTATTATTATTATCATTATTATTTTTTGTTATTGTTATTATCATCATTATAATTACTACTACCACTAGCTCACACTTTTTAATGAGATAAATGTAGCATGATTATTAAGGGCGTATACTACGAACCTTCATTAGTGAAATTGACTCTAGAACAGGGCCTACATAACTCCATAGCACAACAGGTCTAGAAGGCCCTTGGGCTATTTTCATAATATAAATTTTGCATACTTTGAACAACTTCTGTGTATTTTTAATATTCGAAATAAATTTTCTTAATTTGTAATTAGAATAGAAGATAATTTTGCTGCAATTATACATTTTATTTCAGACATAAATATATTTTGATATTTTCAACACTTTTCCTTTATTTCAGAAACACTAAGGATATATCCACCAGCAGGATTGACTGATAGGAAACGTGTTAAGACATACACTTTACCTACTGAACCCCCATATACACTGCATCCAGGAGAAGGTTTATGGATCCCAGTTTATGCACTTCATCATGATCCAGAATATTTTCCAGATCCAGACAAATTTGATCCCGAGAGATTCAGTGATGAAAACAAAGACAAAATAAAGCCATTCACTTATTTGCCATTTGGATCTGGACCTAGAAATTGCATAGGTTAGTAATGATTTTTTATTATTTTCAATCTATCTGAAGAGTGGGTTTATAGTAGTTTAAAACACGGCATGATCAAATATTAATATTTGGATGACATTATTATCTCTAATGTAATGCCTTCATCACTAAATAGTCTTTTTTCCTTTTGTTATCCTATATTACATCTACATTAATCTAAATTCTAGAAATTGTTAAATTTATTAAAAAATAAGAACACATCATCATCTACACAAGTGTTAGGCCAAATGGCATGTTATGATCTCATATAAAGAAAGAATTTTCTTTCCATTACTTTTTGGATCATCATAGTGATCTCTTCCCATGGGGTTGGTAACGAAACATTGTTTTGGAGATTTTAGAGTATCTCATCCATTGTAATTATCTCATCGAGTTTTTTTTCATAATCCTGTATAAAATGGAGCACAGGTTTTTCATAAATGTAAGATCTTGGCAACAGTTGTTCTGTGTTGGGCAGTGTATGGACATTAAGACGAATTGAGGAGAGCAGAATAACAGATAATGAAATGAGATTTAAAAGGTACGCTATAAGATATACAAAATGGAACCATTCAGAATACAGTAAAAGCTCCTTATTTGCGGTTCCCTTATTCGAGTTTTCATTATTCGCGGGTTAAAAAATTGAGACACAGTTACTGTATTCGTGGCTAAACATGTCTTTATTCGCGGATCCAGTCAAATATATTAGAACGATTAGTATCCTTCATTAACATATCGGCAACTTTTTTACTGCAGGCACATGCCAACACGGCTTTTACAAAGAGTGATTCAAACCTAATGGACAAATTAATATGAAAGTAAAACAAATCTTATTGTCACTAAGCCTAAAGTTCGTTGTTAAAGCAACCGCCGCAGTAATTCACGTGCTATGTCCTTTGATAAATGCCGCCCTCGCCATGATCGGTGTTTTATTGTTTCAACTTGTCATTCGTTCCAATAATTTTGATTGAATAACATGTGTCTTCTCTGCTTTGTTGCCAATTTATAATATCGAGTAAAAGGAAAGAAAATTAGTTTCGAAGCGGTATAAAAAAGCATTGCCGCTTAAAGTATAAATATAAATGCTTGACCATTTACGCGTTGGCGAGTTGTTTGCGTTTATATTACGTTGTTTCAATGTTAATAAATCAAGTAATCCGAAGAAAAAATAAGGAATTCTATCGCAGAATTCACAGCTGAATATCAATCTTAATTGAAATATGTTTTAAAATCAGCAAAACAGGAAAAAATTACTAAGTTCTTTAAGCCCTTGCCTAAAGCTGACAGCAATAATAGAAATTGTTCAAAACATCTCATTAATTGATTTTATTTTGATAATTTTTATTTTATTTTGTAATCTTGGAATGTAACCCCTATATAGCCATAGAAATTACCATTCCATATTCGCGGTTTCTGTAATCCCGGCATATTTGTGGAACATATCCCCCACGAATAAGGAGCTGTTACTGTACATAACGTAATTATTCTATCAAATCTAACTTGAATTTAGATAAATATTCAAGAATCTAAATTACTTGAGTGTTTCAATCGGAAAAAAATATTCGAAGGGACTCGCCTTTATAAGAACTTTCATAAAACAGCTATTTACGTTATTTACATTATGGAATGAGAGTTTTTAAAGACTTTTGCCAAAAAAATAAATATGTATAGATTGTTCCAGCAATACTGTTTTGTAAATTAAAAGGAAATAGACATAAAAAAGCCCACCCCAAATATCTGAGAGGATACTGTCTCCCCACATCCCCTTCTTCTATTTAAAGCACTGACTACTTGTACGTATATCTTAAATGGGTGTTCCAGAACATCTCTCTATTCTATTTCTTACACACTGTTGTACTCACAATCTTAGAAGTCCTTTTCTCTCTAAATTAGCGATTGGTGGACAAGTGTTATTCAAAAGGCAAGTTAATATTTTCTATCCAATATTAGTAAAATCTAACTTGCCTGGTTTTCATTATTGTTATATTTACTTTTGTGCATATTCTTGTTTTGATATATTTATCTTTTTCTTTAAAATTGTTGTTTATCTTGATTAATTATTATCTACTATTACCATTGCACAGTGGTCCAGTGATCCTGAAAACCTGACCAAAATCTCAAAATATGAATTTGTTAAAACCAATAAGTCAATTAACTTACGAAACTACATCAGTAGTTCTGAAATTCCCAAACCTTCATAGTCCTCACATACTTCAGGGGTGAAAGATTGCACAAGCACTAAAAGTACGCTATCTTTGTTTTGCAAATTACCAACTGCAATGTTTGGAGACATGCAACTAAATTTATAATCCTAATTTTTTATATTGATTTGCTGTTCTATAAGTGGTTCCAAGTGGCCCTCAGTATCTCCTCGCTATTGTCTAATAATACTACATCATACCTAACAGCGTATTAATACCATTGAACTGCAGACCATCTTCATCCTCTAAAGAATTGATGGCATGCTCTAGAACAAAACTGAGTAGTAGATTTTTTATTATTGATTTCGTACATCTCATTGATGGATAAATCATATTTGAAGAGAAAAATTATACGCTCAGACCGGGACTTGAACCCGGGACCCTTGGTTCTCTAGACCAAGTGCTCTACCAACTGAGCTACCTGAGCAAGTACCGATCTAAACGCAAATCTTTCTCTATATACATTGTAATTCCCATCCACCAAATGCTGTGAAGCCATGCTTCTATCTTGCAAATGGCGGCTCCTTTATTAAGAAGACATATTTGGGAATTATACATTACAGCCAGTACGGCTTTTTCCAAGTTTTTATTATTGATTTCGTACATCTCATTGATGGATAAATCATATTTGAAGAGAAAAATTATACGCTCAGACCGGGACTTGAAACCGGGACCCTTGGTTCTCTAGACCAAGTGCTCTACAACTGAGCTACCTGAGCAAGTACCCGATCTAAACGCAAATCTTTCTCTATATACATTGTAATTCCCATCCACCAAATGCTGTGAAGCCATGCTTCTATCTTGCAAATGGCGGCTCCTTTATTAAGAAGACATATTTGGGAATTATACATTACAGCCAGTACGGCTTTTTCCAAGTTTTTATTATTGATTTCGTACATCTCATTGATGGATAAATCATATTTGAAGAGAAAAATTATACGCTCAGACCGGGACTTGAACCCGGGACCCTTGGTTCTCTAGACCAAGTGCTCTACCAACTGAGCTACCTGAGCAAGTACCGATCTAAACGCAAATCTTTCTCTATATACATTGTAATTCCCATCCACCAAATGCTGTGAAGCCATGCTTCTATCTTGCAAATGGCGGCTCCTTTATTAAGAAGACATATTTGGGAATTATACATTACAGCCAGTACGGCTTTTTCCAAGTTTTTATTATTGATTTCGTACATCTCATTGATGGATAAATCATATTTGAAGAGAAAAATTATACGCTCAGACCGGGACTTGAACCCGGGACCCTTGGTTCTCTAGACCAAGTGCTCTACCAACTGAGCTACCTGAGCAAGTACCGATCTAAACGCAAATCTTTCTCTATATACATTGTAATTCCCATCCACCAAATGCTGCATTTGGTGGATGGGAATTACAATGTATATAGAGAAAGATTTGCGTTTAGATCGGTACTTGCTCAGGTAGCTCAGTTGGTAGAGCACTTGGTCTAGAGAACCAAGGGTCCCGGGTTCAAGTCCCGGTCTGAGCGTATAATTTTTCTCTTCAAATATGAGTAGTAGAGGATATGGTTCATTTCCTTGCTTGAACAAATTGTGAATTTGAAAAGTGTCCAAAAAATGTTTGCCTACACGCACCCTTCACTTTGTGTCATTTAGACTCATTTGAATAAGTCTAACTCTTTAGGAATTCTAAACTCCAGCAGGATACTATATAACTTCTCCCTCTTAATTGAATCATATGCCTTTTTGAAGTCTTATATATAGTTGATGTACAGTGTCATTATATTCTCTTTTTTTTCGTAAAATCTGTCTTCTAGTAAAAATTTGATCTGTTGTGGACTTGTTTCTTCTAAATCGGCATTGATGATCTCCTATTATATCACCAATATTGGAAGTAAGCCTGCTTACTAATAAATTTCTTAGAATGTTGTACAAAGTTAAAAATAGTCCGTTTTATCTCCTTTCTTATATATATATATATATATTGGTACGATAATCAATTATTTCATTAATTTCTCAACAACTTATATGGGCTATACAAAGCCTACATCAAAATTCAAAAATAAGTATTCGGTATCAAAATGGAAAAATTTCACAACCTATGTCCACAAACAAAGGAGTAAGACAAGGCTGTGGTCTATCTCCTTTATTATTTAATATATATATATATATATATTAATGGAAACAAATCTCTCAAATAATAATGCTATCAAATTGACTAATCATGTAATTAAAACAATTCTGTATGCTGATGACCAAATCATCTTAGCAACATTTGAAGATGAATTACCGAAAGCTTCTTATGAATTAAATAAAGTAGCACAGAAATATGACATGAAGATATCTACTTCAAAAACAAAATCAATAGGAATTTTGGATAAAGATATACAAAGGGTTAAACTAGAAATAAATGAACATATAATAGAACAATTATCTCATTTTACCTATATTGGAAGCATAATTTAAGAAAATAAAAGGGATATAGACATAAAATTAGAAAAATATAATAAATTAAATGGCATAATAAAAATAAATTTTGAAAAATTGATGTTAACAAAAACCAAATAAACATTATACGTAGGCTATATTATTATTTCAATACCAGTACTTAAATATGGAAGTGAAGTTTGGATCCTGAATCAGAGAGCTAAAAAGAAATTGGAAGCAGCACATATGAGATTTTTGAGACCACTTCTTGGATTCGCAAGGTTAGAATATATCAAAGAAAAAAATTGAAAGTCAAAAATATATTAAATGATATAACCAAATGTCAACAAAAATTGGAAACAACTGTTTTGAGGGTGGAAAGGTGGATATTACCCAAACCATCTCTACAATATCAACCAAACGGAAAGAGAGATTTGGGAAGGCCAAGAGTTAGATGGATTCACCAAGATCATCTTGAGTAAACTACAGGCGACAGATCCTAAAAAAAATCATGATGATGACAAGTCTCTTTTCCCCAAATCATACTAAACAACCAACGCAATTTTTTCCTCTGATTTTATCAGTTCTGCTGGGACCATCTCAACCTGATGCTTTATACATCTTCAATTTTTATATCGCCATTTAAATCTCTAATGCATTTGGTTCTGTAACTGACATTTCTGCTGTCTGAAAATCATCCTCTTCAATATCCTCTTCTGCATGCACATTTAATAACTGATTAAATAACTTTTCCATATATTTAATTTACTTCTGGAATCTGCAATCATATCCCCATTTTTATTCCTAATTACCTTTGTTCCAGCCTGAAATCCTTTCTTCTCTATCCTAACTCCCTGATATAATTCTATGATGTTCCTATTTTTTCATTCATTTCAAATATTTCCTCTTTCTTTTTAGCCTTTAATAAACTGGTGGTTTCCCATCTAATACTACCCAATTGTTATAAATTTGCTTAATTTGGCTCATGTAACAAACTCATTTTTGCTAGCTTTCTTTTTCTTTGCAATATCAGCACATTCCTCATCAAACCATTTTTTTGTTTCTTATTTAATAATCTAAGCTTTCTGATGCTGACAATTTAATAGCATCTCTTACAGCCCCCCCCCATTCTCTATTTATATCAGTTTTTTCTTCAGTTGCCATTTTCTCATCTGAAGATTCCAGTATTTCAAATCTATTAGCTATTTTGATCTGGTAGTCTTATTGCAGTTCATTATTTGTAATTTTTTTTTAATTAAAACTTTTCAGAATCATCTTTAGAATTTGTTCCTCTCATAAGTGTTAACCATTCTCTGATTTTCACACTGACCAGATAAGTGATATTACATAAAATGCTAGCTCTAGTATTAAGGCATCCTGGGCGGATACACAATCTTCAATCACTAAAAGTAAGAAATTATTATTGTATGGAACGAGATAATGGTTAATAGGCCATAGCCTAATTCTACCATTTTTATATCTAGTGTAATTATCTGAAATTTTATCAGTTTAAATCCCATTGGTAGACAATATATGAAGAGAGATAATGTTAAAGAAATTTACATGTTCCTAAACCTTTGGACCAAATAGAGATCAAAAGACAGCAGAATGGGGGGGGGGGGTAAAACTTCACGAGAGAGATTTTGATGAAAAACGGAGTGTAATATTAACAGTTATTTTTCGTAGACAGAATGAGCAGGATACGTATTGGGAATGAAAGAACGGCATGGAAATTTCTTTCAGTAAAACCGAAGGAGTGAAAGCGCCCAATAAGTATGCCAAGGATGAGTTCAATTTATCTAGACTATTTAACTCATGCCCCAAATGGGAGTCAATGACCAATCACGCCTCAATGATTTCCGTCTTACAACCAATCAGAGTCGTGTTTCACGAAATATTTATCAGTGTTATAATTACCATATTAAAGAAAGCTCCTCCTTTTTAACATTCTGAACAGGTCTGACCATTATTTTGCAGTGACTGAGCTCATTAGAAATACGGCTACCAGACTGTATACATAGTGCATGAATGTCAACACATGCTGCATGCGGGAGTTAATATAAAAACATTTGTAGCAATTGATTATACCACCAAAAAAAGAAACCACTGTGTGCACTTTCCTAAATGTATCTTTTCCCAGGCAACAATCCAGAAAAATATAATTGTCTCATTTACATCATACGACATCAGAAATGAATTAATATACAGTTCGATGTGTTTCATTTTTTCTCCACTAGAGAGCATTAATCAAGCTTCAAAAAATCACCAGCCTCTGATTGGCTGACGGCCACAAGCGCCATATTCAAAAATTACGAACTCATATACTAGTCGGGGCACATCGTCGCTACCATGCAGGTTAGAATGATGGTTTTCGTTTTAATTTATTATCATATCGGTACTTATTCATTTTCTAAATCACACCGGGGCTAATGCTTAAGCAGGAACCCGGGGCTCTCCTTTCTAGGACATCCTGGAGAGTCAAAAGGAATTGCTCACCGCTTGTCATTAATTTGGCTAGCCGCAGGGCCTTTCCACCAAGACTACATTCAGACCTTGGCACACTGACCAGATGATCAAAATTACAGTCTGTCCCTCTAACTGATCTAACATCGATGATGCTATTGTGCCAACGTTTGTCCACTAATACATCATATATATGGTTCTGAGTTTCACCATGTGGAGTTTCACCATGTGGAGTTTCATCATGTGGAGTTTCACCAAATATATTTATGAATATCCTTATTCTGGAATGTTGTGCTCTTAACAATAAGACCTTTTGATGTGGCAAAGGTGACTAATATAACTCCATTGTCGTTATTATCTTCATGAAGACTGAAATTACCTATTCATCATCATCATCATACATGGCATGACTGCCCATTTTGGGCCCTAGCCTTGCTCAGAATGTCCTTCCAAACTTCTCTATTTGATGCTAGATTCTTCCAATTTCTAATTTTACTAATTCTAATATCCTGCAAGACACCATCCTCCCATCTTAACCTTGGTCTTCCAACTTTTCTGGTTTGTAATGATTGTGCCATATAGCTCCTTTTAATAGTTTTATTATTGTACATACGTATCAAATGCCCTGCCCAGGCCAATCTATCAATTGTTATATAATTCACTAAATCGGGAATTTACCTATTGTTAACCTGAATACATTTACCTCTCCCACTTTTGCATTAAAATCACCTAAGACAATTTTCATATGATATCATGAAAGTCTATCAAATATGTATTCTAATTCTCCATGAAATTACCTTCTGTGGAACTATGTACATTTACGATTACAAAATAATGTAATTTACCCTTTAGAAGTATGTATGTTATTGTATCACTGACAAACTTGATATATCGGATAGTGGAGAGGATCCTCCTTTCAACTAAAAAAAAAAGTTCCAAATTCAGATCTTGCTGCACCCCCATACCCTGATTCCTGTGTATCTTCTCTTGACCATCCAATTTCCTGTAAAGCGAATATATCCAATGGTGATATATGCCATTTCTGCATTAATATTTCTAGTGTCCTACTACTATATAATATTCTTACATTCCATGTTCCTAGAAACATGTCCCTGTGTTTGAGCCTCTGGTGTGGATTCCTTGAAGTAATCCCAGCCCGGAGAACCGAATGGGGGACTATTTTACCTCCGGAAAATTTTACCCCAGTGGAATCCATGTCCGCGTTTCTTAATGGTTAAATTTTTACGATGAAATATCGTCACTCTTTCGACTAATGTACTGTTATCGTCTGGCTTAACACCTTTGACTTATCCGGCATGCGTACGTCTTTCGGAAGCAATGCTATCGCCGGCATAGCTCTCGGGGTCATTTAAGCATAAACTCTACCACAACCAAATAAAGATACTACAGAGGGACAGCATTTTGCTAGTGTTTTTTTTTCTTCTTATATTACTGCACTATACACACTATCTTGTAATAAAAAAAAGATGTAACGAGGATTTTAACAGAAATTTTGACAATTAAATGATGAAGTCCTTCCAACTGAGCTATACGGCATTTATTTCGTACTTGTGCAATTCAAGCATTTGTAGAAACATTACAACTTAACATTCATTTACATTATATTATGGTTATTTAATCGTATGTTTGTTTCTTTGTTTGTTTGTTTGTTCGTATTCTATGCGTGGCCATACCGTTGATCCGATTTTGATGGGGTTTTTTTGCAAAATGTTCAGAAGATTCCCGGAATGAACATAGGCTACAAGAAAGTTGTAATAGTCAATCCCTTCACCCCTAAAAAACACCCTTTGTAGTGAAAAACGTGAAATAAAGTCCCTATTTTGACGCTTAAATGGCTCACGCTGCCTAAACCATAATAAATACACCAAATTAATGTACACAGAATTGAATATCTCAAAAAACTCTACAAAAAAGTCCGTGACAGCATATGTTTATCTTTTACGGATAACTCACAATAACCATTTCTGTTTTTCATCGATGCCAAGTAGATCGGGATAAGTCGATTCCCGGACAAGCGTACTCTGCCATACTGTTCATCTGATTGAGATGGGGCTTTTTGAAAAACGTTCAGGAGATTTCAGGGAGAACATAGGCTATAAGGGAGTTATAATACTCAATCCTTTCACCCCTAAAAATCACCGTTTGTAGTGAAAAACTTGAAATAAGATCGCTATTTTGATGCGTAAATGGCTTACGCTGCCTAAACCATAACAAATACACCAAATTAATGTACACAGAATTGAACGTCTCAAAAAGTTCTACAAAAAAGTCCGCGACAGCATACGTTTATCTTCTACGGATAACTCACAATAACCATGTTTGTCTTTCATTGATGACAAGAATATCGGGATAAGCAGATTCCCGAACAGTGCACGACTGGTGGTTAAAATATATTAGCATTTATTTATGAGTAGCAGCGCACGCCGGGTATTAGCTAGTAATGCTATAAAATATTTTATGACGTTAAGACATTAATATGTATTGCTAAAGTAGCAGTAATATTTTTAGCTTATAACCAAACGATGATTAAGGAATTATTTTCTTTGGATACAATTATTCTCAAAGCAGGTCTTTAGAAAACAAATTGTGGCACTGAGGTGAAAATTATGAACTAAATTTCTTTAACTCTTCGAGATGAATATCTGCATATGATATACATTTTATAAATAATATTCTAAAATGCATCCACATTACCAATTTTTGGTTATAAAATTTACATTTTATCACAGTGAATGCTTTTTCATTATATGAGCACCTAGGTACAGACTCAGACCATTCGATAAAATATGTGTACATATCTGCACTTCTCTATCATTTTCAATGTATATTTTTTCATGTAAACTAAAATAACTATATAATATTAATTTATTTTACAGGAAATCGATTTGCCCTCATGGAAACGAAAATTGCTCTAGTACACATACTGTCTCGTTTTAATTTTCAAGTTGTTTCAAGAACTCCTATTCCAATACAGATAACAAAGAAGGGCGTAAATATGACAGTTGATGGAGGATTTTGGCTTGGACTTGAGGAAAGAAATTAAAATAATTAAAAAGCTCAAAGTACAGACTTAAACATGTAACAGGACTCATCTTCTGGAAAGTAAATTTTTCGGAAGTTCCAATCCAAGCGACCACTTGATACAAGCAAATACGCGAAAAAAGGAATATATGCCAAAACACGTACTGTATGTCAAAAACATACAGTAATTATGTAACCCATTAGAGGCCTTAGGAGGTCTTGTAGTGTAGGAGGTTAAACTTCTTAACTTTGAAGAAAATCAACATCGGGAATCAAAGCTGCAGCCTTCTGGTTTGTAGCATATTGCTTTAGAACAAGTACGCTACTGCGTGTCCAAGCTCGATCTGTATAGTGCTCAATGAAATTAGCACAAAGAGAGACTTAAGATGGATGGTGAAATTCCATGTCTAAGGTTGTACATATCCTACCAATTTTCTTAATGTGATACTTCATCTTATATTACCAAATTCTGCAATTTAGCAGGTTAGTAGATTCAAGATTTATGTTTCCAGTGTTACAGTGCAAATTCCAGAGCTTCCCTTCACTCTCTCTTTTGCATCTTAAAGAATTCAGGCATGAGGAAAATATGTTCAGTTATTTGGAGCTCTTTAGCTTCATTCAAACTCACCACAATTATTATCAGTTCATTTAGCCAGAGACCACAAATTCCTATTATCTCTTCCATAAAATATTTAACAAAAATAAAGGTATATATTATCAATGAATGATATGGTATGATATCTGTTATTTTTATGTGAAAACCAAGTTTGTATATCTACATATTTCTATGCTGTATGTAATATAAGACATATTTTACAATTATATGCCTGTATTTTTATAAAGACTAATAAATCCATAATTATGTTTATTTTGATTTGTAATTAATATCTTATACCAACATTCTAAAAGAAACAAGCACAGATCATTCAGTTGTTCCCATTAATATTCCGTATTTAATTCCTTACGCATTTTCACTTTTATTAAAATGAGGGATTGAGATAAAAATGCCAAATAATTTCATTATAATGAAGCGGATGTCCACCGCTGTGATCACGAGGTAGCGTGCTGCCTTGTCATGCTGCGGGCCCGGGTTCGATCCCCAGTCGGGGCAATTTTTCTGGGTGAGGTTCTTATCGGGGTTTTTCCTCACCTGTAAGACAAATGTCAGGAAAACTTTAAGGCCCAAACGGTCCCCGAAATCATATAGCCATCATCATCCTTATCCTTATCATTATCATCATCATCATCATCCTTCACCGGTGTGGAAAGCAACGGGAAGCTACCACACCTACAATTCCCTAGTAAAGCTGCAAAGCATAGCATGAAAATGCTATGATTGCAGTTAAAGACCTGCCTCGGGCAGAATTACTATGGATGGATGGATAATGAAGCGATGGGAAGGACATGTGGTACGATTGGGAAATGAAATAGGGGCATGGAAGCTTCTTATAGAAAAACTATTGAGAAAAGACCAATTGGTAGACCAAGAATGAGGTGAGAGAATAATATGAACCATGATTTGAGGGAACTAGATTATACAGGACCTGATTGGGAAACATTAGCTCAAGATAGGGATGCGTGGAGAGCGTATGACCGCGCGCCATGAGTCTACGGGTTTGATAGTGCCAGTGAGCAAGTTATAATACAATTAAATTTATTATCTGTGTGTGTGCGCGAGCATGTGTGTATACAATAAAAATAAAATAATGCTTTGTATTGTATAAATAAAAATAACAAAAATGTTGGCCTATACCATATTATTTTGCCATAATTATTAACAATTGAAAGCAAAAAACAAAAATATATTTATACAGTATAATAACTTAGATTAATGTTTATATTTAAAAAATAGTTATGTTTAAGCAAAGATAAACATTACCAATAAAGTATAAAATTAAAATGAATATACGTTAATGGGAGCAACAACAGGTTCACGAGAATTGCTTTTCTATATATAATGAAAACCCTACATACTCATATTTGCAAAAAAAAATAGTTATTGTAATTTATTCCAATTTTCACTACAGTTTCTCAAGTAAAATGTAATAAAAATATACAAATTCCATTAATTTTTGTGGTACTATCCAGTGTATGGACTTTTGGCAAGATTTAATTTGTGAAAATCAAATTAAAATTATTAAAAAAGATATTTACTCCCAATTTACATGTGGATAAGAGGCAAAAAAAAACAGCTGATAGGCAAAGAAGCTTCTACGCCTGTCACGCCATAGAATTAACGATTATAATTAAAATACTTGCTTAATTAAATATATTAGGAACTCCGCTACGGACGGTCCAAAACCTGGCTGAGGAAGGAGGGGAGAAAATGGCTGGTATATTGAGACTCAGAGGAATTCAGAAGTCGAGCAGGAACTTCACTAAATTCTGAGAAATGTTCTAATTGGTAATTTCTATCTGCGTTATTAGTAAATCCTGAAATAAGGTTCTCTGGACGTCCAGTTGGGAGTTGAGACTTGGAACTGACAATTCCACTCTTGTAAAAATCTTGAATGTTGAGAAACTTAAAGGAAGGAAATCCAGACAATCTTCCCGTGGCGAGCTAGCAATAAAAACTGGTTGGTGAAAAGTCGCCAATCATAGACATAGGTGAAGATTTTTCCAGTGAGCAGGCGAGGTAGAACTTGGGGCAGTATTTTGGCCTCGGTGGCTGTTAAATGTCACTAGGGTTTCACTTTGTTTTATTTTAGAATTTACTTGCCCTTCCTCGGTAGCTAGTCGGTTTCAGGGTGAGCGCTGAGACTCCTATCTATAACGGGTTCGGAAGGAGAATTGCGTGGGAACAGACAATCACAAATTATTTGAATTATTTTATTTAATTAATCTTTGCCAATTTAAATGCACGTTACACAGTGAAAATAAAACTTTTCCGTCACTGGCCTTCGATATTTCGCTAATGAGGACTAGCAAATGACTTATGAGTTCGGGAGATTTTCCCTAAGTCCATAACCGTTGTTACAAGATACATTTTACTATACATTCAAGATCTTCTTCCTTCTAAGTGTCGAGTATAAGTGTAAGTGTATTAAATTTTTGTCCTCATGAGTTCCGTATCGAAGTCAGGACCAATTATTCCCATATATGGTCTTTACCCTAACTCTCATTTTGATTGGTTAGAATATTTAATCACATGTCATCCAAGGGCGTAACTATTTTATTTAAACCACCACCTACCTTTTGATTTTATTCTCACGGCTAGGGACCGTGTTTGCCAGCTTGGGCATTTCGCGATTGTAAATTTGGAGTTTGACATTTCTCCCAAACGCGAGTTTTGAAGCTAGACCCAGCTTAAACATTTCAGGTCTAATTTGAGGAGTTACATGTTTATGACCTCTTTTACTTAGGGTTTCAACCGCTTCTTGTGAGAACTATTTACCAACATGAAACTTAATTTATTTTTAACTATATTCTATTCCTTCATTATTTATTCATTTCTTATATTCATTAATCACTATTAGGGCCGTATCATATTCGTCTCAAACTTTACATGTTGCCATGATTGCTGGACCTGGAATGTACATAGAAGAAAAGACTAAGATAATACACATCGAAGTAAGAAGTCTTGACACGGAACGTTTTGTCTTCCAAGTAGAACTTCTTGGTATATACATAGTGAACTGGATAAAACATCAAAGGAAACAAACGATATCCTATGCTATACACGTGGATTAAAAAAACCGCTATATTCATCACCGGAACACTAGCCGTTGAATACAGAAGAAATTTATCAACCTAAAAATATATACAGTAAAACTTGTTTAATCTGGAACGTGAATAATGCGGAAATCTGTCCAATGTCCGGCGAAATAATAGTAATTTAACGTGTAGGGGATAATCCATATAAAATCGGAGAGCAAAAAATCTTGCAATTGTTTTTTTTAATTTTATATATCCCTAAATATAGTGAATACATTTATAACGTATTAATATCTAAATTTAATTTTTATCATTTATAGGTTCGTAGTTATGATGATCTAAAATTATCGTAAATATGATAAACTAAAACTTTTACTAACTAATATTTCTGAAACAGTAAACAGCAAAAATTTGTTTCAAACATATATGTGATATCATGTAGTTTGTGTTTTTTTATAATTAGGATATTTTTATTTTCGGTGTCAATTTTCTATTTTATGGCGGTTTAGCAGTACATATCAAAAAAAATGAAAACGAAAAAAAATACAGGATACTACTCACGTAGTAAGGATTAATTTCCAGCAATTACCTTTTTGAAGAGTTGAATAGTTCAGACAATATAAATGTTTTATTCTATTTTCGTAAAAAAAGAACTGGCGGATCCACGGCGCAGCTGATTCAATTCCCTACCAAGGTCGCGCGCGTAGTTAATTGAAGGAGCTGACCTCACTTCATCAACGACATTTTCAACTGCTATTAAATCGAATAGATAATTATATGCTCTGCTTAATGGAACAGTACCGTACATTTATGAAAGTGGCGATATTTTAATTCTTACGCAGTACATGTTTATTTATCAAATTTTATTGCTGAATCGAGAAGTAAAGAGCTCTGTTACTTACGTTTACTGTGAATTATTAAACAAATTATTTATAACTAACTCACTCACTGGCTCTGTGGAACCTGTAGGTTCATGGCAGCGCGGACATAAACTCTCCATACATCCCATCCCGAGCTAACGTTTTCCAATTATCCCCTGTATAATCTACTTCCCTCAAATCATGTATAATGTTATTCTATCACCTCATTCTTAGTCTTCCAACTGGGCATTTTCCCTCCGGTTTTCCTACCAGAAGTTTCCAAACACCTCTTTTATCCCCCGTACGTGCCACATTTCCTGCCAAACGCAGCCTACGAGACTTAATTGTTCTTATTATACCTGGCTTCCTATACATACCATGTAGCTCACAATTGTGTAGTTTTCTCAATTCACCTGTCTGTTCATCTCTTCTTGATCAAAAAAATGTCCTAAGAACTTTATTCTCAAATACTCATAATCTTCTGTCCTTTTTTAAAACAAATTATTTATTTTGTTACAAATTTTTTCATTATAGTTTAAATGTAATATTATATAATAAAAACTCTTACATCATTAATTGAATAAACTAGTATAAATGTTTATTATGTTATAATTACTAATTTCAGTCTTAAAATAACTTTTTATTCGGTGTACTGTATTGTGCCCTGAAAAATTTGACGAAATAGTATTGTTATAGGATATCACTTCCAAATAAAACCGAATGTTTTAATACTCGTACCACTTCCTACCAAACGATAATAATGCAGGGCCAGCAAGTCTTCGTTAAACATCTGCTATTCCATCAACAATTGTCAAGTTCAGATTACGTACTAGGCAGTTGATTTATATCAGTGCGTGTGTTTTTAATGAATCTCGTCATTTTAAGCGTCACAGTCAAATTTAAAATAATATCTTATTGTTTTTAACTAACAAGTTTGCAGATCTACAAAGACTAAATGGTGAGTTAGAAGTTAAATATAATTTTAATTATGCTTATATTTGTATACAATAGTTATTAACAATATCATGTGTTAATATATAATTTTACAATTTCTTAAATATTTCTGGAATGAGAGAATAATCGTAGAGGTATACATTTTGTGTTATAAAAGGAGAATAATGGGAAGATTAGACATTAAATTAAACACTATAACAATAATTTAGCTTATAATATAAGCTAATATTGTCGTGCATTTTAATATCATCTTAGGTATGTCATGAATAAGGGATGCAAGATCAGTAAGTGATACCAAGCCAATAAAATATATTTATAACTCTTAAATAGTACTTGTAACAGCATGAAAATTGTTATAAATTATTACTTGCTATATTCAACATCAGACATTGGTGTAGGGTACAAGTACAAAATACACTGCTCAAAACAATTAGAGGAACACTATGAAATATGCAAATATTTTTTTTCGTTGGATAAAGGTACAAACATGAAATTAATAAAGTACATTATTTGTGGTTATTTATTTATTTATTGCTCATGTCAGTAAAAACAAATTAATAACGCTGACAATTAACTTTTCAAATAATTCCACTATGTAAGCAATTGAATCTTGTGCTTATTTTTCAAAGTTAAACACTCGTTATATAGAGTTAGTATCGTGTATGGCCTCCATGACATTCGATGACACTTTGGCACCTTCGTGGCATGCTCCCAATAAGATTCTGGATTTCCTCTTGCGGGATATTCTCCCATTCCTCTTTCAGAGCATCTCCAAGTTGCTGCAGAGTTTGTGGAGCTTGATGTCGGTTCCTGACCTTCCTGTCTAGAAGATCTCACAAGTGTTCAATAGGGTTGAGGTCTGGGCTGACTGCTGGCCACTCCATTACACCTCAATTTCATTCCTCTTCAGGAAATCCTTGGTGACAGCCGCAGAATGTGCCCTGGCATTATCCTGCATAAACAGAAATCCAGGGCCTACTCCAATGGCAGCAGGTACTACATGCTCTTCCAGAACGTGCTCGATATACCGGACAGCATTCAGTCGCTGGGGAACAAGTACAAGGTCCGTACGATTGTTGTACATAACTCCGGCCCACACCATTATGGAACCTCCTCCGAATTTATCAATTTCCTGTACAGCCTCTGCAGAAAATATTTCTCCTGGCCGTCCCCACACCCTCAATCGACCATCACAATGTGTAAGACGATACCTGGATTCGTCCGAGAAGAGCACAGACTCCCACTGGTTCAGGTTCCAATCACCATGGTTTTCAGCATACGTACGTCTTGCTGCCTTATGCCCATTTGTTAAGCGTGGTTTTTTAACGGGCCTTTTTGGACGAATATTCTCTTTCCTTAATCTGTTCCTTATGGTTTGGTCTGAAACCCGGATTCCGGAAGCCATATGAAGGTCATTCTGCAGGTCTTTTGCAGTTTTTGTACGCTGTCGAAGAGCAGAAAGAACAACGTATCTGTCATCCTGGGAGCTTGTTTTAAATTTACGGCCCTGGCCACGTCTTCTACAATACTGACCTGTCTCTCTGTGCCTGTTGCGTAACCTGGACACCTCGGAAGGAGAAACCCCAAGCTCTCTAGCCACTTGTCGCAGAGATTGTCCTTGTCGTAAAAGATGTAGAGCATGATACACTTCAAACTCATTTAAATGCCTCATTCTGTCAGAGACTTCAATAAACAAGGCAATAATCAACATTCGTCACTATAGCAACATCAGAAAGCTTACCAATTAGAAGTGGCCAGTGCCTTCCAAAATAAAAAATGTCTCTAAATTTGTTATTTGAGGTAATTTATCTGTATTTAGGCCATGGATCTTTAAAATTTGTATCCAATGATAAAATTAATAATTCAATTTACATATTGTCCAACTTTCAGCATCACAGCTTTAAAAAACAATTACTTATTCAATTTATTACAAGTGTTCCTCTAATTGTTTTGAGCAGTGTATTACAACACATTACAAAACTACTCTCTAGAAAATATTTTTTTAATAGGCCTACCAGCTTGAATTCGTAGGTGCTTAGTAATTTAAATTAAACTATACATTAGCCAAAATCAGTACAACATTAACCGCCTACTGAAGATATCAATAAAGATTGTTATATTTAATGACTTTATTAAGTAGCAATTTATTTCAAGCGCGAGATTCTCCTACGTACCATAAATTTACGACACGGGACTCACGGATTTCCTTCCTTCTGGAGAAAGCTACATTCAGAATTGTTACGCCTTTAAAATTCCATTGATTCCTATCGAGTTTCAACCCGCGAACCTCGGAATCGGAGGCGTGCAGAGTAACCACTAGTCCACGATGATGACGATAATGTAATAATTGTAATAATAATATTAAAAATAACGTAATGATGATAATAACAATAAAAAATATTTGTAAGTGCGCAAAGGACTATTACCAAGTAGCTCCGTCATTGTTTGTACGAGCGAGCGAACTTCACTCACGCGATAGGTATTGCGGGCAGTCTACACATAGGAGATTTTAGGGAACATAATTATTTTTTGGTTGTTTCCTTTCAAAACTCCACTTTAAACTAATTACAAAAAATTAACTGGTGTTCAGGTAATAATGTGACACTTTTTGATTTTATAAAAGTGTTGGTGAGAAAGGTCAATTGCATATTAATTGCATTTACGCCCTTCAGAAAAACGTAAATATTAACATACTAATTTTCAAGCGATAGAGCATAAAATCATCTATAACGTGACTATCTTTTCAAGTTGAGGAAGTAATTATACTTCGAGAAATTTATTTTGTAAAAGAGACTATTTAAAACAATACAATAAATTGACAGCTCTATTACTCTTTAATTACACCAAGCGAAGAATTGAAATTCGATTCAAATATTCAGTATATCATAAAGTGTCACTGTAAAAAAATGTAAACTTTTAAAGATGCGAGTTCAATTTTCACATTTTTTGCCGATTTCGTATGGAATGTCCCGTAATTATTTTTCATAAAACGGAATCTGTCCAATGCGGAAACGGAAGGATGTTTCTACACAATTCATGAAAAAATATAAAGCGGAAAGACAGAGAGATAAATTAGTTTCCACTTCACTAAATTTCCATTAGGCCAAGAAAACAATAAGGAAATATTCCTGCCGACGAGTGAAGTAGAGATTCTACCTGTACCTGAAAAAATCTTTCGCCTCACTGCACACCCGTTATATGAAACACGGGTATCTGTCTTACAAATAACCATTGCACTATAAAAGTCTTAAATTAGTTTTAAGTTCTGAGACTGATCTTTCACAGGTAGCGTTCTGAATTTACGGAATCATTGTCATTAAACGAAAAAGTGAAAGTGATCGTAGATAAATCTCCTAATTTCCTGACCGATGTTCCAAAGTCAAGCTCTAGCTGTTGCTAAATCCCTAGGGAATAACGATTTCAAGGCATCTTCAAGTTGGCTGGACAGTTTTAAAAGACGACACAATATAGTGTGGAATGAAATTTGAAGGAAATCAAAGTATGTGGCCGAAAGTGTAGTAATGAGCGGAAACCGAAAATGAATACTTTTCATTTCAGGATACGCGCCTGAGAGACATTTTTAACGCTGACGAAACGGGACTGTTTTTTTCGCGCGTTACCGTTGAAATCGCTCATACATACTATACTTCACTTTTCAACGGCAGCAGAACTACAATTAATCCAGGATACGTACAAAGACTTATACGGTACCCTATAATCTAAGATCCTTAAAATTTTAGTTTTTTTATAATGTGGAATTTTGTCTAATCTGGAAAAAAATTTGTCCAGGCGATTCCGCTTTGAGCAAGTATTACTGCACTCATATAACTCTACAAGGGCTCCATGGTAACGAAAGAGCTGATCACGTAGCAAAAATCGCGCCAGGTAGAGACGATCATTGATTTATAATTCCTTAGATTCTAGACAAACAACTGACAGACTATTACCAAGTATGAAAAATAATTTTTAATTATTGAATATTATTAACTATTTTGGCAGATAAGTGCCCTAGAGTTAGAATCTGGTTATGTAAATTATTACAAATAGTATTGGAATTATTTATAATATTTATTGTTAGTTTGATTTTATTAATTTGTGTTTTAGTGGGGGTGGCTTTTTTAACGTTGTTGGAACGTAAGGTTTTGGCTCCCACTCCTGTCTCAGCTTTAGTGCATTCTTCAACTCTTGTTACGGCGGGAGTTTATTTATTAATTCGATTTAGCTCATACAACAAATCCTAGAAGACCAATAGCTAGTATAGCAAAGATTATACCTAAATTACCGAATGCTTCTTTTTTTCCTCTTACACCAACTCCACGAATGCCTCCGACACCAAACTATTTATCCCAAACGTGTCATATAGACTCTTCTTTCCCTCCGGCCCAATTGCATCTTAATCTAATTCCTACAAACCATGGATGCTTCCGCTTTTATCTCTGCTCGTACAATATGAATATATCAACTTCTCCACTATGTAAATGCCTTGAAAGACTATCGCAAACGGTTCTTCATCTCATCACTGAGTGCATATATTGTTTTCAAACAACCGACAAACAGTTCTAAAATCAAAACCTCTGCCAATCTTACTGAAACATCACATCAATACAGATGAACTCTAAGACTTCCTCAAATACATATTCAACACTTTCCAAGATTAATAAATATCTTCCGCATATTATGTAATTATTTTATTTATTTGTGACTAAAAAATGGTCCACTGCTGTTTCTCCGAGTAGCATCGCTGCCTCATATGCAGCGGGCCCGGGTTCGATCCCCGGACGGGACAAGTTTTCCGGGTGATGTTTTTTTTTCGGGGTTTTTCCTCATTTGTAAGACAAATGTTAAGAAACTTTAAGACCCAAACACCATCTGCCCATAATAAACATTATTATATTCGCCATGTTTATTATGAATGTCTGTGACTGGTGTGTTTAATATTAATGTTGTGATGTCTCGAAGGAGGCCCTGACATTGAACTGCTCACTTATTCGTGCAAGCTCTCCATGTCCTTGTGTAATCCGTAGTTAAAATTCCTATCCCAACAGGTGGTGCCACTGTAACGCCCGAGTAGCGTGCGGCATGTAAAAGTATCTATATGTGAGAGGTAATTGAAAAACCTTGTACATTTATTTTATCTTGTGAGTTACCTAAATGGATTCTATTATGAATTTTATTAGTATTGATGCTGTCCGCCGCTGTGCTCTCGAGGTAGCGTGCTGCCTTGTCACGCAGCGGGCCAGGGTTCGATTCCCTGTAGGGACAGTTTCCTGGTTGAGGTTTCTATCGGGGTTTTTCCTCTCCTATAAGACAAATGTCAGGAAACTTTAAGGTCCAAACGGTTCCCGAACATCATATGGCAATTATCATCATTCATATTCGTCTTAGATTAAGCTTAGAATTAAAGACTCTCCTTGGCGCACCACGATAATCACCCATCATATCATTGGGGCAGAGCAACCCAGCCTTCCTGGCGCCCCAACCTCAGAAGTGGGTTACAATTACGCCAATGCTAGGAGAGAACACCAGAAATATCGAAATTACAACCTGGGGCATTGAATAAAAAAGTACTGATCCTTGAGGCATATTGTGTGCTCTTTCAATTTGTGATGATTTACATATTTCTAAGTTTTGTAATGAACAGTAACATAGAGATATAAGCAGTACCGTATAAATGATAAATAAATAATCAAAATGTAGTGAGAATAAATAGCGAAGAAAGTTAGATCGTTCGAATCACCGATTGTTAGCCTATTGCTTACATACGGTATAGGAGCAGATTTAACTCTATAGACCTATCTCATGCATAGACAAACTTAACATGCCACATCTGTCACCAGCCATTAATTTATCTTTTCTCCAATCCCACGATTTTATCTGAATTGTCACAAGTGATGTGACGAAAATTTGGTAGGCTCATATTAAGGTCATGTTAAGCCCTAGTTCTCTTCATATGTGAGTGTGAATGTGTGAGAGTGAGAGTGTGTGTGAATGTGTGAGAGTGAGAGTGTGTGTGAATGTGTGAGAGTGAGAGTGTGTGTGAATGTGTGAGAGTGAGAGTGTGTGTGAATGTGTGAGAGTGAGAGTGTGTGTGAATGTGTGAGAGTGAGAGTGTGTGTGAATGTGTGAGAGTGAGAGTGTGTGTGAATGTGTGAGAGTGAGAGTGTGTGTGAATGTGTGAGAGTGCGAGTGTGTGTGGAATGTGTGAGAGTGGAGAGTGTTGTGAATGTGTGAGAGTGAGAGTGTGTGTTGAATGTGTGGAGAGTGAGAGGTGTGTGAATGTGTGAGAGTGAGAGGGTGCTGTGAATGTGTGAGAGTGAGAGTGTGTCGTGAATGAGTGAGAGAGAGGAGTGTGTGTGAATGGTGAGAGTGAGAGTGTGTGTGAATGTGTGAGAGTGAGAGGTGTGGGAATGTGTGAGATGAGAGTGTGTGTGAATGTTGGAGAGGCGAGTGATGGTGTTGAATGTGTGAGAGTGAGTATGAGCGTGTGTGTGAATGTGTGAGAGTGAGGTGGGTGTGAATGTGTGAGAGGGAGAGTGTGTGTGAATGTGTGAGAGTGAGAGTGTGTGTGAATGTGTGAGAGTGAGAGTGTGTGTGAATGTGTGAGAGTGAGAGGTGTGTCGTGAATGTGTGAGAGTGAGAGTGTTGTGTGAATGTGTGAGAGTGAGAGTGTGTGTGAATGTGTGAGAGTGAGAGTGTGTGTGAATGTGTGAGAGTGAAGCGTGTGTGTGAATGTGTGAGAGTGAGAGTGTGTGTGAATGTGTGAGCTTGAGGTGTGGTGAATGTGTGAGAGTGAGAGTGTGTGGAATGTGTGGCAGTGAGAGTGTGTGTGAATGTGGTGAGAGTGAGAGTGTGTGTGAATGTGTGAGAGTGGTGTGAATGTGTGAGAGTGAGAGTGTGGGTGAAGGGTGAGAGGGAGAGGTCTGGTGGGAATGTGTGAGAGGGAGAGGGTGTGTGAGGGGGTGAGATTGAGAGGGTGTGTGAGGGGGTGCGAGTGAGAGGTGTGGAGTGTGTGAGAGTGAGAGAGTGCGGTGAGTGGGTGAGAGTGAGAGTGAGTGTGAGTCGAGGTGTGAGAGTTTGAGAGTGAGAGGTGAGTATGTGTGAGGAGTGAGAGTGTGTGAGTGTGTGAGAGTGAGAGTGTGTGAGTGTGTGAGAGTGCGAGGGGTGAGTGGTGAGAGTGAGAGAGTGTGTGAGTGTGTGAGGTGAGAGAGTGGGTGAGTGTGTGAGAGTGAGAGTGTGGGTGAAGTGTGTGAGAGTGAGAGAGTGGTGGGTGAGTGTTGTAGATGGAGTGAGTTGTGTTGTGAGTGTGTGAGAGTGAGGGAGTGTGTGTGCAGGGTGTGAGAGTGAGCGAGAGTGTGAGTGGGAGCCTGCGGAGAGTGAGAGATGGTGAGTGCGGAGAGGTGGAGATGAGTGGGGGTGAGAGGCGTTGAGAGTGTGGGAGAGGCGCGTGAGTGGGTGCTGAAGAGAGGCCGTGAGTGTGTGTGAGCACGTGGTTTTGGTGCAGGTGGTGAGAGTGTGTGAGCTGTGTATGAGAGTGTGTGAGCTGGTGAGGGTGGGTGGGGAGAGTGAGTTGCTGTGTGTGAGAGTGGTGTGTGTGTGTGAGTGTGAGTGTGCGCATGGTGTGTGTGAGTGTGTGTGTGTTGAGTGCTGTGGGTGTGTGAGCTGTGTGTGTGCTGTGTGAGTGGTGTGTGGTGAGAGGGTGTGGGTGTGAGTGTGGTGTGTGTAGTGTGAGTGTGGTGTGTGTGGTAGTGGTGTAGTGTGGTGTGTTGTGTGAGTGTGTGTGTAGTGTGTGTTGTGTGTGTGGTGTGTGTGGTGTGTGTGAGTGGGGGTGTGAGGGGTGTGTGTGTGGTGTGAGGGTGTGTGTGGGTGAGTGTGAGTGACGTGAGGGGTGTGTGGGTGTGTGGGGAGTGTGTGTGTGTGTGAGTGGTGTAGTGTGTGTGTGTGGGAGTGGTCGTGTGTGTGTGTGTGTGGTGTGTGTGGTGTGGTGTGTGTGAGTGGTGTTGTGTGGAGTGTGTGTTGTGAGGGTGTGTGTGGAGTGTGTGATGGTGGGTGTGTGTGAGTGTGTAGTGTGAGTGTGTGCTGAGTGTGTGTGTGCGTGGTGTGTGTGTGTGAGTGTGGGTGTGCGTGTGTGAGTGTGGAGTGCGTGGTGGTGAGTGTGGTGTGTGAGTGTGAGTGTGATGTGTGTGTGTGTGTGGAAGTGTGGGGGTGTGGGTGAGTGTGTGTGTGAGTTGTGTGTGGTGTGTGAGTGGTGTGTGGTGTGTGGGTGTGTGTGTGATGTGAGTGTGTGTGTGTGAGTGTGTGTGTGTGTGTGAGTGTGTGTGTGTGTGTGTGTGTGTGTGTGTGTGTGTGTGTGTGTGTGTGTGTGTGTGTGTGTGTGTGAGTGTGTGTGTGTGAGAGTGTGTGTGTGTGAGAGAGAGTGTGTGTGTGAGAGAGAGTGTGTGTGTGTGTGAGAGTGTGTGTGTGTGTGTGAGAGAGTGTGTGTGTGTGTGAGAGAGTGTGTGTGTGTGTGAGAGAGTGTGTGTGTGTGTGAGTGTGTGTGTGTGAGTGTGGGTGTGCGCGTGTGTGTGTGTGTTTTTTTAGAAAAAGATTATTAACAACGTGCTCCATTACAAACAAATGTAATACTACTTCTTTATGTGCTACTTGTTGTACATTTAGTTTTTTTTTTTATTTACAGTGGCCTATATTCTTTTTTTCTTTTTTTTTTGCTATTTATTGTTGTCCACTAGATTATTTGAATATGCTCGAGTTCAATTTTGTTGATGAAGTTTTGGAAATGTGTGTCCATAAGATCACTCGTTTCCATAGGCCACTTCCCCCGATTTGAACACAGTTCTACGAAATTCGTCTCTTTCAGAATTCAGTTCTTCACGCTCCCATAATAAATGTTCCATTGTTTGAGGTTTCTGTCTATACACACACACACACACACACACACACGTGGGATCGTTCACAATCATAAACCAATAAAAATAATCTGCAAATTTACCATGGCCGTATGGAACCGGTGCCCACCCAGCATCGTGAGGCATTTGGGTAGCTGCAATAAGTAGCTGCTCCAGGTTGAGAATACCAGCTATAACGGCTGGAGACCACATGTCACCCCTACACTGGCTAGATGATCGTCTACCTCTGTGATTAACACATGTGGATGTGATGCCAGTAGCCGGCTGGTCAGCCAAGGCCCTTCTAGGCCTGTCGCGCTTGGAGCTTTTTTTGAGGTAATGAAGGCTGTTAACTTATGGTTTAGTACCATTTTGGATATCATTCTTCTTCTCACAGTCGGGAAGTATAACTTCGTTATGTGTCCGTTTGTTGTGTTGAGCCACTCGTAACACTCAATCTCCTCCTTCAGTTCTCGTAGTATGGTGCTGGTCGGTATTCTGCTGTAGATTACGTTTATTTCTTGACTGTTTGCTGCTTGTTGACCAGTTGGTCCGCGTCGTTGCCTGCATTCCGACATGGGCTTTCACCCATGCAAAGTGTATTCTGCATTGTTGTAGTTGCAGTGTCTATACATTCTGCTTAATCTCTTCGATCAGCCTGTTTTGTTTATAGTTGTTCTTCAGCAGGTCTAGAGTTATTTTACCGTCAGTGTGTATGACTGCGGTTTTGGGTGTGATGCCGTACATGATTTGTATCTTTTCCAGTGCCTTTAGTATAGTTACTTGTTCAGCTTGATTGTTGCTGCATCTATTGTGTATCTTAAACTTCATTTGGTAGGCTGGTTCTGAGTTTTTGAAGATTACTATGCCTGCTCCGGTCCCTGTTTCAGTTTTGCTACCATCGGTGTAGATCTTAACTAGGAAGTTCTCATCTGCGTTTTCTTCTATAATCACTTTTTTCAGCAGGACGTTAATAATATTGTACGGGCAGGTCAAGTTCTGCAATTGGAACTATCTGTTCAGATCTTCCCTTCATTATATTATAATATTTGGGTCATTCCATGTCAAATGTCGTAGGGGTCCACACTTGACCACATCAGATTTTGTTCAAAATTTGTGCATATGTGCACATGCATTTGTTAGGTTACTATTGAAAATTTTGGCTCGAATGATGCAGTAGCTCGAGAGCTAGGATCACCTGAGTGGATCTATGCCATGTCATGAAGAACGCGGCGCAAAGAATTTGGTCAACTTTGATATAACCTTGTGCTTCAACTGTAGTGTCTATTACCTTTAATTATTTATACTAGTACAACGTTTGGTGCTGAATGCAACCATAGCACTAAAATTGCTTGGAAATTATTACCACTTATGGTATTTGGTCTGAAATTGACTTGCAAAGTTTGACACAGAAGATGTATGCTATATTTTAACCAACGTTTACTACAAGGCATAAGCAGCTGGTACCTTGATTTTCACGCTGTCAACTAACACTCATTATACTGCACCAGTATTACTTTCTATGAGTTACTAGTTCAGATTTTACTGACACTGCTTCTGAGCAAAAAATTTAAAATAGCAAATCTTTAGCATTTTTCAGGGCCGGTTTTCAATATGTCTGTCATATCTGATCTTATTTTTACTGACACCACTGGAAAGAGCACATTTGTTTCTGCAAGGGACATGAAAAATCAAAATGGTAATTTTCCATTTAACGTCTTTAAAATAGCCTTAAATTACCCTAGCTGTTCCGCGTACCAGTGTGTTACAGCACAGCTTCTGCTTCATATTTGAAGAGAAAAATTATACGCTCAGATTGGGACTAGAACCCAGGACCTTTAGCTTTCTAAGCCAATGTTCTATCGACTGAGCCGTCTGGACCAGTTCCAATATAAACGCAAATTTTTCTCTTATATACGGTGTCACGCCGTAGCGTAGTGGTTAAGGCACTGCGCTACAAGCCGGAAGGTCGAGGGTTCAAGTCCCAGTGAGGTCAGGATTTTTAAACTGACCCAAACCTTCTGGCGGTACTATGGTCCTGGGATTGACTCAGCCTCTAACAGAAATGAGTACCAGAAAATTGTTCTGGGGTAAAGGCGGCCGTCATGCAGGGCTGACAACCCGGCTGACATCAAGTGCCGATTGTCCAAAAAAGTGGGAGCCTTAACCTCCTACTACCCCAAGGGCCTCCTGAGGCCTGTAGTGGGATTACTTTACTTTATACGTTGTCAATTCCTGCGCATCGTATGCTATGAAACTATGCTTCTATCTTTGCAAATGGCGGCTTCTTTATTAAGGATACATTTATTTGGGAATTTTACATTACACTTTAAAGCCAGTATGACATCTTTCGAAGTTTTTATTATTCATTTCATACATATCATTGATGGATAAATCATATTTGAAGAGAAAAATTGTACGCTCAGACTGGGGCTCAAACCCAGAACCTTTGGCTTTCTAGGCTAATGCTTTACCAACTGAGCCATTCTGGACCAGTTCCAGTGTAAACTATTTTTTTCTCTTATACTGGGAATTGACAACTTTATACAAGAGAAAAATTTGGATAGGCCACTAGGACACAAACATTTTTAAAGCATTTAAGTGGTTATCGTCGATGTCTTCGTATGGTAAATCAGTAACTCATACTGATGACGGATAATAAAATCTTCCTTCCAAAAATGGTTCCAAACCATACTATTTTCTGTTATTTATTTTAAAGATTATATGTGTTATTTGTCACAAAAAAACTAACTAAAGTTTGCTTCAAAATCTATATTATGTTTTAAAATAACAAATATTATAAAGTTTTAAACTATTGTGTTTCTTTCTAGATAACTTTAATATTAACATGAAATGATCTATTTCATTATCTTGGGAGACTTATAGTTGAGGGGTTACGTGGATTAACAACTTAAGTGACTTCAAGGCGTTAATTTACAGAACACATTTTCCTTGTCTAATACTCGGAATAGCTAAATGCGGCTCTCAGTTGAGCGGCTACAGCGCCCGACCAACTGGGGTTCGCAGTCAGCTTTTTCCGAGTGTTAGATAGAAAAATGTGATTTACGAAATAACGACATTAAGTCACTTAGGTTGTTAGTCCACGTAACCCCTCAATTGAAAATCGTACAAAACCTAAAAATGGCTAATAAAGACGTCAAAACTTGAAAATGGTTAAAATAAAAAAGAAAGTTATGGCACTAGCCAACATAGTTTACGTTGCTCAATGTTACATATCAAAGAGAAAAAATATTGCATTCATTTCTGTAATAGTTGCTTTAAAGGAAAGCATCGGCCTTTAAGAAGCAAACTCAAGCGTAGTAAAATAAAAATACTTTGTACAATACACTGTTTTTTTTTTAATTTCGTCTTATGCTTTCTTTGTATTAATTTGTAATTCAAACAGAAATAAAAGTTTAAAAAACGATTTATTAAAACGCTAAAAACCCGGAACCTTTATAAGATTACCTAGTTGCGCAATTTTATTATATAACATAAGTGTTGTGTTTTACAAAATTCCAGAGATAGAATTAAAATAATGATAAAGAGCAAAGATAGTTGTACCACGTGACATGATAAGATATAATATAAAATGAGTACAATATTAACATGGATTCCATGTCATTTAAACTACGTACAGTGGTCACCGCAAGGTAAGTAATTTTCAACACATTTAATTAATTTAAAGCGTTAAAGTAATTATTTTAATATAATTGATAAATTTAACTCAAATTAAAAAATTAAATTTCAAGTAGCACAAATATATTAATAATATTACGACTGAACCACGTAACTTCATCGCTATGAACAAATCCGTTTTAGGTCATGTGGCCTGTGACGGTAAACCTAACGAAGATGGTCTTGATCTTTCCACTAATGTTACATCGTTACTTGTGCACTAAAACCAATCAGTGATGATTTAGTTCGTAGTTACTAGGCAGCGAAACTTACACTTTATATTCCAACAAAAGACGTTCACAAAAAAAAATAGGGGAACGAATTTTACTAACTGATGAACAGCGGATCTCCTAACTCCGTCGCCTATTACAATGACCGCTGAATTGACAAGTGCCTGATTTTTCTTATCTTTATGTTTATAAAATAGGAGCCTATGGACTTCATGTACGAAAATATACGATTCACATGATAAATAAAACTCTTAATACCTGCAGTAAGTAAAAGTAAGTAATACCATTACTTACTTGTTTGTCCAATTCGTATGCCACCGAGATGGAAAAATAAAAATAAAATTAATAATGTAAAATTTGAAAAAGTGGACTATACTTATAAAGTAAGTCTTTTCCGAGATCCCACTATTACCTGGCTATACAAATGCAGATTAGACCGTCTAGTTCAAGAAACACCGGTTGGTGAAAATATTGAAGAAGAATGGTTTGCTCTACAAAGTATTTTGACACAAGCAGCAAATGAAAGCCTGGGTATCAAAACTAAATGGAATCGAAAAAAAGGACTACGGATATGGGATGAAAACATCAAAAAAGTAATTGATGATAAACGTGAAGCATACAAAAAATTTCTGTCCACAAAAAAAGATGAAGATAAAGTAGAGTATCATAGGAAGAGAGCCATAGCTAAAATTGAAGTTCGCAAAAAACATAGACAAAGCTGGGAACAATTTGTCTCATTTTTGGAAAATGATATCACTAGGCCTCAACCAAAAATATATAAAGTTTTAAAAATTTAAATAATGATTCAAGAGAAAATGCACATTTAAATTGTATATCTAAAGAATCTTGGCTTAATTACTTTCATCATTTATGGACACAAAAGGATGATTTATTACAAATACCAATCTCTAATAACACTGCTTTGGAACAAATTTCTATAGATGAACTAACTGATGTTGTTAAAATCATTAAAAAGTAACAAAGCTCCCGGAGAAGACCACATTAATCAAGAATTATTTAAATTTTCAACTAAAAAAATTTTAGACAGATTTCTTATTCTCCTTAATATGATATGGGAAGGACAAGAACCACCACAAAGCTGGAACAAATCCATTGTAATACCAATCTTCAAAAAAGGAAGTCGCCAAATCAAAGATAACTATCGTGGAATTAGCTTGTTGAACTCTGGATATAAAATTTATGCTAATATTGTTAAGAATAAATTGAGGAAAATTTATGAAAATATAATTGGAGAAGAGCAGAATGGATTCAGAAAGGGTAGATCTTGTACAGATGGATTCTTTACTCTAAAACTACTATTAGAAAAGCACAAGGAATTCAATATAGAAACTCATATCGCCTTCGTTGACTTCATAAAGGCTTTTGACAAAGTAGACAGAAATATATTACTACAAATTTTAGCTGATGATAACGTTCCACAACAATATATTACTAATATCTTCAACATCTATAAAGATAATGAAATCTCTGTTAAACAAGATGGCAAATTATCTTCTTGGGAAAAGATCAACACTGGAGTAAGACAGGGATGTGGACTTTCACCGGTGCTTTTCATTATATACATGAATAAATTAATAAATGAATGGAGGAAAACACAACGAGGATATATACCCATCAATAGGAACCTCAAACTCGATGCTATTCTTTTTGCAGACGATTTAGCTCTCCTGGCACTTTCCAAAAATGATTTGCAACGATCAATTTATAATTTACAAAAAAATAGGTGCCAAATTTAATATGGAAATATCAATTAACAAAACTAAAATTATGGCATTTCATGGGAAGGACCCCATACAAAGTAAAATCTGTCTCCAGAATAAAATTTTAGAGAGATCTAATCAATTTAAATATCTTGGATATTATCTCTCTATCTGGGATGAAAAGGATATCCCTGAAAAAGTTACTAGTTATAATAAAAGTTTAGGAATTATTAATCAAGTTATGAAACCATCCCTTGTACAAAAAAAACACCAGATTACGTTTATATAACACTTTGGCTAGACCAGTGTTGACCTATGGTAGTGAAGCATGGACACTAAAAAAACAACATGAAAGCAGAATAACGGCTTGTGAAATGAGATTCATGCGCAGAACAGCGGGTTAACACCAGATGGGATCGGAAAAGGAACACCGATATCTTAAAAGAATTGAAGACTACGCCAATTTTGGAATATATTAAACAGTACCAACTAAATTGGAAACACCATCTTGAAAGAATGAGTTCAAATCGGATCCCCAAAGCTGTTTATAATTATATACCAAGAGGACGAAGATCACTGGGCCGTCCTATGAAACGCTGGAGGGAAAATTTTCTATAGGATCGTAACAGGCCTTGGCCTAATACTTGGAAGGAAGAAGAAGAAGAAGAATACCTGCAGTGGGACAGAAGATAATTTTCCATATTCAGGGCAGTTCTTATAAACCATATCTAAAATTGTCTGAGCTCTGGATGTCATTATAACATTAAAATATCACATTAACTTGACAATCTTCACTATTCATTGTAGCTCCAAACCAACAATATTCAGATATGCATCAACAATATAAGAGCGGGAACATTTGGCGCTAAGCAGCATGATACGCAATTTAGATTAGTTTTATGAAGATCTAGTTTCATAGCCGTTTGTTGCAAATAACAGAATCTCTGGTAGGACTGATGGCGTTTACATTTTTCTTTAATAATAAGACTACATTTAAAGATTTGGCGCTAAAAGTGTGCATGCACTTAATGAGCCAGTGCAACAGATTTCATTATAATTTCAATTTGTAATGGAGTTTAGCCGGTTGATGCATAATGCAGTCCAAATGCTCACATTATTATGTATTTATAATTCTAAAGAAAATTTATAAATATATTAAAGATAAGACTGAAAGAAGAGAAAAGTAAATTGTATTAGAATTTATCTTATGTATAAGCTAGTTAGCCGTAAACAAGATGCTACAATCCTTGACTTTATTTTTGTTGCAGAAATCACTGAAACGCCAAATGAGTTATTTTCTGAAATTGTAAAAACATTTTGGGTTTCTCTAAGCATCATGTGGATGTGGGCCCTTGTTATCAGTCTGTTAATTTTGGCGGCTTATTTAATTGGAACCTGGACTCATGATCATTTCTCAAGAAGGGATGTGCCCAGTCTTGAACCAAAGCCATTTTTTGGCAATATGACATCTGTAGTATTTAGGACGAAATCTTTCTCAAAATTTATATTAGACATATATAATGGATTGAAAGGAAATACGTATGGCGGTATTTATGAATTTATGAAACCAGTAGTGGTGTTACGAGATCCAGAACTCATCAAAATGGTGACAGTAAAAGATTTTGAACACTTCTTAGATCACCGCACTGTATTAACTGATAATATGGAACCTCTCTTTAGTAAAGGACTAATTAATCTTCAGGGTAAGTCTCCATACTTTATTTCATTTCAATATTTATTTAAATATTAAATTCTCATTTCCTTAATATATTTATTGCTTTGTTATTGTATTTTTCCTTGTTTTCTTGGTAATAACTTAATTCATATCCCTTCTTATTTTACTTCGATATTTTTCCTCTCTTTCATGTTTTTGTGTCTCTATTTCTCATTATCAATTGTTGTCATTATTTTGATAACTCTTTTATTTCATTTTTCTGCTCTTTTTCTCTTTTTTTTCTTGTTTACCATTACTTTCCCTTCTCTATTTTCCTTACACTAATGTTATTTTTCTTTATTTATATTTTATAAATTATGTGTTTTCGTCGGCGATGTTATATAGTTGCACACAACATCACCTTGCTTGCTGCACTCAACTGTAGTTACACAGCTGGTAAGTTCTAATCGCTGTTAGAGTTCGGCCGCTCAAGCACTTAAGCGGACCTGAAGATGGGGTACTTAGAATTACTAAAGAAATTTGCCGGACTCACAATTTTGTTAACACTAATTTTATTACAATACTTACAAGTTCTTACACGTGGAGACTATTAGCTGGAAGACGAACTTCTTGGTGCACAAGATGTAGATGGACACGTGGTGTATTCAAATCACTCACACGAAGTTGCGTTGAAGCACGTGGCGTGAATTGAAGTTATGCTTAAATTTCTAAATATATTGGTCTCTAAGAAGCACCAAATATATGCTTAAGGCCCCCGCGTGGACCTGATGATTAGATCCTAAAAGATCCGATCTGAAGAGGAAATATCGAGCCTCTACCCGGAGACAGTGAAAAACACGACCACTCTAGTACACGTTTATTCAAAGAATGCTGATACAACATGGCAACCGGAAGTTCGTCATACCGCTTTACAAAAACCTTGTAAACCAAAATGTACCTATCGACAACTTGATAAGTACAAATAGTCAACAAATTACATTAAGTAAAATTATATTATTTTAATATTTTAAGACATTTTATAGCTTGAAATGTCCTGAATTTAATAATACAAAATACTTTTATAAAAAATATAGTGGCAACATAATGGAATTCCACATACTGTTGAATGTGATCAATTAATAAAATAAATAAATTGCATGTGCTACCCTATGTAAAATTAAGAACTGAAAGTAAACAAATTGTATTGAGAGAAATTAAAATGTGATTTAATGTTAAATACTATAATAAAATATATTAAAATTCAAGTTAATGTTATCAGAGCTATACCGTATTTACTTTCAAACTGACTCTTAAATCGAGTAGATTCTGAAACTCATAAATATTTTATAATATATAATGATCCGATAAAAATTTTGATATATTTTATATGTAAAATAGAATCTATAACAGTTTTGAAATCAGGTATAATATAGTTATATATATACGTACACGTGTGAGTGTGTGTGTGTGTGTGTGTGTGTGTGTGTGTGTGTGTGTGTGTGTGTGTGTGTGTGTGTGTGTGTGTGTGTGTGTGTGAGTGTATGTGTGTGAGTGTGAGTGTGTGTGAGTGTGTGTGTGTGTGTGTGTGAGTGTGTGTGTGAGTGTGTATGTGAGAGTGTGTGAGTGTGTGTGTGAGAGCGTGAGTGTGTGTGAGAGCGTGAGTGTGTGTGAGAGCGTGACTGTGTGTGAGAGCGTGAGAGTGTGAGTGTGAGTGTGTGAGTGTGAGTGTGAGTGTGTGAGTGTGAGTGTGTGAGTGTGAGTGTGTGTGTGATTGTGTGATTGTGTGTGTGAGTGTGAGAGTGTGAGTGTGTGTGCGTGTGTGTGTGTGTGTTATATTGAAATTTTTGATTTGAGCAATGCAAGCTTAATAAGACATAAGAAAAATAAATGCCTGGACGAGATTTGAACCCGGATCTCTGGATTGGTACTCCAGCATGATATAAATCCCGTCCAGGCATTTATTTTTCTTATCATGTCATATATATAACCAGGTATAATATAGTTGGCAATGACAAAGGACCCACCTGATCACGAATCCTTGTTACGTGTAAAATGGTAGACAGGATAGATATGCAACTCAACGTTGTTGACGGGTTTATGTCACGCCAAATTCGATAGGAAGAAAAAAAAACAGATTTAATTTGCAAGAAAATTGTAAAAAAATATGATTATTTGGAAAATACTTGGTAGTGATAGACGGCCAATTTGATTACATATTTCCCAAATATTTTAACTTTTTAAAGGTGAGAAATTATCTTCTTCAGTTCAAGGTTTAGGCGATTCGCCTCTTCCGAATTCATAATGATTCCTTTCATCTCTTCCTAGGACTTCCTACATCATTTAATCCCTTTGGTTTATAACGATAAGCTATCTTGGGCAATCTTGTTTCTTCCATTCTCTGAACATGCACTTCCCTGCCGACGCGGTGAAAAGTGAGAAAAATTCTACCGACTTTAGTAAAGCATTTGACACGGTAGACTTGGGCTTATTGTTGCTTAAACTAAAAAACCTCTCACTTCCTGAGTGTCATGCAATGGTTCAACTCCTACCTTCGTGAGCGCCAGCAATATGTTATAGGAAATTCTATATTACGCTCTTCTTGGAACTACCGTAAAGCTGTAGTTCCACAGGGTTCGGTGCTCGGCCCTTTGCTTTTTTCAATCAATATAAATGACATATCTGACTCCCTAAAACAATGCAAACATCATTTATTTGCGGACAACATGCAGATCTACTTTCACTCAGACAAATATTCTTTAAATGACGCGATAACCAAAATTAATGAGGACCTTGACTCGCCAACGGCACGGACAGAGAAATGTGGACTTCAATTAAATCCTAGAAAGACACAAGCAATCATTATGGGTCATCAGATACTATTATCCTCAATTAACACATATACAGTATTGCATGTGTCACTTAATGGGGTTCATATCCCTTATAGTGAGACAGTAAAAATCTAGGAGTATTTATGGACAAAAATTTAATTTGGAATAAACAAATAAAGAACATTTGCAAAACTATCTGCTCAATAATACAATCATTAAATCGTATAAGAAATTGTTTACCGTTTTATCTAAGGAAAATGTTAATAGAAACACTTGCAATGACCCATTTTGATTATTGTGATACTCTTTTTACTACCCAAAGACCTCAACGATTTCATATTTCTTGCATACTACGTTTTATTTGTGGTATACCCAGATTTTATCACGTTACACCATCTCTGGAACAATTGTCATGGCTTCGTCTACAAGATCGTAGAACCATCCATTCCCTATGCCTTCTCTACAAAATATTACACATATCATTACCTTATTATTTATCACACCGCTTCACTAGACTCTCTGATACACATAAATTAGATACCCGATCCCTTGAGCACAGTGTCCTTTATATCCCTCTTCATCATACTACCTATTATTCGAAATCTTTTACAATTTATCTTGCTAGAACATGGAAATCCCTTCTACCCTATTTCAGAGACTGCCAAACTTTACCATCTTACAGAAACAAATTGCAAATAAAATTATTAACAGAAACAACTCAATAATATTACTTTTTAAAAAATAATAATCTGTTTTTTCATTATTTAATAAAAATGGTTTTAAGATTTGTTAATAGATTTACCTAATGCCTTGTATAATAAGCGATAGATTAATTCATTATAGTTCATTACTTTCTTTGTATTTTTTTCTTTCTTTACTTTTTATGTATAGTAGATTCGAGCTGTTATTCCTTTCTGTATTCATTCTATCATTAATTGAATTTTATTGTATTATTAGACATTATTTTCATTATTATTCAATTTCACAGATAATTAATTGTTTAATATGACTATTATTTAATTTTTTTGTATTTATATGTAACATATGTTTGTCCTGGTGAGTGGAAGAGAAGGCCACATGGCCTTAACTCTACCAGGCTATTCTATTATAAATCCATTCTAAAACCCACCTACTCTATATCTACGAACCCCTACGAATGAAGCTCGTTCAGCTGATGTGTGACAAATACAAATTTTCTGAAATCCGCAGGAAGGCATATCATATCAATTACCTCAATATTAAGGTACTCAATATTTATAAAATTAATTGTAAATCACATATGAAGTTATGTAATAAGATGTTAAAATATTAAAGTAAGTACTTGAATTATCTGTCATCCTCAACTAAAATGAATTTCTGTTTAAAAAAACTTCGTTAAGAGTTAAAACCATGTAAGTCTTTCAGAAACATGTTTCATCTTTGTCATGTAATTTGGTACAGAAATTCATTTTACTAAATGTACCAAATGACATGTCGAAGGTTGAAGATGTTTCTGAACTAAAAAGGTTTTAACTAATTTATACTCGGATCAACGGATCTGTGCCCCTGTAGCGCTGGCATCGTTCTTAGAAAAGTACACGTCAATACTCACCATTTCACCGCACTCCCCTATCCCTACGTCAAACAACAGCCATCAAGTAGGGATGTTGCCAAACTTCCCCCAGTGTCATGGCTCTTGAATATTGAATGATGCAAGGTTGGAGTCACGTTGACAACACTGGAGTGCAAGTGCGAGAGAGAGAGAGAGAGAGAGAGAGAGGAGAGAGAGAGAGAGAGAGAGAAGAGATAGAGATAGGAATGCAGGGAGGGAAATGATTTGCCGAGGCAGAAAAGGAAGTAGGCTTTAGTTCGCACTTACGGGGGCACAGATTCATTGGACAGACAACACAAAGTATTTTTTTAACACAAATCCATTTTAGTTGAGGACAACTGATAAATCAGATACTTATTTTAATATTTTAACATTTGGCTTAACCATCAGTATAATAGAATATGTAATATCCAATCAGGACGATCGATTCGCTTCCGACACCTACAGAGTTTATGTGGTGACCACTGATTTACCAAAAAATCACTTGCCTTCGGATTGCCAGGGGTTAGTATATTTATCGTAAGGGATCTGACTATCTAACTCGTCGTGCTCCGAGCGGGCTAAAATATTTTACAAATTTAGACGAGTTCTTGCGAATTGAATAACATTGTAATTTTTACAATCACCAGCGCCCTCAGGGGTCCTCATCTAGGGGATATGTGGATGGCGACCACAAGGTGCCCAAGCTGTGCAAAACATTTCTTCCACTTACTTGTGTTTTACACTCTTTTAACTTTACTATCTAACCTCTCTTGGTTAACTCTTGTTTTTTCGACCCCGACGCTATTAGGGCATCCGAGGGCTAGGGAGTCCTTCCTTTCTTCCATTTCTTCTTTCCTTTATTTTCTTTTCTTCTCCAGAAAGCCTGACCAGAGGCTATAAGATGGCAGCCCCATCACTGGTCTTGCCTTCCTTTGGCCAGCAACCAATCGAAGGGACTATTATTATGCTTTCAAGTCTTATATGAGAATTTCCCATAAGGGAAAATTTTCTATAGGATCGTAACAGGCCTTGGCCTAATACTTGAAAGGAAGAAGAAGAAGACAATCACCAGCTCATTGTGGACTTGGTAAAATTCTGCATTCATTTTAGTCTATGATAGGCTGCAGCTCGGAACATTATGACTAATTAGCTAACGATATTCATCTACGTGGTGTGAAAACTGTTAGGTTATATTTTATATATAACATTGATCAACAATTTTTTGGATAAATATATATATTAGAAAACAACTATGAGTTTCGAAATCTACTCAATTTAACAGTCGATTTGAATCTAAATATGATATAGCTCTGATATCATTACTTATTAATTACTCATGTATTACTGCATTTCCATCTACAGGATGTAGTCCATAAGAGCTGATTGCCACCATGAAAAAGTTTGGTCATCGGAAAGCACGAATACATATCTCTGACACTATTATGTTTACATTTAAAATTCAGAATTTGTACTTATCAATCTCGCATTCTTGCATTTTAATACATTTTATTGTAGTATTTTATAATAGAATAATATTTTAATTTCTCTCAAGTCAATTTGTCTCGTCTCAGAACACTTCTAAATAAAATAAAAATGAATTAAATTAAGAACTCCATAGGATAAGAGTTTATTCATTATTAATTTACACTGGTGTCCAAAATTAAAGCAACAATAGGAGATTTGTCTTCCTATGTGTATTTTACCACAAAATGACATTTATCTTTCATGTTTTAAACCTCGTTGTTTTATTATTTCAATAGAATAATGGGAAGAAAAGAATCTGAATGATGTCAAATAGATAAAGTCAGATGTCTCAAGTGCATCGTTCTATTATTCATTGGATGTTGCAGCGGTTATCAAAGTCCAAAACGTATCCCACAGAGCATTGCAAAGACATCAGAAGGAAACATTACTTTTAATTTTGGCAGTAAAGACAAGGCAATAACACCTAGTAAAGCACAAAATCTGACATCTGGAATAACCAAAATTTAAAACTTTACACAAGGCTTAGGCAAAAAGTATTTATAAACAAAGTGTGTGTACACCTGACACCTGTTCACAAAAGAAGTTATCTAGAATCGAGATACCAACACGTCATATGGTCAATTAAACAGTGTTTATTTAAATATAAGTCCAAGATCGATCTACAGTATGATAACGTTTCACCTGGAGAGAATATATTTTTTTATTCAATGCCACCAGGTTGTCATTATGACATTTCTGATATGCTCTCCTCGCAATATGATAATGACGATAATGATGGTTCGGGGACCGTCCGAGCCTTAAGTAACCGATATTTGTCTGACAGGTGAGCAAAAACCCTGAGAAAACCTCACCCAGAAACTCATCCCGACCTAAGATCGAACTCGGGCCCGCTGCATGACAAGGCAGCAGACTATCTCGAGACCATAGCGGTGGATTTCGAGAGAATATTTTTCAATAGAAAAATGAATAAAAGAGGGTACTGCTTAAGATCTTTGTTATATATTTATAGACGAAATCATGAAGACCTATAAAGTTAAAACATTTTCATGAATCTGGAAACTTAAATCAATATTTAGCCAAGGTTTTAGCCTTCTCTGAGCTCTTGCTATTAATTTGAGATGCAGAACGTAAGTTGCTAGAATGAGCAGAACTTTAAGGAGGGAGGGAGGTAGGGATGGCCTTAAATTATAGAAATAGTAAAGTTATAATAGTAACCAGACCAATGCCTCGATAGGAAATATCAAGATTAAATGCGATAAAAAGTAATTGGGTTGAAATTTATGTGTATCTAGGCTTAATAGTATATCAAACTGGTAAAGTACATGATGAAATAAGAAAATTTAGTAGATAGTCTACCGATCCATATTCTGTCTTAAGAAGTTGTGTCTTCGGGAAAGAAGAGATTAGATAAGAATATCTAAACATGAGGTATCAGTCGGTTCTAAACCTACTCTTACATGGAAGTGAAAGTTGGAAAGCAGCAAAAAAGTATTTAAGTACGGTTAATGTAACACGAATGAAGTGTATAAAAAGGATAGCAAAGGATGTAAAGATTGAGTAAGAAATGGGAGGTACTGGAAGAGTTATAATTAAAAATAATAATAATCTTCTTCTTCGTCACGGTTTAGGCTCATTTACTAGCCTGTTCCGGCTCCAAATTGCTACTGTTTCCATCATTTCTTTGGTATTCCCAGACTTCTTCTTCCTCGTGGTGAATAGCTGTATGCTGCTTTTGGTATTCTATTCCCAATAATAATATTAAAATGAGAATAAATAAATCTATGATTTGGAATGTTAAGAGGATATGTGAAGACGTCAAGTTGTGTCAGCATATAGAAGAACATAGATTGAGGCAAAAACCATACAATAACTAGGGAAACATGGAAGGAAAGGATCAAACCGATTGCAGCAAACAGAAGAAAGACAATGGCTCGACTCAGAAAATTAGTAGGAAATAGATTGGAATATTAGAAATGATTCCTTCGTTGAGGCAAAAAATGTGGACCAATATGGGTGCGGATCAATTACACTGAGCAACAAAAAATAACTTTTTTTTTGTCTCAGAAAGAAAAAAATATGTGGTTCTGATAGTATTTTTCCTCCTGAATTTAAATGTGATATCGTGTTTTCTCCATTACGCAAGGTTTCGGAGAGACAGGCATTTATAATTTCAAACACTTTAATATTTTCTACATTCGTAACTACACAATATTCGAATACCTCAGACTTAACTAGAAAGTAAGAAATGACGATTTCCTGCTATATTTCGCCTGTGGAGCATCCCTCTTGATGGTCCAACAATAATCGGCGAGCATATTAGGATTCCATTTGCCTTGATATATCTTTTCCATGGCTAAAATCATTTGAGTTAGCTCGTTTGGTTTCATTTTACAATGGAAAAATGGACGAAAAAACGTTTATTAAAAAAATTATTATTTAAATCCATTAATTGAAATTCAAATAAAAAACTGTGGGTGATGGAGAAATTCCAAATACATATTTGAGAACACGATAAAAAACTGCATTAAGTACGACTATTGGCACTCATGAGACAAAAATCATGTTGACCAGTGTTATGGTTTGGGGAGGAATAAATTCTCCAACATAAAACTGATAAGATTTAACTGCTGTCAGTTTATCTTGGCACATCATGATAGATTGTGTTTAGGTGATGTGTACCCACATTTCAATAGAGGAATGAAAATGTACGTCCTCAAAAAGTCCAGTATACTTCGTATTCTATCTTCCAGGAAACAAACTATATTTACATGAATTGACCTGCTCATTTATCCGACTTATATTTGATAAGAGCATCTGTTGAATGCTCCGGAGCCAAGTTTCTCCATGTCCAAATACATCAACCAGTCTTCAGATCTTAAAAGCTGTTCAGGAAGAAAATAATTAAAACGCAAAACGAGATTAATGATCTAATTCAGAACATGTCACAAGTTTCTGGACTGTATCTCAGCCAGAATTTATTAGGAAAATGTAATACAGATACAACTAAAGAGAAAAATTCTTCCCAAAACTGGGATTTGAACCCAATATATCCTACTTTAAGCGCTGAGTTCAAATCCTGGTTTAGGTAAGAATTTTTCCCTTTAGTTTTATTAACTACTGCATGTGAACAGATAGGCTGAATTCATTAATTTCAATATTACACGTGTAACACTGAGCAAATTAACGATTTTTCTGGATATATTAATAATTTAAAAATATTTAAATTTTGTACAGAATGCTTCCTTTGTGGTTTACATTTTTCTATCAGTTGATAAACTGTTGTTCAAATATAGCACAGGAGGGACAAATGTTGGTTGGTTAGATACCAGTGTGTATCTTCTGGCAAAAGTAATTTTAAAAAATATAACAGCAAGTAGAACTAAGTTTATCTAGCCGTAGTAGTAGGCCTAATAGTAGCAGTAGTAGTCTTGGTAACTACACTGGGAAGCATATGACCTTGATAAAAGTTCGTCAACGAACTCTGTTGTTTGCCAATGCCTTAATTTCATTCTAATTCAAACCAATTCGAGTACAGTATTTCATGCCAAAGTTTGTCAACAATTGAGCATTCCGGCTTGCGTTCATCTTAGTTTCTTTAATAAGAGGGTTTAAAGAGTGCAGGTTACACACACCAACAAATTTGAACATTTTGTCGCTCGCAGAAATGAAAATAGGTGATTTTAGTTAATTGGCATGCGCTGATTTCAAATTGGAAGTCCGTTTTTCTCTATCACCTAACAGTTTTTTGCGAGGATGTGTTGAACGTTTTTCGTTATATTTGGCATATTATTGCTTATCTGCACTTAGTTTCAATTTTTTTGCAATAATATTGCTAGAAGCAATTGATCTATGTAAAACCAGATCATATAAGATCCAAAAAGTTAAAATATTTTTTTTCTAAGAAGGATAAATAAGTAGTTACGTTACAACACATGCTTAAATTGTAGCAAAAATCTCACCTTTAAAAACTTTTTTTCCTGAATGACTTATGCCGATAAGATGGCTCCGAAACGTCTGTGATAAGTTTCCAGCAGTAATCAGCAAGCATGTTGGTCACTGATTTCCCTTTATAACGCCTTTCCATTTCTAAAATGACTTCGTGGAACCTTTCGCCATGTTCATCACTGACGTCACCCAAGTTCGGCGAAGAATCACTATGTTTAACAGGTCGCATGGCTGACTGCAAGTTTGGATACTGATGAGAATGCTTATTTTTTTAAGTGAAACCAGATATATTGACCATACAGAAATAAGTCAGTGATGTGGTCCGTAGGTTCCCCCCACAACAATGGAATGTCAAATGGCATGCACGAATGCAAAACTTTTAACCACCCTATTAAAATCCTTTGGCAGTTTTGTACAGCAAAAATTGGGGGCCCAATATTTATCAGTAGGCCCTATCTCCGAATTTATTATAGTTCACGAAATATAAATTGTACGTCCTTATAACTAGTTCTGCGCTGAGATTTTGTACAATCCTCTCCACATACGTAACAGAATAAATTAGGAGAATTCTTACAGGGGCGAGACATTGAAAAAATTATAAAAACACTAAAACTTACGTATTAAAATATATTATAGTAGATTGTTTTAATTCAATTTCTTTATAATGATACACAATAATGCATATATCGACACTTCACAATCACAATGATGTAATGTAAGACGAACTGCACAGAACGAGGTATTACAAGCCATTACTTCACGTATTTGACAGTGGCAATCAGGAAATGTTGTATACCTGTGTATTCCTGAAAGTTTAACAATCCCTAAGAGTAATAAAACCGCGCAAAAGAAAAAGAAGAGTGACGAGTTTGAGAGACAATAGCGCCTGCGACTCTCATGGAAACGATCACTTCTGCTAAAGGTTGTCGTCGACATATCTGACTCCGGTTAGGTGATTGGAAAAAACTAATATAATTTTCGTCTTCTGCGAGTCCAAAAACATAGTTATTTATACATTTCGAGCCTGGGAGTAATTCTTTGTTGTTGTGTGTTATCAGCCTACATCCCCCGATTCTAGAGATGGGGCTGGCATCCGGACCTGCTGCATCGGTTCTTGAGGTTAGGGTAGGGGCATTTCCTCCCCTAGTCTTATCTAGCACTAGGTGAAGTTTATTTCACAATGCCCATTAACAACTAGTCGTTAGCGTCCAAATTCAAAGCTGAACGTGAAAAATAGCCAAGCATTTTACTTAGATCCCTCTTATTTCAAGTTTCAGGTTTTTTAATTCCCTCTAATTCTATGATAACAGCTTTCGATTGAGGCCACACTCCTGACTTTTACGCCCTAAAAATCTATCGATACCAGAGCGTTTGAATACTCAAACCCTACGTCAAAGTAAAAATTATTATCGTCACATAAAAACATTGAAATGCATTGCCTTTGCTGATACCTGACAAGTGTATTATTTTGGCTACAGGACATAAATGGAAACAAATGAGATCTACCTTGGGCCCTGCCTTCACATCCAGCAAGATGAAGAATATGTTCGTGTTAGTGTCTGAATGTGCAGTTCAACTAGGAGATTTCCTGCATCGGTGCATAAATGATGGAACCATGAAAATTCAAGACTGCAAGATTGAAAGAGGTAACAATCTCTATCATCCATAAATATAATTATCTAAACTCGAAAGAAATTATTAATTACTAGACAATGCTCGGCGTGCACTGCTACGCCTAAATACTCGTAAATGATTTTTTTTATGGTTAGTTGAATAAGTAAAAGGAAAAATAATTATACATTTATATCGTAATTATTTTTAGATACTCCGTGCTGATTATCTGGCGTTGCCCGGAAATCTAGTTATCCTGATCTTCTTGGCATAAATGAGCTGAAAGACGAAAATTAATCTGTTTTTATGTTTAGTTGAATGAGTAAAAGGAAAAATAATTATAAATTTATATCGTAAATATTTTAAGATATCCCGTGCTGATTACCCGGTATTGCCCGGGAATCTACTTATCTATATCTTCTTGGCATAAATGTGCTGAAAGACAAAATTCCTTATTGTGAATTATCCGTAAAGTAACACCCGCGAGTAGTGTAAGCTACGCTTATCCGGGAATCTACTAATTCCGATCTTCCTGGCATCAATGAAAGACAATTTTTTTTTATTGTGAGTTATCCGTAAAAGATAAACATATGCTGTCGCGGACATTTTTGTAGAGTTTTTTTTTCGAGATATTCAATTCTATGTAAATTAATGTTGTGTGTTTGTTATGGTTTAGGCAACGTAAGGAATTTAAGCGTCCAAAAAGCTACTTTTTTCACGTATTCACTACAAAGGGTGATTTTTAAGGGTGAAGTATTATACAACTCTCTTATATCCTATAACCATCTTGGGAAACTTTTGCAAAAAGCCCCATCACAATCGGATGAACGGTATGGCAGCGCATAAAATACGAACAAACAAACATTCATTTGTATATACAGATATATTGTAGAAACTACCCTCGACTCAAAATGGATAAAAAAATATAGTGACACGTCGTAATAACGACGTTTGAATTTCGCGGGCAAATGCGAGAATAGATTCGCGAGTGGCCGACTCGCGAGTCGAAAGGCCCGCGCAGATCATCGAAATGTCTAAGCCCTCATTCCAGAGATCTCTACGAACATCTCATTCCCCTTTCGGGAAAGATCGGTGGCGAGAGGTTTCCATGTGAAAGTGTCTCGACCTTGAGCATAGAAGTTTCCCTGCCCTACTCTATATATGTGTGGCGAGGGCAAAAGGTTAATTAGTTGTGAATTAGCGGCGATATAGTGAACAAAGAGAGGACAAATTGAAGTAAGTGTACTCATCAGAGATGTGAAATAACTGTGTGTGAGGTAAACATTGAATGAAGAATAATTGTGAGTCCAAATTGTAAACAAATTGTTAATGAAAGTTTGTAAAATTTAATAAATGAAAGTGAAATCTGAGTGTATTATTTATGTAATAAACTACATGAAGAAACTCATGCAACCGCTACAATATATTTTTAGTAAATCTTATACTATCCTACTCATATGTTTAGGGACTATTATATCGTTTAAATTATTTCAAAATAATAATAATAATAATAATAATAATAATAATAATAATAGCTTTATTTTACCTGGCAGAGTAAGGCCTTAAGACCTTGTCTACCACTCAACCAGGTTTAAAAAAATACAAAAGAAAAGTCTTAAATCTAAATTACAATATATATATATATATATATATATATATATATATAAACGATTACAAGTTATGAATACAATACAATTAATATTTTATAATGTATTTTGATTTACTCTAAATTTAACGAATTAAATATATAATATGTACAAGATATATAAAAAAACGAGGAAAAGATTAATGACATAGTATAAAATTAAATAAATAGAGAAAAATTAATTATTAGACAACAGGTAACTGTATAAGCGTGACTTAAAGGTGCCAAGTGTGCGGCAACCCCTGATATCTTGAGGAAGGAGATTCCAGGAGCGGGCAGAGGCTACTGTGAAGGAAGTAGAATAGGAGGAAGTGCTATGAAGAGGAATTGTTAGCAGACTGCTATCTTGTGACCTAGTGTCAATATTGTGGTAGGAGGATAACTTCTCAAATCTGGACGCCAGGTAAGTAGTACTGTAGGAATTCAGAAGCTTGAAAAGTAGTGGAAAGAGAGTGCAATTTACGTCTGTCAGTAAGACGGAGCCAAGAGAGGTTATTAAAGTGTTCGAAAATATGGTCATAACGGCGGATATTGAAAATGAATCGAACGCAAGCATTATGAACACGCTGCAGTCTCTGCGACAAGGCATAGTTTAGATCATTATATATAATGTCACAATAATCGAAGTGTGGTAACACAAGATTCTGCACTAGGATTTGTTTTAACGAAACTGGGAGAAAATTCTTTATAAACGTCTAAGATAATGTAAGATGGAGAAAGTCTTTTTACATATGTGTTTCACTTGTGTTTGCCAGGTTAAATTTGCGTCTAGATGTAGTCCAAGATCTATTACTGAAGAAGAATAAGGGATAATTATATTATTTATAGTAATGTTTGGAAGTGTAGATATGTCAAAGGTTGTAAGCAGTCTTTGTTGCCCCATTAGAATTACTTGTGACTTGTTAGGATTTAGATTTAGACCGATACTTGAAGACCAGTTAAAGATGGATATGAGATCGTCATTCATTTTCATCAAGCTGTTATAGAGAGAATGAGGAGATGAATGTAGGTAAATTTGGAGATCATCAGCATAGAGGTGATAACGGCAGTGCTTTAGTACAGTTGGCAAATCATTTATGTAGATTGAGAAAAGAAGAGGTCCGAGAACACTGCCCTGGGGGACTCCAGCCGGCACGTTACGCAAGACGAAGATCTAGAGTTTAATGAAACGTATTGTTGACGACCGTGCAGGTATGAGTCGAACCAGGATACAGCGCTGTCAGACAAATGTAGATGCTTGAGCTTTATCATAAGTAAGTCGTGGTCTACTGTGTCAAAAGCTTTGCTGAAGTCAAGTAAGGTTAAAGGAGTCAATTGACGTCTGTCCACGGCTTCACGAATATCTTCGGTAATTTTTAGCAAAGCTGTGGTTGTGCTATGACCAGATCTAAAGCCGGATTGATTAGGCCTATATTATACAGTTCGGTAGCCTTAATTGGTCCAGCTGCCTGCAAATGCACCGATTTTATAGATAAAAAATCAGAAACTCAATATAAAGAGGGAAATAAAACAGTTTAAAAATATTGTGATTTTTTTCTTGAAATAGTTCAAAGCTGGAATAAATTATAAATATAAGATTAACTAAATCCATGGTGTAACAGGTCTAAAAGGCACTGCTGGCCTCACATCCACATGTAACAAACATAGAGGTGAGCTAGTGTAGGTGTCACGTGTTAGTATGCCGGATGCCCCAGCCGTTACAGCTGGTTTTCTCAGTATTGAGCTGTTACCGCGGATACCCAATTCCTTACAATTCTGAGTGAGCACCAATTCTACTGATTGAAATTCTATGAGAGATTATTTCGAACCAATGCAAGTCCCATAGCTTTGAGCCAAAACAGGATGCCTTGTACTATTTAGCCAAAGTGCGGGACTAATTATATAACACAACACACTTGTTTTAACAGACTGAACAATAGCATATTACGATGCGAGGTTGGGAAGTGGTTTTTACAGAATCAAGGAAAATGTTTAAAAACTGAGCGATAGCGAGGTTTTTAATTTTTCTCGTTCTGTAAAACACTTCACAAACGTGCGTTGTACATTTTTTTTTTGCGCGATGGTGTTTTCAAAATAATAAATAATAGTAAAACAATTATATTTTTTAATATTTGCGTTCATTATAAACAATTGACTAACGTTAACAGTGTGGTCAATGTTTAGTTGAACTACAGGAGGCCGTGAGATAATATTAGTGATAAAATGGCGGCAGATACGTATTTATTGTTTTATATTGTTTCACATAAAACTAAGTTAATTTAAAGTGCAGTGATTTGTTTCGTATAATGTACATTATACACTACCTTTTGTATACTGTGTGTGTGTGCCGTGTGCGTGCGTGCGTGCGTGCGTGTGTGCGTGCGTGCGTGCGTGTGTGTGTGTGTGTGTGTGTGTGTGTGTGTGTGTGTGTGTGTGTGTGTGTGTGTGTGTGTATAATTCAGAGCATTTTAACATATGGTGCTGAAGTCTGGCAAATTCCTACCAGGGAAATGAAAAGAATTTTAAGTACAAAAATGGATGTTTTAAGAAGATCAGCTGGAAAATCTAGAATGGATAGAATACGAAATAAAGAAATAAGGAAAATTATGGGTGTACAAGAGGAGCCGGACATCATAGACATCATAGAAAAGAAAAGATTGCAGTGGTATGGTCATGTCAAACGAATGCCAGAGCAAAGATTGCCAAAAATTGTTATGGAATGGATCCCAATGGAAAGGAGGAAGAGAGGAAGACCGAAGAAAACTTGGATAGAAGGGGTACAAGCAGCTATGAATATCAGAGGAATGGAGGAAGATCAATGGATGGATAGAGAGGAATGGCGTTTGGTTTCCGGAAGACGGCGGCAGCTGCCATGATACCGGATGATGATGATATATATACAAAAAGTATATATATATATATATATATATATATATATATGTATATGTAGTATATATATATATATATATATATATATATGTATATGTAGTATACATAGAGGGCAGTGGTTTTACTTCTCACACGTGTTTTGTAATATGTACTATTACAGTATAGTTATTTTATTATAGAATAGTTATTTAGGTTTGCAACCCCGAAATGTAGGAAATTGAACTTTCAATCATGGTCGTCATTGCTATAAGTACGCCAAAACGCACTCGGGCAAAAATGTTATTTTTATTTGTGTAAATCTGATAACAGTACTAATAGTATTGATTGTGTATTTTCTTTCCAATAACGTATATTACATATTTGTTAAAATAAATGACTATAAACACATTTGTGCCCGATGTAAATCTTTCACATAACATGTATTCAATTAATTTACTCTTCATTAATGCCTTTTTATATTTAAATATAAGATAAGGCATAAAATAAAGAAGGTGAATAAATGTCAATCTAAAAACATATTGTAGATGACCTAAAGACAGAAAAAAGTGTTAAATGTAATGAAATTCAGAGATATAATTTCTGTACAAAAGTTATTTCTAGAAAAACGAAGACACTAATACTAAATTTTACAAATAACAAATGAAATAGTATCATTCAAATTAAAAGTTATTGTAAAATTACTACGTTATAAAATTAACAGACAATGGTCATGTCTAACAAATTAATATCAAGACTAATTTCCTCTAAAATTCTGTGAGGGGCACTTTAAAAAATGCCAATACACACACACAGCTTGATTCACAATAACAATAATAATAATAATAATAATAATAATAATAATAATAATAATAATCACCATCATCATCGTCATCTGCATTCATGGATTAGGTCTGTTGACCCGTTCCGACTTCAGCCCATCTCTTTCTAGGTCTGCCCACATCTCGGGTGCCTTTAGGTTTGTATTTTGTTATTTGTTTTGGATATCTATCTTCATTCATTCTGTCTATCTGTTGCTTCCATTTTTGTCTATATGTATCCATTTGATCAGTTATTGCAAACATTTCAAGTTCCTGTCTTATTTCTGTGTTCTTGATTCTGTCTTCCTTAGTGCACCCTTTAACAGATCTCAAAAATTTCATTTCTGCCGCCGTTATCCTACTTAAATCTTGTTTTTTATGTATCCAGGCTTCTGAACCATAGAGCAGTACTGGTACTGCCAACGTTTTATAAAATTTCAATTGGGTCTCTCTTGTTGTTTTGTTATTTAGTGATCGTTTTATCGTACCATATATTCCCTGGAATTTTGCTATTTTATTATTTATATCATTATCATAATTAAATGAAATGTTACATCCTAGATAATTGAGATGGTTCACCTGTTCTATGATTTTGTTTCCTATTACTATTTTCGATCTGATTTGATTTTTCCCTTGGAATGCCATTACCTTAGTTTTTTCTATGGATATTTTGAGATTATATTCTTCACATATTTTACGTAGTTTAAAAATATTCCTTTGAAGTTCGTCTTCTGTATTTGCTATTATTACCTGGTCATCAGCGTATAATAATGTTTTCAAGTAGTGTGTTTTATCTAATTTTATTCCTTTATTTGTTTCTTCGTTCCATTTTATTATTATATCATTGATGTACAGGTTAAATAAAACTGGAGAGATACTGCATCCTTGTTTAACTCCTTGATTAGTATGAATTTTATTTTTACTTACTTCATTTCTAGTTTTTATAACAAAATTTATGTTCCAGTACAAACTCTTTATAGCTGCTATTAAGTGTTTCGGAATTCCTTTTTCTTTTAAAATTGTCCAGAGTTTTCCTCTGTCTACTTTATCAAATTCCTTGACAAAATCAATAAAAGCTATGTGTGTTTCCTTGTTATAATAATAATAATAATAATAATAATAATAATAATAATAATAATAATAATAAATAATAATAATAATAATAATAATAATAATGCTTTATTTAAGCTGGCACAGTTAAGGCCATAAAGCCTTCTCTTCCACCTAACCAGCGGATAGTATTATTGCACAAGAAGAATTTAACTTCCTTCAAAGATGTCAGTAAAACGTAGAATTATAAGTAGACATCATTATCTGTTACAAATATACATGATTATTCTAACTGAAATCATTTAACCGAGAAATCCGTGCGCTTGAATTGATGGATTGTGTACAATATATTTTACCGGTCGACAATTGTCTTTCAATCCGCGGCGCTGGCCACACAATCTCACCACAGTTAAAAAAGACACTGTAAAACTAAAAAAAAAGTAAAACGATGGCCTTCTAACCAATTTAGAAAACCGGGTAAAATTTTCTGTTTCTAGAATTTAATTTAAAGAATAATACAATTTTACATTACAGATGGAAATAAACTTGAAGTTGAAATGAAAGATCTGTTCACACGCTACACAAATGATGTCATTGCTACTTCTGCTCTCGGAATTGGATGTGACTCACTGAAAAATCCTCGGAATGAGTTTTACACGTTAGGAAAAAATATTAATAATTATGATGGAATTCAACAGTTGAAACTTATGGGATTTCTGATTAATCCAAATTTAATGAAGGTAAGTGAGAGGAAATTGAAATATCTTACGAGAATTTTAAAATCTTAGATTCTGAAATTCTTTAAGGCATTTTACCCACAAAATGACTGGTAACGAAAATCTCTTACCATTTAAACAATATAATATAGCGCTTGCAAATTAATTTCAATTGAAGCATCCAGCTTCCATATGGACCTAAAGCACTAGAGAAAGTTCCAAGAAAATTGAATAATTATGAAATCCAAATTGTAATACAATTCTCATGGCTCAACTCTGGAAACTCATACAATAAATTATGCATTACAGGCACATTTGTTATCCCAACTTCTCTATAAAAAAACATTAAACTAAATATATATATATATATATATATAACGATTATACTTCCGGTTATATTATATAGATGCAAAGTATGATATTCTACTTGAGGAGAGGAGAAAAGATTATGAGTATTTGAGAATAGATTTCTTAGAAAAACTTTTCGACGAATGTCAGTGGATACAGTGAGATACATGATCTTTATGGGAAACCAGATGTAATAAAAAGTTAAGTATAATAGACTACAATGTACAGGACGAATGGGGAATGAAAGATAGACATCGAAACTTCTTACAGAAAAAGATATGGGGAAGCGTCCAGTAGGCAGGCTAAGAATAGTGGGAGAATAATATTGACCATGATTTGGGGGAGGTTAATTATATAGGGATTGGAAAACATTATTTTAGGCTAAAGATGTTTGGAGAGCATGCGTCCTGGTGGCGATGAACCTCCGCATCAGTTAGTTTGTTGATTATTGCGTTATGGAATAAAAAATATGATTAATTATACCATTCCAGATCTCTTTCCTGGCTCATTATTCCCAAAGATCCTAGATTGATTAAAATGGTTGCAGTCACTGGCAAGCAGATCACAGAACATGATGTTAACCTTCAAACTTAGTGTCATTATTCTTAACCAAATTTTCTCACCATTTTTTAAGTTGTATGAGGCCGAATCAGCCCTTTTTATATCCTATATTCAATATTTTCTGTTGTATAACTAGAAATCGAACCTCAAGAGCCCCGTTGAAATACTACAAAAGTAGTCAATATTTAAATGCTTTTCTTATAATTTTCAGAATTAATTAGTGCGATGAAAATATTAAAAATTTATTTTCAGATATTCAACATCAAATTACTAAGTGATAAAAGTGTCCAACTATTTTCGTTCTCTAATAATAGACGCAATGAAGATTCGTGAAAGTAAAAGTATTATACGACCAGATATGATACATTTGTTGATGCAGGCAAAAAAAGGAACACTACAATGTGAAGAGAACGATACACCTAAAGAAATCTCTAATAAAATGAGTAAGTTTTTTTTTTTTGGAGTTTTGAATGAACTTAAATATTTAACTAAAGCATCGATGCTATGAGTTACAAGCATAACAGAAATATTTCTGATAGAGGAGTGATTAATGGCGTAACCCATTGCTGAGCCATAGCCTCTCCTTTGCCAGGAGTTTATAGACCAAGTTCATTTTAGTTACCTTATTTGTTCAAAGATGTCATGAGTGGCATGCGGTCAACACACCAACTCAATAAGACATCTAGCAGGCAACTAAGGTATTACTAGGATAAAATAAAATAAGTTAAAATACCTTCTTAGGTAAAATCCGTCGTCCTCAACTTTTAAAATATGTGATCTTTATGTCTGTAGGCCTTTCAGGACATCCGTCCCATCTTCAGCAGTTCATTCTTCTCTACAGCATTAAACATCAACCTGGATGCTGTAGAGAAGAATGAACTGCTGAAGATGGGACGGATGTCCTGAAAGGCCTACAGGCATAAATATCACATATTTTAAAAGTTGAGGACGACGGATTTTACCGAAGAAGGTATTTTAACGTATTTTATTTTATGACTCTCCACCTCAACGGTTTTAACAATGAATTTTATTAGTATTACTATGTTTGAGGTCGATAAATTTTGCTTAGAGAGCTCTTTGTTCAGGCTTAAGGATCTTTTACGAGCCTGAAATCTTCAGACTCGGGACCCACGGCTTAAAGTTCCTCCAACGACCGCGGCCGCGATTGAACCCGCGACCATCGGGACCAAAGGCAAACAACAAAACCACTAGTCCACCGCGGCCGGCTCTGATAATAGAGCTACCATAACATTTATTCTTCTGAACAGGCTGTATACCCCGCGCACTATAAACTAGCGAGTCCGTGACGTCAATGTTGTACTTGGGGAAACAAGCGGTGAATTGGTACTTACTGTCTGACTTAAAAATATCTACTCATATATTATTACTGAACAGCCATTTTCGTGTGAATTTGTATTTAGAAGTGATTAAAAATTAAAACTAAACTTGTAACTGACTGAAAAATTATCGCGTGTAGCACACGACAGGAACTATCTCAACACTGATAAAACAACAGAGACAGCATTTTCTTTCAGTCTATACTAGGGATTGGAATGTAGAGTGAGAAGTAACCCTTAGGCTATTAGACGCCAAATAAATTCGGTTCAGTCCCCAACCACAAGTTTACAGTGCGCGAAGTATAAGAGCAAATAGAGTCGAAACAAAATCTACTAATAAAAATTTCAGTAGATGTTCAGGAAAATTGATTTAATATTTTGTTGTAAGAAACACTTTGCCTCCAGTAGGCATATTTGTAGATATATGTTAAATAAATTCGTACAGAAATCACATGCCCTATTTTTTTTATACAAATTATTTAGAACTGCCCTGTAGTATTTAAAATTAAAATAATTATGTTGAATCAAATTTTCTTTCGAAGCTAACCACTGCAAGTCCCGAGGACGAGACACTTCTGCATATGTGGCATTTATACATAAAAGGCAGTGAAAATCCATAGGACATACGTAAAATGCCTTGCCAATAGCACAAATATGAGTTAGGATGGCTAAACCTACCTCCGGTCGACTTCATTACTTGTAAAGTTCCCAGTACTCAGTTTATAGGTGGCTAGTAAACACCAGTGCCAGTCTTTCCATGAATGAAGAAAAATCTCTCCTTTCCACTATCTATTTGTACCGGTACATAACCACATGGGGGTAAGGGTGCTCCCTTGCGGATGTTACTTAACTAAGATAATTTAAGTAAGCTTATTTCCCTACAGATGTCAGTGAGTAACAAGTGGTTAGATCATCGCATCATACACTTTTAGGCACTTAAGATATTTCTTTGATGAGAAAGGCTGATTAAATTTAGTTTATAGACTCTAATTTAAATTTGAAGTTATTTTATGAACACGAAAATTATCAGACTTGGGAAACATGACTTAATTCCCCCCAGAGGACTTTTGCCTTAGATTTATACATCCAAAAAGATCCACTGATCTTCCATGAACCACAGTAGGGTCTGAAAGCATGACGCCAAAGACTAAAGACAAGGAACTTGATCCCTATACTAATCATGCCGATCATCTTCCCACAGCCTTGAATCAAATCCAAAACATCCAATCCATGTAATTAGTTGAATTATTCAAATCTAAAGCACAACAGAAAAAAATTGGCAATGGGGCTCCATATGAAAAGTAAAAGTTATAGCCTATATTTCTTGAAAAAGTTTAAAAATGAAGAATTGTGGTGTAAATCTTAAATTTCTGACAAGTAGTTACCAAGAAAAAGAGTTTAAAATTTACGTTTTCAAATCAACACCCACCGCCATTTAAATTAATAGTCTTTACATTTCATTGTGGATTTTTACCTTAATATACTTACAATCTAAGTCAATTACAGCTGATCAAATGTTTTTAAGAATATTAATGAGAATTTATACAGAATTGGATGATGATGATATCGTGGCACAAGCACTTCTCTTCTTCATTGCTGGATTTGAAACAGTATCTACACTTATGTGCTTCGCATCACATGAGCTAGCAGTACATCCAGATGTACAAACACGACTTCAGCAAGAAATTGACCAAACTCTACAAGAAAATGATGGCAAAATCACTTATGAAGCTGTGCACAGCATTAAGTATCTTGACATGGTTTTGTCTGGTAAGTATGGATAATAAGTTTAATACAAATAATTATGTGTATTGACTTAGGCTTTTACGACCGGAGTTCACATTATGACCTTGTAGAAAATCTTTGGGCCAACCCTTGAGGATGCCAAATGTAGCTTCTGGTGAAACATTAGGGAACTTCAAGCCTCAAGACCACAACCAATAGCCCGAAGTCTTCTATAAGGTCATAATTATGTGTGTGCTGTAATACCAACCCATTATACTTTTCATGCCTCAAATTCTAAGATTGGGTGGCATAAATAAATAAAAATAAAACTTAGTTCTATTTGATTTTCGTATTTATTAAGATATAATTCAGTGACAGTTGTTTCGGTACACTGTACCTTCTTCAGACATGTTAACAAATTATGAATTGTGTTATTATAGTACATATCAACTGATCTAAGCAACAATATAACAATAATTTATTTACATTTTTTTAATTTAACAAAGGCGATTCATTCAAATCAAGTTGAGAATTTAACAGTTTACTACTACTTTTCCATTTATTTATTTCTACAGCCTCCAAAAGGTCCAACTTCTTACCCTTATCACAAACATGTAAAATTTCAAAATTTGGATCAAAACAATGATTAAATTGGAATAGGTGGTTAGCATATTTTGAATATTCTAAATTTCTGTTATATGCCATCATGTGTTCCTTTATAACATACAACAGAAATTTAGAATATTCAAAATAATGCTAACCACCTATTCCAATTTAATCATTATTTCGAACCAAATTTTGAAATTTTACATGTTTATGATAAGGATAAGAAGTTGGACCTTTTGGAGGCTGTAGAAATAAATAAATTGAAAAGTAATAATAAACTGTTAAATTCTCAACTTGATTTGAATGAATTGCCTTTGTTAAATTAAAAAATTTAAATAAATTATTGTTGTATTGTTGCTTAGATCAGTTGATATGTACTATAATAACACAATTCATAATTTAACATGTCTGAAGAAGGTAAAGTGTACCAAAACAGCTGTCACTGAATTATATCTTAATAAATATGAAAATCAAATAAAACTAAGTTTTATTTTTATTTAATTAATAAATATGGAATTTCATCAAGTAAACACCAACTCAATTGATGAATAAAGTACTTTTTTGTATGCCATAGGAATATTTTATTCTCCTTCTTCTTCTTCACTTCCTGGTTTAGGCAAGAGTTGCCTGTTCCGATTAGAATGATAATAACATTTTAGTTTAAAAAAATTATATTAATATTTCCTGTTCACTTTATCATTGTAAAAAATTAAGAGTATTTGTATTGTGTTCAAGTTAAGTTGAGTTTATGTTTATGTATAATGTGTAGGGGATGAGAAGAGAGAAGGTGGAAACCAATGTTGGCTATATATGTGGCATGATGTTGAAAAGCCCAGCCCAAGCGATTTGGTATTTCATTCGCAAGCAGAAGAGATCAAAGGGAGTTACCTGCTTAGCAGAATGCAAATCCTCAACTTTGTTTCAGTTTTTAACTGAACTGATCTCAAAAATCAACATTAGCTCCTCATACATAAAGTAAACCTACGTGTTTTGCCTATCTCTAATGAGACTTTTCTAATACCAAAGGCTACCAGTTCTTCAAGAGTGATTTCACAATTTGTCTCTTTGTTTGTTGAGTCTAGGTTGAAGAACAGGCTGGGCCACATGATCACTGAGAATCTATCCTAATGATGTGATAAACCAACATATGAGAATTTCTGTGTCTCCACAAACACACACATATAATATATATATAATTTTCTATCATGATCATTTCCAGTATCAAGATTTGATAGATTAAATTTGTATTTTTTATCGTTTATAGAAATAGTCCTGCGATATTATTAGTGCAGTGTTGTATGTTTACCATAAGTAATGCCACGAGTGATTTCCAAATTATTGATAAATTAACGACTCACAAAGTGAGGAGTGAATTTATCTAGATAATTTGGAAATCAAGAGTGGCATTTGTTAGGACTATTTAACAAATAAAATTAAGCTGTTTACTCACAAATCATTATTTGACTATAGTTATTTAAAAAATGTATATATTTAATGTAAACGGCGATGTTTGAAAACAAATGTAAAACGATTGGTACACTTAATTTGCTTCTTTTGTTCTCACTGCAACCAGATCTTATTATTTACTGCCAAAGGATCGCAATGTTGTAAGAATGCACGCTAGTGGAGAAATTTATAACCAACCTAATAGGTATTAATTAATTTATGATGTCCTATGATGTAAATATGTCAATTATATTTTTCTGTAATGTCATTTCCTGGAAAATAATTAATTTAAGAAAGTGCAAACAGTGGTTTATGTTTTTTTGTGGTATAATCAATTGTTACAAATGTTTTTATATTATCTCTCGCATTCACTTTCTGTTGACATTCATGCACTATGTATATAATCTGGTAGCCATATTTCGGAGGGTCAGTCACTGCAAAATAATGCTATGACCTATTCAGAATGTTAAAAAGCAGGTGCTTTCTTTATTATGATAAACTTTAGCTGAAATGTGATTGGTCATTGACTCCCATTTGGGGCATGAGTTAAATAGTCTAATTAATATCTACATAACTTAGTTTTGAATTCTGATAGCGACCAACAATGTGCCTCGTAGAAAGGAATTCCAAGATTTATAAACTAAAACCATGAAAGATGAAGAGTATGCCTTAGTCATGAAAATTAGAGGGGTACCGGTAATTAATATTCTTATGGAAAGTAACACTATGAGGTTTATTTTAATATATATATATAAACATCTAACCTCCTAATTTGTATCATTCTTGAGAACATGTTTCAGAATGCTTGCATTCAAGAATTCTACAAATTATGAGGAGAAGTGTTTATATCTGACCTACTATTATTAAAGGCTTATTGCAGAGAGAATTAAGATCAATCACTTGGAGGAAAAATAATTCTATTACTAAATGAATTTTGCATGGCAAACTGCAAATAAAATATAATTTCAGAGAAAATTGAATTTTTTCCCCATATGTTTCATTATATGGATACTCATTATTAAGCAACTGAAAAAGAAAAAAAAAATTTAATACTTTTCAATTGGTAACTTAATATATTTTTGTAAGATGAGTGTTTCCATTTTCTAATTAAGTGCTTATTTATAACATAATGCTTATGAACTTCAGAATTGGTGAATTTATTTCTGTTATAAAAATTAAACATATATTTTCATCTTGATTAAATATTAATATTATATATATTTATGACCATAGGCCTACTTCGACATTTCTGAATTCTGATGCCTTAAGGGAAGAGCACTGTGTAATTACAGTTTATTACTATTTTTGTAACAATATTGTTATATAAAAGATTAATATTTTAATTTATTTATTTTCAGAAACATTGCGATTATATCCACCACTGGTGTCTATTGATCGGAAATGTGTTAAAACATACACACTGCCTACTGAACCCTCATACGCTCTAAATCCAGGGGACAATGTCTGGATCCCAATTTATGGACTTCATCATGATCCAGAATACTTCCCAGATCCAGAAAAATTTGATCCTGAGAGATTCAGTGATGAAAATAAAGACAAAATAAGGCCTTTCACATATTTGCCATTTGGATCTGGACCCAGAAACTGTATAGGTTAGTAAACTTAATAAGTGAACAACTTTATTAAATTGGGTAAAAATAATTACACAACTCCCCCATGAATTAATCAAACAAATAATCTTCTTCTTCTTCTTCTTCTTCACGGTTTAGGCTTATTTTCTAGCCTGTTCCGGCTCCAAATTGCTGCTCTTTCCATCTTTTCTTTGGTCTTCCCAAACTTCTTCTTCCTCATGGTGAATAGCTGTATGCTGCTTTTGGTATTCTATTATCAGTCATTCTTGCCAAGTGTTCTTTCCAGTTTGTTCTGTATTTCTCTATTGTTATGTTAATACTTTTAGTTGTCTTATTTCCGTGTTATGTTTTTTGTCTGTTCTTTGATATCCTGCTATTGGTCTGAGGAATCTCATTTCAGTAGCTTGTATTCTGGCAGATTGTTGTATTGTCACTGTCCATGTTTCAGATCCATAAGTAATAATAGGTACTGCCATTGTCTTGTATAATTTCATTACAGAGTCTTTCCTGGCTTTATTTTTCAAAGTTTGTTTTAGTGTTCCTGTTATATAATTAAACTTATTTGGTTTGTTATTTATATCTGTTTCTGCCGTATATGATATTTCGCAACCTAGGAAGTTATATTTTACCACTTGTTTTATTGGTTTCTTTTCTAATATTATCCTTGTCCGAACTGGATGAGCGCCCTTGAAGGCCATTGTTTTTTATTTTTCTGATGATATTTTTGTTTTTTTATGTTTCATTTAGTTTATATAGTATTATTTGTAGTTCGTCCTCTGTTTTTGCTATTAAAATCTGGTTATCTGCAAAGGCTACTGTTTTTATTACTATATTTCCTAAGTTAATTCCTCCAATCGTCATTTGCTTCCATGATCTTATCATGTCATCAAAATAAATGTTAAAAAGAGTGGTTGATAGTGGACAACCTTGTCTAACTCCTCCTGTTATATGTATTGGTTCCCTTTGATTTATTTTTATTTTTGTTTTCTTGTACATTTTCTTAATTACTGCTATCAAGTGTAGTGGAATTCCTTTTTCATATAATATGTTCCATAATTTTGGATAACCCTGGGATTATCACCTTGGCATGGTAGGGAGACTTAGTACCAATGACCCAGATGATCATAACCGGGAAGCCTTGGCTTGCGGTTAGATAAGAGGAGAGGGAACTAAGAATAATCTGCAATGTGGAAGCAACTACCACACTAGAAGCTGCAAACATGGAAGACCATAACGGCAGACATGGCGGAGATAGAAATATCGGAACAGCAAAAATGGCAACCCAATCTCTGGGGATGAAATAAGAGATCCAGCTCGGAGAAACAAGAGTGAAGTCCTCAATGGCAGAAGGCGGAAGAGGCAACCCTCCTTGTGGGGATAAAACACAAGGAAGCAAGTTCAAACGCTTTAAGGAGGCAGCCCCTCCAAAGGACTAACCCTGCAGTATGTTAGTAGCATACTCAGGGGACACTTCAAAATACTTACAAGCTCCAAAGATATAGCCAGACTGTTCAACCGATAACGACAAATACAAGCATAAAGACAAACATTTTGGAATTCAAGACCAAATTAAAGTAGCAACATGGAATGTCAGAGGAATACATCATAAAGAAACCGAACTGGAAAGAGAATTAAAAGAAAGAGGTATAGATATAGCAGTGATAACAGAAACAAAGAGGAAGTCAAGATCTAAGTAATTATATGTTTTATAGTGGAGTTTAAATAACAGAAAGAGTTCAAGCAGGAGTAGCAATATTAGTAAGCACAAGATTAAGGAAAACAATAACTACATACGAATGGATAAATCAGATAATAATGAAAATAAGAGTCAAAATACCAAAAGGAAATCTTACTGTAATAGGAATCTACGCACCAGAGGTCAGAAAACAAGAAACAACAGAATTTTACCAACAACTACAAAAGATAATAGACCAAACAATCAAACAAATAATAAAAAGGAAAATAAAATCTAATTATGCCTATAAGATATTACAAGAAAACAATAACTGTCCACCGCTGTGGTTAAGGGGCAACACTGTCACCTCAGCTGGAGCAAACTGAGGGTTGATTTGTTGAGAAAATATTTTTGGATGAGGATTTTTTGGTGGAATTCCTCACCTTTAATTTATCAATAATCAGGAAACTTTAGTGTCAAAATAGTCCCTGAACACTATCTGGTCATCATAATAATTAATATCATATTCACCTCACCATGTTTAAAAACACATTACAAACTCACAATATGGCACACTGACTAGAAGTGATATTGTCTTGATGTTAAAGCATCTATAAATAAGATGAAATAAAATAAGAAACACTGGAATGGATATGGATTCCACAAATCCACACAAAGAGAGTTTTGGCTTTCTTACCATTTTCTCATTATTATGAGAACTTCAACTTGTCAAACTATCCACTATATAGGAGAGAAGAGCTTTAAACATGTACTCAATATTCACAAGATACAAGCAAATGGCTTTATTGTAAGATCAAGAGCCCATCTCCAAAAGTGTACTGTTTTGTTCCTATAATAATGGCATAAATCAAGATTTAAAATCTCCTACTTAAAGTAAATAACCCATAATAAAAATTGGTGATATTTTATTTGAAGTCGATAGCATGTATCTTGAGCAAACAGTCTCAAATACCACCTAAAGAGTTCCAGGTGGGCTGAGATGAGTTATTCCCAAGCCTCTTATTTTTTCAATCTCATATTACTGTTGCTCAACATCTAAATCCATTACAATGTTATTAATATTTTCTCCTTTATCGAGTCTATTCATTCATTTGTTTATTCCACTTCCACAGTTAGATTGTGTTATTTTGTTGGGCTTCATATTTTCAATACATTACAAAAAAAAATTCATGAACTTTTCTGCACTACCATATCCATCCATCCATAGTAATTCTGCCCGAAGGCAGGTCCTTCACTGCAATTATAGCATTTTCATGCTATGCTTGCAGCTTTACTAGGGAATTGTGTAGGTGTGGTAGCTTCCCGTTGCTTTCCACACTGGTGAAGGATGATGATGATGATAATGATGATGATGATTATGATGTCCATTTGATTTCGGGGACCGTTTGGGCCTTAAAGTTTTCCTGACATTTGTCTTACAGGTGATGAAAAACCCCGATAAAAACCTCACCCAGAAAAACTGCCCCGACCGGGGATCGAACCCAGGCCCGCTGCGTGACAAGGCAGCATGCTACTTCATAATCTGCTCGAGTCAAATTTTATCTTAAAACTATCAATATAAACATATGATACAATAGATGGTTTTATTATTAATTTAACACTTCTCATTGAAGGATAAATTATATTTGAAGAGAAAAAGTTTCGCCAAGACCGAGACTCGAACCCAGGACCTTTGGCTTTCCCAGCCAAATGCACTACCAACTGAGCTACAGAGACGAGTGTGATCTAGACGCAACTTTTTCTCTTATATACATTGTAATTCCCTCATGCGAAATGCTTTGAAACCTTTGCTTCTATCTTTGCAAATGGCGGCTTCTTAGATAAGATGACATTTATTGGGAATTTAACACCATTTGATAAAGCCAGTAGGGCTTCTATTGACGTTTTTATTATTAATTTAATACTTCTCATTGAAGGATAAATTATATTTGAAGAGGAAAATTTTCACCTAGACCGAGACTCGAACCCGGGACCTTTGGCTTTCCGGGCCAAATGCTCTACCAACTGAGCTAGCGAGGCGAGTTGCGATCTAGATGCAATTTTTCTCTTTTACACGTTGTAATTCCCTCGTGCAAATGTTTTGAAACCTTTGCTTCTATCTTCGCAAAAAAATGTTCACTTCAAATATAATTTATCCTTCAATGAGAAGTGTTAAATTAAGAATAAAAACGTCAATAGAATCCGTACTGGCTTTATAAAGTAGTGTTAAACTCCCAATAAATGACTTCTTAACTAAGAAGCCGCTATTTGCAAAGGTTTCAAAGCATTTCGCACGAGGGAATTACAACGTATATAAGAGAAAAATTTGCATTTAGATCACAACTCGCATCTGTAGCTCAGTTGGTAGAGCATGGCCCGAAAAGCCAAAGGTCCCGGGTTCGAGTCTCGGTCTAGGCAAAAAAAAATGTTTCTCTTCAAATATATGAAACAATACTTTATAAAAGAACTTCAGATAGTTATTTTTCTTATATATTCATTAGTTTCATTTTCCATTCACTTCTTTTACATTAATAAAATTGTGTGCGTCCATGCATATTCTCTAATGCCACCTGCTGCACTTTCCATTTTTTTGGATTTAACACTAGCCAGATAGTTGGCATTAATGTAATAATGTGACATTTTAAATGTATGCACCACTCTGGCATAAGACTTTACATGGATGATTTGTGATTGTGGTGTACAGAGAAGAGGGTAGAATGAATGAATATTTAAGTACTTATTTTAGGAATTCAAACTATGAGGTATATACATTTAGGTAAAATTTAATCACTCACCTCACATTATTCTTCTCTGAAAAACATCTTATCGAGAAGAAGCTAAATTATTAAAACAAATAGAAAAACCAAAAGAACTCACTGTTTGGAAAAAGATCTAAATTCAAAGGAACAAAAAGGAGAAATTGATGAACTTTGAAATTCCCAGAGAGAATGACCTGGTTTTGAGGTTTTTTAGTCTGCGAATGGAAGGAGTGAAGGATGGCTCTTGAAGACAACAGAACAACAGTCGTCAAGATACTGAAGATGGAACGGAAACCAAGTTCCGAAACTAGTTTATATTAAAATAAGAATGATAATATGAGGTGAGTGATTACATTTTACCTAAATGAATATTTAAGTGTTTGTATATAGGGTGTTTTGCATGAGGGATAATATTGAAGAGAAGGGAAAAGGTGAAACTAATGTCACACATGGTCTATTTCTGTAGAAAATCATCAAAGGAACCACAAAGGCTTAGCTTCCCCATCAAATGGACAAATCCCTATCAATAGTAACATGTTTTCTCAACATAATATTTTGTACTGAAATCCCTCCTAAAACTGAGATTAAAAATTATGCAATTAAAATTTCCAACCACATTAGGTATTGAGCTAGGGTTGACTAGTCAGGAAGCAGGCATGCTACCACCTGAGCTACAGTGGCAGACTTTCAATAAAATATTAATACATGATGATATATCCTTATCATACTGTTAGATTACATGATTTTAACTGAAACATGTAAATCTCACACCAAATCTTTATATAAACAATAATAAATACATAAACATAAATAATATTTTAATTAATTTGGATATGTTTTTAAGGTATCCCCTACATCTTCAAATATTTTCTAAATAAATTAGTTAATAATATTAATTTATTTTACAGGTAACAGATTTGGCCTCATGGAAACAAAGATAGTTTTGGTACACATACTGTCTCATTTCAATTTGAAAGTTGTTTCAAGGACTCCAATTCCAATACAGATAACAAAAAAAGCAATCAATGTGACAGTCGATGGAGGATTTTGGCTTGGGCTTGAAGAAAGAAGATGAAATATAGAACCTGCCTAAAATATCTAAACAAGTGTATTTACATTGTTAGTTTTATGGTTTATTTTAATTTTTTTCAGTATTAAAATTATATTTATAAACAATAAAATACATTGGAAGGAAAAAATAACTAAGTTATTTGAAGTAGTGTTTTATTTAAAAATGATCTTTAAAAATTCAAATATGGGTTTGAAAGTGTTGACAAAATTTGCATAGAGGTATCTTCCTTCAGGTTTGAGATTTTATAACATGGATCCCATGATATTGTTTCACTTCTGAAGGAAGTTATACTCAGGATTTTTATCCCTTCAAAAATCTATTAACCTCTGCCAGAATTGAACCCATAAACATCAAAACCAAAGGTGAGCATGATACCATAACCACTAGTCCACCAGACTGACATTGCTCGAAGTTTGAACCAGAAGATGATTTGACAGCTGATACTGAACAGGGCCAGATTAATGCACACTGACATCTTATCTCTAGTTACAGAATCACATCCCCAAAAAAGTAATGTAAGTAAAAATATTATTTTCAAATTATGCCAGACCAGGATCCAACCTAGACAACTGTGCAGTGCTGATTCTGAATTAAAATATTGAGTAGGTAACAATAATAGAATTTCTAACAACAATATACAGAACTCTCAACTGAGTCAAGACTAGTGGTTTTGATTCCTCTTGTACTCAGTGTGACACTGAACACACACATCATAAGTAGATGAAGACTGTTATCAAGTAATTTACTATTTTCCCCTATTTGAATGTAGTAGCAGCAAAGTTTACTATTTTCTCCTGTTTTAATACTGCTAGCTTGCCATAGAAAGTAAGTTTAAAACAAGTATAAAATATATGTGAATGCAACAAGAAAATTCTTATCAACATAAGTCAAGCAGAAATTTTAAACACACCCTTCAAAAAATAACCTGGAAGGGCTGGCCCTTGACCACCAGCCAGCTACTGGCCTCACATCCATATGTTTTAATCACAGATGTGGACAACCATCTAGCTAATATAGGGGTGACATATGATCAGCATGCCAGGAATCCCAGCTATTATAATTGGTTTTCTCAACCAGAAGTTGCTACTTATTGTAGCTACCAAAATTCCTCACAATGCTGGGTGGATACCAATCCCATAATGGCTAAAATTCCATGAGAAAATTTCTTCCCTCATGGGGACCCGAACCAGTACTTACTCCAAGCACGACAGGCCTACAATGCCCTTGGTCTACCAGCCGGCTGGTGGCCTCTCGTCCACATGTGTTAATCTCAGAGGTAGACAATCATAAGCCAGTGTAGGTGTGACATGTGGTCAGTATGTCAGTCCCCCAGCCATTATAGCTGGTCTTCTCAACCTGGAGTCGCTATTTATTGTAGCTACCCAAATGCCCCACGATGCATCTTGCCTTAACCACTCGGCTACGGCGCAAGTCGCATTGCTCTGTACCAAGGCATTATGCCTTAAATCAGCCTGCTACAGTGAAGGACTGAATAAAACTAAAATATAAAATACACGAGTAAGGTGTATTCTTTTATCAAAATAGACAAAATAGTAAGTTTAATCATTGAATATTATTATTAAATTTCACCTCACTTCATATTATTAAACCTCACAGTGTTACTTCCTATAAATGTTCAGACAAAATATGAGGTGAGGTGTAATTTAATAACAATATTTATTAAACCTCAGTGTTAGTTCCTACAAATTTTGAAGTTTAAACTGTCAGTATCAGAAAGCATAGTTTATTTTAAAAGGAGGCTAAATAATAATTTGTTTTATGAGGAATGTGCCGACATTGTAAAGAAAAGAAAGCTAGAAAAAATGAATTGCAACTACAGGGTATCTAGTTACTTTCACTTTGTACAAAATTCTAACAAATATATTAGTACCCAGACTTATCCTATATTGACGACGTAATAGATAATCAATGTGAATTCAGAAGAAATAGGTCTACAACAGATGAGATTTTGAATATAAGACATATTTATTTTAGAAAAGAAATGGGAATATAACATCAACTGAACTTAGACTTAAAAAAGTCATATGATTCAATTAAGAGGGTGAAGTTACATAGTATCCTGCTGAAGTTAGAATTTCTAAAAAGCTAAACTTTTTCAAATATGTCTAAATGATACAAAGAATAGGTGTGTTTAGGCGAACAGTTTTCAGATACTTTTGAAATTCACATTAGGTTAAAGCAAGGAGATGCATTATCTTCTCTATTATTAAATTTTCCACTAGCGCATGCTATTAAGTCATTTCTGGATGAAGAAGGTAGTTTATACTGTCATGTTTAAGCTGTTAGTTTATACTGATGATGTAGTATTGTTAGGTGATAGCAAGGAGATATGGACGCACACAAAAATTGGAAATAGGCATTTAATGACAGATGAGCAAAATTTTAAAAAAAAATGGCTGAATACTAGAAAAAATAATTACAAGAAACTTTGTGGTTCAGGTTGCTCTACATTATTGCTTCTGGCAAGGTATTTCAGTAGATTTAAATATCTAGATGCACAACTCACTACTCTGAATATGTGTTTTTACAGATTAGTTTATTTTCAAAGGTCATTCCTTGCATTGTTCAGAATCTTTCCATTGTCACTTCTTTCATTGTCAGTTTTGGAATCTCGCACCAGAAGAACAAATCATCTGCATATAGAAGACATTGTATGCGAGTTTTCTTTAACATTGTTGTTAAGACATTTATGATGATGTATATTATACTTTTTTATTTTTTTTTTATTATTTTTCACTGAGAGTAATTAATATTATAATTACAAAAAAAAATGATATACAACCATGTCTTGAAAATGATCTCACATAAGGAGATTGAAACGTCAACATAATAAATTTATGCTTTGACTGAGATAATGTTTATTATTTTGTAATTATAATATTTATGATGATGTTCATCCGAGATGACTCATCACTCTTCTTTGGGGTTAAGTCTGTTTCCAGAAATAAACTTTTTGAGATATTACTCATTTTCATTCCTTAATTTATTGATCTCTATCTGATACATGAGAGTATCTGTATCAACATTTTTGAACGGACTCCAATCTGTGCTAGTTTAAAAAACAAGCATTCTCTACACACAGAAATATATGTTGATTCGAAATGGACAAATACAACTTTCAAAAATTGTCTTCTATCTAGTGCATCTTTAATGTCTTGTGGTAGTTGTGCTACTTGTTGACTGGTTGATAAGTATTTTCTAAACACTGTCTATACATTTGCAAGGACATTATTGGTTTCTAAGAACCAAATATTGTAAGGGCTATTAAGTCAAGAAAATTAGGATGACCAGATCATGTAGCTCAAATCAGCGATAGTAGAATGATATGGTTTAACTTTTTTTATTAGGAACTCATGAGAAAAAGAACCTTAGAATGGCCTACCCTTAAGTGGAAGGATAATATCTGAAAGACTTTAGAGAAATGTACCATTATATCAGTTGATCAAGGCCAGTGATCAGTGGAGGAAATTAATGGCTTGTTATTGAAACCGTAGAATTAGTTACCACCACTTCATTCATGAAGATGTACTGTTTTGGAATGGAAACCTGAGGGAAGACAAAGCAGAGGAAGACCTAAAACCTCCTGGAGTCAGGGAATATGTTTATATATGAAGGAGAAACATCTACAACCAGGAGATTGGATGGACCGACAAAACTGGCTATTAGGAATCGGACGGTGTCAAAAACATTAATCAACCGATGATCTATCTACATAATTATGAAAGATAAAAAGAAACAAGCATCTTTGTAACTAAGTATTAGATCCCTAGGTTACCAACTTATTAACAGTACATAGAAGCCTTAGAGTAGATAACTTCATACCATAATTTTAAAAAGGCAGCAAAAATTAGATATTCTACTGTGGACCCATTCATAATTGGGAATCTCATAATATGCTCAAATTTATATTCATCAGTCTCTTTTTTTTTGTATCAGAATAGTTAAGGCCTATGGTGTAGGCCTATTTAAACCATTCCTAACCTTACTAATTTAGAAAATAATACTAATAGGAAATGTTATGCAGGAGTTCACCTACATAAATTGAAATAAAAAATAATTAAAATCCACAATTATTATTGCAACATGTGAATAATTATCTAAGGAAAACATAATATATGCTCATATTTCCCCCCAAAAGGGGGAAATTAGTTTTATCATATTAATTTGATTGCTAACTTAGATTAGTTTAGATCTTACCGAAATTATGTGTTACATGTTCATATTTCCCCCAAAAAAGCGGAAATTACTTTTATCATACTAATTTGATTGCTACCTTAAATTAGTTTAGATCTTAACAACATTAAAGTTATGTGCTCATATTTCCTCCCAAAAAGCGGAAATTAGTTTTATCATATTAATTTGATTGCTACCTTAGATTAGTTTAGATCTTACCGAAATTATAAGTTAGGAGCGCTAAGGTGACTGACCTGTTTTGTGGGCGAGGTTTAAAGTTCTCTCTCCATCCAAACTGAAATAACGCGTTCCAGTCATGTTACTTTCCGATAAAACTTCCGTTCATACAAAAAAATTGTCCTAATTATAACTCCTTTTGATGTCCTTAACATCTCTACCCACAACATAATCATTCTTTCAGGCAATGTACGAGTAGCTTCGCAGTCACATTCCGAAGAATAATAAGGTTGTCATTTCAATAATCCAATAATAAACAAGCGAATTAATGACGCGCAAAAGCAAAATAATGCCTCTACGTTTTAAAACTCACTTCACTGAAAATCGCCCACAGCAAAAGACAAACTACACGAACAGCGAACGCAGTACTTTGTACTCGGGAGTCGATACTCGCACGCTCTTTGTAACTCCAGGGATGCCGCCGCGCAATCTGAATTCCTCACGGCATTAACAAACATAAATTAAGTTAACATAATAGATTTTATCATAATGATAAACATAAAAAAACATACAAATGGGCTATTCTATGTCAGTAGTTCACTTATACTCATTTCATTTCATTAGGTGAGCAAATTGGACAAGTTGGTGTATATCAGATTATTGGATAATCTGATACAACACAAGCAAAAGTTGGCTATTCTGTTTGAACAGTGACTAATGCAAGTGAACTCCTGTCTTAGAATTCCCTACACACTAGAGTAAGAAATAAGTATTTTTGTTTCTTATAACAATACGTTCACAATTTAATAACACGAACCAGTTCGCAAATTATATAGAGTAGTGTATCTACGATATGAACTTAGGCCATGCCGGGGCCCTGTTAGAAAGTAAAAAAAGTGAATGACAAAGGCATTTTTCTGTTATATTTATTAAGGTTAACTGGTACAAATTGATTAATTAGATAGGTTTGCTGCTGGTTTCATTTGGTTACTATTACGATAACGTTTTCTTTCGCGATTTCTGTACTGTAAAATCTGCTATTATATCCTGAAAGTCTGTTTTTAAGGATATAATTTATATGTACATCATTGACAAATTAGCCGTTCTTGTAACATTGTTGTTCGTAATTCATATGTTATTCTCTTTAACTGTAAAAATTAGCGCTTTCCACTACAATTGGTATTATCGCCTCACTATTATGGTTGTCCAGCGGTTCGCTTTGTTTCCCCGCAGCTGTTATATATAATTAAATAGCCTTACAGAGATTCCGACTACCGCCACTAAGAATTGCGCATGTTAATCACTGTCGCGCGGTACCCGTTTTTATATAAACGGACAACCATCATAGTGAGGTGATAATAACCATTAAGCGAAGGAATATTCTTGTAGCAACTTCAACATTTTGAAGAATTTATTCTAATTTATAAGACTCTATTAGGTTATGAAAGGTTGAAATACTCAAATCCGCTTATTCCTTTGCTATGTTCTTTATACTGCCTTAAATGGAAAAATCTGATTTGAGCTCACATGCATTAATATCTTCGTGAAAGAATTCTGCAAATTATTTGCATTTTTGTCAACTCGTCAGAATCGATTGTTATTTAACTGACAAGGAAAACTAAAACAATTGTCACTTTCTTGGTATACTGCCGAACGATTTTTTTAAAGTGCATATAATGTGTCGATTATAGGAATAAACGTAACTACACGAAAGTTTACCTTGGCATTCAACTGTATTATCGCCTCACTATGATGGTTGTCCGTTTATACAAGAAATAAATAAAAACGGGTGCCGCGACAATGATTAAAATTTACGTAGCTGTAGTCGGCATCTTTATATTTAAGTACAATTAACAGCTGCGGGAAAAAAAGCGAACCGCTGAACAACCATTATAGTGAGGCGATAATACAGTCTTTGATGATCTCTCAAAAAAGTTATACGTGTACTGCGAATTCTTTTTCTTTCAGACCTATCTTTACAGCTAGCATTTGGATTTTTTCTTTAACAGACATTTCGTACTGATCGAAATTATTGCGTGTGTCATTGACATAATCGATCAGAGATGCATAAAGTTTTATTAAACGTGCATATAGTGCTATTCTGTAAACTTAAGCTTGTTTTATTCTCATAATTCCCAAAAGATCATTCCATATCTCCGTTAGAAGAATAGTCTCTATTCGTTCCACTTCTTTTTTTTTATTTGATAGGCTTTGGGCTTCGTTTCTTGTTTCTCCTGGTTGATTGATGTCACTTGCAATTGATGACAAAGCTTCAGAAATATTTAAATAACTATTTTGCAAAGCATAAAAGCAATAGCACGTGCAGGCCATCTAGTATCCGGGAGAGACTTCATGACTTTATTTGCACCCAAATGCTCTGTCAATTTTCAAACGTTTGGTCAAAGCCGATAAAAAAATTGAACAATTGTTGGATAAAGTGAAAGTATGCTAGTGCTTTAGAAACACATTCAATAGCCTGAACACCTACTAAATTTAGCATAGGGCAAAAATTGCAAATTCACTTTTTTCTTTTATCCTTGACTGAACACCAGAATACTTTTCGGTCATATTTGATACATTATCGTAACTATGTCCGTGACAATCTTTTATGGTATATCAAGGCTTTCAATAAAGTTTAAAATGGTATCTGCTAAGTATTGTTGTGCATTACGTTCGTCCATAGGCAAAAATCTCTCCTACTTTTGCGTATGAAGGTCAGTTGGTTAACAGGGAGAGATCTGGTGTAGAATTCACGCTAAGACTAGTATTTTGCTGATTTTAGTTCGTTAACAATTGTTTTTAAAACTTGCTGTCCCATTATATTAATAAATTCGTTACAAATACAGGGCAAGTCAAAATGTTGTGCAGGTTTTCAGAAATTTATTATGTGAAATGTAATGAACATATAATATCGTGAGACATATTGTATGAAAGGTAAACTCTCAAAGTTTAGTTGTCCACTTCTAAAGTTCCGCGTTCACCCGCAAGATGTCAACAGCAGAGCAGTAAAGGAAAATGGCGTTGACTGGGGATCAGAAGTCTTTCTGTGTGCTTGATTACCATGTAAACAACTCTGTGACTAGTGTTCAACGACATTTCCGTACCAGATACGATAAAGACCCGCCGGATGGGAGATCCATTCGTAAGTGGTACACACAATTTAGGGATTCAGGCTGTATCTGTAAACGAAAATCGACTGGCCGTCCGTCGACGAGTGAAGAGACAGTCGAACGCGTTCGCACATGCTTCGTGCGGAGTCCACAGAAATCCACCTACCGGGGAGCGACAGAACTTCAACTACCACAAAAAACTGTATGGCGGATTCTCCGGAAACGTTTACAGGTGAAACCCTACCACTTGCAACTGGTTCAAGCCTTAAAACCCGCCGATTATGCTTTGCGAGCGTCCTTCTGTGTTGATTTTCTCGCATTAATGGAAGAGAATGAGTTCCACGAGAGGGTAGTTTACAGTGATGAAGCGACTTTCCACCTTTCAGGAAAAGTGAATAGACACAATGTAAGGATTTGGGGAACTGGTAACCCCCATGCAACTCTGGAACATCAACGCGATTCTCCGAAAGTGAATGTCTTTTGTGCCATTTCCCATGCAAAGGTTTATGGGCCCTTTTTCTTTCATGAACGTACTGTGAACGGACATGTTTTCCTTGATATGCTACAACAATGGCTCCTTCCGCAGCTTGAAGCGGATAGTCCAGATTTCATTCTGCAGTTGGATGGTGCCCCTCCACATTACCATGGCAGTGTTCGAGACCATTTGAATACGGCTTTTACCACAACGCTGGATAGGCCGTGCATCTCAGGGTGATCAACAACTCATTCATTGGCCACCTCGTTCACCAGATCTAACCCCGTGTGATTTCTTCATGTGGGGTCTTGTAAAGGATCATGTTTACGTACCACCACTTCCAACAACACTGCATGAACTGCGTGCCCGCATCACAGCAGCCATTGCTGATATCGACCGCGGACTGCTACAGAAAGTTTGGCAGGAGATTGAATATCGGCTTGACATCTGTCGTGTAACAAAAGGCGCTCACATAGAACATCTGTGAATATTTAAAAAAAAACTTTGAGAGTTTACCTTTCATACAATATGTCTCACAATATTATATGTTCATTACATTTCACATAATAAATTTCTGAAAACCTGCACAACATTTTGATCTGCAGACAAATATGATATACCGTACTTCATTCTCCACGATTTCCGCATATAATCAGCAAGAAAAGGATCAAATTCACTAATCATTTCTAAGCATTCCAAATAATTCCCGTTATTTTGAGACTCCAATGTCTCATTATACAAGTCTGCATTTTAAAAACTTTTTCTCAGATGATTTATTTAAAATAGGTACTTTTAAATCAATTTTTATACTGATTCCAGAAATTATTTCCATTTTTGTCTATCACGTCTATCACGTCAAGTTCTTGCACAAAATAATAATTTATATTTTCACATGTTTACCTACTACGAGCACAAATATATTCAAACTTCATTTCACACAAGATACATTTTGTTAAAAATACATGTTAAAAATACTGTAGAGAACTGTCATAATAACTTTGTGACTACCTTGTAACAAAACAGAAAGTAAACGGTGTTCCATTAATTTTGAAACCTTCACTTCTTTGCAGTTCCTCCATTTTTAGTCTCCCTCATCAACATCCAACAGCAGTTTCATTCCATTCCATGTTCCCTGGTACATCCTCTCCATCTCTTTAATATTCTGGTGAAAACGTTCACCTTGCTCTTCACTATAATGTCCCAGATTTTTGGGTAAGTGGTCGATATGGAAACATAGAAAGTGAATTTCACACTCATGTTACGATCAACTTTTTCAAAATTCCCAACATATTTTTCACAATTGCCTTGTAATTAGGATCTTTGTTATTGCCTAAAAAGTTTTCAGTATCAGATCAGAAAACGGTCCAGGCTTCTTTTCCTCTCTTATTCATTGTTTATTCAAAATATTCATCCTTCGTCAGTTTATTTATTTGCGGGCCAACAAAAATTCCAGCTTTCAATTTTTCATGTGTGATGGACAGAAATTTCTTACAAAAGTACTTGAAGCAAGACCCATCCTTTGGTAGAGCCCTTACAAACTGCTTCGTCAAGCCCAATTAGAGATGTGTAGGTGGTGGAAGCGGGACTTTTTGAGGGTCTACAAGTGGTTCATATAGGGTTTTTTTAGTTCCAGGCACAACATTCCTCCGTTCTGGCCAAATTTTCACACCCCAATGTTTTTGCTTTGCCCGACAGTCCAATTGACATAGATAGCATGGCATTTTTGTGAAACCAGCTTGTTACCCTAACAGTATCCCTATAACATTAAAGTCACCGCAGATTAGCCACCTCCATTCCTCATACTGGATAATTGTTAATAGCAACCTCATGTTCTCGAATGTCACCTTCATCTGAAATGAATGGGCAATAGAAATGGACCAATACGCATTCCCAACATACAGTAACACACAATTGAGACTCCTCTTAGACGAGTCTATAAAATGTGTCCACTGAGTAGAATCATGCTTAATGTCATAGAAGTGCATTAATTCGTTTATGTTATTACTGTAAACCAAGCAATCATTCTGTGAGATTAAAGTAACTAGTTTATTTTTCTCTGTGTCTGTACCATGAGTAATATGTTCCTGGTTCCAGAAGATTCTTACTTTTATGCCGTGAGCCAAGTAGTTAATGCAGATTTCTTTGGCAGATTCAGATCACGAACTTAGATCATTAAGGCCACTTTGAGAGAACCGTTGTAGAGTAAATCCATCCTCATGCTGACATATATAATCAGTATCATCGTCAGTGATTGCATCAAGTTCACTTTCAACATTATATTCTGACAGGTTCTCTAAAACAGCTGGGGGAAGAGGAACAGGCAGCTCTACTCCGTTGGAACTGACCTAATGGCTGCTTGGATATACAATTTTGCTCTATTTTTTTAATTACACCCCTGAACATTAAGCAAACAGGAGTAACAGTCATTAAAGTGGTCTTTAGGCTCCCTCCATACCATAGGAATCGCAAACGGCATGCACGTTTTCTTCCCTTTTGTCCACATGTTAACCTCGCAACGCAATAGCGGCAAACTTTGTTCGGCGCCCACGCCTTATCTGGTCACCACGTTTCACTTTAAAATAAGCATTGTAAGTTTTTTACAAAGTCTGTTAATATCCGTTCTTTGGTTAAGCATTGTATAATTTCCAAAAATATAAAAGAAAACGTTACGATTGTTCACACACTTGCGTGTAGACATTGTCATACTTGCAGTCACACTAGAGAGATAAAATGAGAACAGCATTGATAATGCAAGTGTCTGAGATGAACAACACTTCCAAAGTCACTCAATTACAACCTCAGCAGCAATTGTCCCAAACTAAAGGCTTGGAGGCTTGAATTGACAAATTTCCCTCCAACAATGCTGATTATCGTATGGCACATAATATGCTCTCGCCAATAAATATATGAAAGCAGATTAGGTCCATTGTGAAAGAAACTACGTGATAGATGAAAACTAAGAACAGTTCTGGAATCAGCATAAAAAAGTGAATACAACGTATTAGTTCTCAGTCATCTGATATCATGCAGACTAGTGTTATCACGAAAAACAAGATCTATCAAAGCCAAAAATTTCACTACTGCAACAATTCTTCTAAGTACATTCTTCCAACAATTGACTTCTATATTATATTGGGACAGCAACTCACTGTCAACTCGTCCAGTAGTTTTGCTTCCTTAATTGTAAACTGTTCTCATGCTCCATTAATAAGTTACTTACATGCTTCCAATCTTCTTATCCATTCGGAGAACTCAAATTATGTCCAGTACCAGTATTAGCATTAAATAGATGGGGAATAAAGGAGCTCCTTTCTAAAGACTCACCCTTCGTCAATTTACGGGTGAAAATATTTTTAGTCGAGTATTAATTTTGTTTTACCTCTTCAATCTGGATTTCTTGTAGAAGTTTCCGAGAAGTCACAATTTTTATTTTGGAAAAACTGGTCCTTTTCGAATCCAAATATCGCGTAATTCTTCCGTTAAAATTTCATCACATTACGTACCAGGATCAGGAGATACATTTCCCTAGCTTGTAGTTATTAACTGGCGGTAGCTTGAAGTGTAGGGGTCAACATTTGATGTGTGTTTTGTCATTTCTGTCATACGTAAGCTCTTTTTTCCGTTGATACATGTATTTTGATCTTGAGGTGATGATAAAGAATCAGTCAGCCTGTTTGTTTTTTGAATCGTGAAAAATGAAGTGAGTTTAAGAATTTTTTTTTTGGTTATTTCTTTTTGGGCTACAACTTTTTTCTTTTTTTTTGGGAACCAGTTAAATATGTTATTTTCGACATAAAGAAATTATTTATAAACGAACACGTCAACACTTCTATTATCTTAATTTCTATTAAACAAAACAAAATCGATGTATAGGCATTGTACAAGACTGGCAAGCTCGACTTTGCAATCGAAGTGGTTTGTATAGGTGACCGCTAGATGATGTAGTTTAGGTATTTATATTACGAGGCACAGAAGTGGCCAATTATGGTATGGGTGAGATCCAGAATGAGTCGATGGGCGGCTCTGTGTCACAGGAGAACGAGTGGAGATTAATTAATATCCCGAGCGTAGTATACTGTAAGCGAATATATTGGCCTTTCGGAGGTCCTGGGCACGGGCCCCTTGTGCCCTTATGGTAAAGACGGTAATGCTTGTAGTTCCATGTCAGATATGCAGTTTTTAAACTAACACCCCAAACAGTTTGTGAATCTGTGGCCATCAAAAAATCTTCCCTTTCTTTTGTATCCGACAGTAACAGATATTTTTAGCAATATATTGGTAACAAGTAACATTTTTGTGCAAAACTTGAATTGCTTCATTAATCCTAGTTTTATGTGCAAAGGAGGTAGAAATAATTTTTTTTCAGAGTCAACTAATGGGTGATTTATTACATTTTTTTTGTCCCTGGCGCCATTTGTTTTCTTTTCGGCCAATGAGCAACTTTTCAGTGTCTTCCCTGGCTCTAGAGTCCTATTTGCATGAAACACATAGAAATATTGTGTACCCTCCATCGTTGCCCCAATAAAATACCACACACCTTAAGGTCACACACACATACCACTTGTGTTTATTATATTTTTTTTCTAGAATAGTACACATTTGCATATATTACTTTCATTTACACTGACTGAATTACTGGAACGGAAGCTAATTTTATTCCCATTGTGCAGAAGAACGCCCTTTAGACTTATTTTGCTAGAATCAATAGATATACGCCAATCTCCCAGTTCATAAACTTTTCCGAGGCGACTATTCTAACTAGGGATATAAGAACAGTACACCACTTCCCCAAATACTTTTTAAATTCTTTTTCACTATGGCTGTGCTAATAAAAGATTGTACCAGGAGCTAAAAGATTGCCTTCTTAAAATCTCAAACCTAAAAGTTCACTTTTTTCTTTTGTAAGACTCAAATTGCATACCAAATTGTTTAATTTTGATTAATTGACAGGACGTGAACCGTTATCTTTCGATTCTAGGTACAAATTGAAATAATATTATGTGCTGGAGGTGGAAGGAGTGCTGGTACTACTCTCTTGTAATGATCTTGGTGATATTGGAATTGTGATTTCTGACCCTTGTGCTGGGGCTTTTTGTTTCCTCAGTTTTTCGCCGGAAACTGTAAAAGTAACTAGGAGAGGGTCGTAGGATGAACCTGCCCTCAGGTAAACACAATGGAAATGAGTATGAATAAAATTAGTGATTATATTATAAAATTGTATTATATTTTAGGTGTTTAACATATTTTAATACAGCACGTATATACTGCATACAAGTGGTGGACCACGCACTCTCATTTTTGTGTTAAAAAAATAATTGTGCAAAATGTGTACGTAATATATAAAAACTAGTAACAGTTCCGTTATCAGGGTGTGGTATTTGCATTAAAATATCTCATGCCACAAAATCTTCGCAGGCCTGTGTTATTTGAATGGACTTTACTAAAAATTTGTTTCTGGTAATGAGAATAAACACAAAACAGTTTTTACGGTATTGTTAGACAGCTTACAGGGAAGCTGGTAAATTGGATTTGAAGATACATAAAAAAAAGGGTTGTAAGGGGTAGTGACGTGTGTATAACCTCTCCTACCCTATTCTCATTCTCACCTTCTCGTGGTACAACCCATTTTCACAAACGAGGCTCTGAGGACCAAGTCACGGCGGTATAACCGTTCCATCAGGTATTGAGTAAATGCGGTATCCTAATGTCTGTCCAGAGACTAAAAGGTAGCAGCCCTACCACTGGACTACTTAGCGTCGGGCCAGTAATCTGTCCTAAGGAACTTCAAAACTACTTTCAAGTCCCAACACGAAAAAATCCAGAAGGAATTGATGAGATATATAAGAATATATTTTTAAAAATGTCATGTCAACTACCACAGATTAAAGTTTTTTTTTCTAATTCTACACAAAAAATAATTACAAATAATAAATTATTTAAAGTGAAATATAGAAATTAAAGTGGATACAATATTTGAATGTAATGTTGACTTGATTTACAAAGTCAAAATTCTAAATAGCGTAAGAAAGATTATTTGAACTGCTATGTAATTTATGTAAGTTCATGAGATAATACCTAAAATAAAAAAGTGATATATTAGTGGTAATCTGAGATTTTATTTTATTCAAACCATCGGAATTTCTTCTTGCTTTTCCTTGAGGAAAGATATCATTTTAACCCAAGGTAAATCCCTAGTTAATCCAAAGTGAACCATATATCCTACAGTGATGACATAATACTATTGGTGATAATCACGAGTTATATTTATAAAATTTATCATTTACTCCTGTTTTCACCTTCAAATTGTCACCACAATGTAGGGATCATTCAGCTTTATAATGACACAAACACTTGGGTTTTCCCACATTCAGTGTGCATGGAAAAAGAAAATGGGAAAGACTAAAAGAGAAGATATTAGAAAGTAAAGTTGATTATAAAATTACAATAGGAAGTAACGTTGTGAGGTTCTTCTTAATAAATAAGGTGAGACTTTTATATTACCTCATAGAAGTTGAGTTTTTTTAGGACATGTTTCAAAACAAAATTTCTGATTCATCTTCAATTGGACACACTGAAGATGAAACAGAAATTTTGTTTGAAGCATGTCCTAAAAGAACCCAACTTCAATGAGGTAATATGAAAAAAGACTCACATTATTTATTAAGTAAAATTGATTTTTTTTGCTGTTGAATAAAGTTATAAAACAGAAAAAAAATGGTAACTGATTCATGATTGTATTATTGATAGAAACAACACTTGATATTTTTTTCTCTGATTACATACTCATAGGCCTATATAAACATATTAGATGACAGGATTATACCATATATAAATCTATCTAAAAATACACATATGTACTATCTAAAAATACACATATGTTCTATTAAAACATCTATTATGGAAGAAAGTTAAAGAGAAAGGCAACTGTCCTATCAAGATTCCAATCAATATAATCCTCATTTACATGCTACTAAAACCTAAAATTATTTTATAGGAGTCTTTATGTACTACAGAAAACATTTCATTAAAATTCATCTCTCAATTTTTCCTTTGATTTAAATATTTTAATAATTTAGCAACATTAAAATGTCGTTGTAACAGATGCCATGTAAAACACTATTTTGTATTCAATGGTCAAACCTGGAGGTAGAATTTGTCTTGCAGACCATACTTATTTTTGGTTCTAAGTTTCACAAGCGTAAACCCAGCCAAAGTCAATGGATTTTTTCAGGTTATAAAAAACCTTTCCTTCCAAAGGAAGCAATACTCAGGAATTTTACATGCTTAAAAATCCTCAGTTCTAGCTACGTTTGAATCTGTAAAACTCAGAAATAGAACTGAGCATTGGTAAACCTAGTCCATCAGGACCAACTCCATTTTGGAATTTTTATGAGCATTTCTTATAAATTATTTCATTTTCAAGATAAGTCCTCAATATTCTACATATTTTTTAAACTTAACACTAATTAATGACACTCTACACATAGTTTGATATTTCAATAGCTTATAAATCCAATATTTTTAACTAACTCCATGGTGTGAGAGGTCTAGAAGGCACTTTGGCCTACCAGCTGGATGCTGGTCTTGTCTCACATTCATATGTGTTAATCACAGATGTGGACAATCATCTATCTAGCCAGTATAAGGGTGACATGTAGTCAGTATATCGGATCCCTCAGCTGTTATAGCTGGAGCTGCTACTTATTGTAGATGCCCAAATTCCTCATGATGCTGGATGGGCACCGATCCCAAACTGGCCGAAATACTATGAGAAAATTTCTTCCCAAATGGGGAATTAAATCAATGTACGTTCATATTCTGCATTAAGGCATAATGCCTTAAACTGCTCGGCTATGGCACAGGACAATATTTTTAATTTACCTTTCATATATCAATCTAAGTACTTTTGTACAGTATTCCAATCATCTCATTTTAACAAGCATTGCTATTATACATACCCTCAAATTTCCTTCTGTTTTTTTTTTTCCTTCTGTTGTTTTTTTTTTCTGTACATTATATTTTCAAATTTTGTTAAATAAAAGCTTTATGCCAAATTCAATAACAAAATTTTTATAATAGATTTTTTCACGAAACAGGTGTATCCAAATTGGTATTACACGTGACGAAATATATACTTGTTTTAAAAAAAATTGTCAGATTTTCTCATATTACATCCCTTTCTGTACATATCTACATACTTGTATACAGTAAAACTTGTTTAATCTGAAACATGAATAATGTGGAAATATGTCAAATGTGAACAAATGTATTGGTCCCGGCGAAATATTAGTAATTATACGTGTATTTATTTTGTATAAAACGGAATCAGCCCAACACAGAAATGGAAGGATATTTCTACACAATTCATGAAAAAAATGTTTATAAAGCGGAGAGACAGAGGGAAATAAATTAGTTTCCACTTCATTCAATTCCCGTTAGTCGAAATAACAATAAGGGATGATTCCTGTCGTCATGTGAAGTAGAGTTTCTACCTGTATCTGAAATTTTCTTTTGGCCTCACTGCACACCCGTTATGCAAAATACAGGTTACTTAAACAAATATTTGATGTGTGACACCTGTCTTACAGATAACCAGTGCATTGTAAAAAGTCTTAAATTAGTTTAAGATCTGAGACCAATTGTGTACGTATCTTTCACAGGTAATCTTATAGGTAATAATAAAAACGTCAATAGAAGCCCTACTGGCTTTATAAAGTAGTGTTAAATTCCCAATAAATATCTTCTTAACTAAGAAGCCTCCATTTGCAAAGATTTCAAGCATTTGGCATGAGGGAATTACAACGAATGTAAGAGAAAAATTTGCGTCTAGATCGCAACTTGCCTTGGTAACTCAGTTGGTAGAGTACTTGGTCCGGAAAGCCAAGGATCCCAGTTCGAGTCTCGGTCTAGGCGAAAATTTTTCTCCTCAAATATAATTTATCCTTCAGTGAGAAGTGTTAAATTAATAATAAAAACGTCAATTGAAAATGGAACCTATTAGGTTCTCAAACTGATCTAGATTGAAGATGGAGTATGAGGTGAGGTAAAAAAAAAAGTTTTCTTAAATTTAATATATAACTCATAGTTTAATTCCTATAAAGTTCAATAATTCTGAAAACCAATGTGTAATGGAAATGAACATAGAGTGTAAATGAATTAAGCTGAAGAAATTTATTTAAGTAAAACTTTATTACCTCACCTTTATCACCTCTTCTTCTTCTTAAAACTAGTTTCAGGTCATTCTTCAGTTCCATCTTCAGTATTTTCATGACCGTTATGTAATCTTGAAGAGCTGCCTCTTGTACCCTCTGTTGGCAGACTGAAGAACTCAAAATCAAATCATTTTTCCCAGGGATTTCAAAGTTAATTAATTTCTCCTTTCCGTTTTACTTGATTATAAAGGAGATACAGCAATTTATGATAGGGAACAAGGATTTCAGCAAAATATATCTGAATTATTAGTTGATAAACTCACAATTGAAACATTATTGACATTAAATCAGAGTGTGGAATGATATGAGATGTCTTCAAACCTAATTAGGGATTTGATGAAATCCAGCTGTTAAGAACTAATGAACCTTATTTCCAAAATTTTGTTTTACATGGGAAAACTGCTGAAAAATAATGAGTAATTCTTCAAAAGTCAGTTTGTGAAAATACAATTGATTAGATCTTAGTAGTTGGGTTTCATCTAAGTCCTAACACTTCATGGGCAAAAACCCATATATGGGCGGCCTGTCCATTCCCTTGTGGGCGGAACCCATATATGGGTAGGAAAAATACATCCTACTTTGCTGGCAGTTCTGTTCCATGTAGTTCCATATATTTTTCGAAAGATGGCAGGAGAATATTCTTTCTACCATTCTGAGTGGGGAATTCCCTTTTTTAATTCAGTTAGGAATATTTTCTTGTGGAGGAAATCAGTGGAATTCTTGGTTAGTGCATCATTACATATTATGGTGGTTCATTCGTAACACATTTATCCTGTTTTTTTTATTTCGGTAGAGTGGCAAAAAAGAAAGCTGAATACATGTGAAAAACTAGAACAAGTAGTGAATGAAAGTGGTAGTAAGTTTTAGAATTGTCATTTAGTGACAATGAAGGGGACTCTTACAAAATATCAGGTAGTAAAAGTGACATAAGTGACACCACCGACACTAGTGCACCTAGCTGGGTAGAGATGAGTAATTTAGATCCCGGTCCAACTTCTAATATGCCAATATATAAAATTCAGTGGGGGCCAGTATTACCATCAGGATACTGATCCAGTGGAATATTTTCACTTTTTTTTTTACAACGAAAATTTTAATACATTAACGAAGGAACCTGCATTCAAGGAGAAACAAACAAACAAAAATCAACACCCTTAACTAAAAGAGGTAGCATTTCATCATGGTCTCCCCCAAAGTTTCCAATATAAAAGCATTTTTCAGGATAGTGATCAACATGGGGCTTCACCCCACCCCTGATATCAGAAATTTACCTTTTTTGGCGATGTTTTTCCAAGAGACGAATTTCTCCTCTTGTTTTGGAATCTACATTTAGCCCATGCTGAAGGTAACAAAAAGTTAGCTTAAGAGGATTTGATACAAGGTGTGAAGGAAAAAATAAGGCACAAGTGTTCTCTCTTCTACTCACCAGGACCTTCCAGATCTATCAATGAAAGCACAATCAGCTTCAAGGGAGGATGAAATTCAAAGTCTAGAACACAAGTAAACCACCAAAATTTGGAATTAAAGTGTTTTCCCTCTCAGTCAGTTCTAACGGGTACCTGTATAATTTCCAGCCCTATATGGGAAAAACTCAATCAGATTCTAATCTCAAGTTGTCGAGGACTTAACCTCAACCCTCCTAACAGATCCTACAGATCCACCTCAAGGTTTCCATATTTATACTGACAGGTACTATACTTCACCTGAATTAGCAGATGAATTATAGTCACAACAGATATAGTGCTGAGCCATAGAAAAAATATGTCAGATTCCCTAATGCCAAAAAATAAAAAATATGAAAAAGGGGGATGTAATTAGTTTTAGAAGAGAAGAAAAACTGGCTCTCGCATGGAGAAATAAAAGAACTGTAACTCTTCTGAGTACTTATCATAAAGGGAACAAAAATGAAGTGACGACAGTACCTTCAAAGATGGGTGTTTCAAAATTTATCATACAGAGGAGAATTTTTAGGAACAAAACAAACTCTCTAATCTTTATATTTGAAGAGAAAAATTATATGCTCAGACTAGGGTTTGAACCCAGGACCTTTTGCACTCTAGGCAAATGCTCTGCCAAGTGAGCTATCTGAGAAACTCCAATCTAAATGCAATTTTTTTTTCAAGAGGGAGCTGACATTGACATCCAGGGTTTACAACATAAATCCAACCAGTCTGGGCAAGATGCTGAGGATGATTAGGATCTAATCGAAACATGTTCATGAACAAATCAACATTATTATTGAGGTAAGATAAACAGACTCAAAATAATATAATTATAATGAAAAACTCCTCCTTATCTAGGTGCACCATTTACATTATTATTATTATTACCGGCATTATCTAATCATATTATTTATTCATATTACTATTATTATGAGCATTTTGCGAAGGAACTTTTCATACAATAACTTACTAATACAGAGTGATCAAAAAAGGTACAGTTAAACAGGCCAGTGAGACTTATGCCATTTTCACAGTGACATTTTTTACATAAAATAATAAAAGTTGTTTTGAAGCACTTCGGTGATGGATATCAACAAAAAAACAAGGTATATGTTGTTTTTATAAGTACATACACAATTTAAGTAGCATTTATTAACATTTATATGAAATTAATTATTTTCAAAATTTACCTTTTGGCCTCGGCCATAAAAATCGTCACCCAAGAAGGGCTTATAATTAAATCTGAAGAGAAAAATGTTTGCCCAGACCAGGACTCAAACCCAGGACCTTTGGTTTATCGTACCAATGTTCTTACCAACTGAGCTACTGGGGCGAATTCCAATCCAGATGCAAATTTTTCTCTTATGTAAGTTGTAATTCCCGCGCACCAAATGCTTGAAGCTGTGGCTTCATCTTTGCAAATGGCGGCTTCTTGATTAAGAAGACTTTATTGGGAATTTAAACATTACTTTTAAAAGCCAGTAGGGCTTCTATTGATGTTTTTACTCATATTATTAATTTAACACATCTCATTGAAGGATACATTTAATTTTTCTCTTCAAATTTACGAGGGTCATACTGAAAGTTGTGAGCAACCCATTGTTAAAATTCAAATTTCAACAATGTAACAAAAACAACTGCAGGATCGTAATCTACAGACTTTATACCACAACATTGCCATTTTGTGGCATCATAGCTTCTATCATGTGACCACACGCAGTGTTTCCAAAATGGCAGACATCAATGTTTCATTTCAACAGTGCGCTGTCATTGAATTCCTTGTTAAAGAGGAACAATCTGCTGATGATATTCACCAAAGACTTCAATGTGCTTACGGAGATGCCTGCATGGGTGCCAGCAGTGTTAGGAGATGGGTGAAACATTTTAAAGATGGGAACACGAGTATCAAAGATGAGCCTCGTAGCGGTCACCCACGCTCTGCCTCCACGATTGCAACAAGGAAAGAGTTGATGCGCTTATTAGAGACGACAGGCATATCACAGTGAATGAAATCGCTACAAAACTTGCAGTAGGACACAGTGCAGTGCAAGAAATGATTCACAGCTTAGGTTACCGAAAACTTAGTGCCCGCTGGGTTCCACGTTTATTGAGTGAAGACCACAAACTTCAGAGAAGAACCATCACCCATAACCTTCTTCAGAGATTTCGAAATGAAGGTGATGATTTTTTGACGAGTATTGTGACAGGTGATGAAAGGTGGTTTCATCGCTACGAGCCTGAAACAAAACGCCAGAGTATGGAATGGCACCACTTGAATTCGCCATCAAAGGAAAAAGCGAAGACAGTGCAATCTGTTGGGAAAGTTATGGGCAGCGTCTTCTGGGATGCGCAAAGTTATATTCTGGTTGAATTTCTTCAACCTGGACAATCCATAAATGCTGCCCGCTATATCCAAACACTTGTGAAGCTCCGTTGTGCATTGCACGACAAATGCCCTGGAAGGAAGATCATTCTGCAACACGATAACGTGCATCCTCACACTGCTCGTGCCAATGTGGAGAAGATCAGGACATTTGGGTGGGAAACTCTTCCACATCCTCCCTAGAGTCCCGATTTGGCACCCTCCGACTACCATCTTTTCGGTTCTGTGAAGGAGCAGATGAGAGGCCAATGCTACGAGACGCTGGAGGATATTCGGAAAGCAGTGTGTCAGTGTCTTCGAGCAGCTGGAACGGACTTCTATCATAAGGGAATTTTCAAGCTTGTAGAACGCTGGACAAAATGTGTGCAAAGAAATGGAGACTATGCTGAAAAGAAGCACAAAGGTCTGTAGATTAACATGGTGTACTTGGTTTGTCTAAAATAAATATTATGATTACTTATTTTAGGAATTCTCACTATGAGGTATATTCATTAAGGTAGAATATTTTTATCACTCACCTCATATTGTTCTTCTTATTTGATTATAAACTAGTTTTGGAACATAGTTTCTGTTCCATCCTCAGTATCGTCACGACCGTTATTCTGTCGTCTTGAAGAGCTGTCCTTCTCTCCTTCCATTGGCTGACTGAAAAACCTCAAAACCAGGTCATTCTCACCGGGAATTTCAAAGTTCATTAATTTCTTCTTTTCGCTCTTTTGAATGTAGATCTTTTCCCAAACAGTAAGTTCTTTAGGTTTTTCTATTTGTTTTAATAATTTAGCTTCTTTCTTGATAAGATGTTTTTCAGACCATGCATGGGCAGCCACTGCAGATTTTTCTACTTCCCCTTTCTTGACATTCCTAAGATGTTCTTTCACTCTAGTTTTCAAATTTCTTTTAGTTTTTCCTATGTAGAATTTCTCACATTCTTCACATTTAATTTGATAAATCCCTGATTTGTTTTCTTCTTTAATTTTCTCATTCTTATTAGGTCTAATCAGTCTACTGATGCTGTAGTCATTTTTGGGTGCTAACCTTATGTTGAAATCTTTAAAAAATTTTTGAAACTTGTGGTGTTTTAATGGATGATATGTGAATTTTCTAAATTTTACATTATCTTCTTTTACTTTTAGAAGAGTGCTTTGATTAATAAATTTTTGTCTTTTGAACTTGTTTATATTTCTTTGAGTATCATTTTTATTGCAAAACCATTTTTCGTGGCTACGTTGATTATGTGTTCTTTTTCTTTTTCATAATTTTCTTTGTTCATTGGTATGTTCACTAATCTACGTATGTGTCAAACTATTGAAAACTGCTTCTAGAAACTAGAAAACATACAACTATAATCTTCAGACAGATTAGTTTCATTTGATGTTGTTTCCTTATTTCCAAGCATTCCAAAAGACCAAACTATGGATATTTTAGAGATTTGGGTGAAAAATAATAAAATTGAAAAAGTAAAGATAGTCGAATATAAAATTTTAACGAAATTATGTATCAATAATATGTTTTTCACCTACAATGGAAGATTTTATAAACAAAATTCAGGACTTTCGATGGGAAACCCTTTATCTCCGTTCTTAGCTAATCTATTCATGGGGAATTTTGAACACAGATAATTAATGGACATCGTTTAATTTTCAAGTTCTGGTGCAGATATGTGGATGACATAATTGCAATAGTTAATCATAAACAGATAGATGATGCATTAAAATTATTGAACATTCAAAGTCAAACTATAAAGTTCACTATGGAAAAGGAAATCAATGGAGAAATACCATTTTTAGATCTCAACTTAAAAAGGAATGAAGAAAATAAGATAGAATTTGGAATTTACAGAAAGAAGACACATATAGATAACTACATAAAAGCTTTAGGTTTCAATCACATAGCTCACAAAGAAGCAGTTTTCAATAGTTTGACACACAGATTAGTGAACATACCAATGAACAAAGAAAATTATGAAAAAGAAAAAGAACACATAATCAACGTAGCCACGAAAAATGGTTTTGCTATAAAAATGATACTCAAAAAATATAAACAAGTTCAAAAGACAAAAATTTATTAATCAAAGCACTCTTCTAAAAGTTAAAGAAGATAATGTAAAATTTAGAAAATTCACATATCATCCATTAAAACACCACAAGTTTCAAAATTTTTTTAAAGATTTCAACATAAGGTTAGCACACCCAAAAATGACTACAGCATCAGTAGACTGATTAGACCTAATAAGAATGAGAAAATTAAAGAAGAAAACAAATCAGGGATTTATCAAATTAAATGTGAAGAATGTGAGAAATTCTACATAGGAAAAACTAAAAGAAATTTGAAAACTAGAGTTAAAGAACATCTCAGGAATGTCAAGAAAGGGGAAGTAGAAAAATCTGCAGTGGCTGCCCATGCATGGTCTGAAAAACATCTTATCGAGAAAGAAGCAAAATTATTAAAACAAATAGAAAAACCAAAAGAACTTACTGTTTGGGAAAAGATCTACATTCAAAAGAGCGAAAAGAAGAAATTAATGAACTTTGAAATTCCTGGTGAGAATGACCTGGTTTCGAGGTTTTTCAGTCAGCCAATGGAAGGAGAGAAGGACAGCTCTTCAAGACGACAGAACAACGGTCGTGACGATACTGAGGATGGAACAGAAACATGTTCCGAAACTAGTTTATAATCAAATAAGAAAAACAATATGAGGTGAGTGATAAAAATATTCTACCTTAATAAATATTATGATTGTTTAAAAAAATGTTGCTCATGACTTTCAGTATGACCCTCGTAATTTATCCTTCAATGAGATGTGTTAAATTAATAATAAAAATATCAACGGCTAATAACATCTGAACTATTAAATAATTATAATACTGAATCATGAGTATCAAATGTAAATAACTTTAACAAATGATAACTTTTTTTTTCTTCTTCTAAAACCCCTAGTTCTTTAACCCAAATTGTTTGTCTGCAACTTGAGCATAACCAGATAAATTTCTTTGGTTTAATTCATTTACACCCTGTAAAAAAAAGGCTAGTTTGTTGATATCAATAACTTTTTCATTAAATTATATTTACAATTCAATTAACAGGGAGAAGTCACGTAGTATCTTACTGAAGTTCGGAATTCCTAAAAAATTAGTTAAACTTATATGAATGTGTCTAAATGGCACAAAGAGTAGGGTGCATGTAGGCAAACAGTTTTCGGATACTTTTGAAATCCACAATGGGTTGAAGCAAGGAGATGCACTATCTCCTCTACTATTTAATTTTGTACTAGAGCATGTCATCATATCTTTAGAGGACGAAGAAGACCTACAACTCATTGGTATTAATAAGCTGTTAGTTTATGCTGATGATGTAGTACTCTTGGGTGATAGCGAGGAGATACTAAAGGCCAACACGCACACACTATTCAATAACACTAAGAAATTGGGACTGGAAGTAAATATCAATAAAACTAAATATATGGTCACACATAGAAATACATTATATAATGGAAATGGATGGCTAATGACAGATGAGGGTAGTTTTGAGGAGGTGACTGAATTTAAATACCTAGGAACAATAATCACAAATAGGAATGAGATGCACAAAGAAATTAAACATAGGCTCAATTCTGGAAATGTGTGCTATTATGCATTGCAGAGACTCTTGACGTCCCAGCTCCTTTCAAAAAACATTAAACTGACTATTTAACTCATGCCCCAAATGGGACTCAATGGCCAATCACGTTTCAATGATTTCTGTTTTACAACCAATCAGAGTCGTGTTTCACAAAATATTTATGAGTGTTATAATTACCATATTAAAGAAGGCTCCTCCTTTTTAATATTCTGAACAGGTCTGACCATTATTTTGTTAGAAATACGGCTACCAGATTGTATATATAGTGCATGAATGTCAACACATGCCGCATGCAGGAGTTAATATAAATACATTTGCAGCAATTGATTATACCACCAAAAAAAGAAACCACTGTTTGCACTTTCTTAAATGTATTTTTTCCCAGGTAACATTCCAGAAAAATATAATTGTCATATTTACATCATACGACATCAGAAATGAATTAATATACAGTTTGATGTGTTTGATTTTTTCTCCACTAGAGAGCATTCTTACAATATTGCGTTCCTTTGGCAATAAATAGTATGATCTGGTTGCAGTGATAAACAAAAGAAGCAGATGAAGCGTACCTATCACTTCTCATTTGTTTTCAAACATCGCCGTTTACATTAAATATATAAATATTTTAAAATAACTATAGTTAAATAATGATTTGTTAGTAAACAGCTTAATTTTATTCGTTAAATAGTCCTAACAAATACCACTCTTGATTTCCAAATTCTCTAGATAAATTGGAAATCACTCGTGGCATTACTTATGAAAATATATAAAACTATTAATTTACCAGTTATACTAAATGGATGCGAAAAATGGACTCTTACTTTAAGGGAGGAAAGGAGATTACAAGTATTTGAGAATAAAGTTCTTAGGAAAATTTTTGGACCAAAGAGAGATGAACAGACAGGTGAATGGAGAATACTACATAACAATGAACTATATGACTTTTATAGGAAGCCAGATATAATAAGAACAGTTAGGTCACATAGCCTGCGATGGGCAGGACATGTGACACGAATGGAAGCCTCTTGAAGGAAAACCATAGAGAAAACGCCCAGTTGGTAGACCAAGAATGAGGTGGGAAAATAACATTAACTATGATTTGAGGGAAGTATATTATACAGGGAAAGATTGGAAAACATTAGTGCAGGATAGGGATGTATGGAGAGCTTATGTCTGCGCAGCCATAAACCTACAAGTTTGATAGTGACAGTGAGTTAGTTAGTAATATTGCAATCTGTACCTCCTCTATGTCAAAAACTACAAGTTAAAAATGCTTTATGCCTTGTAAATATACATATATATACACACAATTACAAATATCTTAAAACACAAGTAAAATACGAAACATAAGAATAATTTTACATATTATCATCTGTAGGTGTCCCCGGTAGAATATCAAATTCTGTGACTGATCCATTTGAATTCTGAAATAAAATATAACCATTATTATTTAATTATACAAATACAACATATCATAATGAATTTAAATTTTATAGGAATTAATCACTATGAGGTTTAATTTATGGTGAAATTAAATGTTTCTTACCTCTCCTCATATAAATTTTCTAAGTAGATCGCGATTTCGAGACCACAACGGTCTCATTGTCAGCACTTTCTTGGCGATGGATGTTATGTCGATCGGAAGAAACTTTTCTTCTTCCCTCTGTTGGTGGATCGATAAACCTCTGGATCAGGTCAAAATTTGCGGGAATTTCGAAGTTCATAAGTTTTCCTTTGTTTTTCTGAATGTGGATCTTTTCCCAAACTGTGAGTTCTTTTTGTTTGTCTATTTGTTTAATTAGACTGGCCTTCAATTCAATTAAATGTTTTTCGGACCAAGCATGAGCAGCTACTGCTGACTTTTCCACTTCTCCATTTTTGATGTTTCTAAGATGATGTTTCACCCTTGTTTTCAAATTTCTTTTCGTTTTTCCAATATAAATTCTGTCACAATCCCTGCATTTGATCTGATAAATTCCCGCAAATTTTGACCTGATCCAGTGGTGCATCAGTCCACCAACAGAGGGAAGAAGAAGAGTTTCTTCCGATCGACATAACATCCATCGCCAAGAAAGTGCTGACGATGAGACCGTTGTGGTCTCGAAATCGCGATCTACTTAGAAAACTTATATGAGGAGAGGTAAGAAACATTTAATTTCACCATATATCATAATGAACAGAATTAAATAACATATTATACAAGATAACTCATATTTAACATAAAAAAGACAAAATGGAATTCCATATCTGCATACTTTATAATTTAATTTTGAAATGAATAAAATTAATCTCATGGGTTATAATTTCTAAAATAATTATCTATGATATTTACTGTGGAGGGAAGGATCTAGGTAGAAGAGACTATAAAAAATATACAATTAAGATGATAATAAATATAAACAAACCAGATTCAGTTCCAGTAGTATATTCATCTTATGATTTAAGGTGAATATTTCCAATTTAAAAATCAGTTTTAATAATTATCACCTCAATTTGTCCCTATCTATTAATTTATATTTAAATGATTTGTGAGCGGGCATTAGGTAAATCAAAATAAGGTGGGAGAATAATATGAGGGAGGTTAATTATACAGGGTATGATTGAAAAACATTAGCACAAAAAAGGGATATATGACGAGCTAATGTCCATGTAACCATGATACTCCAAGTTCAATAGTGCCAGGTAGATTATGATTTGTAATTTTGGATATTTCTTAAAAAGTACCGTAAATATTGTTCTAACAGTGGTGTGTCGTGGTCAGAGTAATTACCCCAGCAGTATGACGAAAATATGTCTTATAGTATATAAAAACTTACTACCTTGTATACATATATATATATGAATAAGAAAGTTTTCTTGGGTTTTCCACGTCTTGAATTCAAGTTCGGCCCCTGGCCACTGACTCCGACGTTTTGGCATGATCCCACATGCCATTATCAAGGAATTCCTTGAATCCAAGACGGGGAAAACCCAAGAAAACTTTCTTATTCATACTTATATCCGCGAAAATCTGCAATATAACATATATATATTTCAGATCTGGTAAATCTGGAGTTGGCCTACCTTGTTGTACGAGGCCATTTTTCTCGTTGAAAGGTCTGCACGAAAATTATATAGTATGTAAATTATAAATTATATACTCACTTACATTAATTTTTACTAAATTGACAAATCACATTTATCAGTAACATTTTAAAATATATTAATAACACATTTGAACGAACTCAAGTTTAAATTCAACTGTTGCTTTCCACAAATAATATATATATGTTTGTAACAATTCAATTGTTATTCAGATATATAATATAAATAAAGCTTCTTAACTTAACAGGTTGCTATAGCTGACAAAACGTATCTCATAATTTTATTTTATTTTTTTGTATTTTGTAAAAATATAACTAACATAAATTAAATATTGTAAATTTAATAACTATGATTTGAGGGAAGTAGATTATACAGGGAATGATTGGAAAACATTAGCTCAGGATAAGGATGTATGGAGAGCTTATGTCTGCATGGCCAGGAACCTATGGGTTCGATAGTGCCAGAGAGTAAGAGTAAGTAAATTTAAAAATTTTATTTCTAAAAATTCTATAATTGTGGAATTGGCGCTTTCCAAATCAGCCAATCACGTTTCTTCATCAAATTAATGAAAGGTCATTCGACCTTGTGTATACTTATTCAAGTTGTGACATTTCTGGGTTCAGCTAGCTGGTGGTGAATAAAAATTTGATGGAATAAGACACAAGCTTCATGTAGCAGGTAATCACTGATCTAGTGTGGGTTATCACTGGCATTAGCAGGCAGATTCATTTAGTGGGTTATCACTAAACCATCTGCAGCAAAATAGCTGGTGTTGGTGGGGATAACATAGAGAAAATACTCTGTGTGTTCCTCTATCGAGATAATATGAATATGCACAAGGCTCCGTCAAACCAAATTTGATAGTCTGCTGGCACGGTGGCGATTTTGAATTTTGATGTTCATGCAGAATTGATTTTAATGATATTTAGCAAATATATTATTTTATTTTAATCCATAATTATGAATATACTAATACCACAGCTGTGCTGGGGTAGCTGGGGTTAAATGCACACCACTGTGTTCTAATGATTATTATTAAACAAACTTATTTCAAACATAAGACACAAAACAATACCAAAATTGAGTAAATGGACAGAACATGTTCTCAGGATGCTGTCTTCAAGAAACCTGATAAACATTAGAATGCAGAGCAAAAGAATAAGGAGACATAGGACATCATGTAGGAGATGACAAATTAATGACCAATTTAGCCTCAAAACACTACTGCTCTTTTAAATGGCTAATCAACTCCTCTTTCTAAAATTCTTTGATTAATTTATGATTGGATTCTGGTAATTATATGATAGTTAAATGTCATTATCCTCTGGTATAGAATGAAAAACACTGTAAAGGTTGAAGAACTTAAAAATTAAATCATGAAAATTCAATAAAGCTATAAAGAGAATTAGACATAAGCTTAACTTTTTATAATTTCAGGAAGCCTATTAATTTTTTCAAGACTTTTTATCAAATTAATAGGAGTTTTAAGTTTACATTGTCCCATACCATAGCCGAGCACCTTAAAACATGATGCCTTAATGCAGACCTACAGGACTTTCGGTGTTTGAGTCCACATAAAAGAAGAAATTTTCTCATGGAATTTTGTTCAATATGGGACCAGTACCCAGCTAGCATCATGAGGAATTTGGGTAGCCACAATAAGAAGTGAGTCCATGTTGAGAAAACCAGCTATAATGGTTGGGGGGCCGACATATTGACCATATGTCACACCTATACTGACTAGGTGATCATCTATGTCTGTGATTAACACATGTGCATGTGAAGGAGGCAGCTGCCGGCTGGTAGACCACAGGTCTTCTAGGCCTGTCTTAACATGGACATTTTTATAAGTTTACATTTGTCAACATGTCTTTCTTTTCAGCTAACTAACTAACTAACTAACTCACTGGCACTATTGAATCCAGGTTCATGGCTGCATGGACATAAGCTTGCCATACATCTCTATCCTGAGATAATGTTTTCCAATCATTCCCTGTACAATCTACTTAAATTATTTTTTTAGAATATTAATGTAAAATTAGCATTTTACATAATTACTGAGTTTTTCCTTGGTAAAAAAATAATATATTAAACAATCTGAAAATTAATATATTTTTTAATACAATTAGTTTATGAGAAAATATTGTAAATATTTTTTTTTATTTAGTGAATCTTAAGTCCTCATTTTGAAATAACAATTTTATGATCAAATTATTGTTACCATATAACAGAATTCCACATGGTCTCAAAAAATCAACACTTACCTTTTTTTTATTTTTTATTATTTCACTCACCTCATACTTCATAATTCATAGCAGACCCTGGGTTTCTTCACATATTTTGTGACATTGTCAATGCTGCGTCACGTTCACAACTCAACTGTGAACGTGATGCAGCATTGACAATGTCACAAAATATGTGAAGAAACCCAGGGTCTGCTATGAATTATGAAGTATGAGGTGAGTGAAATAATAAAAAATAAACAATATTAAAAAATATTTAATTTTAGGAAGTTATATTTTGAGGTTATTTTAATTATATTATTTTTGGTCTGGACATCTTACCTCAATATTAATGTTGATTTGTTCTTGGACATGTTTCAAAACAATTCTCTGTTTTATCTTCAGCTTTCCCAGACTCAGACTTAGTCTGGGAAAGCTGAAGATAAAACAGAGAATTGTTTTGAAACATGTCCAAGAACAAATCAACATTAATATTGAGGTAAGATGTCCAGACCAAAAATAATATAATATTAAAAAACCTCATAGTGTTATTTCCTATCTACATAACTTAACTTACCTTTTTGTTTCTATTCCTGGACTTAATTTTCCGATCATCTGATGAGTTGACATATCCATCCACAATCCCTGAGTCTTCATCTCCTGCTGGTAACTCCTCATTGTTTAACAAACCTCCTTGGCTACCAGCTCTATGAACTCCATGTTTCTGCTTCTTATTTTTCTTCCTTTTACTTATTTGAGATACATTATAGCTTACATCTGGATGTAAGTACTGATTACCATTCCCTTGAGGTTCATATCTGCAAAATAAAAAAAATGATCATAAGTTTTTGTAGCATCTAATTCCAAGTTTTATAACAATTATATTTTTGTATGGATTTCTATGTATAAATCCAAAGCAATATTATAGTACACTCAAACCAAATTAGCTTATAACATCTAAAAAAAAATAACTAAGCACACTACCACTGTGATCTACAAGTAATATCTTTGCTTTTTCTATGAAGTGGGTCAGGCCAGATTCAATTCATAGTCAATTCAATTTCCTGATGGAGATTTTTCAGGGTTTTGCTTAATTGTAAGCCAAATGCCAGAAAATGCAGACAACTTTCCTGAGAAATCACTGGCCTGATTATTAATGTTGCGGCCAGATCCCAGTTAAGGGATCCATTTGATGGCCAGGAGAGAAGTAGACTGTACAAAAAACTTTCCATAGGTAAAACTAGAAATAAAAATATTCATTACGTTAAAAAACAAATGTAAATCGCACTTCACTGTATAATCACTTCACAAAATATAATTTCCCGTTCTACTAATCAAATTAAGTCACTTGCACTGATAAACTTTGCTTTATAAAATTCTAATATCATGGCCTAAATACGTGATTTAGTTAATCACGGAGAGACGACGAGCAGCGGTCTTGCTTAGTTAAAAATTTATCTTGCTCTGGTTTTTAACAAAGAAATGTATCGTTAATATAAATTGTTTGGAGGCGGTACTTTCTGGAACATTTGATAAAATAAATGTTAAGTTGATAGCTCTGAGACTTTCAAAGTCATGTGCAAATACCAAGACGTCCAATAAAAATATTAATTTTTAATTTAATGCCTCCCATATGAAAGAGACAGAAAATATATTACCAATAGTTAAATAAACGCTGAGGTCAGCAAAGTTGCGTAATACTGTGAATACCCTTTTTACAAGCAGTAGAGCAGGTGTTCTAACTGAGTATCGAGATCATTCTATGGAATGTTAATCACATCTCTGGCGACTATCTGATGCCTTGAATTGAGCGCAAGAGCGAACTATATGACATACGTGCTTATTGAATGCAAATATTAAATCAAATTAACATTAATAAGATGGAGTGATAATAAAGATTCTTCCAATTAACATCAATCATATTCTAAAAAATTACACAAAATAAAACTGGTCCATCTAGTTCACAACAAAAGAAGCACATCACCATAATTTTATCAAATACTATGATTGGCATCTATCTATTGATACCCTTTATGGCACAACAGGACTAATAACTTGGATGTGAGTTAACCAATAGTACTTATAAACCAGGTTTGTAACCAATCAGATTTTGAAATGAACGATTGTGGGAATAGTGGAATGCAGGGGAATGATATATTTCTCAATCTAGAGAGTCTATTACAAGATGTCATTGCAACAAGACCTGCATAAAAACTGTAGTCCATGATGTTAGTGAAATTAAATATAATTTCTTTATAAATGAATAAAAAGTGGGACGTGCCGTAGCGTAGTGGTTAAGGCACTGCACTACAAACTGGAAGGTCGAGGGTTCAAGTCCCATTGAGGGTCAGGATTTTTAAATTGACCCAAACCTTCTGGCGGCACTATGGTCTTGGGGTCAACTCAGCCTCTAACGGGAATGAGTACCATACACTTTTTCTGGGGGTAAAGGTGGCCATCACGCAGGGCTGATATGAAGTGCTGATTGTCTAGAAAAAGTGGGAGCCTTAACCTCCTACTACCCCAAGGGTCTCCTGAGGCCTGTAATGGTATCACTTTACTTAACTTTTATGAATAAAAAGTGCATCGTTTAACTCCATATGCATTTTAATATATGTGCAGCTAATTTCAGCTTGAAATATAAAGAATTTTGTGTGATATGATGTATGACAGTTGAGTCATCATAATGGCGGTACTAATTGCCATTTTGTAATGGTCATAATATTAAATGATGAATAAGAAAGTCAATATACAAGTTTCATGATCGTCAAAATAACTTTATTGGTCAATAAAATACCTAGATTTCATTCAAAGTTAAGTTAAGTTAAGTTAAGTTGAATCCAGGACACCTACAACAAGGACCGTCACCTTCTCCTTTATATGGTCACTATAATGTGGATCATGAATCATTTTCACCTTTAAATGATCACCTCAACGTGAGTCACATCTATATCCTTCTTTAGTTCCATCTAACAAATTCAACAATTCAATTCAACTGTTAGATGGAACTGAAGATGATACGCAGAAGTAATGAAACATGTCTTCAAGAAATCTACAATTATGAAATACGTAAAAACTATCTTAGCTGGAACCACTATAAGAAGGAAACCTTTAGAGACGGAAAAAATCTCCAGAACAATACAATTTTATATGTAAAATTGTCCTATATAAGACGGAAACCTTCATAATGCGGAAATGGAATGGTTTTTAAAGTACTAATAGTTAATTTTTACCTTAGTAAGACAAAATTATTCTTAAGCATGTTCTAATTACAGTATTAATGACCACATGTGAAAATTCTGCATATGACACTTTCTGTATTATATCCTTTTTATTTTCTTGTGTTGCCATTGTATTGTGGGGATACCCTTGCTTATGTGTGACAGTGGGGAATCCCTCGTTTTGCGTTGCCTGTTTATGTTACCTGAGAGGGAGTTGATAAACTCTTCAGTCTTCCTGTATTTGAGTTCCTTCTCGCTTTTGTGTAATAAAATTATTTTGTATTGCCATGCAAACTGAGCTGTGTTACATACACTACTTTTTTTTTTTTTATTTCAGTCAATACGTTATGTCTTTAAAGCGTGCATGTAAAACCCTTACACTGCGTGAGAAATTTTAAGTTTGTAATTTGGGAACCCTTTATAAGAAGGAAAACTGCCAAGATGGAAGTATATTTAAGGAACCGTCATGTTCCTTCATAGACAGGTTTTAGGTGTTTGTTAAATTCTAACTCAATTATTAAACAAACAGATATGTTTATTAAAGCAAATATGATTCAAACATTGCTTTGCATGCTTTGAACTTACTAAAGCAAAAAACATTTTGGTTATATAAAGATAGCAAAACAGTTTGAATGAATACCTCTTTCCCATCAGATTGTAGAAAAAATATCAGAAATGGATGAACAAGATAAAAATGTAACTTTTACAGGAATTAATCACTATGAGGTTTCATTTATGATAAAATCAAATGTTTCCTACCTCTCATCATATAAATCTTCTAAGAAGAACACGATTTCGAGACCATAACGGTCTCATCTTCAGTACAATCTTGGCGACTGATGTTATGTCGATCGGAAGAAACACTTCTTCTCCCCTCTGTTGGTGGACCGATGAACCTCTGGATCAGGTCAGGATTTGCAGGAATTTCGAAGTTCATAAGTTTTCCTTTGTTTCCGAATGGGATTTTTTTCCAAACTGTGAGTTCCTTTTGTTTATCTATTTGTTTAATTAGACTGGCTTTTGATTCAATTAAATGTTTTTCAGACCAAGCATGAGGAACTACTGCTGACTTTTCCACTTCCCCATTTTTTACATTTCTAAAATGTTCTTTCACCCTTGTTTTCAAATTTCTTTTCGTTTTTCCAATATAAATTTTGTCACAATCCTTGCATTTAATCTGATAAATTCCTGATTTGTTTTCTTTCACATGAAAGAATTGAACTAAGGAAATAAATCCCTGAAATTCTTCACCAATTTGTTCCAACAGAAACCACATACCTAGAAGAGAAGCTCTAAAGTAATGATTTTCTTCGACTGCTGGGATTTTTTTCAGATGTTACACGTCTTGACACATTTCAATGGATTCCGGAACAAGTTGAAAATATTCCATACTACTTTTGTGAAAAATAACTTGATGCATTTTCCAAATCATTTGATATTAGAATCTGAAGAAGGAGCATTTGGTTTTTTTAGAATTCTGTACAGACATGCAGAGAATTGTGGATGAACTTAATTCAAGATTCTCAGATTTTGAAGAAATGAAGAACAACCATCCAACTTACAGCTGGAATCTGAACCTTCAGATTGACCCATTCCTACAAACCGGGATAGGAAAAAAGTACCCAACTTCTTTCCAACAAACATTCTTCTAACTTGTGTTATTTCAATCGAAAAGTGACGTTAATGTATGGAAGTACTCATTTGTGTGAAAGTGCACTTTTCACCATGAAGTTTGTCAAGAAGCGCTAAAGAAGTAGCCTCACAGATAGTTCTCTTCTACATCTCCTGCAACTCGCAATAACAAGAGTTGGTGTGGAGATCCTGGCCCTTATAAGTGCCATTGATCATTCTCATCTGAACGCTCATATTCAATAGGTATGCTAATTGTTAAATAAGTACATAATTATACGGTAAAATCAAATGTTTCTTACCTCTCCTCATATAAATCTACTAAGTAGATCGCGATTTCGAGACCATAATGGTCTCATCTTCAGTACTATTTTGGCGACTGATGTTATGTTGATCGGAAGAAACTCTTCTTCTTCCCTCTGTTGGTAGACCGATGAACCTCTGGATCAGGTCAGAATTTTTAGGAATTTCGAAGTTCATAAGTTTTTCTTTGTTTTTCTTAATGTGAATCATTTCCCAAACCATGAGTTCCTTTTGTTTGTCTGTTTTGTTTAATTAGACTGGCTTCTGATTCAATTAAATGTTTTTCAGACCAAGCATGAGTCTGCAGGATAGAAGGCCGTTGGACGTCAGTTGTGAACGTGACGCAGCATTGAGAATGTCACAAAAGATGTGAAGAAACCCAGGGTCTGCTATGAATTATGAAGTATGAGGTGAGTGAAATAATAAAAAATAAACAATATTAAAAAACCTCATAGTGTTATTTCCTATCTACATAACTTAATAGGTCTACATACTTACATTATTCATGAAGTTACTAACTCACCCACTCAATGGCACCATCAAACCTGGAGGTTCACGGCCGCATGGACGTATCCTCTCACACTCATAATATTTATTTTCATACACTTTCTATATCCTTAATTTTTGGCAACCCAAAAAATCTCCATTACAAAATCACTAGGGATATTAAGATTTTACCATATATTGCTCTATTTCATTTAAATGTTTGTAAATTATTTTCATAAAATTATATTCGTTATTATTAAATATTCTATAATGAAATACTTACTTCAGGCCTGCTCTATTTGCAAATGTAATCATCTGGGTCCCTCCTATTCCCATAACAGTTCCCATTATTAATGTTCCTGCAGTTCCCATGGTTGGATAGCTGCTGCGATACCGAGCCAAAGAAGCTTCTGTTCCCTCAATGGAATTTTCAAATTGAAACTGACGATATGTAGGCACTCCTTTTGCCACACTGGGAATCTTGAAAAAAATAAATAAAAATCATGTCATAGATATAACTATATTTTACAATTGATTTAGATTTTACTAATATAAAGCTTTTCTTAAAGTAAGTGGTTATTAATACGAGGGTGGATCAAATATAAACCGGAATTTGTATCTGGAGGCTCTGGTAGCGAACTGCAAAGGTTGCGGTTTGGAGGGGAAGTTGGTGGGGGTCTCTGGAGTAGGGATCTTGATGTGTCACACTCCGAAGAGTGGCTGCTTGCTTCAGTACAGCATGAGCAAGCAAGAGGTACACACGTCTGTTGCGCAACACATTATTATTAAGTTTTTGGCGAAAGAAGGCACTAAACCTTCTGAAATTTTGAGAAGGCTCCATGCGCAGTTCGGGGAAGCAACCCTTTCAAAGACGCTGGTGTATGATTGGCGCAAAAAATTTTAGCAGACCGGGATTCAGTGGAAAATGAGGCCCACCAAAGACGGCAACGAACAAGCATCACTGCAGACAACATTCATGCTGTACGGGACCTTATTGAGGAGGATCGGCACGTAACAATTTCTGAAATTGCTTCACATGTTGGAATAAGATTCGGAAGTGTTCAAGCCATCATCAGTGATGAACTCAAATTCCGAAAATCTGCTGGAAACCGATCCGAAATGTGATTGTGCTGCATGACAATGCAAGGCCACACACTGCTCGGTTCACACAAGAAAAACTGACGAAAATGCATTGGACACCTCTGGAACATCCTCCTTACAGTCCAGATGTCACCCTGTGACTACCATTTGTTTGGGCCACTGAAAGAAGACCTGGGAGGAAGGCGGTTTGGTGACAATGCAGTGGTAGAGGAGTTTGTGTGCAACTGGCTGACTACACATCATCCCTCATTCTTCAAGGACGGCATCAAAAAGTTGCCAACTCGATGGAAAAGTGTGTTGGAAATGCAGGAGGCTATGTAGAAAAATGAGGTGGTGGTTTTGTATTTTTTGTTAATTCAATAAAATTGTCAACAATAATTCCGGTTTATATTTTATTCACCTCGTAACTGCTAATATTTGTCCTCTAGTATAATAATTAACATGTACAGTAGCATCCCAGAGGTCCTGGGTTTATTTCTTGGCTTTACCATAGAAACATTTCTTCAATCTAAGGTCTGGAATTGGATTCATTCAGCTTGTGAGGGTAACTGAATAGTTGCTCGAATAGTTGCAGCAAAATTTTGTGAGAAAACTGAAAATTATGATTCAGGGATTCTTATATTGAAATTTTAACCAACTGAAATCTGAAATGGAAAGAGATGTAATCAGAATTTTATGAAGTGTGTATATTCCAATGCCACCCACTTTCAAATCATTATATTCTATTCAGCACACAGATGGCATTTAATGATCCATTATCAATTTAATCATCACTTCAGAAAACATGTTATATAGGTTGTGTGTACTTATATTGGATTTTAGAAAGTTAAAAATAAGAAAGTAAGACATTTATTGCCAATTTGTGACATGGATAAGGGAATGGTTTTTAATATAGGTGTAAATACACTGTTTTTTAAGGATTTTAAGATATATAAAATTTCAATCTGGGGAGTAAGAGGAGTTGCATTATACATTTTCAGTCTTACTAATAAAAATTACTTATATAGGCTTTCATCAGTCGTTTAGTTGCACACTGTATAAGCCTTATATAGATCATGTATATTTTCCTTACTAATAAATATTGTATAAGAACAATCCTTATACACAATACGTTATATATTTGTCATCATTATGATATCAGAGCACATTATGCGCGGTAAGCAACAGAAAAAAAAATAACATCAATTAGTGATTAATTGTGTAAGAAATGAGTATGAACAAGAAGAAATTAAGATCCCTACATTGGGGATTTACGAAAAAAGTAAGTATGTTTTAAGCTACATCAAAAATATTGTAAAACAGGTTTCACAGATAATGTGCTGCCATCTAACGCAACAACTTCGAAAAATTCTTGGACATTAATAAAATTGTATACAATGTTTCAAGAAGCATTAGATAATATTCAAAATAGTGGGAAAGTTAACAAAAACAAAACTAATAATAAAATGATACCAAAAAATTTAAATAACTTGATAGGCTATGAATGAACAAAATATAAAATAATAGTAAAGTACCACAAGAGTCTTTAAACCTAAATTTATCCTAAATTCCAGACCATGGGTGTCAACAGAATAACCCTTTAAGAAAAAAGAAAAATCATCTGTAGTTTGATCAGGGATTGAACCCAGGACCTCATGGTCTATAGTCAGAAAGTTCTGAGTAGAATACCTTGAGGCTAATGATAACTATCTAGCAAAAAGATTACCTTTATAATTAAAAACATTATTTTTATATCCATCCATCCACAGTAATTCTGCCCAAGGGCAGGTCTTTCACTGCAATCATAGCATTTTCATGCTATGCTTTACAGCTTTACTAAGGAATTATAGGTGTGGTAGCTTCCCGTTGCTTTCCACACCGGGAAGGATGATGATGATGGCCCGATGATTTTCGGGGACCATTGGGCCCTAAGCTTCCTGACATTTGTCTTACAGGTGAGGAAAAACCCCAAAAAAACCTCACCTAGGAGTCTGTCCCGACCGGGAATCAAACCCAGGCCTGCTGAATGACAAGGCAGCACGCTACCTCGAGATCACAGCAGCAGACTATTTTTATATAAGTATGTATATAATTTTATATGTGAATGATATAAAGAAAGTATTGTTAAAATAGTATTATGAAGCCTAATTCAAACTACATTCAGGTTAAATCTTGTATCACAGCAACTATTATCATATATTATATGAAAATCATATAAAACTTTAACAGTTTTATTTTTATTAATGAACATAAAAATGGATTTTCATCAAGTAAACATCAAATCAATTGATTATTATAGAACATATTCTTTTATGAATCTGTGCTCCATTTTAAAATATTAATGATCGAGAATGAATGTGACTAATGGCATTTTATAATGCTTCATTTTCCTAACAAGTGCTTTTGTTAAAGTGTTGTATTTTGCATGAAATTTAAGGAAACGTTCATCAATAACACAAAAAAAAAAAGCCATCAGCTGATCATAAAATCTGCCATTTTCTCTTGTTGTACTATCCTTATACAAGGGGGAAGACATGTACAGTAATCGCAATCAACTTAGAAAATATTTATGAGGAGAGGTAAGAAATATTTAATTTCACCATAAATTAAACCTCATAGTGATTAATTCCTATAAAAGTTAAATTAAACAGTAATAGCTCCTTATTCACAGTTCCATTATTTGTGTTTTCAATATTCGTGGGTTAAAAAATTGCAACACAGTTCCTGTATTCATGGCTAAAAATTTCATTATTCACAAATCCGGTCAGTATATTAGAAGGAATAGGTATAGTTTATTAATGTATTGGCAACTTTTTTTACTGCAGGCACATGCCAAGGCGGCTTCTGCAAAGAGTGATTCAAACCAAATGGACAAATAAATAACAAAGTAAAACAAACCTTATTGTCATAAAGCCTAAAGTTCGTTGTTAAATGCCGCTGCTGCTGCCATATTTTACATGCCACTATGTCTATTGATAAATGCCACCCTCACCACAATCAAGGTTTTATTGTTTCAACTTTCATTCATTGCAATCATTTTTATTCAATAATATGTGTCTCTTCTGCATTGTTCCCAAATTATAATGTCAAGTGAAATGAAAGAAAAATTAGTTCCGAAGTGGGAAAAAGTGGTGTTACCGCTTTAAGTAAGAAAAGAAATGTTTGACCATTTACATGTTAGCGAGTTGTTTGAATCCATACCACGCTGTTTCAATGTTAATGAATCAACTATACGATTCATCAAGAAATCCAAAGACAAAATAAGGAATTCTATCGCTGAATTCACAGCTGAATATCAATCTGAAAACCTTTTAAAAGTGGCAAAACAGGAAAAAATTACCAAGTTCTTTAAGTCCTTGTCCTATCTGATAATAATAATTATAGAAATTGTTCAAAATCTCTCAAAATTATTTTATTTTGATAATGTTTATTTTATTTTCGAACGTATCCCCTACATACCCATACAAATTACCATGCCATATTCACGGTTTCTGTATTTGCAGCATATTTAAGGAACATATCCCCTGCAAATAAGGAGTTTTTACTATATAATGATTCCCATGTAAAATAAAATAAGTTAAAATATACCTAATATTTAATTTTAGGAAGTTATATTTTGAGGTTATTTTAATTATATTATTTTTGGTCTGGACATCTTACCTCGATATTAATGTTGATTTGTTCTTGGACATGTTTCAAAACAGAATTGTTTTGAAACATGTCCAAAAACAAATCAACATTAATATTGAGGTAAGATGTCCAGACCAAAAATAATATAATTAAAATATACCTTCTTAGGTAAGATCCGTCATCCTCAACTTATAAAATTTATATTCTTTATGCCTGTAAGCCTTTCAGAACATCCGTTCCATCATCAGCAGGTCTTTGTTCGCTACAATATTTAGTATGATGGTAGATGCTGCTGGTCGTAACGTTGTCACGACAACACCACGTTATGACCAGCGGCATCTACCATCATACTAAATACTGTAGCGAACAAAGACCTGCTGATGATGGAACGGATGTTCTGAAAGGCTTACAGGCATAAAGAATATAAATTTTATAAGTTGAGGACGACGGATCTTACCTAAGAAGGTATATTTTAACTTATTTTATTTTATGACTCTCCACCTCAACGGTTTTAATAATGAATTTTATTAGTATTGATTCCCATGTAAAGTTATATACCTCTTATACACTGCACAGCTAATACAGTGTTTATTAGTAAGAAGGTTTGTAATTATCTAGATTGTTTTTAATCAAAATTAGGGTGGGAAGTAACACTACGAGATAATTTTCAATCTATAATTGAGTTGGATAAAATGCTTTTACATCTCACCATAAAGTTCCAAGTTTTCATGATATCAGTTTCAAAAACCTTTGCCTTCACTTCAGTCAAACTCCAACTGTTGAAATTTTTTTGTTACTATCATCTTCTGAACTGCCATCTGATGCCAATTTTATGAGCTTGGAGATTAAATTTCTCTTGCCAGGACTTCAAAAATCATGGATCTATATTTGTTCTTTTGAATGTATATATTTTCCCAAACTGTTAATTCCAAAGGCTTCTCTAAATGTTTCAAAAGTTTAGTTTCTCTTCAAATTATATGATTCTCTAGCAAACCATGAGTTACAATTGCCGATTTTTCAATTTCACCATTTCTAATATTTTTAAAGTGTTATTTTGTACGAGTGTCTAAATTCCTTTTAGTTTCCTCTATATATACTTTCTTGCAGTCATTCCAACTAATTTGATAAATTACAGATTTCTTGTTAACTGGGACATTAATCTTTTTATTAGTAATTAGTAGATTACCCAGATTAAATTTGTTAACCAGTGCCAATGTAATATTAAATTTGTTAATTTTTTAAAAATATCCTATGTGTTCCAGATGGTAAGTAATTTTTCTGAATTGTTTTCTTTCCTTGTAATCAGATTGTATGGTGGTGTATTCTTTTAAGCATTTTTGTTGTTTGAATTTCTTTAACTTACAGTATTTATTATTATCTTCTTTCCTTCTTCTTCCTTCCAAGTATTAGGCCAAGGCCTGTTACGATCCTATACAAAATTTTCCCTCCAGCGTTTCATAGGACGGCCCATAGATCTTCGTCCTCTTGCTATATAATTATAAATAGCTTTGGGGATCCGATTTGAACTCATTCTTTCAAGATGGTGCTTTCCAAAACAATTTAATCTAGCTAAGTTTAAAATGTTGTTATATTCTCTCTTAAAATTTTCTTCACTTAATGGAATGTTCGTTAATCTGTATATTAAACTGTTGAATATTGCATTTTTATGTGCAATATGATTAAATCAACTTTTATAAGATTCATGATGTGTTCCGTTGAGGTTTATTCAAAATTGATATAAAATTATGGAATATTCACCTGAAAGGTCCGTCTCCTCAACTTAATTAATCATTTAACTGTAGTGCTTTCGGGACTTGTCCCATCATCGGCAGGATTCAAAACTGGTGTTTCACTGAAGATCTGGTAGAAGGGGTTGCATGTATTGGGTTCGTTTTCGTTTATCAGGCTGTCGTTGTTGTGAGCTGCTTTCATGATTTCCATCTTCGTACTCGACAACCCCCTCTAGCAGATCTTCAGTGAAACACCAGTTTTGAATCCTACCGATGATGGGACAAGTCCCGAAAGCGCTACAGTTAAATGATTAATTAAGTTGAGGAGACGGACCTTTCAGGTGAATATTCCATAATTTTATATTAATATGATTAAAACCTGGAGATTTAATGTAATTATCTGTATGGGTATCTTTCCTGTGGATATTGAATTCAATTTTTTGTTTGCTATTAATTCCTAATTATATTAAGGTCCATAATGGGATTTGATTATTTTTCTCCAATTCAATAGTAAATTTCACAGATTCATTTTGAATTTCATGGAACTTTATGAGGTGAGATGTAAAAACATTTTATTCAACTCAATTATAGATTAGCTAGATTGTGTTCCATATATTTTTTTTTAATACAATAGAAAGTAACATTATGATGTTTTACTTAATAATAAGTTTGGTCTGTTTAATTCTTACCTCACATCGTTGTTTCTGTTAGACATATGTTTCCAGGCATGAAGATGAGGTAAACATGCCTTGAAACATATGTCTAACAGAAACAACAATATGAAGTAGGAATTAAACAGATCAAACTTATTATTGTGTTCCTGATGCCCAGATTAAATTCCAAACCATCTTGCAACATTATTGTTGAGAAAACACATGGTACTGTTACTGAATATTCTCCATGCAATAGGAATATTATCTGGTGGTCCGCTTGGTCCTTTTCAACAGAAGTAAATCATGTGTCAGAACTTTGTTGTCATCTCATATACAACATTCTTACTCTACATAAACACATAAATTCATCTATACTGTTCTTTACATACAATACAAGATGTGAAAGATGGATTAAACAAGTGAAGAAAAGTTTACAAGAAAGAGGATATGACTGGGAAGAACTAAAAAGAAGGAAAACATGGGAAGATGGAGATGATTGGAGGCATCTTTGGAATTGACCTTCCGAAAGGAGGAGGAGGGTGATGATGATGACATACAATACAAGTAATCATCAAGTCATCATTTGACAAGATCTGCCAGAGTAGTAAACTTGAGAATAGGCTACTTAGAAGATTAATTATGAGGAGAGGTATGAAACATTTTTAATTTATCTTAAATTAAACCACATAGTGATTTATTCCTATAAAAGTTCTAACAAATGTAATTTATCTAACTTTCACAGGGGAAAAAAACTATGAGGTTTAATTTAAGAATTAAATTAATATTTTTATTACCTCACCTCATATCCTTTTTCTTCTAGACTGCAGTTTCGGAGCTATAACTCCATCATCAGTAGCCTCTCGTCGACCGGTGTTATGTCATTTCTTGGCGGTTTTCTCCTTTCTTCTATCGTTGGACTGATGAATCTCTGGATCAATTCAAAATTCATGAGTATATCTTTCTTGTTTTATTGGATGTGGATTTTTTCCCTGACAGTGAGTTCTTTCTGTTTATCTATGTGTTTCATTAGGCTAAATATTTTTCAGACCAAGCATGGGCTGCTACAGCTGACTTGTCCACTTCACCCTTTTTTGAAGATGGTCTTTCAATCTAGTTTTTAAATTTCTTTTTGTTTTTCCTATATAGATTTTGTCACAACCCTTGCATTTGATCTGATATATTCCTGATTTTTAAAAAGTTTAACATACAATTGGCTCCAAAGAATGAATACACCCTAAATAAAATAATTAAAACCAACAAAAATGGAAAAATTGAAGAAGAAAATAAATCAGGAATATAGCAGATCAAATGCAAGGATTGTGACAAAATCTATATAAGAAAAACAAAAAGAAATTTAAAAACTAGATTGAAAGAACATCTTAGAAATGTCAAAAAGGGAAGTGGAAAAGTCAGCTGTAGCAGCCCATGCTTGGTCTGAAAAACATTTAATTGATACTAAAGCTAGCCTATTCAAACACATAGAAAAACAGAAAGAACTCACGGTCTGGGATAAAATCCACATCCAAAAAAACAAGAAAGATAAACTCATGAATTTCAAAACTCCCACAAATTTTGATTTGATCCAGAGGTTCATCGGTCCAACGATAGAAGAAGAAAACCACCAAAGAAATGACATAACATCGGTCGACAAGAGGCTACTGATAATGGAGATATAGCTCCGAAACTGCAGTCTAGAAGAAAAAGGATATGAGGTGAGATAATAAAAATATTAATTTAATTCTTAAATGTCATTTATCCACTGAATGTGGAACTCAAAACCTAAAATTGCAAAGGGTTAATATTAGACCATACACAGATTTCTTCACAGAAAAATAGGTTCTTAAAGGTTATTGAACTTTTATTAAATTATCATTTTTGATAACTCAGGTCATTAACATCATAATTACAATCTGTACATGAAATAATTGACAAATTTTCTTCAGAGGCCTCTTATTTCAGAGTTGAGGTCTTTAAAGAGATAGTTCACTCATTAAGAATAACATGTTTTCAAGACAGATTTTATCGTATAAAATATAGCAAAAATAAAGTAAAACCTTGACTTGTGTTAGGCACAATGCCAGGTAAAGAGGGCTAAGATGAAATCCCTATTATTGATGGTGTGATATATAAGGATGCTGGCTGACCAGACTGTTGCACTATAACAAGAACAAATGAATTGAAATGGATGAGATGAGTATGGAGAAGTGATGGAATGAAGTTTTCGGCAGGAAAAAACAGAAGTAACCCAGAGAAACCTGCTCTGGCGCTCATAATCCAACACAAATCCCATATGGAGTAACTGAGATGCAAAACCTAGATGTGTAGAACATAAATAAATACACATAACATACCTGTTGTTTTTTCAGTTTTTCTGTATCCTTCTTCTTTTTGATAATAACTGCTCCAACAACAAGACTCACGATGCTTATGATGCTAAAAATTACACACCCAACCACTGCATAAACCACAGCATTAGATTTTTCTGAAACAAAATAAATTTATAATAATTAGAGACCATCAATGTGGATTTAGAAGAAACAAGTCTACAACACATCAGATTTTTAGTATAAGACAGATTTTAGAAAATAAATGGGAATATAATGATATTGTACATCAACTATATGTAGACTTCAAAAAGGTATATTAAGAAGAAGTTATTTAGTAACCTAATGTCCTGGGTTCAAACCCTAGTCTGAGCATATATATTTCGATGTTAATATTATTCGTTTTTAAACATCTTAATGATGGACAAATTATATTTGAGAAGAAAAATATAATATATATTAAAACCGGATATTTATCCCCATATAATAATAATAAGGGTTTTTGTTTTGTTTATTTAATATTTAAATATAATTATATTTATTTATCTGAAGAATGGACATAAGATTGATTTAGAGAATTCAAATTTTTTATAAGTATATAAAAAATTCAAACTGGTCAATATAAACTATTAATACAGTTAGATGTTTTTCTAACTGATGCAGTATGTAAAATACTTCAAATATTCAAATTGATAATTTTTATAAAGAAATAAATGGGATTGGATGAATTGGATAGAAGTCAGCTTGAAAGTACTCCTTCCTTTTCTGTTGGACCAATCAGAACCTAGAGGTTATTACATAATAAAAAAGATGGCTACAATACTTGAAGATGGTCAGTCATGTTAAGCGACTGATCCTTAAGGAATAAGGAAATAATGGTTTATTTTCTTGATATTGGTTAAAAGAAATAGTGTTAAAATTATGGAAGATTATATAGTGATATAATAGTCATCCATCTTGATTAAAAACAGTTCATAGGTGAAAATAAAGTATAATAATTGCAGGATTGACCGTTAGAATTTGTCATCCATTAATTACATAAAATGGTAATCTTCTAGAAGTGAAAAGTATCAACCTAAGCCGGAATCTTTTGAATTTTTAATCTACAAGATTCATCTAACCTGAAGTAGAGTTTTTAATAAAATAACTTTTAAGTTCAACTGTTAATAAAGTGTCGTTATTTGTGTAAGAAACTTTTCCTCATTCCCCTGACAAGAGTTATTAGTGCCGTGGCAGAATTAAAATGGTTCAAATTATATCACAAATCTACAACTTGGGACATTACACCAAGCAACCCACCTTTAATATTTCTCTTTAAATATAATTTGTCCTTTAGTGAGAAGTATTAAATTAATAATAAAAATATCAAAATAAACCCTACTGGCTTTATAAAGTAGTGTTTAAATCTCTTCTTAAATAAGAAGCCGCCATTTGCATGATCGAATAACAGTTCATAGCATTTGATGCTCGGGAATTAACAATGTATAAGAGAAAAATTTGTGTTTAGATTGGAGTGCTCAGGTAACTCAGTTGGTACAGCATTGGCATAAAAAGTCAAAGGTCCTGGATTCAAATCCCCAATCTTGACCGTATATTTTTTTTCTCTTCAAATATCCTACTGGAGTAAGGAATACCTAAAGAGTTAGTTAGACTTATACAGGGTGCAACATAAACAATGATCCATTTTAAACATGTTATTCTGGCATGAATTCTATCTTCTTAGTGTATCCAGCTATTTGCTGACAACACAAAGTTCCACTACATTGTTCTTCATTTTAGAAAAGATGGAGATAGCGCCCGATGTTGGTATTATATTCCAGCTGCTAGAGTCCAAAGATAAGGAGAAGTCAGGATATATTGTGCTTTTTCCAAAGTTCCAGGTATTAAAGATTTGAGTTTAGTTCTTTGAAGGTTTGGAGAAGAGCAATTTATGAGTATGTGTTCAAGATATTATATTTTGGCATGAAGAAATACAAGATTTTTAAAATACATTATGAAATCCGTTGAGATCACTGTGTTAAAGTTTTAAGAATTGTAAAACAGTACCTGATATCTCAATCGTCCTCAATAATTTGCAGTATAAATTATTGGACGACTGAGGTATCAGGTATTGTTTTACAATTCTTAAAACTTTAATGAAGAAATACAACTACACGTTATTAGTGTACATTGTTCAAAAGAACACATCGTACCATTAATTACACATGTCACTTTTTGTAAATTATATCCTTTAGGTGTCCACCATTGTTGGTGATGCAATCTTCTACACAAACACGCACATTCTCCATAACCTTACGAAGATTGTCACCTGTTATGGCCTTGATATGAGTTAGAAAATGCACAACTCACCTTATATTTGTAGTTTTTTGAAGACCCACACATTTCGACACTCTACGTGTCATTGCCAATTCTTTCTAACTGAATTAACAATGACATGTAGAGTTTTGAAACCCTGGGTCTTCAAAAAAACTACAAATATGAGGTGAGTCATGCATTTTCTAACTCATATTATTTAAAATAAACCTCACAGTGTCACTTCCTTTAAATATTAAATCAAGTATCATGTTAATATTTAATTTTAGGAAGTGATATTTTGAGGTTATTTTAATTATATTATTTTTAGTCTGATCATCTTACCTCAATATTAATGTTGATTTGTTCTTGGACATGTTTCAAAACAATTCTGTTTTATCGTCAGCTTGTTCAGACTGGTTTGATTTATGTTGCATTATGTTCCACACCCTGCATGTCGATGTCAGCTCCATCCTGTGGTTGGCCAAAGAACCTCCAAACAAGGTCAAGCTCTGTCGATATTCAGAAGAACAAAAACAGAGTTATGAATTTTGAAATACCAACGGAGTGTGACCTTGTTTGGAGGTTCTTTGGCCAACCACAGGATGGAGCTGACATCGACATCCATGGTGTGCAACATAAATCAAACCAGTCTGGACAAGCTGACGATAAAACAGAATTGTTTTGAAACATGTCCAAGAACAAATCAACATTAATATTGAGGTAAGATGATCAGACTAAAAATAATATAATTAAGTATCATGTTCATTGTATATTTTTTTATATTAAAGATAATTAAATTCACTCTCTCTAAATGTTTATTTACATTATATATAGGACACTTGTGCAATTGATCTTAAATAAAGAAGGGGGGGAACAGTGTTTAGATCTCTTTTTGCATATCCTATTCAGTTACTGTTCAGATTCAACATCTCCATTATCCAAAAGAAAGTATACAGCAGTGAAAACTCGATTGATCATTCCTAGTTTTATTGTTTCATATGGATTCATCACTGCATTTCTACAGTACTTGTATTAATTACATTTAAATTATGAAGAAAAAATTTGCATTTATTGTTCCTCGATAATTGTTTTCCCACATTTATTGTTAAAATTTTCAGTTCAGAATGATATAATTCCCAGATTGATTTTGTGCAGATTTAAACAATTGTATAAATTTCTCATAGATGTACTATAAAAGAATCAGTGAATCACTTGACTTATTCCATTTTTAAGAACTATTATTGTCAATCCTACCAATCCACACTTTCACTGAATTATCCATTCCTCAATTTAAGCACTCTTTTTTAACGATGTTTTTATTATTCATTTAACATTTCTCAATGAAAGATAAATTATATTTGAAGAGAAAAATTTTTCTCAATGAAAGATAAATTATATTTGAAGAGAAAAATTTTTCTCTTCAAATATAATTTATCTTTCATTGAGAAATGTTAAATGAATAATAAAAACATCATTAGAAGCCTTACTAGCTTTATAAAGTAATGTTAAATTCCCAATAAATGTCTTCTTAACTAAGAAGCTGCCATTTGCAAAGATAGAAGCAATGGTTTCAAAAGCATTTGGCGATAGGGAATTACAACGTATATAAGAGAAAAATTTGTGTCTAGATCGTAACTCGCCTCGGTAGCTCAGTTGGTAGAGCACTTGGCCCGGAAAGCCAAGGGTCCCGGGTTCGAGTCCCGGTCTAGGCGAAAATTTTTCTCCTCAAATATAACTCTTTTTTAAGTTATATTTGAATTTGAGGAGAAAAATTATATGCTCAGACTGAGGTTTAAACCCAAGACCTTTAATTTGTTACAAAATTGGTTCTCGACTTTTCATAATTCTGATTTTTCATAATTCAGATTTTGAAAGACATGGCGTTAAACAAGTTCATACTTTAGAAGAAAGACTTTGCATCATAGAAAAAGTGGAGAAAAATCCAACAGAGAAAAGAGTGGAGATAATGCTAAATGCCTATGCATAACATAGTCAATCCTATAATTTAATAATTATAAAGAAAGTGGGGAAAAAAATCAGACAACACGGTGATCAAGTATGGTACAAACATCATACCAAAAAGAATGACAGGGAAAATTAACAAATCTTTCATGAAATAGTTCATAATTACCCACATTACTGTAAATGAAGAATGGTCGATTACCTAATTATAATAAATTATCTGTTTTTCTTGAATATTTTGCATTTGAATACATTTATATTATGTTTATCAAAGATTCTGATTGATCGCTTTCCTCGGATCCATCCTCCCCACCTAAATCTGAATTAATCAAGGTTATTTAATATATGTAGGAAATAACATCTCATGTAGGTATTTTAATTATATTTTGAGTTGGAACTTTGTTACAAGCTCAAATATGAATACGCAAGGTTTTCCCATATATCTATGATCTACTAATCCTCTTTTTATATTCCCCGTTTGAGCATTTATCTAAAAATTCACCAGACCCCGTGATATATGATAATACATAGTTGATTTTATAACATTATATTGATATTGTGAAAAAGAAAACTTAATATCTGAACCAGGAATCAAACCGTTGACCTCTAGTTCTCCAGACTTCAAGTGTGCGCCATACATACAACTACAGCCATTACTAGACCTGGCACAGACATTAACAATTCTTTCCACATATACAAATTTATAATTCTTTTTGTCTGCTGTCAGGTAGATGACACCACCATTGCCAACAGCTGGCTTCATTCAGAAATATCTATATTTGAGAATCTTACACCACCACTTTTATAAGCAGTTCGATTCCTGGTTCAGACATTGATTTTTCTTTTCACAATATCATTATAATATTAAAATATGATCCATTATTGGAACTGTGTTAAAATAACAGTATTGAAAATGTTAAATAACATTGTTTACTGCTTATAAAAGTGGTGGTGTAAAATTCTCAAATATAGATACTTCTAAACGAAGCTGGCTGTTGGCAATGGTGGTGTCACCTACCTGACAGCGGACAAAAAGAGAATTATAGATTTGTATATGTGGAAAGAATTGTTAATGTCTGTGCCAGGTCTAGAATGGTGTAGTAGGCTGCACACTAATCTGGAGAACTAGAGGTCCATGATTCGATTCCTGGTTCAGACATTAATTTTTCTTTTCACAATATCATTATAATATTATAATGTGATCCATTATTGGAACTGTGTTAAAATAACAGTATTGAAAATGTTAAATAGACTTGATTTTATTTACTGCTGGATTATCAAAATAGTTCATTCCCCAATCTACGACATTAAATCTATGACTTTATTTCCCTCAGTAGAAGCCATTCTCAAGATTTTTACTCCATTAAAAATCCACTGAATCCACTAAAGTTTGAACTTGCAAATCATAAGCTAGCATAGTAATCACTAGTCCAACAGGACCAACTTATACCAGTATGTCTATTGTTGTATTCATGTATCTTATTATAATAATGATGATGATGATGATGATGATGATGATGATAATAATAATAATAATACTTTATTTATTCTGGCAGAGTTAAGGCCATAAGGCCCTCTCTTCCACTCAACCAGCACAAATACAAATAAATATTCGACAGATATAGATATACACTATACTAATTAAAAACAGTTAAAGATACAATAAATGTAGCAATGTAAATGTCATGTACAAACAACATTTAATAACAATAATGATACTATAATAATAATAATAATAATAATAATAATAATAATAATAATAATAATATAAATATGATACATTATACGGGAAACACCAATTAATATATATATCTTACACTGGATAATAATGAAGTTGAGTTTAGAGCAAATATAAATTTAGATTTCTTTTAAAAGATGCCAATGTCCGGCAGCCCCTTATTTCTTGTGGTAGGGAATTCCAGTTGCGAGAAGTGGAGATGGTATATGACATGGAGTGATGTGATGTCCTATGTTGCGGTATATTAAGTAAGAGACTATGTTGTGATCTTGTGTTTAAGTTATGGTTTAAGGATAGATACTGGAAACGGGATGATAAATAATTGGGAATCGAGGTATGTAGGATCTTAAATAGGAGAATTAGACAGTGCGATTTTCTTCTCTCTTTTAGATGTAGCCATGACAATTCGTGGAATAATGGAGAAATGTGATCGTATTTTCGAACATTAAATATGAATCTGATACACATATTATGGACACGCTGCAGTTTGTCTGACAATCCGTCACTTATGTCAGTTAGTAGAAAGTCACAGTAGTCAAAATGCGGCATCACTAAAGTTTAAATGTACTGAACCATTAAACATGAAATAATGATGACATAGATTGTAGTAATGAAATTCCAACCCTTGTCTTGACAACTGAAACTGTGGAAATTTACGTTTACACGAAAAATATATATAGGCCTATATAATCATAAAAACTACAATAACATTATTATAGCTTCATACCTGCTCTGTAGGGTTCCACAATGGTGACAGTTTGTTTTGGAACATTCAGTTTCTTATTCTGTAAGCTATGAATATCAATTTCTCCATTTTGTATAGCTTGAGCAAGCACAGGAATCACTTCTTTTGCTGTTTTAACATCTGTGTCTACCAGTTTAACAGTGACAATTATACTACCTAGAAAACACATTAATATAAAGTTACATAATACTTAAGTTATGTAGGTAGGAAATAACACTATGAGGTTTATTTTAATATTGTTTAGTTGTTTCTTCACTCACCTCATACTTCTTAACTCCCAAGCAGACTCAAGTTTCTTCACTTCATTTGTGACATTCTCAATGCTGTATTACGTTCACAACTGATGTCCAACGGCCTCTTATCCAGCAGACTGACCTCCGCGCCATCTGATGGCTGACCGGTGAACTTCCAAATCAACTTCCAAATGATTTGGAAGTTCATCGGTCAGCCATCAGATGGCGCGGAGCAGTCTGCAGGATAAGAGGCCATTGGACATCAGTTGTGAACGTAATACAGCATTGAGAATGTCACAAATGAAGTGAAGAAACTCGAGTCTGCTTGGGAGTTAAGAAGTATGAGGTGAGTGAAGAAACAACTAAACAATATTACATAATGATGTTTTTATTATTGATTTAACATTTCTCAATGAAAGATAAATTATATTTGAAGAGAAAAATTTTCGCCTAGACCGAGACCCGAACCCGGGACAACGTATATAAGAGAAAAATTTGTGTCTATATCATAACTTGCCTCGGTAGCTCAGTTGGTAGAGCATTTAGCCCGACAAGCCAAAGGTCCCGGGTTCGAGTCTCGGTCTAGGCGAAAATTTTTCTCTTCAAATATAATATTACATAATACTTATTTATTAAATAAAACCTCATAATGTTACTTCCTATTATATTTTTGAATAAAGTTTCTTGTTAAATGCCAAGCAAATGTATACATACATTTGCATAGTGAATAGATTGCAATAGTGTAATCTATTAAATTATTTTTAGTCTTTTTATCTTACCTCAATATTAATGTTGATTTGTTCTTGAACATGTTTCGATTATATCATAATCATCAACAGCAACTTGCGGCGAATGAGTCATTTTTTATATCTTACCTCATACTTTATGATTTCTTAAAACACAGGAACTGCAGTTTGGAAGAGGAACATCCCTCCTATTTTCACGACATTATGACTCTGGGCAAGTTGCTGATGATGACTATGATATAATCGAAATATGTTCAAGAACAAATCAACATTAATATTGAGGTAAGATGAAAAGACTAAAAATAATTTAATTACAATAACCTCAAAATATCACTCCTAAAATAAAATATTAAGTGTAATCTATTATCAATTTATGTACCATTTCAATAGATCGCACTATATAGAATAATATTGTAATAAATAGTAAACATTATTTCACATTTCACTTAACTTTATTTACTCTTATTCACATCATAATCATAAATTAATCACTTTCTTATATTAGCTTTCATGTGACGCTGACTACTAAACCACAACTAACTTTTTCAATATCAATACAATACTTTTATATTTGTTTTTTAAGTCAATAATATTACAATTTGAGAATATTCTTATTTTTTAAAATAAATTGAATAGATCTTTACATTCATAGTTAAATATGGGAAATAACATTATGAGGTTCTTAACACATTCAGTACCGTAAACCAGTTAAGGCATTTAAAGAGACTCGTGTATGTGGCTGTTGGTCAGTTAACTCGTTTTAGAGCGGGCATGAACAAACCACGTTTATATTCAGCACGTAAATATTGTGTTGGCTTAATATTCTTGGAGATCATAGATGGCATGTAAATGTACATTTTCTATTCCTGTTTGACACGTTTAACCTTGGTGAATCCCCTTCTATTTTTAAAACAAACAACACATGGAATTCGTTCACCCAAACTTGCTCCAATGCAGTCATATATGTCGTATGTTTCTCATTATCGCGCTGTTGTTTGTGCGTGAGTGAAACCATGGCGAAAGAAAAATATCTCACTGAAGAAGAATTAGTGAATATTTTGTATAATGATGATTCAGGTGATGAACTGATTCCTGAATTAGAAGATTCACAAAGTGAAAGTGAAGATGAACTTCCACTTCCTGAAATTGATACGCCGATACCATGTGATGTCAATCACCCAAATTATTTCACCATCAAATCCTACTAGGATATCTCCTTTAGGTATGTACAAAATTTGAATTTTCTAGGACTAATAGTTTGTGAATAATGGTCCATTTTCTGAAGTGCCACGAAAAGTGTAGCTGGGGTATTTAAATGGCTGGCCTGTGGTTTAAATGCCCTACTCTGTGCCTGGTACTGAATGTGATTAATTCATGAATGAATGAGTCATTTTTTTATATCTTACCTCATACTTTATGATTTCTTAACACAGGAACCGCAGTTGTGCAAGAGGTACAAGGGCATCCGTGCCATTTGCAACCGAAGTTATGACTTCTGAACTCATACTACTTTGTTTTTCCCTTAAACACAGGAACTGGGCAGGTTTCAAGAGGAACATCGGGCCTCCCATTTTCAACCGGACATTCCGACTCAGTCAGTTGAAAATGGGGAGGATTGTTCCTCTTTGAAAAACTACAGTTCTCATGTTTTAACCTTAGTAATAGTGGTAGACGTACAACATTTACAGGGGCGCCTCCCGTCACAATGGGACCTGGTTACACCAGGGAGTTGGCTACCCTCAGTGGGGCATTAAATTTTGTATTCCTTTGAAGAATTACAACTTTATTTTCTAATGCTAATATTACTGTTAATATGTTATTTAAGTAGTTCATATAAAATGTTTTATATTATGTGAATATTATAGTTTCTCTATATGCATTAATGATAGGTGAAAATATAATTGAAATAAAATAAAAAATAAAAATATTAACAAATAGACAAAAAAATAATAAAAAATAAATTGTATGAACATGTAAGCACTCCACTGCTTAGCTTTAGCATGCACAACACTGAACCTGTTAGAATGCACTTTTCCCCCAGTCTTTCAATATCCAGCTGGGTGTCATAAATTCCAAGAAACTGTCAAATTTAGCCCCTCAAACTTCAGTGTAAACTAATTCACTTTTGTTCATTTTTCTGGCCCTCACACAAGTCCAGTTAGAACTTCTTTGACCTTTACTCATACCATGACAGTTTACTTGCAAGAGCGGGGAGGGGCTGTAACAAAGTATATGATAAGATCGTAACAAACAATGCTAGAAGTGTCCCTGTACCTGAAAATTGAAAATGTAATTATATATTGCTAGCTTGCAGTCTACTCACAATTACTTAGATTTATTTTGTTGAATATCATCCCATTTTGCCCTTAGTAATCCACCACAGTGTGATGTCAATCACCCAAATTATTTCACCATCAAATCCTACTAGGATATCTCCTTTAGGTATGTACAAAATTTGAATTTTCTAGGACTAATAGTTTGTGAATAATGGTCCATTTTCTGAAGTGCCACGAAAAGTGTAGCTGGGGTATTTAAATGGCTGGCCTGTGGTTTAAATGCCCTACTCTGTGCCTGGTACTGAATGTGATTAATTCATGAATGAATGAGTCATTTTTTTATATCTTACCTCATACTTTATGATTTCTTAACACAGGAACTGCAGTTTGCAAGAGGTACATCCGTCCTATTTGCAACCGACATTATGACTCTGACCTCATACTTTGTTTTCTTAAACACAGGAACTGCAGTTTTCAAGAGGAACATCCCTCCCATTTTCAACCGACATTACGACTCAGTCAGTTGAAAATGGGAGGGATGTTCCTCTTGAAAACTACAGTTCTCATGTTTAACCAGTTAAGTGGTAGCTACACATTTACAGTGCGCCTCCCTCAATGGGACATTTAAACCAGGTAGTGGCTACCCTCAGTGGGGCATTTAAATTTTGTATTCCTTTGAAGAATTACAACTTTATTTTCTAATGCTAATATTACTGTTAATATGTTATTTAAGTAGTTCATATAAAATGTTTTATATTATGTGAATATTATAGTTTCTCTATATGCATTAATGATAGGTGAAAATATAATTGAAATAAAATAAAAAATAAAAAATATTAACAAATAGACAAAAAAATAATAAAAAATAAATTGTATGAACATGTAAGCACTCCACTGCTTAGCTTTAGCATGCACAACACTGAACCTGTTAGAATGCACTTTTCCCCCAGTCTTTCAATATCCAGCTGGGTGTCATAAATTCCAAGAAACTGTCAAATTTAGCCCCTCAAACTTCAGTGTAAACTAATTCACTTTTGTTCATTTTTCTGGCCCTCACACAAGTCCAGTTAGAACTTCTTTGACCTTTACTCATACCATGACAGTTTACTTGCAAGAGCGGGGAGGGGCTGTAACAAAGTATATGATAAGATCGTAACAAACAATGCTAGAAGTGTCCCTGTACCTGAAAATTGAAAAATGTAATTATATATTGCTAGCTTGCAGTCTACTCACAATTACTTAGATTTATTTTGTTGAATATCATCCCATTTTGCCCTTAGTAATCCACCACAGTGTGATACTGCTTGAAACAGGGCACTGCACATAATGCCACATTGCAGTCATCACAGCGAATATTGTTTGATGCTTTTCACCTTTCTTATAGCACAGGACACAGCGATGCCTGGGTTCCTGTATGGACGTTGATGGTGGGATAACTGACATTTGTCCTGGTTGGTGGTGCTAATTTTGCAGGTCTACCAGAGGACTTGTTTTCAGATTTATAATACTTCAGTATCATGTTCTCGATCAATTTAAATTGAAATTCCATACACATCATATTGCCCCCTGATTTGACATAGAGCAAGTATGAATTCAGGCAGCATATGTCTATGAAATGCCTAAATTGGTTCTGGTAATATTTCTTCATCCTCTTTCTTGTGCTACAATAACTCACAATATGAGTGTCGCTAAGATCTACTAATCCCATTTTCGAATTGTAGTTGAGTCCAACTTTAGGCTTTGTGATGACAAACCCTTGAACCTTGGTAGATACCATCTTCTCATCATGATTTGTACTTACGATGCAAAAATCCTTCTTATCCTTCCACTTCATCACAATCAATTTATCCTTGTAGGCCTATACATGTGAGAAGACTGCATAACAGTGAATTACATGGTCTTTATATGAAGCCAGCCAGGTTAAGTCTCGCAGACTGAGATGGGCAGGACATGTGGCATGAATGGAGAATGAAAGACGTGTATGGAAGCTTCTTGTAGGAAAATCAGAGGGAAAACGCCCAGTTGTAGATCGGAATGTGGTGGGAGAATAACATTAACTATGATTTGAGGGAAATCGATTATACAGGAGATGATTGAAAAACATTGGCTCAGGATAGGGATGAATGGAGAGCTTATGTCCGTGTGGCCAAGAACATATGGGTTCGATAGTGCCATAACTTTTATTTTCAGGTTTTTGGTGTAACCCTTGTAATAACAAAAATGCCAAAAAATGAATTATTTTGCCATTATTCGTTTCGTTCCATTTGATCTATGTTTTATTAAATTTTTGTTTTTTTAGGAACTGCTCAGCAATGTGATTTGTTTCATCACTTATATGATCATAAATTTCTTGCGTAATAAATAGTTAAAAAATTCCATGGGATTGGTAGGGTCTTGAATTTTTACATACTTACAACAAGCATGACGAGCATAGACGTCTTAGCCACTGTGTTAAACTTATGGCATGACGTGCCCGCTCGTCATAGCCACTACAGGAGGGATCAGGTATGACGAACCCTCACGTCATAGCCACTAGAGTGGTTAAGAAAACATAAAGTATTAGGTAAGATATAAAAAATGACTCATTCAGTCAAGATTTTTTACATTTATTTATCTTGAGTCCAGTTTCAAAGGAAAGTCTCCTTTATCTTCAGCCAACAATCTAATTCATATTTTCTATTAATTTTAAGTTAATTTCTTAACTTTTTTATCCTCAATACTACAGTTAAAGAAACCCAACTCCCGGAACAGGAAAACGAGACTGGACAAAGAAGAAGATTGCATTGTTTATTTTTTATTTCACTCACCTCATACTTCATACTCCTAGCATACCCAGGGTTTCGTCACATCCTTTGTGACATTCTCAATGCTGTGTCACGTTCACAACAAGCCCTGGGTATGCTAGGAGTATGAAGTATGAGGTGAGTGAAATAAAAAATAAACAATATTAAAAAACCTCATAGTGTTATTTCCTATCTACATAACTTAAGAAGATTGCAATTATAGAAATTTCTAAATTACTGTCTCCAGAGAGGCACACCGTAACATAGTGGAGTTAAGGCAACATTCTACAAGCCAGACAGTTGGGAGTTCAATTCCCAATGGGGGTCAGTATTTTTAAACTTGCCTAAACATTCTGGAGGAATCATGACCCAGGGGACAACTAAGCCCTGATGGATATGAGTGCCAGACATTTGTTCTGGGGGTAAAGGCAGGTATCGCGATCCAGTTGACAACTCTTGCCAAATATCTAGAATGGTGAGAGCCATAACTTTCTACTTCCCCAAGGACTTCCTAATGCCTGTAGTGGGATCATTTTTTTTATACTCACTCAAGAAAAATCTATCTAAACTTCCTCATGCATAACAACAGTTTACGGCAATAAGGGTTAAAAATAGATAAGATGATAAATAAAAAGTAAAAAATCTTATTCTTCTGAAAGTACAAACCAACAATAATAATAAAATAATAATTATAGATGTAAAAAGACCACCAAAATATTGTCAACCGTAATCTATATATAAAAAATCTGTCAAAGTCAGAATGTCAAACTACTGATGATGTGTGATTAAATATGGAAAGGATTTCAGATCAGAGTCAGGTCAATGACGAATCCTTGTTTCATTAAGCTTGATAATTGCTTTATCAAGCAACTGTTTTTATTCATTCATCTGATCACCAAAATAAAGTTAGTGCTAGGCTCCCAATAGCAAACTGATAGGCCCACTGCTATCTTGCACGTAAATCATAAATTTATAAATCATTTTCAATTTAGTAAATCAATTTATTTGGGTCTTCACTGTCAAACTGACCAGCCACTTAGGGGATATAGGCATATTGGACAATATTACTTTTAATTCTTCATAAAGATAGATCCTGGAAGGGTTGAAAATTTTAATTGTAAAATTTTCAATATCATCTGGTGACATTATACACTCAAGTACTATATATTCTACAGCTTCTCAAACCTCTTTATTATCTTAAGAGGTAAAAGAGTATGAAATTCAATCTGGACCTTTGCCTTACCACATGAGCCACCAAGACATAGGTACAGTGATGTTGATTCATAGTTAAATATGGGAAATAACATTATGAGGTTCTTGATTTGTAAATTAATGAGTCATTTTTTTACAGACGATTTTATTATTAATTTAACACTTCTCATTGAAGGATAAATTATATTTGAAGAGAAATTTTTTTTTTGCCTAGACCAAGACTCGAACCCAGGACCCTTGGCTTTCCGGGCCAAGTGCTCTACCAACTGAGCTACCGAGGCGAGTTGCGATCTAGATGCAAATTTTTCTCTTATACACGTTGTAATTCCCTCGTGCCAAATGCTTGAAACCGTAGTTTCTATCTTTGCAAATGGCGGCTTCTTAGTTAAGAAGACATTTATTGGGAATTTAACACTACTTTATAAAGCAGTAGGGCTTCTATTGACGATTTTATTATTAATTTAACACTTCTCATTGAAGGATAAATTATATTTGAAGAGAAAATTTTTTTCGCCTAGACCAAGACTCGAACCCGGGACCCTTGGCTTTCCGTCAATAGAAGCCCTACTGGCTTTATAAAGTAGTGTTAAATTCCCAATAAATGTCTTCTTAACTAAGAAGCCGCCATTTGCAAAGATAGAAGCTACGGTTTCAAGCATTTGGCACGAGGGAATTACAACATATATAAGAGAAAAATTTGCATCTAAATCACAACTCGCCTCGGTAGCTCAGTTGGTAGAGCACTTGGCCTGGAAAGCCAAGGGTCCCGGGTTGGATTCTTGGTCTAGGCAAAAATTTTTCTCTTCAAAAATAACATTTTTTTTACATCCTACCTCATATTTCATGTTTTCTTTAAACACAAGAACTAGTTTTCAAGAGAAAATCTCTCTCATTTTTAACTGACATCATGACTACCAGCTTTTCGTTGGAATCTCCATCAATAACGTTGCCATCTGGTGTTGATTTGATGAACTTTGAGATGTAAAAAAATGACTCATTTATTTACAGTGATATTGAATTTAATTTTCATGTACAAATGGATCTCTACAAATTCCACTGTCTGCATGTTATGTTTTGGCAGTGACTCAAATTTTACCAGATAGATAATTGAAGTTCAGTGTCATGCAAACACCAACTAAAGTTATAAGCATATGTGCCGTATCAGTTCTAAATTTAATTTTGATGTCAGCCAGCAGTGCTGACATTGAAATACATTTCTTTTTTAAAGAAAAATTAATGCTTGAACCAGGACTTGAACTCCGGACCTCTGGTTCCATACACCAATATGCTATCCATTACACCATTCAAGACACAATACAAACATCAATATTTCTTTTTCTCATATACAATTTTCTAACCGTCCAAAGGCAGATATACGGCGCTACCAATAGCTAACAGCTGGCTTCTATTAAAGAAGTATTTTTAATGAGAATTTTACACTACCTTTTTAAGCAGTAAAGCTTAACCCTTTGCCCCGTATAGCGTAGTAAAACGTACTGAATGTGCTTTGTCGCTGCCCTGCATAACGTACCAAAGCGTAGTAGACTGTAATAGGGCTGTATTTCTGATTCCGATTGAGGGTCTTTCCACTTTTCAGCGGTTGCCCTTTTACCAGCCGGCTGCTGGCCCTTCACATCCACATGTGTCAATCACAGAGGTAGATGATCAACAGCCAGTGTAGGGGTGACATGTGGTTAGCATGTCGAGTCCCCCAGCCGTTATAGCTGGTTCCTCAACCTGGAGCCGCTACTTATTGTAGCTACCCAATTGCCTCACGATGCTGGGTGGGCACCGGTCCCATACTGGCCGAAATACCATGAGAAAATTTCTTCCCCCATGGAGACTCGAACCAGCGCAAGTCCCGTAGCTCAGCGCCAAGGCTTCCTACCTTAACCGCTCGGCTACAGCGCGGAACGCTGTATTTCTACTTGTATTTATTTTCTTGGAAATTTTTATTATTTTTGTCATAGTTTGGTATCTGTGGAATGCATTAAAAGTGGCAACAAGGCTTGCTTTGTACATTTTTGTAAATTTCTTAACGGTATTTTCTTTGTGTACCGAACCCTTTTTTGAAAACCTCTATTGGTTCATCTGTAACCATTGTCAACGAAAGCAAAAATTCAGGTCTTAGGAAAACTATTTCTAGTTTCAATCCACTGTGCAGTGAAGACATTGTGACCGCGATTGATGAAGAAATTGATTATTAAAATGATGGTTGGAACATTAAGTGGAGGGATAGCTTAGCGCAAGACTGTTATATAGAGCAAGCGTGTGACTGTGAACAAGATTTTCAAGCGTCAACTGCCGAGCCTACAGATAACCAAGGAAAGAATATTATTACTCTTTTAATAAAATTGGTCCTCAGAATTAAAAAAAAAAATTTTTATCGTTTACTTATGTTGTACATAGTTTGGAGGATGGAACAAACGAAATATTTTTTTCCCACTATTCAGGCCTATAGATAGTAATTTCAATGTCCTGATTTCAGAAGAAAATAATATGCCGCGAAAATTGAGAGGAAACAAATAAATAAAACTAAAATGGGTGGAAACATATCTAAATGAAATTAAAGCTTAAGTTGGAATTTTAATAGTTTTGATAGATATTTTTATTGTCAGAAACATAGTACAATGTATGACTTCAATTAGTACGCAATTAATGTGGTGTTTTCAACGAATCAATGCTGATATATTCATGGACAGTATAAAGAGGATTTAAAGTCAATGCTGATTTATTTATTTTTAAATTTTGAATCAAGAAAATACTCTATACCGTCTTCAAGACTACTGAATATATTCACGGATACCATCTTATATCTATTTTGAGTTATAGTAAATTTACATTAATTAGAGACTATTTTTTGATGATATTTGTGAATGTCCTATTGTAAGACAAGCAATGACTCTTAAGCGATTCGAAAAACATCGCAGTATCTCCATTTGAGCGATGTTAAGGGAAGAATATTACGAAATAATATTGAAAGTGTGCCACGCACTAAACATCATACAGTAAATATGTTAGGGCTGATTGTAAGAGGTCTTATAAATTTATATCACAGTGAGAGAGGAGTGCAAATTAAAAATTAGTTTTAATTTAAAGAGTTTAAATTTTAATTTAGGTACAGTGATTTTTAAGTAGGGCCCATAGTGATATATGTGTGACTATATGAATATAACAATAAATATTGTATATTATGCAATTGAGAAGAACAGCTAGACACGAATATGGTGAGTACTCTTACTAAATTAAATATTTAATAATTTAGCTATTAGCAAGTTTAAAAAAATATTCAAATTCGGTAATTACTGCAAAAAATTTAATGGGAGACCAAAATTATAATAAATTATTTTTAAAAGTATAAAACTCATATTTTGTCGGTATATTATATTAAAATTATCACGCATATGGGGGAATTTTTTCTTCAGATATAAAATATATAGAGAGAGAGAGTAATAAGAAAATAAACTGGCAAATAAAGTAATAAGTAAATTTAATAAATTTCAACAAATATACTTTATCCGTATTCGAACATTGGAATTGCTATATGTAATCAATGATACTACTTTCTCTGTGTGTACATTGTTTTATTTATTCAATATATGTTATTTTTTTAAACATTGACATAATACTTTCAACTGGAATTTAAAATTTAGAAAGTGCCTAAATACGGTTTCTTAATATATTGATTTTAAAAATATATGTTAAGGATATTGTAAACAATACCATCTCCACAAGATGTTGATTTAAGATTAGTTTAATATATATATAGTATCTTTACATGTTTGCTTAATTATTTCATGAAGAAATTCGTAATTACAAAACAACAAGATTCTGATGTAATTTGTTTCACATTATTTTCAAAGAATTATTCCACATATGCCACTCTTCAATTAAAATAGCCGAGAAGACATTTAAAATTTAAATACCCCAAAATGAATATGTCTCTCCACAGCTAACTAGTAGAAATCATTGAGCGGGGCAAAGGGTTAATATGTTGATGTTGTATTTAAATATTAATACTTTCCAATGACAATGTTATTTGAAAAGAAAAATTAACACTTGAACTGGACTTGAACTCTGGACCTCTGGCTCTACACACCAGTGTGCTATCCATTTCACCATTCAAGACATGATACAAGCGTTAACATTTATTTCCTCATGCATAGTTCTCTAATCGTATTAAAAATACTTATTTAATAGATGCCGGCCATTGGCTACTGGTAGCACCATCTATCTTCCTTTGGACAATTAGAAAATTGTATATGAGGAAAGAAATGTTAACGTTTGTATTGTGTCTTGAATGGTGTAATGGATAGCATACTGGTGCATACTAGAGGTACTGAACTAGAGGTCTGGAGTTCAAATCCTGTTTCAAGCATTAATTTTTCTTTTCAAAATAATATTGTCTCATATTGGAAAGTATTAACATTTAAATATAACATCAAAATTGGAATACAAATTACAATAAACTGTAACAAAGACATAGATTTAAACTTAGTAGGAATTAACACTCCCTCGACCTGACCCAACCCTGAGTTGGACACAAGTTAAGGATATTATATTATTTCTTCATAGTTAAATATGGGAAATAACATTATGAAGTTCTTAATTCATAGAAAATGATTCATTAATTTATTAATTATATTATTTATTACATTATTATATAATACTCCCCTCAGGGGTCCTCATCTAGGGGATATGTGGATGGCGACCACAAGGTGCCCAAGCTGTGCAAAACATTTCTTCCACTTACTTGTGTTTTGCACTCTTTTAACTTTACTATCTAACCTCTCTTGGTTAACTCTTGTTTTTTTGACGCCGATGCTATTAGGGCATCTGAGGGCTAGGGAGTCTTTCCTTTCTTCCATTTCTTCTTTCCTTTATTTTCTTTTCTTCTCCAGAAAAGCCTGACCAGAGGCTATAAGATGGCAGCCCCATCACTGGTCTTGCCTTCCTTTGGCCAGCAACCAATCGAAGGGACTATTATTATGCTTTCAAGTCTTATACGAGAATTTCCCGGAGGGAAATTTTCTATAGGATCGTAACAGGCCTTGGTCTAATACTTGGAAGGAAGAAGAAGAATTCATAGAAAATGACTCATTAATTTATGAATTATATTATTTATTACATTATTATATAATAAGAATTAACACTATGAGGTACGAATAGATTAAAATTTTTAATTAAACTTCATAGTGATATTTCCTATAATAGTTCAAGGAACAGATTTACTTACATATTTACAATGGTTTTATATTTTTAAAAATGCACCTTACCTGGAGCAACCTCTATTGCTTGAATCATTTTCCCAGGCATCTTTATTTGAGCTAATATTTCACAGCGGATCTTTTCCTCAAACTCTTTCTTATGTTCACCAACAACAGATTTGAAATCTTCTTCAATCCTGCATAACAAAATGATTGAATAGTATATAATGAGTAGATATTATTAGACTAAAGCTTCAAGATCACACTTTTATTAGAAAATATTTTTAGAATTAGTTTTCCATTTCTTTACTCCTTCTATCTCATACCACCTGAACTCCTGTGATGTTGCCTACATATGGATGGAAAACAATGGCCTTCAATTAAAAAATATACAAGAAATTTTACGAAGTTTTAGTTTTTTAACAAATTTATAACAATTACATTCATGGTAGAAAAAATTATCATCATCTTCATCTCTGAGTAATTGAGAATTTGAACCAATGACGGTACCAGAATTTAATCATCGGTCTCTTCATTAATCTGCCCTGTCCTCTCCTTCCATTTACATTAGTGAAATATTCTTGATAAAATGAACACTGACCTCAGACATATATATTCATGATCCATACAGTTCAGATAAAATTCTATGCCAATGCTCTACCTACTGAGCTACCTGAGCACTTCAATCTAAATGCCATTTGCATGATCGATCATTTGGCGCTTGGGAATTAACAATGAATAAGAGAAAAATTTACATTTAGATTAGAGTGCTCAGGTAGCTCAGTTGGCATAGAAAGCTAAAGGTCCTGAGTTCAAACCCCAGTCGGAACGTATAATTTTCTCTTCAAATATATCATGCCCTTCAGTCAGAAGTATTAAATTAATAATAAAAACATCAAAAGAAGCCCTACTGCCTTTATAAAATAATGTTTAAATTCTCAATAAAAGTCTTCTTAAGAAAGAAGTTGCCATTTGCATGGTCGTAGCGTTTGGCACTCGGGGAATTAACAATCTATAAGAGAAAAAATTATGTTTAGATCGGAGTACTCAGTTGGTAGAGCATTCTCACAGAAAGCTAAAGATCCTGGGTTCAAACCCCAGTCTGAGCGTATATTTTATTCTCTTCAAATATAATTTGTCCTTCACAGAGAAATATTAGATTAATAATAAGAACATCAAAACAAGTCCTACTGGCTTTATAAAGTAATGTTTAAATTCCCAATAAAAGTCTTCTTAAAAAAAAGAAGCCACCATTTGCATGAATGGGCAATGGTTTGTAGCATTTGGCGCTCGGGAATTAACAACATATAAGAGAAAAATTTGCATTTAGATTGGCGTGCTCAGTTAGCTCAGTTGGTAGAGCATTGGATAGAAAGACAAAGGTTTAAATCCCTGTCTGAGCATACATTTTTCTTCACTATTAACTGTACTATTAAAACAAATAAAAGACCCAAAGAACTCAATGTTTGGGAAAAAAATCTACAAAAAATGGTAGAAATTAATGAACTTTGAAATTCCTGGAGAAAATGACTGATTTCGAGGTTTTTCAGTCTACCAACAGAGAGAGTGAGAGGAGGCTCTTCAAGATGACAGAACAACGGTCATGAAATTACTGAAGTGTAAAGTTAGGAAACTAGTATAAAAAAGGAGAAAAATGTGAGGTGAGTGATAAAAGGTTATCTAAAGTAAATAATAAACAATAGTTTTAAAAAACTAAAAGAACACGCTTTATTAGAAAACTAAAAAATGAAAAATAATTTTAATTTCCAATACGCTTGGGATAAAATTAAAGTGGTCAACAAAAAAATCATCTCCAACACATATAGAATAAAACTAGAGTTATCAACAAAAAGAAAATAATTTTACCATCAAAAGCGTGGGGTGCTCTATATCAATTAATATATTTGATAATAAACAGATATTGGTAAAAGTAAGCTCGCTAAGAAGAAAATGTAAACATCGTAAAAAGCACCCCACGCTTTTGATGGCAAATTATTTTCTTTTTGTTGCTAACTCTAGTTTTATTCTATATGTGTTGGAGATAATTTTTTTGTTGACCACTTTAATTTTATCCCAAGCGTATTGGAAATTAAAATTATTTTTCATTTTTTAGTTTTCTAATAAAGCGTGTTCTTTTAGTTTTTTAAAACTATTATTTTTTTTTTAGTTTTTATATTTTACAGAATAAGATAAAATATGTAAATATCTTTAAATTCGATACTATTGTAGTCGATACTATTGTAGTATGAGCTAAAAGTAATACTCTTCTATAAAAAAAACCCTCCCAGCCGGATTTGAACCAGCGACGTATGGATTACTGAAATTAAATACCACTAAGAGTTCACTGCTCAAACAACTGAGCTCTTACAACGATTGACTAAAAACTCGACAAGTCCACAACCTATTATACCAGTTTTCATTTTTTTGATTTTCGGATGATTCTGGCCAGGATTTTAGAAACAAAATATGAAATTATTGCATTGTCACGGGTCCGCTACACGTATACAAAGTTTCAAGTCGATCCAAAGTTTCTAAGTGGGTGATAATCGCGTTGAAAGATTCCGTTACATTGATACAAAAACACTTTTTTTTATTTTCTGATGATTATGGCCAGGATTTTAGAAAATAAATATGAAATTATTGTATTGTCACGGGTCCTCTACAAGTATACAAAGTCGATCCAATGATTTTAAGTGGGTGAAGATCGCGTTGAAAGATTCCGTTACATAGATAGATAGATAGATAGATAGATACAGGTCAAGCTAATATAAAGCGTGTAAAAAAAAAGTATATTTTTCTCTTTAAATATAATTTCATGTTTAGGTTCATATACAGAGTGATTCAGAAATATGGCTATACGTTTGATTGCATTTTGTGACGAAAATATTATCATTAAAGGAAATATGATGTTAGCATTGGAAAGAGAATCCTTCAAATTACAACAATAGAACAAAACAAAACAAATCACTGCTCACGTGCAGCTTGGCGGGTTGATTTTTGTGGGCTAGCGTCGAATGCCTCCACAATTCTCTTTGTTGTTTCTGTATCCGTGCTAATGCGAGGCCTTCCAGGAGGTTTGATTTTCTGCATCCTTCCCATTTCCAGCAGTCATTTTCTCCACTTCCCCACAGTAGACGGCCTGCAATACTACGTTAAACTCACGTCTTGCAGCCTCAAGATCATTAGCATATGTTATTGCCCATGCAGCAATTGTAATTTGCTGTTGCATATTCAATGCCATTTTGACTAATGATGTAAATTCTACACTGTTTTGTTTCATTCCATTGTCATAACTTGAATAGTTGCCTTTCCAACAGTAATTTCATATTTCCTGTAATGTTAATATTTTCATCACACAAGGCGATCAAACGTATAGCCATATTTATGATTCACTCCGTATTTTAGGTAATCTTTCTTTTCTAGTTTGCTAGATTAATCTTATCTTCCTTAGATAGAACCCAAGTCTCTGCATCATAAATTACACATGACAAATTTATATATTTAAATATTGTATACCTTAGAATGGAATAAAATATACATGTTCTTAATGTTAGTACCAGTGAATAATAATATATCCTTTTGCAAGTCTTCTTTATTTCTAATTCCATCCTATTATCCTCAATTATAAAGGAAATGGGTACATAAACTGACTCACTCATTCATTCTGATAATAAATAAATAAATAAGTAAAAAGCATACCTGAAGGAAACATTGTAAGTCATATTAGATACAGGCTCTCCTTGTAAAATAACTCCTGGAGAGAAATCACATTGATTGTCTTCAACAAGCCTTGCAATTGTAGTACTCGAACTGTGTGTTGTTAACTCTGTAGAAGTTGTTTGGGTTGTGCTTTCAACAGTGGTAGAGGCCATAGAAGAAGTGGTAGGTATTGTACTGCTTGTTGTCGGAACAGATGTACTAGTAGACATAGAGGTAGTAATGGCAGTTGTAGGAGCATCAGTGGTAGGAAGAAAAGTAGTAGTGGTAGGAGAAGTAGTAGTAGTAGGAGGAGGAGGAGTGGTGGTGGTGGTGGTGGTGGTAGTGGTAGTAGTAGTAGTAGTAGTAGTAGTTGTTGGAGCATCAACTACAATAACCCTGAAACCAAAATGCAATTAAAAATTAATAAGAGATCAAAAATAATTTCGGAGAAAAACATGAAATGTGGAAAGAAAGTTATAATGACTACATGTAACAAGGAAAATTGGACTATGAGTTAAAAATATGAAAAATATTTATTTTTATGTGCTATAAATCTAGAAGTAGTTATTAAAAACTGAAAATATTTTAATAATGTGTCAAAGTGTGTGTCTACGTTGTTCAGAGTCTACTTAGAGTTAATAATTGACTCTGACTTATGAAACTCATTGGTTCTATATCACATTCACTAAAGCTCTCTTTTGGTCTCTCTCCTTAGCCAACAGTTCATATAATCCATAACCAGTTCCCTAAGATCCATCATAATATTATCCTCCCACATTTGCCTAGATTTTCCTATAGTTTTTTCACAAGTTTTCCTAATAAAAAAATTAGAAAGAATTTCTACTGTATGTTAATAAAAAAATTAGATTTAAAAACATTTACTTAATTATAGAGGAATCCATTCATAGTAATTCTGCCCGAGGACAGGTCCTTCACTGCAATCATAGCATTTTCATGCTATGCTTTGCAGATTTACTAGGGAATTATAGGTGTGGTAGTTTCCCATTGCTTTCCACACCGCTGAAGGATGATGATGTTAATGATAAGGGCAATGGTGATGGCCAGATGATTTTCGGGGACCATTGGGTTAGGCTTCCTGACATTTGTCTTACAGGTGAGGAAAAAGAAATCCCGGACACACCCCCTGGACACTATTAAATTTGAAGAGAAAAATGTTTCGCCCAGACCAGGACCCAAACCCGGCATTACAACATATATAAGAGAAAAATGTATGTCTAGATTGAAACTAGCCCTGGTAGCTCAGTCGGTAAGAGCATTGGTACAGTAAACCAAAGGTCCCGGGTTCGGGTCTCGGTCTGGGCAAAAAAAAAATTTTCTCTTCAAATTTAATTTATCCTTCAATGAGATGTGTTAAATTAATAATAAAAATAACAATAGAAACCCTACTGCCTTTTAAAAGTAATGTCTAAATTCCCAATAAAGTCTTCTTAAACAAGAAGCTGCCATTTGCAAAGATGAAGCCACAGCTTCAAGCATTTGGTGCACGGGAATTACAACGTATATATGAGACAAATTTACATCTAGATTGGAACTAGCATTGGTACGGTAAACCAAAGGTCCTGATTTCGGGTCCTGGTCTGGGCGAAAAATGTTTGTCTTCAAATTTAATTTATCCTTCAATAAGATGTGTTAAATTAATAATAAAAACATCAGTTTAATTAATATGTTGTTTTCAAATGCTGGGCCTTGGCAATGAAGCCATTAGCGTTCTTGCTCTCCAATATTTCTCTATGGTGGATCCAACAGGTAATACTTCACAGGTTTGTATATGTTCTTCGTTCATTTCTTCGTCTTGGCTTGCATAGAGGACAATTTGGATTCGTGTAGATTCCTATTTTATATAAATGTTTGGCCAAATAATCATGTTCTGTAAGCAGTCTATATTTTGCTACTGTAGTTTTACGTGAAATTTCTGGAATAATATCTGGCTTCTTTACTAAAATATTCCATTTTTTGTCTTTGGCTTTATTACATACGTCTTGGTTTTGTTTGGTTTTATATTTGTTTTTAATTATTCTTTTTATGGATGTGAAAGGTAAGCTTTTAGTAGTATTCTGAATTAGATTGGAGCCTTTTTTTGGCAAGAAAATCAGCAGTGTCATTTCCAGCAATTCCACAATGTGCAGGTATCCATTGCTACTGAATTCTTTCCTGTAGTTTTTAAGTTGTTGAATCATTTTGTAGCACTCTTTAATTTGTATTGACTTCATTTTGTGTGAATTTATTGCATATATTGCTGCCTTAGAATCAGAGAGTATGACAGCATTTTGAAATTTATTTATTCCGTACAGTAATTGTTGGAGTGAAATATGAATAGCTGTTACTTCTGCATCAAAATTTGTTGTGTGGTATCCTGCTGGTTGATAAAATGAAAATAATGCACATGTAATTTCTGATCCTGAGTTGTTATCAATAGTAGATCCATCTGTGTAGACAGGTAACCATCCTTCTGGTGGATATCTCTTATTCACAGCTTCTAATGCTAGAGCTTTTAGTACAGGTGTGGAGTTTTAGATTTTGTAACTGGTTCTTCTAGATTTAGCTGAATGTTAATTTGGTTCAAAAGCAAGAGGATTTTCTCTGATCAAAATATTTTCTTTAGATTTAGGAAGATTCAAATTTGTTTTTTATTTCTGTTACTTTGGACAAGAAACTTGTTTGTGTTTTCAACTTGGTTGGTTGTAACTGTCTTTTTTTCCCATTTTCATGTTGTTAACCTAACATTTGTTCATGTTGTGTTATTGCCTGTTCCTCTAAAGTTAGACATATTAGAGGGTTCTGAGTTAGTGCTTGCATTGCTGTGATTGGGGTTGATTTAGCTGCGCCAGTTATAAGCCGTAAAGCCTGATTTTGGCATACTTCTAGGCGATTCAGGTTAGAGTTATTTGCTGTGATTATTACATCTCCGTTGTATAGAAGTATTGCCTTGATGAATGTTTATACGTGGTGTTCAGGGTCTGGTGATTACTACCCCACTTTGCTCCAGCTAATCTTTTTAAGATTGAAAATCTTTTCGTTGCTTTGTTTACTACTGCTTCAATATGTTTTCTCCAAGATAATTTTGAATCAAAAATTGTCCCTAGATATTTTGTTTCATTTGTTTGTCTCAGGTTTGTTTTCTTGAACTGTAGATTTAGTTTTGGGACTTTTTTTCTTCAAGCTAAATATTTGAAATGTTGTTTTATCTGTATTAATGGCCATTAAATTGTTGTGGGTCCACTTTTCTAATTGGTTAAGAGCCTTTTCCATAGAAAATTTAGATTTTTCTATTTGTGAGGAAGATGTCCACATAATCATGTCATCTGCAAAGTTTAATTAATATTTAGGCCTACTTCCAATTCTAATATTTTTTTTATTTCTCCAGTGGTTTTATTTCCTCCCTATCACCTAATACTAATGCATCATCAATATACTCAAACAATGTATTAATACCATTTTAATTATACATCATCTTCTTTATCTTCTAGAGAGTTTATTGCTTGCTCTATAGTACAAAATTGAATAGCAGAGGAGACACAGCATCAGCCTTAACCCATTATGACTTTCAGAAAAATTGTTAGATTAAAAGTTTCTATTTGTTACTTTTCAAAATAAAATATGGATAGTGTTACAATAGGGTAACATTATAGGTTAAGAAGATAGATTAAGTTATGTAGGTGGGAAATAACACTATGAGGTTTAATAATAAATAGTGATTTTTTCTTACCTCATACATCTATGTTTCTTTAAACACAGCACTGCAGTATCGGCGACACTTTGTCGTCATCGTCAGCTGTTTTCACGACTGTCCTCCTTTTTGCCAGTGAGCAATCGTGACTTGACTTGTCTGTTATATTTATATATTAAATTTTGGAATTTTTAACATTATGAGGTTCAATTAATAATATTATTAATTGAACCTCATAATGTTAAAAATTCCCAAATTTAATATATAACTATGAGGTTTATTTTAATTTATGTTGAGTTGTTTTTGACTTACCTCATACTTCTTAACTCTCTCACAGACTTGAGTTTCTTCACTGCATTTGTGAAGTTCACAACTGACGTCCAACAGTCTCCTGCAGACTGACCTCTGCGCCATCCGATGGCTGATTTGGAAGTTCGTCGGTCAGCCATCAAGATGGCATGGAGGTTAGTCTGCAGGAGAGGAGGTCGTTGGACGTCAGTTGTGAACGTGATACAGCATTGAGAATGTCACAAATGCAGTGAAGAAACTCAAGTCTGCAAGAGAGTTAAGAAGTATGAGGTGAGTCAAAAACAACTGAACATAAATTAAGAAGATAGATATTTAATTTTAAACTATATTATGAATTATAATAAAGGATTCTAAAGTAAGGGATAATTTATATGGGTAGAAAATATTTGAGGAGAAATCATGCAAATGCATTATGACATACTTAAAACTATTTCGGAAAGCTAACTGTAAAATTTCTGAATTTATAAGTATGTCTGGCGCTCTTGGCAAAGAGAGAGAGAGAGAGAAAGTAAGTCCTGTTGGGTGGTGTATTTAAGAATCAAGGTGAAATGTCTCTGGATCATTTATTGGTGTCCCAGAGTCAACATGGGGTGAGTCTGTACCTATACTTAATATTGTTTTAGGGGTTTTAAATGTCAATCATAGTACCATCATTTAAAGTATAATAATAATCAAGTTTTTTTGAGTCTATAGATATCTTCCCTCAATTTAATGTTGATTTGTTCTCAAACATGTTTCGATATATTCTTCTGTATCATCATAAGCTTAGACTCTAAGGTAAGATATCTCTAGACTCAAAAAAACTTGATAAAAAGAACCTCAAAATATTACTTCCTAAAATAAATAATTATAATAATAACTCCTAATTGTTAGAAACATGGAAAGAACTTAAGAGTCAAATATTAGAATGAAAGGCCCCGTGGGAGAACAGTGCCTTTTTATTTACGCACTTTAACAGTACGTAATTGGCATACATATTAATAAAATACTGTATTTAACGTTTTTCAATCTGGGAAAGTTATTATCATATCTTTATTTCCTCGTAAATACGAAAATAAAGTGGGACTATTTCCTGTCATGACCACGAAGATTACAACAGTCGTGGAACTATTTCCTGTCATGACCACGAAGTTTACAACAGTCCTTGCTTCTAACCAGCGATATACCAACGATGAGCACCGATGACCACAGAAACACCACCGATAACCACAGATATACCACCGATGAACAGCGATAAAACACATATGACCACAATGTGTAAACCACATTGTTACATATTTAACCGCGTAAAATAATAAAAAGGATGTTCCCTGGAATTCACCTACGTTAGAGTAATTGATTTAGTTTCCATTCATTGATTTATGTTTGGTTAGCTTTTAGTTTCCTTGCATTTTAAATCTGATTTAATGCGTAACATAAATGACCTCTCCATATTTGTTATTCTATGGAACATTCAACATGTCTGACGGTTAGAACGTAAAATCATATTTCCACTACTTCATTTCATGATAGGTTTCAATATTTTCACGATGGTTAATTCCCAGAGTTAAATGGTATCATCAACACTTCGTAATATTTTAAATTACATCAAAAATGGCATAAGTCGCGTAAGTAAAAAGCTGATCTTGTACAACCCCTCCGAATGAAATAGGTAATGTCTCAAATACATATATCTCTCTCTCTCTCTCTCTGTCTTCCTTTTCTATACAAGTAGGAATAATAAGTTAGTTTATAGTTAGAATTAGATATTCATTTATATACAGAATGTAACATAACTCAACGGCAAAATTTCAGGAATGAGTTCCTCATATGGAGAGAATAAAAAAAGCGTATTACAACATGGGTTCGGAAATAGAAAATTACAGAGTTATTCAAACTTTTATGAATGTTAGTACATGGCAACAAAAATGCAAGGGACTTGTTGGAGCGCTCTGTTCTGTCAGAACAAGAAGAACCACCTATGAAAAATTATAGGAAATTCACATATCACCCTTGGGTACACAATAAATTCCAAAAGATATTTGAGAAGTTTAATATTAAATTAGCACTGAAAAATAACTAGAGTTTAAATAAACTAATAAAAACCAACAAAAATGAAAAAACTGATAAAAATAAAAAGTCAGGAATATATCAAACTGAATGCATGGGTTGTGAAAAGATATATATATATATATATATAGGAAAAACAAAAAGAAACCTAAAAAGAACACATAAGAAATATTAAAAATGGGGAAATAGAAAAATCTGCAGTTGCTGCTCATGTTTGGTCTGAAAAACATAATATAAATTCAGACACTAAATTATTAAAACAGAAAATACAAAAGAGCTGACTATTTGGGAAAAAATCTATATTCAGAAGAACAAAAACAGAGTTATGAATTTTGAAATATCGACAGAGCATGACCTTGTTTGGAGGTTCTTTGGCCAACCACAGGATGGAGCTGACATCGACATCCAGGTTGTGCAACATAATGCAACATAAATCAAACCAGTCTGGACAAGCTGATGATAAAACAGAATTGTTTTGAAACATGTCCAAAAACAAATCAACATTAATATTGAGGTAAGATGAGACTGAAAATAATATTGTTACACCTACACTAGGGCCTAACTGCCATAATAATAAAATTCTATAAAAACAGATGCATATACACAAGACACTTGTTTATTATACCAGAAGATAGGGAATAAATAATCATCTTTAATACACTGATTGAAGTCCCAATCAAAATGTATATCAGAGTTTTATAAATAAAAAACGAGGGTAAAAATTATAATAAAATGATTTCACATCAATATATTTTTCAATCTATGAGGACACACTTACAAAATCTTATATAATATCACAAACAGCTTTGTTAGTTTCAACCTAATGGGACACTCTTACGAAAACTTATATAACCCAAACACATTAAGACAAGTAAAAGAAAAACATCTTATATAATATGACCCTGATAGAACTAGGAATATTACAAAAGATTGGGTAAGAAAATAGGGTTTCCATTAGTTTTTGGGAATGGTGAAAGGTAGAGATGATAATATAAAAAGCGGGGTTTTTGGTAGAAAAAGTCAGAACGGGCTGGAGGACCATGGGGTCCTCCAGGTGGAGGAGGTAGCTCTACATGGGTAAGATGCAATTTTTTATACTATTTTCACTCTAAAAAGTTAATGGTTTTTTAAATGGTCATTTTCAAACATAAATTTAATTAAAGGACCAAATGGTCCAGAGAACTTAGAATAATTTTATTGGTTGTTGAGAATGCATGAAATTAAGAAGATCTAAGGGTCAAATAACTTACAATAATGACCAAAGTTGATTGTTTTTAAATGGTTTTCTCTCTCTGAGTTTTATCTAGTTTTTAGTCTTTTCGGCGCTTTCCAATATGGCGATTTTAGCTGGCTTTAATAAGTTGTTTTATATGTTTTTGTTTTAATATTTCTTTATATTTTGTTTTATTCAAATAAATAATGTTGCTTTATTGTTTACTGTGTTTTCTATGTGAGGTGTAAACACCAAAACCAAGGTCAACCGCTCGGGCCAAAGATCACTTAAAACATAAAGATTCTTTTTACGCTGCATTACGGCTGGGCTTAACTTCCAGCATAACAAATATAATTAAAATAACCTCAAAATATCACTTCCTAAAATTAAATATTAACTCTGTAATTACCAATTTCCGGACCCATGTTGCAATACACTTTTTTTTTATTTCTCTCCATATGAGGAACTCATTCCTGAAATTTTGCCGTTGAGTTATGTTACACCTTGTATATATTGATGTAATTATTTTAAGAGTCAAAATATAAGTTATATCAAGTTATTTATTTACGTAGGTATCGGCTACCCTTTAATATAGAAGTTTTCCTATTTTTAGCTCGGCAGAACTCCAAGAGAGTATGTAATTAAATGCTACCTAGACCTCCAAAGAATTCCCTTAACATTCCATCTTAAGCCCTTTGGTGGAAACTGTGCAATTGTAACACTATTAATAATACAAGAGTCTACTATAAATTGATGTCTGGATTCACAAATGAATGTTAAAATTTAATAAACTGTTTTATCACAGAATCTAACAAAACTTCTGTTTCATCTACAAATGTTTAACACATCTTTACTTAAACAATGTGTTATATTCAGTGCTAAATTAACATCCTCTTTCCTTTATGCAAATGTTTAACACATTGTTATGAATTGGATAATGATGTATCTGAAGCAGATTTGTTTTGTTTGTATAATTATGCTATTGGTAACAAGTGGCACATCACTTATTAGTAGCAGTTTAATTGTATTATATATTAAGTTATGTAGATAGGAAATAACACTATGAGGTTCTTTAATATTGTTTATTTTTTATTATTTCACTCACCTCATACTTCACGTATGAAGTATGAGGTGAGTGAAATAATAAAAAATAAACAATGTATTATATATACTTGCATTAACCAAATTCTGGTTATGTTAGGTCAGATGGTAACACACCTATCTGTTGATCTGCAGATCAGAATTTGAATCCTAGTGGAGTATGTTTTTTTCATTTTCAGCCATTAAAGGCACCTTGTATGAATTGTAATTACTAGATTAAGTAAGTAATCTATCGCATGGCCGAGCAGTTTAAGGCATGATACCTTGGTACAAAGTGCAGGGCTTGAGCTTGTTCGAATCTTTGTGGGAGAAGAAAAATCTTCTCATGGAATTTTGGCCAGTATGGTTTTTATGCCCACCCAGTACTGTGAGGAATTTGGATAGCTACAATAAATAACATAGCTTTACCTTCTCAAGAAGAAGAGGATATCAATGATTACATAAAATATATATGTGAATTTCAAAAGAAAAATAAGTAAAAAAATAAGAAATGTTTAAAAGGAGATCTACAGAAGACATCTTCAAGGCTTTAATAATGATGAAATTATACTGAAAAAATACTTCAGATTTTCACCTGTGCACTTTTATCATGTTTTGAATATATATCACCACCACCATCATGTTACTTGTATGTATATTTAATTAATGTTGGGAAGTAAACATTATGAGGTATAATCATTAAAAATCATCGGAGAACATATTGTTTAAATAACTCACCTCATAGGATTCATGCTTCCATGATATCGCGATTTCAAACATAATCATGTTCATCGTCAGCCATAACTCCGACTGTTGAAATTCTTCGGCCGTCAACTATTCTATTGTCGACAATAGAATAGTTGACGGCCGAAGAATTTCAACAGTCGGAATGGCTGACGATGAACATGATTATGTTTGAAATCACGATATCATGGAAGCATGAATCCTATGAGGTGAGTTATTTAAACAATATGTTCTCCGATGATTTTTACTTGTATGTAGTTTGAATTTTATATGTTTTTTTCTGAAATTTTGGTGTGTATGACTTATTTGATGGATATATAAACAATAAAATACTGTAGATCTACATGTAATTAATTAATTTTCTTGAAACTATCCCAAGCATAAGGATTAATTACTTTTCATTAATATCATAAAAGATATGACTGTTATTAACCACTTACGTGAAGTATCCTAATACACTACACTTGCAAACAGCATAAGTCTGAGATTTAACAACGACAGAATCTTCGGTCTCACAATTATCTGTTTCCCAGTTACTGTTAGCTTTCTGCCAAGTTGCACACTGCAAAAAACAATATTCTTCATTATTGTTACATTGTAATAAGAAAGTGGAGTAACACTGCGAGGTAAATTTAATAAAATTCTATTGGAAAAATATATTTTTTAAAGCCAGTGGCATAATGAGGCAAATTAACAGAATATAAGTATGAATTGATAATTAAACTAATATTGAGAACCTAAAGCTATTACTATTATAGAAATAAATAAATTAATGAACACAATTAAATTATTGTAAATCAATGGTAAAGAGAAAAATTTTTGCCTGAACCGGGAATTGAACCCTCAACCTTTAGCTTTCCGTGCTAATGCTCTGTCCACTGAGCTAATTCAGGCTTCATTCCTATCCAAGCAGAAATCCTTCCTTTACCTTACACTACTGGTCCCACATTCAATTGCAATGAAACATCATTCACAAATACACAATAAATGGCTCCTACCCGAAGAAGACACTATAGCTGTGTGGAGTCCCTTCATGTCTTCTTCAGGTAGAAGCCCATTCATTGTGTATTTGTGAATGACGATTCTTTGCAACTGAATGTGGGACCAGTAGAGTAAGGTAAAGGAAGGATTTCTGCTTGGATGGGAATGAAGCCTGAATTAGCTCAGTGGACAGAGCATTAGCACGGAGAGCTAAAGGTTCAGGGTTCAATTCCCGGTTCAGGCACACATTTTTCTCTTTACCATTGATTTACATGAATTGATAATATTTACAATTAAATTAAAGTTGGAAAGTAAATAGTATGAGGTAATATATTAAAAATTGTGAAATTGAAAAATTTTCAATTGCAACACATAGTCTACTAGAGCATCACAAAATTGGAGGAGAAACAAAACTTTTAAAACAATTGGATAAACCTTTGGAATTGACAGTATAGGAGAAGATATATATTCAGAAGAATAAATATAGATCGATGAACTTTGATATTCCCAACGAACAAAATTTAATTTCAAAGATTATAAACTCAATCATAGATGGCAGCTCAGAAGATGTTGACAGCTGAAAAATTTCATCAGTTGGAGTTGTGACTGAAGATGAACGGAATCCCTTTTGAAATACACAAAATTTATGAGGTGAGTTACTAAAATATACTCTGACCAATGTTAAATTAATTGATAATTTCATACATCACCTCATAAAATAAGCTTCTCTCACCTGACAAGTTACAAAAAGCTTCATTTTCATCATCAGCTATACTTTGACTGTATGAATTGACTCATTAATGCCAGTTTTTTCTTGCCACCTAGTAGGGGTTGAATGAACTTAGAGATCCATGAATTTTGAAGTTCCTAGCAAGGATAATCTGATTCTAAGTTCATTCAATCCCTACCAGGTGGCATGAGAAAAGCTGGGTTAATGGTTCAATTCAAAAAGTCAAGAGTTTAACTGATGATGAATATGAAACCTGTTCATCATCATTCTTCAATATGTGTATTCAGCCGTAGCTGATGACACGAGTCCATTGCATATTTATGCTATAAGTTGTAATGGGGCTGCATTCGAACATGCAGCTTATGTGGACATTCAAGGTGAGTGTCCACGAGGTTAAAAGAAAGAGATATAGGAAACACACAAATGAACCCTTCGGCCTCGAATACTCTAATACCATCATGGTCGAAGAAAACAAGAGGTCAGGCAAGGGAGACTGGATAGGAAAGTAAAAAGAGGGATCTGGTACTAGAAAAGGAAGAAATAACAGATCGGTAAAGATAAAAGAAAGGAGCAAAACACAAGTAAGTGGAAGCAATGTTTTGCTCAGCTTGGGCACCTTGTGGTCGCCATCCACATATCCCCTACATGGGGACCCCTGATGAGATATGAAGCATGTTAAAACTAAAGAAATATATTTTATAGGGTGAGGTGTGAAATTTCCAATTCATATTTACATTTCATTGGGACTATATTGCTCACTTTACAAGATAAACATTTTCACCCGGGCATATTTTGAATATTATATTATTTTTGGTCTGGACATCTTACCTCAATATTAATGTTGATTTGTTCTTGGACATGTTTCAAAACAATTCTGTTTTATCATCAGCTTTCCCAGACTGGTTTTATTTATGTTGCATTATGTTGCACCACCTGGATGTCGATGTCAGCTCCATCCTGTGGTTGGCATGGGTTGTGAAAAGATATATATAGGGAAAACAAAAAGAAACCTAAAAATTAGAACCAAAGAACACATAAGAAATATTAAAAATGGAGAAATTGAAAAATCTGCAGTTGCTGCTCATGTTTGGTCTGAAAAACATAATATAAATTCAGACACTAAATTATTAAAACAGTTAGAAAATACAAAAGAGCTGACTATTTCGGAAAAAAATTATATTCAGAAGAACAGAAACAGAGTTATGAATTTTGATATTCCGATGGAGGGTGACCTTGTTTGGAGGTTCTTTGGCCAACCACAGGATGGAGCTGACATCGACATCCAGGTGGTGCAACATAATGCAACATAAATAAAACCAGTCTGGGAAAGCTGATGATAAAACAGAATTGTTTTGAAACATGTCCAAGAACAAATCAACATTAATATTGAGGTAAGATGTCCAGACCAAAAATAATATAATTAAAATAACCTCAAAATATAACTTCCTAAAATTAAATATATTTTGAATATTTAGACATTTTAAGTCTGAGGAGAATTTTTATCCATACATTTGTTTATGAAGTACAGAACCACATGTAATACTTTTTCTATCTTAATAAAATATTCAAATATGTAAGAAAGAGACTAAATCAGAAATATTACATGACATATATCAATTGAATTTATCATCACTTTTCATGCAAAAAAGAAAGTTTTATTTCACTTTTTATACATATTAACTCCTTTTATCTAAATTAACGAAAATATTGTGCTTTAGTTGGGGATTTTTGGAAAATTTAATATTAATTTAGTACCAAAGAATGATTATAGTTTAAATAAATTAATAAAAATTAAAAGATTGATGATGGTAAAAAATCAGGAATATATCAAATAAAATGTAAAGACTGTGATAAGGTAAACATTGGGAAAACAAAAAGAAATTTAACCATTAGAACTAAAGCACACATAAGGAATGTAAAAGAAAGGGGAAGTAGAAAAATCTGCAGTGGCTGCTAAGGTTCAGCAGAAAAACACAAAATAGATGTAAACACAAAATTATTAAAACAGTTAGAAAACAAAAATGAACTCACAACATGGGAAAAAATCGATATATAAAAGAACAAGAAAAGAATTATAAACTTTGAAATTCCCGCAGAAAGGAACCTCATTAGTAAATTCATTGGACCAGAGGCAAAGAGAGCAGGAATCAAGAATCAGGGCTGACAACATGAGAAAATTCAGTCTGTAATCGCTGACGATGGTGCTAAGAAGCTTTGAAACATATTATATTTGAAGAGAAAAATTTTCGCCTAGAAACATATGTTCGACAAAAACAACTCTAAGAGGTAAGAATGAACAGACAAAATGTTTTAATTATTAAACAAATAAATCTCTTAATGTTACTTCCTATTGTATTAAAAAAAAAAAAAAGAGAGAGAGATCTCTAAAATTATGAAAAATTAGTAATATAGACTTAATTTCTCTGTGTAATAAAAAGAAGTAAAGAGAAATAACTCATTATCATCTAAAGTGATGAGTATGTTTCATAATGTACTTCAGAGTAACAATTTTGGGATTCGTGGTAAGTAAAGAGTTTAACTCAATTGGAGATATATAAAAATGAATGTATATCTGTCTATCCGTTTGTCCTTTATGCACTGCCATCAATTCATCCGATTGTGAAGGAGCTTTTTGCGAAATGTTCAGGATTTTCCCGGAAGGGTTTTAGGATATAAGAGAGTTATAATACTCAATCCCTTCACCCTTAAAAATCACCCTTTATAGAGAAAAATGTGTTTTTCAGTACTTTTTGGACACTTAAATGGCTTATTCTGCCTAAATCATAATATTTACACCAAATTAATGTACACAGAGTTGAATATCTCAAAAAATCGACAAAAAAGTCCGTGACAGCATATGTCTATCTTTTACAGAGAACTCACAATAACCATTTTTATCTTTCAGCTCATTCATGCTAAGAAGATCGGGATGACTAGATTCCCGGGCAATGCCAGGTAATCAACGGGGTATCCAAAAATAATTACAATATAAATTTATAATTATTTTTCTTTTTAGTTATTTAGGCATTGCAATAGATGGTAAAGAGAAGAATGTTTGCCTGAACCAGGAATCGAACCCCGAACCTTTAGCTTTCCGTGCTAATGCTCTGACCACTAAGCTAATCCAGGCTTCATTCCCATCCAAGCAGAAATCCTTCCTTTACCTTACTCTACTGGTCCAACATTCAATTGCAATGAATCATCAATCACAAATACACAATGAATGGCTTCTACCTGAAGAAGACATGAAGGGACTCCACACAGCTATAGCATTATTTATTAAATTAATATTGAGAAGCTAAAGCTATTACTATGATAGAAATAAGTAAATTAATGAACACAATTAAATTATTGTAAATCAATGGTAAAGAGAAAAATGAAGTCTGGATTAGCTCAGTGGTCAGAGCATGTTTCGCGCGCGCGTCTGTTAAGCCCCTGCGTATTGGTAGCGTAGTTCCCTATTGTTTAAGTTGACTTAGGCCCGAGCGGTTGGCCTTGATTTTGGAGTAGGAGTTCTACAACTAAACATAATAAACCATAGTAAACGAAAAATAATATTATTTATTAAAATAAATACCAAACAGAACGAAAATCAACTCAAAAAAACACTGTTATTAAGGTCAGCTGAAATCGCCACATTGTCAAACGTCAAAAATATTCTGTTACTAAAATGCTAATAGTTAGAGAGATATCCATTATTTTAAAATATTCAATCTTGTTTCATATTCTAAGTTACTCGGACCATTTGGTCCCTATTTGATTCTAAGTATTAAAATGACCAAAGACATGACAGACGACAATACGTTACCCATGTAGACGCCACCGGCCCGCTGGGCCCTCCTGAGGGGACCGCACTCAGTCCCGCTGCTGTCCCTTCCCCAGTCCAGACACTCTTCTTTATACATATCGAAAAATCAGATAATCTATCATACCAGTCCCAGCTATCATGATGTCATCTTTAGTAACAATTCCACATCTAAGGTCAGGATGATGCAACTTGGATTTGACAAGGCATCACCATCCCTACTTTGACCCTAGATAACGACTGTTTGGTTATTATGAAATGTTTAACAATTGATTACAAATTTCTAAACTACAAGTTTTTCTTAACAAGAATTATTAACTATATTAATATGGGTATATTATTAAATGTCCATCTTTTGTCTTTATTTTTTATGATATCTGTAATTAGGCCCTTTTGTATTTGTAATATTCCCCCCCCTAAATAAGACTGTAGGGTTGAAAAACCGAAAGTCTTTTTTCCTTACAGGATATCTCTCACCTCTCGGGGGTTGGTCCTGACATTTATCTTTCAACTTAGCTTTATGTGGGAGTGGAACTGACGTCGTCAATTGGCGATTCCATCTGTCCTGGAAGTATTTTGTTCTCATCCTAAGAGGTTAGATCGTCTTGTAAATTGCCCCGAATACCTTTAATTGCGTCGAAATATCGCAAGATCCGTTTACTTAGTGAGAACACCATACTTCAAAAAAAAAAAAAAAAATCACAATATAGCAAGCCAACATGCGGCTTTGATACAATATGTTTCAGCATTGTTTCAGAGAAAAAAAAAAATGTTTATTTGCTGAAAAAAACAAAAATATTGACCAAAAAAAAATTCTTCTTGTCTTCATTCTTCTTCCTTATTTAAACCTTCTGTGGTTTCTTTTGGAACCGACGCACTTACACTGTTATCCAATATCCGACGCACTTTATCACATTTCATTACTTTTGTTATGTACGTCGACGTTTTCCCCTTTTTTTTTTTTTTTTTTTGTTATTCACTCTGACAGTTCTATTCCGTGAACCGGATCATTGATAAAAAATTATAAAACTGTGGTGTCTGTTGTGGCCAGCTTGGAGGTCAGGTTTCGTGTCTGCTCACCGCGATGGAGGATGCGATGTCCTAATGCTCGAGTTCGTTGTTCAGTTTCAGCTGCCGTTGGTCCAGGTAGGCCCCTTTTTTTTTGTTGTCATGCCTAGTTTCTTTAACCAAAACCCAGTTAGGTCCAAGGAGAACTTGTGAAAGGGTTGATAGGAATCAATCTTGACGTGGAGTTTGTTTTCCTGACTCTTCTATAGGGAACAAAATTGGGCTGAAGGAGGTTAGGCCAAGGTTGGCGTTGGAGAAAGTCGTTATTATTTTTATAATGGCCTGGGTTTGGTTTTTTTACTGCTAATGAGGTGTTTTGTCTCAGCTGGTTGCGAGTCTGGACATTCATCCATCTCATGCTCCGCCACGAGATGTGTGTTGATCCTGGCAGCTACCCTGCGTCATTAGATGTACAGGGTGTGGTTGGTCCGTGCAGCGTTATGCTGCCCTCGTCCTCAGATGTATAGGGTGCTCCGTGAGTCTGGCCATCTTAATCTGCCTCCCATCATGTGGTGTCGTGGTGGTGGCCGCAGTCCAAGCGTGAAGCTGCAATCTTATGCATATGGCATTAAAACTTGGGAGGATAACTATAACATTGATTATGGGTTTGGTGCTATCCCGTACCACATGGGTCCGCATCCCCCCCTATCACCCTTGGTCATTTTAATTTAACTTTATTGCTTAGAGGCTTCATTTTCAGCCATCATATCTCTGATACTATATTGTATTCGATGTTCTGGCTTTAGATTTCTTTGTTATCTACATGTATCGTTTAGTTTGGTGCACCCATGTTCCTATTTGTCCCTTATAGCTAGCCTCAAGTTGCAAAGGAAATGCTCTTATGTTTTTGGTCTTATGATTTCTCATGAATCATTTATGCCCTTATTGCAATTCAGGTTTTACTAGGTTCAAAAATTGTCAGTATCTCCCTGTATTTTACCGCTGGATTTCACTTTCCATTGCTTGGATAAAATTTCAATTTTGCCTTTCCTACTCTAGAGCCCTGGGTTCGACCGAGTGTGCTCGCCTACACATAATTTCGCTAGGGCTTTAAGATGTAAATACTTCTTAGTACGATTATGTAACCTGAATTCCGTATCATCATTCCCTCGTGAGGTCCTGATTGTGAGAGCATTTCCTTTCTTTAATCCGGGATGCGTCTTGCATCTTAACTTCTCGCTTCTAATACATCTGTCGATATCCCTTGTTACAGCCCACAGAGTTAACTTAATAAAAATGCGTCTTAAATACTCTCGTTTCTAATTTGTCTGTCGAGTTCTAGTGTGACATCCTACCAGTTAACCTAAACAAAAATGTCTTATGGTGTTGTTTCCTTAAGTCCTTCCGAATTCGTTCGGCAACACTTCCTTACGCCCTTCCTGATTCGTTCGCAATATCTCATCTGGTTTCTTGAATTTCTGCATTTAATTTTCTTTTCATAACTCCCGATTATGCGTGGACTTTATTCCGTGTCTTGGGTCCCCATGTTACCTATGGGTTTAACCTCTCCCTTTTTATTTCTTATCCTTTGGTTTCCCTTTAATTTCCATTTTCGTCTTTGAGTTAATTCCTGATCTCACACGTGTAGACTTATTCCCTATCTTACTTATGGTTTTAACCTCTAAGTTCATGTCCAACCCTATGGGTTTAACTTCTACTTTCTTGTATTACCCTATGTGTTCAACCTCTAATTCCGTGTACAACCCTATGTGTTTAACTTCTAATTTTTATGTACTTTCTTAAGTGTTTATCTTTTAATTTCTTGTATTACCTTGTGTGTTTAATCCCTAATTTCCTTAATTTCCGGTAATAATCCCACTTCTTGTATTACTTATGCATTTAACCTCTCTTTGTGTGTAATATTCCCACTTCCTTGTATTACTTATGTGTTTAACCTCTCTTCCTACTTTCTTGTATTACTTATGTGTTTAACCTCTCTTCCTACTTTCTTGTATTACTTATGTTTAACCTCTCTTCCTACTTTCTTGTATTACTTATGTGTTTAACCTCTCTTCTTACTTTCTTGTATTACTTATGTGTTTAATTTCTCATTTACACGCACCCCTATGTGTTTAACCTCTAATTTTCTGTAGTACCTTATGTGTTTAACCTCTATTGTATGTAATATTCCTACTTAGGTCAATCTGTCTCTCTTGGCTCTACTCGTCGTTCGCACAATCGTAATATCTGTGTTTCCCTTAGTATTTCCATCTAGTATCTCAACGTTTCTGACATCCCTGTCTATTATTCATTGTTTCCTCGTTAGGACCATGTTCTATGTGTGCGTACGGCTTTCTTATTGCGGTTTCCTTTCCTGCTTTTCTCTAACCACCGGTGGCCTCTTTTTTGTTTCCCTGGCATCATTATTTTGTATTTTCTTAGAAAGCCTGTTGGTGCCTCAACGTCCGCTACTGCGTCCAGAAGGGAATTAAATCCTATCCTCCCAGACGGGGTCCGTCTCTTGCTCACCTCACTTCCTAACTTCGGGTTTATTAGAAACTCTGTTGGTTCTCAACGTCCGCTACTGCGTCCAGAAGGGAATTAAATCCTATCCTCCCAGACGGGGTCCGTCTCTTGCTAACCTCAGTCCCTAATCCCGGCTATGTATCCTTGGGGTGGGTTAGCCAATTCACCTTGCACGACCATGAAGACCAAGAATGGGCTCGACCTCCGACAACGGTGACTCGGTTATCCCTTGCACGACCACGAAGTGGAGGCCGGGATGCTCCCATCTTCGTCAACAGTGACTCGGTTCCTTCCTAACCCCACCCCTCTCATCTTCGCGATTCCTGTCTCGCTATTTATCCTGTCGGGTGAGCCAGCGAATTCACCTTGCACGACCATGAAGACCAGGAATGGGCTCGACCTCCAACAACGGTGACTCGGTTATCCCTTGCACGACCACGAAGTGGAGCCCGGGATGCTCCCATCCTCATCAACAGTGACTCGGTTCCTTCCTGATACCCCTCTCATCCTGCTGCCTCAGGACATTAACCTTAGGGAGAGCCTTTTTGAACTCATGGACGCCGCCTCATCGGAAAAGTGGATTTTATCCTAATCTTTTTGATGGGGTTCCTCTATCGCCCTCATCTCTTCCTAAACCCGGGTATCATGACAGTTTTCCGTGGGTCTCCTTGCCCGTAATTGTATTGTGCTTTCATTTGTTTCTATGTTTCCTTGTTTCCTCTTAATTTCCTTTATTGTTAATTCCCCGATGCCTATCCTTCCCTAAACAACGATGTTCCATATGGTCCCTAACGTCAGTGCCAAGCCGGCAAGGTTTTATGGCCAGTGCCCCAAGATCATTTTGGAGATCTCTGTCTCTAGATCATGTCATAACGGGGGTGCCCCACCTTCCGACTTGCACCTGCCTAGCTTGTTGGCGAAGTGTTCAGGCAACTCGCCAAATTTTCGAGGCCAAAACCTCTCCAAAAGGGTCCTTAGTCCTTCCCAACTTGTATCCCTGTGTGCGACTATATAAAAGTGTCATCTCTGTGTGTATATTTCTCATGTTACCTAGCCTAGATTGACCTAAGTTGTAGCCTATCCTTCTATCATCCCTCGTAGGCCTAAATATGAAGAGTCTTAAGCGATCTAGTTTTCATCTATTATCGTAATATGTCATATCCCATGTGTATGTGTGTCTACTACTCGACTGGTCACTAGTCCGAACTGACATGGAACAAGGCTCGCAGTACAAGAAGGTCTAGGCGCCATTAGGCCCTCCAAACTTTACGAAGCCAGTCCATCTCAGCAGGGTCCATTGCCTGCAGAGTGTATTATTTGTTGTGTCATATTTAGTAATAGTACATTGTGTATCCTCTGGGTTCCAATTTTGAAATTCCACTTCTACTAGATCGGATAAAACACCTCGCAGATTGCCAAGTATCCTGAACTTCGCTTTTTATATTTTAGTTGCATCATTCACTGCATTGTAATTCCTACTAAGTTTCCATGCCCCTCTGCCGTTCCCTTTCATTTTATGCATAAACATAAGTATTATTTTTGGTAGTTCGCTCTTATTTCATTATTATTATTATTATTCTTATTATTGTTATTATTAATTTCCTGTGAATTATTATTAGTATTAGTCTTAATATTATTATTATTATCGTTATTATTATTATTATTTACTTTCCTGGTGGTTTATATTTATTATGTTTTTTACTAAGGTTCATGGTCTTCGTTAATATTAATAGTTTTATTTCTCTCGTGGATATCATAACTAGTCTCTAGTATCCTATCCTTGAGGGTTATTCGTCGATGTCTGTTTGTCAAGTATCCTAATTTTCACCCCCAGAAAAAAACATGATACAGCCGAAAGAAAAATATTTCTGGGAATAAGTCTACCCTTCCTTTATTACTTCTGTAAGCATCAGTCTATCCTTCTGTTATCATTTCTGTAAGCATCTTGTTTCTACCTCCCCTCCGTAATCCTCACTAGCGGAGCTCTATGATTATGCCCAATCTCCATTCCCCTTTCCTATTCGAGCACTCTCTTATTTATTTCAGAATTTCTATTCTTTGTTTCCGAAACCTTAATCTGAATTACGGATCAAGCGAGTCCTCCCTTAATTGCGCTAGCCTCCTTGACTTTACTTTTGATTCACTTGACTCGTGATTTAGAAACGTCTCACATTGTAGTCGAAATTTCCACACAATGCGCCCGCCGGCATTGTTGTAAATCTCTCAACACCGCATGAGAGGTTGATAAACAATTATTTTAAGTTATTATTTAACCTGAAGTTCGGTCGTCTTCCTTTCCATGAGTCTAATGTTATTTCCCTTTTGGGGAGGCGGGTGGTCCCTACTTGGTATTATCTTGCGCTAAATTTCCATTCCCCGCTTTGTTCGATTTCTCTATAATTCCCCCTACGGTTCCATGCCTCTTTCTCATTCTCTTGGTTTGGAAACTAGAATCTACATCCCTAATTAGGTGCGTTTTTATTTTTGATTGTGTTAATTCTCCATTCCCCTCTATGCTCGAGTTCTCGTTTATTTCTCCTAAGTCTTCATGCCCTTTGTTCATTTTCTCGGTTTTCAACTCTAACATCCCTTTGATTGCCTATATATGCCACTTTTATCTGGTGTTAATGTCATGGGTCTTTATTTAAGGTACGTTTTCAGATGTCTAGAAAAAAAATTTATTTCCCTGTAAATGCACCTAATATAAATTTTGTTCACATTCCTCATGCAGTCGGTTTTGGAGTCCTTATCTGTGTGGTTAATCTAACTATCACCAAAATAAACACATTCCAGAGCTTTGCTGAACTTTACAGATATGTGACCTCCTAAGACACCTAGTGCCCGTAGGAATGACGTGTCTCAAAATAAAATATCTCCCAAGATAGCGATTTTCCAATTTTCCACGCTGGTAAGTTCATATTTATATTATTCCGAAACTCCTATATTCTTGAACTTCCTTAATATTATTATTATTATGTGTCATCCTTTTTCTTCCATTACCTTTTATTATGAACGTATGATTTGTACCCGACTTCGTGTGTTGTTTATTATTTTAGTGTGTGTTCTATTATTATTAATTTTAAATCACTCAGTTAGTGGTTCTCCCTGTCTTTATTTGGCTCATGCCCTGTCTTGTTAATGTCGCACGGTAGGCGGTAGTAACTTTAATCGGTTTTAAAATTTCTTTGATATTTTTAGTATGAATATTTATATCTACTAGCATAGTGGTTAAAGTACCGCGCTACAAGCCGAAAGTTGGGGGTTCAAGCCCCGGTGTGTTTTTAGGATTGTTAACCTGATCTAGACCTTCTGGCGGCACTATGGCCCTGGGATTAATTCAGCCTCTAACTGAAATAAGTACCAGATTCTTGTTCTGGGCAAAGGGCGGCCGTCACGCGGGGCTGATAACCCGGCTGACATTAAGTGCCGATTGTCTAGAAATATTGGGAGCCCTAACATTTCCGTTACCTCAAAATCTCCGGTAGGGTGTGATATGTTACTTTAAATGTTACTTTATTTTTTCACTGTTATTACTTTATGTACAAATCCTCTGAATTTTACGTTTTCCAACTCCCTAACTATTTTTCCTGCTAGTTTTCGGTTATTCTTTTTGTAATTAAATATTTATAGTCTTATTATTAGAATAATTGTTAATTTATTTTCCCAATATAAATCATTCATTTCTTTTCAAATTATGATGCGGTTCCTTGAGCCTCACGTGGGCCAAGATTAATTACCAGTGTGGATGCATGAGTTGCAGCATGGGGACTTAAATATCAATCGATTTATTCTCCTTGTATTTTGTCGATAATATTTTTGATTATTAGCCTGAATATAAGTAGAATTTTATTTGATTGAAGTGGATAAAGTTAGTTTCCGACGGGGTGGCTGTAATGTTTAATATAGACTCCGTTAGAAGGCTCTGTAGTCATCGTGGCCATTTTGAAGAACAAAACACAAATATAATAGACGTTAGCCAACTTCCTAGTTCTTTATCCAAAAAAAAACTACCTAGTTAATAAACCATAAATTAATTTTTCGTATCCCATCTCTATCCAGATATCCAAGATCGCGTTTTACGTGAATATAAATATATAAAAAAAATGAATGTTTACCTAGTGCAAACGTGGTATGAGTGCATTAGTGGCGTAAGTTTAAGATGTTTCCGCCATCTTGTCTGCTTAAATCTATTACCCTTTTCCAAAAATATATATAAAGTTCAATATAACAAAAATTTCCCATCTAGTGGCGTGTAAAGCAACCTATGATCCCTTGGGCTTATCTCTCGTGGTGATGCTTTCAGAAATGATTTATGTATACATGTGATCGTGCCACGTCTTACCGATAGATGAAATAATAAAATATTGGCCGGGTGGGAGTACACAAGCTTTTTTTTTTCCTACCCACTTTAAGAGTATCTAATTACAATAAATATTAATAAAATACTAGGCCGGGTGGGAGAACACAAGCTTTTTTTCTACCCACTTTAAGAGTATCTAATTACAATAAATATTAATAAAACACTATATTAAACGTATTTAGCTAAGAGATGTAATTATCACTTCATTATTTTACTTGTAAATATGAAAATAAAGTGGAACTATTTCCTGTCATGACCACATAAGTTAGGGACTATGTCCTGTCATGACCACATAGGTTATAAGAGTCCTTACTTCTAACCAGCGATAAACTAACAATTTTCAAACTTTTAACCAGCGATATACCACAAATGAGCACAATGTGTACATTTAATCATGGGATTCATATCTATGTACCATATCTATGGTTTCAAAAAATCAGGTCCGGACTTATCCTTTACTTATTTAACCGCGTAAAATAATAAAAAGGACGTTCCCTGGATTTCACCTACGTTAGAGTAATTGATTTGTTACAGTAATTGATTTAGGTTTGGTTAGCTTTTAGGTTCCTTGCGTTTTAAATGTGATTTGATATGTAAAATAAATTACATCTTCATATTTGTTACTCTATGAAAAATTCAAAATGTCGGACGATTACCATGTTAAATCATATTTCCACTACTTCATTTCGTGTTAATTATACATATTTAAACAGCGGTTACATCTCTTAGCAAAACTGATTCATTAACACATTACAATACTTTAAATTACATGAAAAATGGCACAAGTCGCGTAAGTAAAAAGCTTGTCTTGTACAACCCCACCAAATACTATATTAAACGTATTTAGCTAAGAGATGTAATTATCACTTCATTATTTTACTTGTTCTTACTTACTTACTTACTCACTGGCACTATCGAACCCGTAGGTTCATGGCCGCACGGACTATGAAAATAAAGTGGAACTATTTCCTGTCATGTCCCCATAAGTTATAAGAGTCCTTACTTCTAACCAGCGAGAAACTAACAATTTTCAACTTTTAACCAACGATATACCACAAATGAGCACAATGTGTATATTTAATCATGGGATTCATTTCTATGTACCATATCTATGGTTTTCACAACGGACTTATCCTTTACTTATTTAACCGCGTAAAATAATAAAAAGGACGTTCCCTGGATTTTACCTACGTTAGAGTAATTTATTTGTTACAGTAATTGATTTAGGCTTGGCTAGTTTTTAGGTTCCCTGCGTTTTAAATGTGATTTGATACGTGAAATAAATTACATCTCCATTTTTGTTACTCTATGAAAAATTCAAAATGTCGGGCGATACCATGTTAAATCATATTTCCACTACTTCATTTCGTGTTAATTATACATATTTAAACAGCGGTTACATCTCTTGGCAAAACTGATTCATTAACACATTACAATACTTTAAATTACATCAAAAATGGCACAAGTTGCGTAAGTAAAAAGCTTGTCTTGTACCACCCTACCAAAACATTGTCATTATACACAATTATTAGCATTGGATGAGATATTGCCACACAACAACCTAAAATTATAACACTCTACAAAAAGAAATATCATAACCTAGGTTAACAACAACAAAACAAAAAACAAAAAAATATCCTCTACCTGAAACAACACCAATTTAATTCATACACCTTAGGTGTATCAAAAAATCAAGTTCTAATATGAACATAACATATAATATAGAAAAAAATTAATGTACATATAAATATCTCCCAAAAAAAAATAACACCAAAAAAAATTGTCAACAACACCAAAATTGTCGTATATATTATGAAAGTATGTTTTACCCATTGAAAAAACTTAATTATGCCCAGAAAAAAATAACATATTTGTTGAAAAATATCAATACCAAAAATATAACCTAAAACACGATATATCCAAAATTTTCCATTGTTTATAAGCCCAAATATTACATCCAAAAAAATATAACCTAAAGCCAGTTAAATAATAATGTCCCAAAGTTGAATATTTTCTGGTTTCTCTCTGTTTTTTAAAAGACGTAGTTTATTCAATGTGACTCTTCTCTTCCCAATTGAAAAAAACATATACATTTTTACTGTGCACGAATTGAAGGTTAATTTGTGGTCTAAGGTTCGTTTCTTCATTCGTGAATATAATAATAAAACATTATTTTCACGAATATCCCATCGCCAGCCACCAGAATGTCCCTCAGGTAGCTCAATCAGTAGAGCACTTGGTCTAGAGAACCAAGGGTCCCGGGTTCAAGTCCCGGTCTGAGCGTATAATTTTTCTCTTCAAATATGATTTATCCATCATTGAGATGTACGAAATCAATAATAATAACATGGAAAAAGCCGTATTGGCTGTAATGTATAATTCCCAAATATGTCTTCTTAATAAAGGAGCCGTCATTTGCAAGATAGAAGCATGGCTTCATAGCATTTGGTGGACGGGAATTACAATGTATATAGAGAAAGATTTGCGTTTAGATCGGTACTTGCTCAGGTAGCTCAATCAGTAGAGCACTTGGTCTAGAGAACCAAGGGTCCCGGGTTCAAGTCCCGGTCTGAGCGTATAATTTTTCTCTTCAAATATGATTTATCCATCATTGAGATGTACGAAATCAATAATAATAACATGGAAAAAGCCGTATTGGCTGTAATGTATAATTCCCAAATATGTCTTCTTAATAAAGGAGCCGTCATTTGCAAGATAGAAGCATGGCTTCATAGCATTTGGTGGACGGGAATTACAATGTATATAGAGAAAGATTTGCGTTTAGATCGGTACTTGCTCAGGTAGCTCAATCAGTAGAGCACTTGGTCTAGAGAACCAAGGGTCCCGGGTTCAAGTCCCGGTCTGAGCGTATAATTTTTCTCTTCAAATATGATTTATCCATCATTGAGATGTACGAAATCAATAATAATAATAAACCATAGTAAACGAAAAATAACATTATTTATTAAAATAAATACCAAACAGAACAAAAATCAACTCAAAAAAACACTGTTATTAAGGTCAGCTGAAATCGCCACATTGTCAAACGTCAAAAATATTCTGTTACTAAAATGCTAATAGTTAGAGAGATATCCATTATTTTAAAATATTCAATTTTGTTTCATATTCTAAGTTACTCGGACCCCTTTGGTCCCGTATTTGATTCTAAGTATTAAAATGACCAAAGACATGACAGACGACAATACGTTACCCATGTAGACGCCACCGGCCCGCTGGGCCCTCCTGAGGGGACCGCACTCAGTCCCGCTGCTGTCCCTTCCCCAGTCCAGACACTCTTCTTTATACATATCGAAAAATCAGATAATCTATCATACCAGTCCCAGCTATCATGATGTCATCTTTAGTAACAATTCCACATCTAAGGTCAGGATGATGCAACTTGGATTTGACAAGGCATCACCATCCCTACTTTGACCCTAGATAACGACTGTTTGGTTATTATGAAATGTTTAACAATTGATTACAAATTTCTAAACTACAAGTTTTTCTTAACAAGAATTATTAACTATATTAATATGGGTATATTATTAAATGTCCATCTTTTGTCTTTATTTTTTATGATATCTGTAATTAGGCCCTTTTGTATTTGTAATAGAGCATTAGCACGGAAAGCTAAAGGTTCGGGGTTTGATTCCCGGTTCAGGCAAAAATTTTTCTCTTTACCATTGATTTACAATAATTTAATTGTGTTCATTAATTTACTTATTTCTATCATAGTAATAGCTTTAGCTTCTCAATATTAATTTAATAAACAATGGATATATATTTAACTTTGTTCTTGTATCTTCATTCTTTATCCGATCCGATCTTATGCAGCATTTTGTTCTTCTAAGGAAGTTCATTTCTACGCTTTGTAGTTTCATTTTTAAATTTACTTTGTTTTTGCATTTTTTTCCGGGAAATTTTGTTTTCAGCATATTTTTCTAAAAAAAATGTATTTCTGCTATATCCCAGAAAAAATAACTAGTCCCAATTGTCTAGAAAAGTTGGTGCCTTAACCCACTACAACCCCAAGGGCTTCCTAACACTTAAAGTAGGATCATGTTATTATTACTTTAATTTCAAGATTGTTTTGCACCTTTAAAATTTGAATTCTTCTAACATATTTGCTACATTTTACATTTCAATTTTTCTTTTATAAGATAAAATAAAACACAGCTCCATGGGAACTCACGATTACTAGGGAATACAAAAAGTTTACACCTCTTCTATCTTTTTTTAATTAATGTAAACAAAGAGTGTAAATAGAACAAAAAAAATCTCATCTTACCATTAAAAGTTGATCATCTCCAACATTAATTGAACTGACAGGAAGTTTCAGTTCAATAGGGTTCTCCAGCTTTTCAGGATGGTTATCAACATTTGCTAACTTTGCTTCAAAAACAGCACTGGCCCTAAAAAAAATAAGCAATCAAGGAATAAAACAAGGAATGAAGAAATAAATATTCAAACACACACAGCGCTTTGATGTCATATTTAATCAAGATTATGAGCACAATGGAGTCCTGGATAGAAGGCTATATTTTTACATAGTCTCCCATGTATTCTATTCATATAACCTCCAATAATTAATTACATGCACACAGTTAATGAGTATGTACCAATTCACAAAAAATCTCAAAAGTAAAAAAAGAAGCTTTATGAAGTAGCCTACCATACATAGCTAAAAATTACCTTAAATCAGTATTACTAGAAACGTAACTAACTCATGATAGCACTATCAAACCCAGAGGTTTATAAACATGCAGACATAAGCTCTCCATACATCCTTATCCAGAACTAATGTTTTCCAATCATCCTTGTATAATTCACCTCACCTCCCTCAAATCATGGTTTATGTTATTCTTCCCACCTCATTTTTTACCTATCTATTGGGCATTTTACCTCTGGTTTTCCTACAACAAGTTTTCATGCCCCTCTTTCATTCCCCATTCGAGCCATATGCTCTGCCCATTGGAGTCTATGATACTTATCAGTCATTATCATCTGCATTCATGGATTAGGTCTGTTGACCCGTTCCGACTTCAGTCCATCTCTTTCTAGGTCTGCCCACATCTCGGGTGCCTTTAGGTTTGTATTTTGTTATTTGTTTTGGATATCTATCTTCATTCATTCTGTCTATGTGTTGCTTCCATTTTTGTCTATATGTATCTATTTTATCAGTTATTGCAAATATTTCAAATTCCTGTCTTATTTCTGTGTTCTTGATTCTGTCTTCCTTAGTGCACCCTTTAACAGATCTCAAAAATTTCATTTCTGCCGCCGTTATCCTACTTAGATCTTGTTTTTTTATGTATCCAGGCTTCTGATCCATAGAGCAGTACCGGTACTGCCAATGTTTTATAAAATTTCAATTGGGTCTCTCTTGTTGTTTTATTATTTAGTGATCGTTTTATCATACCACATATTCACTGGAATTTTGCTATTTTATTAGTTATATCATTATCATAATTAAATGAAATGTCACATCCTAGATAATTGAGATGGTTCACCTGTTCTATGATTTTGTTTCCTATTACTATTTTGGATCTGATCTGATTTTCCCTTGTAATGCCATTACCTTAGTTTTTTCTATGGATATTTTGAGATTATATTGTTCACACATATTATGTAATTTTAAAATATTCCTTTGAAGCTCGTCTTCCGTATTTGATAACTGTTCTTATTACATTTTTAAAACTGTTCTCTTTATATTTTTATACTGAAGGATTTTTTTCAGAAACAATGGAAAAATACAATGAAGTTAACAAACTACAAGAATAAACAGGTTTTCATTAATATTGAACTCTAATATTAATTAAAATAAACAAATTATCATGATTAGTATTGCATAACAAATGAAACGTTAAAAATGGAGAAATAAAAAAGTCTGCATGGTCAGAAAAACACAGAATTGAAACAAGGGCTAAATTACTGAAACAGTTAGATAAATCTCAGCAACTCACAATTTGGGAGAAAATTTACATCCACAAGAATAAGGAGAAAACTATGAATTTTGAAATTCCTGGGGAAAAGGAAAAAAAATTGATTTGGAAGTTCATCAGTCAGCCAAGAGAGGAAGCAGAAATAAACCTACAGGACAACAACCATAAATAAACAGAATGCATTGACAATGTCGCATAGATGCGACAAAACTTAATTCTGCAGAATATCAAAAAAAAAATGAGGTGAGTAAAAATAACTAACTCATAATAATTAATACTAATAAAATTCATTGTTAAAACCATTGAGGTGGAGAGTCATAAAATAAAATAAGTTAAAATATACCTTCTTAGGTAAGATCCGTTGTCCTCAACTTATAAAATATGGTTGGTTGGTTGGTTGGTTGGTTGGTATCTAATGTTGAGCACTTGATAATGAAATCATTCGCTCACTTGCACTCCAATATTTAGCAGAAAGGCTGGTCTCTTCTACAAAAGCTGGACAGCGGAGGAGATTCTTATAAAATATGTATTCTTTATGCCTGTAGGCCTTTCAGAACATCCGTTCCATCTTCAGCAGGTCCTTCTTCGCAACAATATCTAATATGATGGTTGATGCTGCTGGTCCTAATGTGGTGTGGTCACGACAACACCACATTAGGACCAGCAGCATCAACCATCATATTAGATATTGTAGCGAAGAAGGACCTGCTGAAGATGGAACGGATGTTCTGAAAGACCTACAGGCATAAAGAATACATATTTTATAAGTTGAGGACGACGGATCTTACCTAAGAAGGTATATTTTAACTTATTTTATTTCATAATAATTAAAATAAACCTCATAGTGTTATTTCCTACAAATATTAAATAAATTAAATATTGCAGACTTTTCTATTTCCCCATTTTTAACATTTCTAAGTTGTATTTTGAATCTTGTATACAAGTTCTTTTTTGTTCTTCTTATGTATATTTTATCACTATCTTCACAATCAATTTGATAAATCCCTGCTTTGTTGCCTTCATCAATCTTTTCATTTTTCGGTGCTAATTTATGTTAAATTTGAAGATCGTGATATTAAAAGTAAAGATTGTGAAAAAATATACATAGGAAAAACAAAAAGGAACTTGAATACAAGATTGAAAGAACACCTTAGAAATGTTAAAAATGGAGAAATAGAAAAATCTGCAATAGCTGCACATGCATGGTCAGAAAATCACAGAATCGAAACAAGGGCCAAATTTACTGAAATAGTTAGATAAATTTAAGCAACTCACAATTTGGGAGAAAATTTACATCCACAAGAATAAGGAGAAAACTATGAATTTTAAAATTCCCGGGGAAAAGGAAAAAAAATTATTTGGAAGTTCATCGGTCAGCCAACAGAGGGAGCAGAAATCAACCTACAGGATGATAACCACACATTCAACAGTTAGGAAGCATTGACAATGACACATAAATGTGGAGGAACTATATATAGTCTGCAAGAAAATAAAAAAATATGAGGTGAGTCAAAATCCCTAACTCATAATATTTAAAAGAAAGTCATAGTGTTACTTCCTTCAAATATTAAATATTATATATGCAAAAGGGGCACACCGTAGCGTAGTGGTTTAGACACTGCACTACAAGCCAGAAGGTCGAGGGTTAAAGTCCCGGTGGGATCAGGATTTTTAAACTGACCAAACCTTCTGGCGGCACTATGGCCCTGGGGTTGACTCAGCCTCTAACGGAAATGAGTACCAGATGCTTATTCTGGGGGTAAAGGCGGCCGTCACTCAGGGCTACAACCCGGCTGACACCAAGTACCGATTGTCCAGAAAAAGAGGGAGCCTTAACCTCCTACTACCCCAAGGGCCTCCTGAGGCCTGTAGTGGGATTGGATTACTTTACTTTATATAAACAAAAACATTAAATAATATTTACATAACCTCCACTGCTCAGAATAATTAATAAAAATAATGTTAAAATACAATTTTCTCTTCATTAGAACAGTAGTACTTTATGTCTACGGGTAATGTGAGTTATTGTGGAATGACCCAATAGGCAAGAGGAAAAACAATTTGCATACCAGCAAAGAAATTTAAAATACTTTTTAAACTAAAACTTCAAAGTAAATGCTCTAATTCAAAGTTAAAATTGGGAAACACATTATGAGGTTCTTAATTAATAAATTAATGAGTCATTTTAACATCTTACCTCATATTTCATGTTTTATCAAACACGGTAACTATAGTTTTCAAATGATCTTGTCATTCATTTTCAACCGCCATTATGACTACCGGATATTCGTTGGTATCTCCCTCTATAACGTTGCCATCTGGCATTGATTTGACAAACTTCGAGACATCTGGTATTGATTTGATGAACTTCGAGATGAGGTCACATTCATCCGGAATGTCGAAATTCATAGATTTAAATTTGTTCTTCTGTATAAATATTTTCTCCCAAACTGTCAAATCCAAAGGTTTTTCCAAATGTTTTAGAAGTTTAGCTTCTTTTTCAATTCTAAGACCTTCCAACAAACTATGTGCTGCAATAGCTGATTTTTCAATTTCACCATTTTTAATATTTCTAAAGTGTTCCTTTGTGCAAGTGTCCAAATTTCTTTTTGTTTTTCCTATGTATACTTTATTGCAATCTCGACGATCAATTTGATAAATTCCAGATTTTTTACTATCTGGGGTGTTCATTTTCTTATTGGTTATTAATTATAATTAGGAGAAATTGTGAAAACATTTTTGAAAATATAAATGAAAAACCAAAAAACAATAGAGCCATTAAGAACATGAAAATATTGAAGAATATCAACAACAAAAAAGCAATAATTTCAAAAGCCGATAAAGGAAACAAAATTGTAATTTTGAATAAAGACGATTATGTAAACAGAATGAACCTTCTCTTAAATTCAAATGAATATGAAGAAATTACATGCAATCCTCTTCCAAAAGCAATAAAATCATTTACTAATACAATAAAAACATCAAATATGCCATCAAAGAACAAGATAAATACAAAATTATTGTAATCAAATGGTAAAGAGAAAAACTTATGCCTGAACCGGGAATCGAACCCCGAACCTTCAGCTTTCCGTGCTGATGCTCTAACCATTGAGCTAATCCAGGCTTCCTTCCCATCCAGGCATAAATCCTTCCTTTACCTTACTGTCTTGGTCCCACATTCAAATGCTATGAATCATCATTCACAAATACACAATGAATGGCTTCTACCTGAAGAAGACATGAAGGGACTCCACATAGCTATAGCATTATTTATGAAATTAATATTAAGAAGCTAAAGCTGTTACTATGATTGAAATAAGTATATTAAAGTACACTACTAAATTATTGTAATCAAATGGTAAAGAGAAAAACTTATGCCTGAACCGGGAATCGAACCCCGAACCTTCAGCTTTCCGTGCTGATGCTCTAACCATTGAGCTAATCCAGGCTTCCTTCCCATCCAGGCATAAATCCTTCCTTTACCTTACTGTCTTGGTCCCACATTCAAATGCTATGAATCATCATTCACAAATACACAATGAATGGCTTCTACCTGAAGAAGACATGAAGGGACTCCACATAGCTATAGCATTATTTATGAAATTAATATTAAGAAGCTAAAGCTGTTACTATGATTGAAATAAGTATATTAAAGTACACTACTAAATTATTGTAATCAAATGGTAAAGAGAAAAACTTATGCCTGAACCGGGAATCGAACCCCGAACCTTCAGCTTTCCGTGCTGATGCTCTAACCATTGAGCTAATCCAGGCTTCCTTCCCATCCAGGCATAAATCCTTCCTTTACCTTACTGGATTAGCTCAATGGTTAGAGCATCAGCACGGAAAGCTGAAGGTTCGGGGTTCGATTCCCGGTTCAGGCATAAGTTTTTCTCTTTACCATTTGATTACAATAATTTAGTAGTGTACTTTAATATACTTATTTCAATCATAGTAACAGCTTTAGCTTCTTAATATTAATTTCATAAATAATGCTATAGCTATGTGGAGTCCCTTCATGTCTTCTTCAGGTAGAAGCCATTCATTGTGTATTTGTGAATGATGATTCATAGCATTTGAATGTGGGACCAAGACAGTAAGGTAAAGGAAGGATTTATGCCTGGATGGGAAGGAAGCCTGGATTAGCTCAATGGTTAGAGCATCAGCACGGAAAGCTGAAGGTTCGGGGTTCGATTCCCGGTTCAGGCATAAGTTTTTCTCTTTACCATTTGATTACAATAATTTAGTAGTGTACTTTAATATACTTATTTCAATCATAGTAACAGCTTTAGCTTCTTAATATTAATTTCATAAATAATGCTATAGCTATGTGGAGTCCCTTCATGTCTTCTTCAGGTAGAAGCCATTCATTGTGTATTTGTGAATGATGATTCATAGCATTTGAATGTGGGACCAAGACAGTAAGGTAAAGGAAGGATTTATGCCTGGATGGGAAGGAAGCCTGGATTAGCTCAATGGTTAGAGCATCAGCACGGAAAGCTGAAGGTTCGGGGTTCGATTCCCGGTTCAGGCATAAGTTTTTCTCTTTACCATTTGATTACAATAATTTAGTAGTGTACTTTAATATACTTATTTCAATCATAGTAACAGCTTTAGCTTCTTAATATTAATTTCAAAGATAAATACAAGTTGAAAGTATCAAACCCACAGATTCCAAAATTGTATGGGCTCCCAAAAATACATAAAGAGGGGAATAAGATGAGACCCATTATTAATAATATTGGCTCACCTTGTTACAATTTGGCAAAATGGCTTACTAAGAAATTTAATGAATACCAAGTTTCGACAACAAAAGTATTGAAAATTCAATTGAATTAGTTAATGAACTGAATAATATCACATTGGATTGTAATGATAGATTGGTTTCTTTTGACGTCATTTCTTTATTTCCGAGCGTCCCAATTGGGAAGATGTTAAATATTTTAGAAAAATGGCTTATTTCCTTGAAACTACAAAGAGAAATAATTAATGAATATTTGAATCTTACAAAACTTTGTATCGACAACAATTTTTTCACCTTCAATGAAAAATTTTATAAACAAATCTCAGGTCTGGCTATGGGAAACCCACTTTCACCATTTTTGGCAAATTTATTTATGGGTTATTTAGAATGTCATATCACCAATGCTTATCCCTGGATGTTCAAATGTTGGTATAGATACGTGGATGATATTTTTTCTGTGATAAATTCTAAATATATTGAAGATGCATTAAAATTACTCAACCTCCAGGATGAATCTGTGAAATTTACTATGGAATTAGAAAATAATAACCAAATCCCATTTTTGGACCTCTACATAAGAAGGAATGAACAACAAAGAATTGAATTCAATATATACAGAAAAGATACTCATATTGACAATTACATAAAGTCTTCAGGTTTCAATCATATTGCGCATAAGCATGCAATTTTCAACAGTTTGATATATAGATTATTGAATGTTCCACTAAATGAAGAGGATTTTAAGAAAGAATACAATCACATTTTGGACATAGCTAATTTAAATGGTTTTGGAAAGGAAATAATTATAACTAAATTGAAGAAATTCAGACAACAAAAAGATTAAAAGAATACACTACCCTGCAATCTGATTCAAAGAAAGGAAAACAATTTAAGAAAATCACTTATCATCCTGGAATACATAACAAATTTCAAAAAATTTTCAAGAAATTCAATATTACATTGGCACCGATAAATAAATTTAGCCTTGGTAACTTATTAATAACCAATAAGAAAATGAACACCCCAGATAGTAAAAAATCTGGAATTTATCAAATTGATTGTGGAGATTGCAATAAAGTATACATAGGAAAAACAAAAAGAAATTTGGACACTCGCACAAAGGAACACTTTAGAAATATTAAAAATGGTGAAATTGAAAAATCAGCTATTGCAGCACATAGTTTGTTGGAAGGTCATAGAATTGAAAAAGAAGCTAAACTTCTAAAACATTTGGAAAAACCTTTGGATTTGACAGTTTGGGAGAAAATATTTATACAGAAGAACAAATTTAAATCTATGAATTTCGACATTCCGGATGAACGTGACCTCATCTCGAAGTTCATCAAATCAATACCAGATGGCAACGATATCTCGAAGTTCGTCAAATCAACACCAGATGGCAATGTTATAGAGGGAGATTCCAACGAATATCCGGTAGTCATAATGGCGGTTGAAAATGAATGACAAGATCATTTGAAAACTATAGTTACCGTGTTTGATAAAACAGGAAATATGAGGTAAGATGTTAAAATGACTCATTAATTTATAAATTAAGAACCTCATAATGTGTTTCCCAATTTTAACTTTGTATACAACCTCTTAACCTAAATTTTAGCTTTCTTTATCAGATTTTGCTACTTCTCTAATAAGTAGCAACTCAGTTGTCCTTACAAGCTAAGTGGACCCCATTTCACAGCCTAGAAAAATGTCTATGATAAAGCCATGAATCAAATCTACACCACAGATATATTTGTTCCTCCCCCATCAAAAATAAATATATTGGAATTCAAAACTTAATTATTTGATCAAGAGATGTTAGCACCAAGGAAGACTTACCTTAACGTGTTTTTATTGTGTGTGAGACTTTTTCCCTCAGCTACATCTGTAAGGTAGTCAGATGGAAAATAAACGCTACCAAGGCAAGTTGTTCCTGATGGTCCATATTTTTCTGCTATAGTTTTTCCCAAGCTGATCTAGAAAAATAAATATGGGTATATCAAAATAATATGCTATTAAACATTTTGTCTGTTCATTCTTACTTCCTAGAGTTGTTTTTGTCGAACATGTTTCAGAGCTTCTTAGCCCCATCATGCGATTACAGACTGAATTTTCACATGTTGTCGGCCCTGATTCTTGATTCCTGTTCTCTTTGCCTCTGGTCCAATGAATTTACTAATGAGGTTTCTTTCTGCAGGAATTTCAAAGTTCATAATTCTTTCCTTGTTCTTCTGTATATAGATTTTTATCCCAAATAGTGAGTTCATTTTTGTTTTCTAACTGTTTTAATAATTTTGTGTTTACATCTATTTTGTGTTTTTCTGACCAAACATGAACAGCCACTGCAGATTTTTCTATTTCCCCTTTTTTTACATTCCTTATGTGTTCTTTAGTTCTAATGGTTAAATTGCTTTTTGTTTTCCCTATGTATATCTTATCACAGTCTTTACATTTTATTTGATATATTCCTGATTTTTTACCATCATCAATATTTCCATTTTTATTAGTTTTTATTAATTTATTTAAACTATAATGATTCTTTGGTACAAAATGAAAAACTGATAAAAATAAAAAAAGTCAGGAATATATCAAATTGAATGCATGGATTGTGAAAACATATATATAAGAAAAACAAAAAGAAACCTAAAAATTAGAACCAAAGAACACATAAGAAATATTAAAAATGGGGAAATAGAAAAATCTGCAGTTGCTGCTCATGTTTGGTCTGAAAAACATAATATAAATTCAGACACTAAATTATTAAAACAGTTAGAAAATACAAAAGAGCTGACTATTTGGGAAAACATTTATATTCAGAAGAACAAAAACAGAGTTATAAATTTTGATATACCGATGAGCGTGACCTTGTTTAGAGGTTTTTTGGACACCCACAGGATGGAGCTGACATCGACATCCAGGTTGTGCAACATAATGCAACATAAATAAAACCAGTCTGGAAAAGCTGACGATAAAACAGAATTTTTTGAAACATGTTTAAGAACAAATCATCATTAATATTGAGGTAAGATGTTCAGACTAAAAATAATATAATTAAAATAACCTCAAAATATAACTTCCTAAAATTAAATATTCCCTAATCCTAAGCTTAATCTAAGATGAATATGAATGAGATGATTGCAATGGCCATATGATTTCGGGGACCATTTGTCTTACAGGTAAGGAAAAACCCCGATAAAAACCTCACCCAGAAAATCTGTCACCAACCGGGGATCGAACCTGGGCCCGCTGCATGACAAGGCAGCACGCTACCTCGAGACCACAACGGTGGACTTGTCTTCTACAATAGATATAGAAAAACTGCATAGATATAAAAAAATAATCCAGTAAAGCAGGTTGTCCTCAGCTAGTTATATCATAAATAACTATTAAGCAATCAGCCCTTAGAATCTCTCCACATCCTGAAGATAGCACATACAATCAACTTGTCATTTTCCTTACAATATACGGACATGGCCTGCAATGATCTCAAGGCTAGATTTTCATATGATTACAGTCTGTAATTGCTGACGATGGGGCTAAGAAGCTCTGAAACATATGTTCGACAAAAACAACTGTAAGAGGTAAAAGAATGAACAGACCAAATGTTTTAATTGTTATACGAATGTGTCTAAATGGCACAAAGAGTAGGGTGCATGTAGGCGAACAGTTTTCGGATATTTTTTAAACTCACAATGGGTTAAAGCAAGGAGATGCACTATCTCCTCTACTATTCAATTTTGTATTAGAGCATGCCACCTAAACTTTGGACAATGAAGAAGGCCTACAACTCAATGGTATTAATAAACTGTTAGTTTATGCTGATTATTATTATTGGGCCATAGCAAGGAAATACTAAGAGCCAACATGCACACTCAACTGAGTAATACTAAGAAATTGGGACTGGAAGTAAACATCAATAAAACTAAATATATGGTCACATATAGAAATATAATATATAATGGAAATGGACAGTTAATGAAAAATGAGGGAAGTTTTGAAAAGATGGCTGAATGCAAATACCTATGAACAATAATTACAAATAGGAATGAGATGCATAAAACAAATTAAGCATAAGCTCAATTCTGGAAATGCATGCTAGTACGCAATATAGGGACTCTTATCATACCAACTCCTTTAAAAAAATATTAAACTGATAATATATAAAACAGTTATTCTCCCACTTCATTTATATGGATACGAAACATGGACTCTTAACTTTAAGGGAGGAAAGGAGATTATGAGTATTTGAAAATAAAGTTCTTAGGAAAATTTTTGGACCAAAAAGAGATGGAGAAAACTACATAATAGTGAGGTATATGATATGTATATGAAACCAGATATAATAAGAACAGTTAAGTCTCGTAGACTGCGATGGGCACGACATGTGGTATGTATTGGGGATGAAAGAGGTGTATGGAAGCTTCTTGTAGGAAAACTAGAGGGAAAATGCCCTGTTGGAAGACCAAGAATGAGGTGGGAGAATAACATTAACCATGATTTGTGGGAAGTAGATTATACAGGGGATGATTGAAAACATTAACTCAGGATAGGGATGTATGGAGAGCTTATATATTCACAGTCATAAACCTACGGGTTCGATATTGCCAGTGAGTTAGTTAGTTATCAGGAGACTTATACAACTGATAGAGATGTAATTCTCCCTTGTCGCATACTGGCATCATTTTTTCTTAATAATAATTAAAGGTTATTGTTTATTTTTTATTATTTCACTCACCTCATACTTCATAATTCATAGCAGACCCAGGGTTTCTTCACATCATTTGTGACATTCTCAATGCTGTGTCACGTTCACAACTGACGTCCAACAGCCTTCTATCCTGCAGACTGACCTCCGCGCCATCTGGTGGCCGACCGAAGAATTTCCAAATCAGTCCTCTCTCCTTAAACCGGGTATTTCAAAATTCATAGTTGTATTTTCATTCTTGCATATGTAAATTTTTTCCCAAATTGTGAGTTCCTTCGGTTTTTCCAATTGTTTAAGTAATTTTGTTTTGGTTTCTATTCTATGTTTTTCTGACCAGGCATGTGCAGCTATTGCAGATTTTTCGGTTTCTCCATTTTTAACATTTTAAATCTGCAATAGCTGCACATGCCTGGTCAGAAAAACATAGAATAGAAACCAAAACAAAATTACTTAAACAATTGGAAAAACCGAAGGAACTCACAATTTGGGAAAAAATTTGCATATGCAAGAATGAAAATACAACTATGAATTTTGAAATACCCGGTTATAAGGAGAGAGGACTGATTTGGAAATTCTTCGGTCGGCCACCAGATGGCGTGGAGGTCAGTCTGCAGGATAGAAGGCCGTTGGACATCAGTTGTGAACGTGACACAGCATTGAGAATGTCACAAATGATGTGAAGAAACCCTGGGTCTGCTATGAATTATGAAGTATGAGGTGAGTGAAATAATAAAAAATAAACAATATTAAAAAACCTCATAGTGTTATTTCCTACCTACATAACTTAATTAAAGGTTAGTTCATAATATTCTCTAAATTTTCGTTAAATTTTCTTTAATACCAACCTTGCCTGTTTCATTTATTGCTGATGGACCCTTTGTTCTTTCTGGCACCCAATATTCTGTTTTCTTGATAACATATGGAGAAACAAGCTTCTGTACACTGAACTGGACTACTAGACTATCTGTGAAAGAAAAAAATTAGAATCTTTCTTGATAATGTTTCCAGCAAGGTTCCAACAACATGAAGTTTCCTTTTAATATATGTGTGTTGCAATGCCCCCACTGCACTTTTCATGCTTTATGTTCCATACTAGGTAGATAGATGGCACTCATAGAGAAACTTCGAATAGAGGGAAAACTGAGTACAGTGACATCTAAAAATTTTGGTCGTTTACGATGAACTACAATGAGCAAACTACAATGGTAGCGCTGTTTCGTAGTAACAAAATACTTAACTAAATGAAACAAATGCAAGGCACACGGCGTGTTCGCTCGGGATTATGGGATTAGCCATTTTGTAAATTTAAATTTTTAACTGCTATCCTTTCGTTCTATGTAGACAGTACTGTAAAAATTATATAAATTATATACAGTGTGATTATAAAGTCCCAGTACATTTTAAAGAAATCGCTTACATATCGTATTTCTGTTACAGCCATTCGAAAGATACAAATATGTTCACAATTGAAGAGCGGATAGAGATTGTTGCTGCGCGTTTAAGAGGCCAGTCGTAAGAAAAAGTTAGAGATTGATTCCAAAGGAAACCCTCACAGGAGACGTGTATCTTGATATGTTACAACTTTTCTTACAGCCACAGTTACAGCAAGATGGTATCATTGATACAGTGGTGTTGCAACAAGATGGAGCACCACCACACTTTGCTCTGGCTGTACGCGGGTATCTCAATGACAGGTTTCCCAACAGATGGATTGGAAGGGCATCTCCTCGTATCTGGGTACCTCGTTCGCCAGACCTCGCACCCCTGGACTTTTTTGCTGGGGGTCCATCAAGCAACAGGTGTACAGAACCAAGTTTCCTAATCTGCAAGTGCTGAAAGAATGCATATGCCAAGCAAGAGATGATTACAGAGGATAGGTTGGTGCATGTTTTCCGGGCGACGCGACGGTGCGTCATTGGGAAACATGTTTTGGGATTGATGGAGGTTATGTTGAACACTAACTTGATAGTAGAAACTACCTTATAATTTTTGTTTTATTTGCGTTACGTTATCCACAAAATGTACTGGGACTTTATAATCACACTGTATTATCGAAAGTTAAAATCATTACTTAGATTTTATTTTACTCTAATTTGTAAGTAAATTCAAGCTTTTTTTACGTTTTCAATGTGAATCTATTTTCAAAGATAAACCTACTAGAAGTGATAAAATTCTAAGATTTGTTAGGTTAGAAAGAGTGATGTTAGTGCACAGCCATTTCTAATAAACATTTAAAAAATGTGACTTTATAATGGACTTCAGGTGTTCAACATGGCTAAGGTTCTTTAATAAATATTGAATAAAATATGTATGTAAGAATAAGGGGGTAGATCAATTGTACATATTTATTAAAAGAGCTCATAATGCATGTTTTTAAATTTTAATAAACAAAAATAAATTAACATGTTTTATTTATTTCCATTCTTCCCTTCTGTTAAAATTACAGAAAATCTTTAGGTCTGAGAGGCTGGGTACAAATAATTCCATAATTTAAGATTAATTAATACGTTATTTATTCCTATAAAAGTTTAATTCAATGATTATTCACCAGATGGCGTTATATAATTATAATTCATAATTTTACCACCAGGCAGTGCTGAATTTCATACTAGTACCAGAAAAAAATCGAAATAATTTAGATGTCGTTAGTTGTTCTACACTAGCACCGCTTATGGCATGTACGCGAAACTTGTCCACTTTCTTCTCTGGTACTCTGTGGATGGCACTAATGTGGGAATTTATGCTTCAGTTTGGCAGACTCCATTACATATTGTGATGTGTACTTGTATTATGTAGAGAGAGAGGAGTGTAGTTTGTGTGGTAAAGTGTACTTGTGGGAGGGACAAGGGTGAAGATTAAACAAGATGCCAGCACATAGCCTACTCCTGTCAATGAAAAACAAAAAAGGAATTTGGACACTTGTCCAAAAGAACACTTTGGAAATATTAAAAATGGTGAAATTGAGAAATCAGCAATTGCAGCTCATAGTTTGCTAGGGAATCATGAAATTGAAAAATATGCTAAACTTTTTAAACATTTGGTGAAACCCTTGGATTTGACAGTTTGGGAAAAGATATACATTCAAAAGAACAAATATAGATCCACAATTTTTAAATTCCTGGTGAGTAAGATTTAGGGCCGCATGCAAATACATTAGTCTCTACTCAAATTACTTCCATTCACTGGTGAGCTGACTCACCGTGAGCAAATGCAAAGATCAAATTAGCTACCCACTAATTGGTCATGCATGAAAGTCGTCGTTTTCGTAATATTGGCAAGAAATTACCCAGAATTCTCAGCGATAAAACCATTTCCGTTATTTTTGTCTGCTAGAGGCACGCATTTATGCTTGCGTCCCACAAATAATACTGTATACAACGACGTCTGCATCATGCAATATTACGCCGATTCTCCTGTTCTTCCAGTTGAATTCTTTCGTACACTCCATCAAATTCCTCTTTTCCGCGTATACCAAAAACAAGATCAAAGTCTTCAAGGTCCGACATCTTGGATAAAGCAGCAAGGTTTCAAAGTACATCGGTTCCCATCGGGATTCTCACGATTCGTTTCTCTCCTAAGTCACCTCGCCAGGTAGCTTAGGAATTTCAACAATTATTATCGCATGAACAGATTTTTGACTATGCAAAAAGTATTTGGATACAACTTTCTCAGCAGAGAAAGACTTTTACAGTCTAATGCATTCAAAGATTCGAGCCTTTTAATTTCATCAAATCAACACTAGATGGCAGTTTAGAAGATGAAGGTGAAGATGAAAATTCAATTATTAATGAGTTGGTTATTTTGATTCACCTTATATTTCTAGATTTTTTTGCATACCAGGTTTTGTCGCATTCCAATTAAAACAAACATCATAATGTTAATTAAATTTACAGTGGGAGGAAACACTATGAGGTATTTATATTAATAAATGAGTTGGAGAAAATGTTTTAACATCTCACCTCACAAAGTTGCGTGTCTTCACGATACCGGTTTCAAAAGTATAGTATTACTTCCATCTTCAGTCAAATTCCAACTGTTGAAATTTCGTCGTTAACATCATCTTCTGAACTGCCATCTGGTGTAGATTTTATGAACTTGGAGATTAAATTATTCTCGTTGGGGATATCGAAATTCATTGCTTTATATTTATTCTTCTGAATGTATATCTTTTCCCAAATTGTTAATTCTAAAGGTTTCTCCAAATGTTTCAAAAGTTTAGTGTCTTTTCTGATTTTATGATTTTCTAGGAAACTTTGAGCTGCAATTGCCGGTATCGTGAAGACATGCAACTTTGTGAGGTGAGATGTAAAAACATTTTCTCCAACTCATTTATTAATATCATAGTGTTATTTCCTACACATATTAAATAAGTGAAAATTCAACATTTGTAAAGATGGCTGAAGGTAGGAATGTTTCCTGAAACCATCCTGTGCTTTGAAGAACATGGAGTATATGAAGTGAGGTAATCACGAGTCATTTCATTTAATGACTTGAGGTACTAGATCAAATACTTTTGGGAAATCAATTACTATTGCCTATAGAAATGAAATTCTCATGTGCAATGGTACATAAAACAAGGAGAGATAGAATAAGGAATGACAAAATCAGGGAGACATTAAGGGTCGAATGTTTGAACGCATTAAACAGTAAAAGGCGTTCTCTGCTGATAAAGTTTTATCCAAACACATTTTTCTTACTCAGAAATCTATTCACGCGATAATAATTGTAAGCTACCTGACAAGGTACCTTAAGATCGTAGCTCAAGATATAAACTTATGTGAACATCCCGAAGGGAACCGATGTAGTTTGAAACTTATCCAAGACGTCGGACCTTGAAGACTTCGATCATGTTTTCGGTATATGGGGAGAAGAGGAATTTGATAGCCTACCTAAGAATTCAACTGGAAGAACAGGAGAATCGGCGTAATATTGCGCGTCGCAGACGTGTTTGTATACGGTATTATTTGCGGGATGCAAGCATAAATGCATTCCTCTATAGCAGACGAAAATAACGGAAGTGGTTTTATCGCTGAGAATTCTGGGTAATTCGTTGCCAATATTATGAAAACGTCAACATTCATGCATGACCGGTAAGGCGGCCGTTAATTCGATCTCAGCTCACCAGTGATTGGAAGTAATTTGAGTAGAGACTAATGTATTTGCATACGAAAAATTAACAACAAACATAGAAAAAAGTAGACTAAAATGGTTTGGACATTTAAAAATAATGGAAAAGGAAAGACTACCACAAAGACTTAGCTAAGAAAGGCTCCAAAATCAGGATGAGGACAACAAAAGAGATATCCCTACAAAGAAGACAACAGGAGCTAAAACAAAAAATACATCTCAAAAGAAGAGAACAGAATATAAAAGATCTTCAAAATAAGAAATCTGCTGAAACAATTAAACACCTTATTAAGTTATAATATAAGAAATATGAGGTGAGTCAAACAACAACTCAGAATAAATAAAACACCTCCCTAGAAGAACAGCAGTAGCTCTCTTCAGTTTGAAAACAGGCCATGACTGTCTGGATAGAATGAGGATTGTCCCTAGAACTATGGGATGCTCCTTGTTTGGAGAATATGTTCTCCTAAGCAAGGAACACTTGCTAATTCATAGTTAAATATGGGAAATAACATTATGAGGTTCTTAATTCGTAAATTAATGAGTCATTTTTTAACATCTTACCTCATATTTTATGTTTCTTCAAACACGGGAACTAGTTTTTGAGAGAAGGATGTCTCTCATTTTCAACCGACATTATGTCTACCGGATTTTCTTTGGAATCTCCATCAATAACATTGCCATCTGGTGTTGATTTGATGAACTTTGAGATGAGGTCACGTTCATCAGGAATCTCGAAATTCATGGATCTAAATTTGTTCTTCTGAATATATATCTTCTCCCAAATTTCGAGATTCCTAATGAACGTGGCCTCATCTTGAAGTTCATCAAATCAACACCAGATGGCAACGTTATTGATGGAGATTTCAACGAATCCAACGAAAATCCGGTAGTCATAATGTCGGTTGAAAATGAGAGACATCCTTCTCTCGAAAACTAGTTCCCGTGCTTGAAGAAACATAAAGTATGAGGTAAGATGTTAAAAAATTACTCATTAATTTACGAACACTTGCTAAATTGCAGGTGACTAGACCCCGAGGAAAAGGACAGGAGAGACATTCCAGGACTTTTTTGGGAAGCAAGAGAACTAAGTGTAACCAAGCTCCAGCCATTTGAAAACAACAACAAGACTGTTAAAATCTCAAGATATAAGGAAAATGACCACAAGGTAGACCGCGAGTAAGATTAACCAAGTGAAGAAAAGTCTACAAGAGAGAACTAAAAAAGAAATAAAACATGGGAAGGTAGAGATGGTTGAAAGCGTATTTGGAATCGACCTTCCAAAAGGAGGACACGATAAGATGATGATGAATTACTATTGTATCTATTCTACCCTTGCATCTACTTTATCAGTCAAATTCTGAATTAGAAAAATAATTTGACTTTCGCAAGAATATTCGTTCCTATATCCATGTTGTTTTTCAGTGAACTATCCTGTAATTTCTAATTCATGATGCACTACTAAATGCTCCATTATTTTACCTACAACTGAAGTTAGGCTTTTTGATCAGTTATTATTTACATCTCTCTTATTACTGCCTTTATAAATAGGAACCACAAAAGTTGATTTCCAGTCATCTGGTAAGATTATATTGTTTATAGATTTATTGAATAATGCCAGTAGGTGAGGAATCATGGTTTCGCCTCCTGTTGACATTTCATCTGGAACCCTGTATATAAGATTTTTCAGACTGTTTATAATATTGCATATATTATATAAAAATAGATTTACTATTAAGTTATGTATACAGGAAATAAACAATAGATTTACTATTTACAGCCTCCATACCTCAGGAGTACTTTAAGGTTTTCTAGATACTGATATAAAGTATGAGATTAATAGGTTATCTTTCTCAGGTGCACCAGCCGTCATCGTTGCCATTTCCATTTTTCAATGTAGGTATAGTTTAAACTTTTATAGGAAAAAATCACTATGAGGTTTAATTTAAGATTAAATTAAAATGCTTTATACCTCTCCTCATATCCAGTCTGGATAAGAGTATATGAGCTGAGGTATGAAGCATTTTAATTTAATCTTAGGTGTAGTTTGTTGCCTTAGTACATATTTATAAAAGCACATCATTTGTTATTGTCTAGTTTAAGAATTTGTTCCAAAAACTTCTAGTAGGCTTATTTCTTTTCTTTATCCAAACTTTTCTGTGATTTTTTTAATTTATTCAAATGGTCTTCAGATAATTTTCATAATTTAAAAGAGTGTCTTATTTATCTTTTCAGTGGCCAAATTAAATTATTAATAAATGACAATATGAAGTAATATTATGAGGTTCCTCTTAATAAATTTTATTAATTAAGTTATGTAGATAGGAAATAACACTCTGAGGTTCTTTAATATTGTTTATTTTTTATTATTTCACTCACCTCATACTTCATATGAAGTATGAGGTGAGTGAAATAATAAAAAATAAACAAAATTTTATTAAATTTAAATTTTATCAAATTTAAATGTTATCAAATTAATTTACGTAATTAAATTATATAATATTCCAGATCCACATTTGGTTAATGACATTGCAGGGGACATATGTGTCATGTGCTCGTTTTATGATACTTTTAAAGCAAGCCAAGCCTCATTTATGTTACATGAGTAATATATGAAAGTTATAATATTTTGCTAGGAACATTTGTAAACAATTAACATCAGTTTTATTGAAGTGCCAGTTAAGAATTCTTGAGGTAATTGACTTTGTTTTCCATGCTATTTCTAAAAATACATATTTATGGTCTGAAATTCCTGAAAAATGAGAAAAAAATTTATCAAGTATGATCATATAGGCAAATTGAGTATTGAAATACCATGTGTTTGGTTCCCACACCACATGATTTCATCTACAGCCTTAAATCAGAGTGTTTATTTACAACTGATATTCTGACCCTGTGATTTCACCTTACTGGTTAATAGATGGAAGATTTAAGTCTCCAACTATTGTGAGATTATTTTTTATTAATGCAATTAGTTCTACAAATTTAAAACAATTTCTTTGACTATTTAACTCATGCCCCAAACGGGAGTCAATGATCAATCACATTTCAATGATTTTTTATTTACAGCCAATCACAGTCATGTTTTGCCTAGAATTTACCAACTAAAGTTTATCATAATAAAGAAGGCACCTCCTTTTTAACATTCTGAATAGGTCATAGCATTATTTTGCATGACTGATTCTCCAAGAAATACGGCTACCAGATTGTATAAATAGTGCATGAATGTCAACACATAGCGCATGCGAGAGTTAATATAAAAACATTTGTAGCAATTGATTATACCACCAAAAAAAGAAACCAAACCACTGTTTGCACTTTCTTAAATGTATTTTTTCCCAGGTAATACCATTCCAGAAAAATATAATTGTCATATTTACATCATAGGACATCAGAAATGAATTACTATACAGTTTGATATGTTTCATTTTTTCTCCACTAGAGTGCATTCTTACAATATTGCATTCCTTTGGCAATAAATAATATGATCTGGTTGCAGTGATGAACAAAAGAAGCAAATGAAGCGTCCCAATCGTTCATTTGTTTTCAAACATTGTCGTTTACATTAAATACATAAATATTTTAAAATAACTATATTTAACCCTTGTATGCCGGCCTCTGTGCACGGTACTGACCTACTACTTATCATATGCCGCGGGCCTCAGTATGTGGTACTGACCTGAACGGCAAGTTATTTAAACTGAATTTGTGGCCTGAATTTTTAAGATAACTCAATTGTGTTAAAATATAAATATAGACAGAAAACATAGCTGTCAGATTATACATATAAAGTCTGCTTATATAAATTATTATAATTGTTATATTAGATATAGTTTCCATGATTTCAAACTGAGGTTTGACTTGTGTATGTAGCGTAGTGTTCATTTTCCGCTGAAAAAGTGTGGAGAAAAATATAATATTAATAATTATAAGTATTACAATACCTTCTCTAAAGTATAGAAGACGTATTATAATTGATAACAAGAACTAGATGACGAATACCAGCTTTCAAATAGTTATTTTACTATCCACGACCAGCGCAGCGACTGATTTGAGCTGCTCTCTTGAAGCTGGTTCATGTACTATTTGAAATATTCTAACTCAGATCGAAAGTCAACATTTCAATCTATCGATTTGTATAAATATGATCGAATAAGTGAGTCATATAAACATAGAGAACCGATATGAAGTCTATGGCATTTGCTGCATAGAGAGATTTGCTGTTCATTCAACTCTCAACTTTCACTGATAATTTATTTTTAGACACGCACATTTTCCTGGAATTTGACCTTCAGACACCCACAGGCAACGGTATAACGTATCAGCTGTTCTAAATACATGGGTGTCCAAGTATAGGACCTCTAAATTCATTTTAATAACTCACATTTTTTAAAAATAAATTTCTATGATAATTTATTCATATCTGTAAAAACAAATTATAATGTATTGTATTTATTACATTTCTCTACATTTTCGTGTTCAATTTAATTCAAAATTCACTAAAATCGGATCATATTTAACCGAGATCTGGCATTTCGAAAGTATTCCAATAAAATTAGCTTTAATTATTTAAATGTCCTCCGTCCACACACCGGATGTCCATTTAAATACTGTTCCAACGCTGAAAGGTTAAAATAATGATTTGTGAGTAAACAGCTTAATTTTATTCGTTAAATAGTCCTAACGAATGCCACTCTTGATTTCCAAATTATCTAGATAAATTGGAAATCACTCGTGGCATTACTTATGATAACATTATTAGTTCAAGGGAATCTCCACTATTGTAACATGTTAAATCTGTAATTATATCATAACTCTAAATTATCATATTTTTATGGATTAGCCTTTAGACTTACCTATATATGTTTTTGAATCCTTTTGCTTGCAGATATGATACATGAAATTATGAAGATCATTTAACAACTTTTCTTTTTCTTGTAGGACTCTTGATTCATTTCCTGACTTAAATACTGCTTCTGTTATTTTTAACATTGATTTGATCTGTAAATAAATCAAAATGAAGGATGTATGATAAATTGTATCAATATTACATGCAGACCTGCCTATATCACAATAAAATTTAAGAAGTTATATGTAAATATATACATTCAGTTTGACTGAAGTAAGATACAAGAGAGAGAAAAATTTGTGTCTGAATAAGGAGCATGTGTAGCACAAATGGAAAGTGCACTAGTACATAAAATGAGAGATCTTGGATTCAAATCCCAGTTCAGGCATAAGTTTAATGAGAAATAAAATTATGAGGCTTTCAAGTTAATAACTAATAAATAGTGAATCATGAAATCTCACCTCATAAACTCCATGATCTTCAAGCCAAGTTTTTTGAAGTTTTTCTCTTAAAAAAATTAAGAACTTGGCATAAGCTTACTGTTTTAAAAAATAATTTAACAACTTTTTTCCCTATTCCTGCCAGTCAGTTTAATTAATGTTGGAGAAGATCAAGTTTTAAAGTTAAGATGATAATATTTGGTTTTATTTATTAATTCTGTTGACATTATAAAAAAAAAAAGTCTCATTGTAAGAGGCTCCTCCAGTTCTTCAGGAGGATTGTCAACATTTGCTAATTTTGCTTCAAAAGCAATTAGAAATTGAAGAAAATAAATAATTAAACTGATTTGAAAGAATCTAGGAAAGGAACAAATACACACAATACAAGATTATGGGCAGAAGTAAGCCAAAGTAGCACAGAGTGGATAGCTACATTTTAAATTCATAAACAAATAGTTTCTCTCTAAAAAAAATTATTTAGATGATCAGCCTGAATGTATAAATTTACTTATCATCATCATCATCATCATCATCATTAGCAAATGTTGATTTTAACTATGTGTCAAACTTCTATTCTCTAAATATGTCTACTATTTGAAAATTGAATGAAGGATAAGTAGAGAAGATGACGATTAAGGGCTGCATGCAAAGATATTTCTTTCTTATTAATTACTTCCAGTCACTGATGGGCTGAGATTACCGTGAAAATCCCACCGTCCGTTCATATATCAAATTAGTGAGAATCTCACCAATATAGAGTAAATTTGCAATCATTTAATTATTGAGTTCGTATTTTTTAACATTCTTACCTCATACAATTGTTTAGTTGGACATATGTTTCAAGATTGTTGCCCCATCATCAGCGTTTAACAAACTGATTTTTTCTTTTCTTCAAGTTGTCAGCCCTGGATCTATGTTCCAATCATTTGTTCTCTTTTTGCAAAGTTTGCAACATAAACCGGTTTTCAATGCTTTCCAAAGCGTTTCCAACGTGTCTGAAGGCGCATTACAGCAAAACAGCTGATGACTAATGGATATTTTCGTTCTCAAATATAGAGAACTATTAATACACAGGCCTACAGATATTTCGGGATATTTCTATAATAAATATTTTTTAATATACAATATAGCTACTTATTTTAGGAATTCTCACTATGAGGTATATTCATTAAGGTAGAATATTTTTATCACTCACCTCATATTGTTCTTCTTATTTGATTATAAACTAGTTTCGGAACATAGTTTCTGTTCCATCCTCAGTATCGTCACGACCGTTGTTCTGTCGTCTTGAAGAGCTGTCCTTCTCTCCTTCCATTGGCTGACTGAAAAACCTCGAAACCAGGTCATTCTCACCGGGAATTTCAAAGTTCATTAATTTCTTCTTTTCGCTCTTTTGAATGTAGATCTTTTCCCAAACAGTAAGTTCTTTAGGTTTTTCTATTTGTTTTAATAATTTAGCTTCTTTCTCGATAAGATGTTTTTCAGACCATGCATGGGCAGCCACTGCAGATTTTTCTACTTCCCCTTTCTTGGCATTCCTGAGATGTTCTTTCACTCTAGTTTTCAAATTTCTTTTAGTATTTCCTATGTAGAATTTCTCACATTCTTCACATTTAATTTGATAAATCCCTGATTTGTTTTCTTCTTTAATTTTCTCATTCTTATTAGGTCTAATCAGTCTACTGATGCTGTAGTCATTTTTGGGTGCTAACCTTATGTTGAAATCTTTAAAAATTTTTTGAAACTTGTGGTGTTTTAATGGATGATATGTGAATTTTCTAAATTTTACATTATCTTCTTTTACTTTTAGAAGAGTGCTTTGATTAATAAATTTTTGTCTTTCGAACTTGTTTATTTTTTTTAGTATCATTTTTATTGCAAACTAGTTTATAATCAAATCAAATAAGAAGAACAATATGAGGTGAGTGATAAAAATATTCTACCTTAATACAATATAGCATTTAATAATTTTATATATTCGTGAAGATAACATATCCTCAAATGAAAATTCGTACTGTAGTCTCAAAATTAATAGTCGAAATTACAATAATATGACTTTTATGTTTGATTATTATTATTATTATTATTATTATTATTATTATTATTACATATGAGGGGCGAGATTTATGCCTAAACTAAAAAGAAATCTAAATAAGTTATTTTTAATATTGTACAGTTATTGAAATATTGTAACATAATTTTTATATTTTTATGTTAGGCCTACACAGGAAATTTGGTTAGTAAATAAATGGTTAAAAATAGAGTTATACTTGTAATTATGTTTTTTTAAATGTTGTAAAAATTGTGTACCATATTTATAACACATAAATATAATGCTATTGCCTAATAACGAATTATTGGCATTACCAAACCCGGAGATTTATGGCTGCACGGACGTAAGCTCTCCATACATCACTATCCTGAATTAATGGTTTCCAATCATTCCTTGTATAATTCACCTCTCTCAAATCATGGTTATTGTAATATTAAAGTTTCCATGTCCTTATTTCATTCTCCATGTCCTGCACATCACAGTCTATGAAACTTAACAATTCTCATTACATTTGGTTTCCCATAAAGATCATGTGTAGCTTCTTCTATGTAGTCTCCATTCAAACAACTGTTCATCTCTTTTAAATTAGAAATTTTCCTAAGAACTTTATTATCAGATCACCTAATAATAATGCAACATCAATATATACCAACAATGTATTAATACCATTTCAATTATACATCTTCTTTACCCTCTAGAGATTTGATTACTTGGCTCTAGTACACAATTGAATAGCAGAGGAGACACAGCAGAATAAAGTACATTAGAGGTTGAAATGGCTATAGAAAAATTGAAGATGTATAAAGCATCCAGTTCAAATGGTATCCCAGCAGAACTGATAAAATCAGGGGGAGAAAAACTGATGGACAAGATACGTCGGTTACTTTGAATGATTTGGGAAAAAGAAGATCTTCCAAATGAATGGAAAGAATTGATCATCATACCAATCTATAAGAAAGAAGATAAACTGATTGCAACAACTACAGGGGCATCTCATTACTCTCAACTTCGTACAAAATTCTAACAAATATATTAGTAAGCAGACTTACTCCCTACATTGATGACATTCTAGGAGATCATCAATGTGGATTTAGAAGAAACAGGTCTACAACAGATCAGATTTTTAGCATAAGACAGATTTTAGAAAAGAAATGGGAATATAATGTCACTGTACATCAAATATATATAGACTTCAAAAAAGGCATACGATTCAGTTAAGAGAGAGAAGTTATATAGTATCCTTCTGGAGTTCGGAAATCCTAAAAAGTTAGTTAGACTTATACGAATATGTCTAAATGGCACAAAAAGTAGGGGGCGTGTAGGCAACCATTTTTCGGGTAACTTTGAAGTTCATAGTGGGTTAAAGCAGGGAGATGCACTATCTCCTGTACTATTCAATTTTATATTAGAGCATGCCATAAAATCTTTGGAGAATGAAGAAGACCTACAACTCAATGGTATTAATAGACTGTTAGTTTATGCTGATTATGTAGTATTATTAAGCGACAACTAGGAGATACTAAGGGCCCACATGCACATTCTATTGAGTAACACTAAGAAATTGGGACTGGAAGTAATCATCAATAAAACTAAATATATGTTCACACAGAGAAATGTGTTATATAATGGAAATGGACAACTAATGACAAATGAAGGACATTTTGAAGAAGTAGCTGATTTCGAGTATCTAGGAATAATAATTACAAATAGGAATGAGATGCACAAAGTAATTAAACATAGGCTCAATTCTGGAAATGCATGCTATTATGCTTTACAGGGACTTTTGTTGTCCCAACTCCTTTTCAAAAAACATTAAACTGAAAATATATAAAATAGTTATTTTCCCAGTTATATTAATTATATGGATGCGAAACATGGACTCAAGGGAGGAAAGAAGATTAAGAATATTTGATAATAAAGATCTTAGGAAAATTTTTGGGCCAAAAAGAGATGAACAGATCAGGTGAATGGAGAAAACTACGTAATAGTGAGCTACATGATATGTATAGGAAGCCAGATAATAAGGACAGTTAAGTCTTGTAGACTGATGTGAGCAGGACACGTGGCACATATGAGGAATGAAAGAGGTGTATGGAAGCTTCTTGTAGGAAAACCAGAGGGAAAATGCCCCATTGGCAGACCAAGATTGAGGTGAGAGAATAACATTATCCATGATTGATGGAAATAGATTATACAGAGGATGATAGGAAAACATTAGCTCAGGATAGAGATATATGGAGAGATTATGTCTGTGTGGCCATGAACCTATGGGTTCGATAGAGCCAGTGAGTTAGTTAGTTAGAAAGACACAGTATTGGTTTGCTTTAAACCATTAGATAAAGAGTTTCTATTTGTTAATTTTTAAAAATAAAATATGGATATTAATAATGCTAGAATCTACTACAGTTATGCCTAGATTCACAAATGGATGTTAAAATTTAATAAATTGTTTATCACATAATTCAAAAAAACTTCTGTTTTGTGACAAATGGTTTTTTTTAACCTTGAGATTTTTTGAGTGCTAAATTAACATCCTCTTTCCTTTATGCAAATGTTATGAATTTGAAAGTAATGTATGTATGAAGCAGATTTGCTCTGTTTGTATAATTATGCTTCTTCTTCCTTCCAAGTATTAGGCTAAGGCCTGTTACGATCCTATAGAAAATTTACCCTCCAGCGTTTCATACGACAGCCCAGAGATCTTCGTCCTCTTGGTATATAATTATCAACAGCTTTGGGGATCCGATTTGAACTCATTCTTTCAAGATGGTGTTTCCAATTTAGTTGGTACTAATAATTAAATTAAACCTCATAGTGTTCTTTCCCTGTGAAAGTTAAATAAATTAGTTGGTACTGTTTAATATATTCCAAAATTGGCATAGTCTTCAATTCTTTTAAGATATCGGTATTCCTTTTCCGATCCCATCTGGTATAACCCGCTGTTCTGCGCATGAATCTCATTTCACAAGCCGTTATCCTGCATTCATGTTGTCTTTTTAATTATGCTATAGTTAACGCATCTTAGTAGTAGTGTTTAGTTCTATATACAATGGACACCGATTAATTCGACATTTGATAATTTGAATAATTGGGTAACTCGAATATAAATACAATCCCCTTGAAACTTCTATTTAAAATAATGTTAAAAATCCATGTTTAATTTGACGTTTTGAAGCCAACATTTGGATAATTCGAAGCCACAATTCAATTTATTGATAATGAAAAAAGTAAACTGAATTCTGTAAAAGTTTAAATATGGTTAAAAAATTCCAAGAATTCGTCTAATGCCCGTATTCCTAGTTGCTTATTGTTAAAGTCCAGTATGACGGCAAGCGAACTGCACCATATTGTTCAGAGCTTTGTGTCGTCGGGTACAGTACATAGACACCCACCCCTCACTCATAGCCCAAAAACTGAGAATAATGCATGTACCCTCCCTTAGTTTTAGAGTATAGGTACAAGTACACATACAGTACAGTATAGTTAACAAACTTAACTCAGTGTGAATGTGTTAAGTGACTCGATTCACAATGTCGAAACGCGGAGTATACATAATTTTAACATTAGCAAAAATAAGTTGAAGTGCTCAGGGAAGAAGAAAAAGGAACAAAGAAGAAGTGTAATATTGCCAAGGAATATGGAATACTACCGAACATTTTATCCACCTACATAAAGAATAAAGAAAAAAATAACGGGGAGTTGGAACCTATAATGTGGTGGAAGTAGGAAATGCATAAGAGGAGGTGAATTTCCTGAAGTTGATGAGTGTGTGTTGCAAATGGTTCAAACAATCGTGTGACCGTAACATACCATTGAGTGACCCATTAGTGTGTGCCAAAGCGGAACAATTTGCAGAAAAGTTAGGCGTTAAAAATTTTAAAGCAAGTGGAGGATGGTCAAACATAATTCGGAATGAAAATGGGGACATGATTGCAGATTCCAGGAGTATATTAAATAGATGGAAAAGTTACTTTAATCAGCTATTAAATGTACATACAGAACAGGACATTGAGGAGGATAATTTACAGACAGCAGAAATGCTAGTCGCAGAACCAGATGCATTAGAGATTGAAATGGCGATTGAAAAAGTGAAGATGTATAAAGCATCAGGTTCAAATGAGATCCCAGCAGAACTGATAAAATCAGGGGGAGAAAAACTGATGGACAAGATACGCTGGTTGCTTAGTATGATTTGGGAAAAAGAAGCTCTTCCAGATGAATGGAAGGAATCAATTATCGTACCAATTTATAAGAAAGGAGATAAAACTGATTGCAACAACTACAGGGGCATCTCATTACTTTCAACTTCGTACAAAATTCTTACAAATATATTAGTAAGCAGACTTACTCCCTATATTGATGACATTCTAGGAGATCATCAATGTGCATTTAGAAGAAACAGGTCTACAACAGATCAGATTTTTAGTATAAGACAGATTTTAGAAAATAAATGGGAATATAATGGTACTGTACATCAACTGTATGTAGATTTCAAAAAAGCATATGACTCAATTAAGAGGGAGAAATTATATAGTATCCTGCTGGAGTTCGGAATTCCTAAAAAGTTAGTTAGACTTATACGAATGTGTCTAAATGGCACAAAGAGTAGGGTGCGTGTAGGCAAACAGTTTTCGGACACTTTTGAAATCCAGAATGGGTTGAAGCAAGGATGTGCACTATCTCCTCTACTATTTAATTTTGTACTAGAGCATGCCATTAAGTCTTTAGAGAATGAGGAAGGCTTACAACTCAATGGTATTAATAAGCTGTTAGTTTATGCTGATGATGTAGTATTGTTGGCCGATAGCGAGGAGATACTAAAGGACAACACGCACACACTATTGAGTAACACTAAGAAATTAGGACTGGAAGTAAATATCAATAAAACTAAATATATGGTCACACGTAGAAATTCATTATATAATGGAAATGGACAGCTAATGACAAATGAGGGAAATTTTGAGGAAGTGGCTGAATTCAAGTACCTAGGAACAATAATCACAAATAGGAATGAGATGCACAAAGAAATTAAACATAGGCTCAATTCTGGAAATGCATGCTATTATGCATTGCAGAGACTCTTGATGTCCCAACTCCTTTCAAAAAACGTTAAACTGAAAATATATAAAACTATTATTCTACCAGTTATATTATATGGGTGCGAAACATGGACTCTTACTTTAAGGGAGGAAAGGAGATTACAAGTATTTGAGAATAAAGTACTTAGGAAAATTTTTGGACCAAAGAGAGATGAACAGACAGGCGAATGGAGAAGACTACATAACAATGAACTACATGGTCTTTATAGGAAGCCAGATATAATAAGAACAGTCAAGTCTCGTAGACTGCGATGGGTAGGACATGTTGCACGTATGGGGAATGAAAGACTTGCATGGAAGCTTCTTGTAGGAAAGCCAGAGGGAAAACGCCCAGTTGGTAGACCAAGAATGAGGTGGGAGAATAACATTAACTATGATTTGAGGGAAGTAGATTATACAGGGAATGATTGGAAAGGATTAGCTCAGGATAGGGATGTATGGAGAGCTTATGTCCGCGTGGCCATGAACCTACGGGTTCGATAGTGCCAGTGAGTAAGTAAGTAAGAGTAAGTAAGGTACAAGTACACATACAGTACAGTACAGTTAACAAACTTAACTCAGTGTGAATGTGTTAAGTGACTCGATTCACAATGTCGAAACGCGGAGTATACATAATTTTAACATTAGCAAAAAAAAGTTGAAGTGCTCAGGGAAGTAGAAAAAGGAACAAAGAAGAAGTGTAATAATGCCAAGGAATATGGAATACTGCCGAACACTTTATCCACCTACATAAAGAATAAAGAAATTAAATAACGGGGAGTTGGAACCTATAATGTGGTGGATGTAGAAAATGCATAAGAGGAGGTGAATTTCCTGAAGTTGATGAGTGTGTGTTGCAAATGGTTCAAACAATCGTGTGACCGTAATATAGCATTGAGTGACCCATTGGTGTGTGCCAAAGCGGAAGAATTTGCAGAAAAGTTGGGCGTTAAAAATTTTAAAGCAAGTGGAGGATGGTTCAGTGGTTTTCAGGAAAGAAATGGTATTTCGTTCAAAAACGTGTGCGATGAGAGTGCTACTTATTTTATGACAAAATATGGAAATTAAAAGATGAGTTGCAGGGCATGTTAATTGCAATATTTGCATGAAATAAATTTATTTCAGATTGCAATACTATGTAAAATAAAGTGTCTTTTGTTAATTCAAAGTCTTCATCATCATCATCCATGCAAGTATTAGGCCATGTGGCCTGTTACAGTCTCAAAGAGGAATTTTCCATCCAGTGCTTTTTTGGACGTCCCAGCGATCTTTTGCCTTGGGGGCAGTAGCGAAGTATGGCTTTTGGAATTCTATGAGATGGCATTCGTTGAAGATGGGCTTTCCATTCTCTGTTTTATCTTCAGCTTTCCCAGACTGGAATATTGAGGTAAGATGTCCAGACCAAAAATAATATAATTAAAATAACCTCAAAATATAACTTCCTAAAATTAAATATTATGGGCTTTCCAGTTGTTCTGTTAGTTTTGTATATGGTGAAGAATGGGTTCTACATCCAACTCTTCTATAATTTCCTCATTTCTTTTATGGTCCCACTTTATGTAGCCTGCTGTTCGGCACATCTCAATTGCTGTTATTCGGCTTTCATCTCTTCTTCATATTGTCCATGCTTCACTACCATATCTTAATACTGGTCTTGCGAGAACCTTATAAAGCCGTAATCTTGTGTTCTTCTGTACTAAAGATGGTTTCATTATACTGTTAATTATCCCCGTTGTTTTTGTAAAATTTGTGATTTTCTTTGAATTTTGATAATTTGAATATTAAAAAATTCCCCCTTGAGTTTGAATTAAAAAGTATCCACTGTATTTGCATTAACCAAATACTCTTATGTTAGGTCAGATGGTAACACACCTTCCTGTTGAATGCAGATCTGAGTTTAAAACCTGATGGGGTAGTATTTTTTTTTTTGAGCTATTAAAACCGCATGTAAGAAGTATAATGACAAGATTAAGTGGGTAGTTCTGCATACAGCCAAGCAGTTTAACACATCATGCCTCAGTGCATGTTCGAATCCCCATGAGAGCAGATTTTTTTTTTAATTATCTTTGGTCAATAAGGGACTGGTGTCCAACCAGCATTCTTGGAATTTGGGTAGCTACAGTAAGTAGCAGTTCCAGGTTGAGAAAACCAGCTATAATGACTGGGGATCTGAGTTTATCTACTAACTTGTGTATTTTTTTAAAAATACCTGATTGCAATATTTGACAGAGTTATAATGCAATGGAAAAAGTTCAGACTCTCTATGATAACAAAGATTAGACTATGAGATAGATTTTTTAGTAATGTTGTGATTATTTTATACTGGGATATAATGAAATACCCCTAGCAAGCTTTAACCCATGAATGACGATTCTTTAGCTAAATTAATTGCCATAGACTATTTTGCAAAATGCACTTAATACATAGTATGAAAGCCTCTAAACAAATTTAAAAATAGAACTAATTTCTCAAAAAAATGTGTTAAATAAGTTAAATTATCATCACAGAGTACCATTCGCATTATAAATAATCTTTATTATCATGATGATCAAAATTGTTAGTTTAGACTACAGTTTGAAACCTATTTATTTTAATTAAAAAATTATTAAATATTCATATTATCGCCACATAAAACCTAAGTAAAAATGCTGTTATGTTAATATTATTTGTTTTTAAACATCTTAATGATGGACAAATTATATTTGAAAAGAAAAATATACGCCTAGACTGGGGTTTGAACCTAGGACCTTTGTTGCGCCTACACTGCACCTACACTAGGGCCTAAGTGCCATAATAATAAAATACTATAAAAACCGATAAAGCATATACATATATACTTGTTTATTATATCAGAAGTTAGGAAATAAATAACCGCATTGAAATACAAATTAGTCATACTCAAAGGGCTTTTAAAATATAAAAAAGCGAGTAAAAGTCTATAATGTTTTATATCCTGGATCAAAACCATGTCACAACATTCCAGGATGTAAATTCATATCAACGTTGTTTTGACAGAAAGATCAGAGATGACCACATTAGATAAGGGTGAATTTGAGCTGCCAGAAGTGAAAGTGGAACAGAGTTTTCCATTTTGACATAGATGAAGGTTTTGAACTATATCATGTGAAAGTTGTAAGTGAAAACCGATGAAAAAACCCCACATATATAGAAGGGAAAAGTTAACTTTCCACCCGAGTTTCCCCCGATTAGAAACTTAAAAATGATCATATAAATATTCACAATTTTTCTAAGAAAAGTCAGAACGGTTGGAGGAGGCAGCTCTACATGGGTAAGACACTTATTTTTATTATCACTCTAAAAAGTTCCAAGTTTTCTAAAATGGTCATTTTCAGAAGCAAAATAACTTAGAAATTACTGTTGACCAGAGGATCAAATAATTTAGAATAATATTATTAATGCATGATTTTAAGAAGACTTAAGGGTCAAGCAAGATGAATAATAATCTAATGTTGAATTTTTAAATGGTTTTTTCTACCTCTGAATATTAACAAAGATAATTATTCGACTCAAATCAACATGGCGATTTTAGCTGGTTTTAATCACTTGCATATATGTTTTGTCTAATCTTTTCTTTACGTTTGTTATTTTTAATAAACACTGTTAATATTTGTCTCACTGTATTTATATGTAAAGATGTCCCATCAAAAAACCAAGGCCAACCGCTCGAGCCAAAGACCACTAAACCTTTGTGATCCTTTTTATGCTACGTTACGGCTGGGCTTAACTTCCAGCATAACAACCTTTGACTTTCTATGTCAATGCTCTTCCATCTGAGCCACCTAGGCCTCCAATCTAAACGTGTATTTTTCTCTTACACACAGTTAATTCCCTAACCCCAAATGCTACGAGCCATTGCTACGATTTTTGCAAATGGCGGCTTCTTTATTAAGAAGACTTATTATTGGGAATTAAAACATTACTTATAAAGCCAGTAGTGCTTCTTTCAATGTTAATATTATTCGTTTTTAAACATCTTTAAACATCTTTAAACATCGTAGCAACGGCTCACAGCATTTGGGGTTAGGGAATTAACTATGTGTAAGAGAAAAATACGCGTTTAGATTGGAGGCCTAGGTGGCTCAGATGGAAGAGCATTGACATAGAAAGTCAAAGGTCCTGGGTTCAAACCCCAGTCAAGGCGTATATTTTTCTTTTCAAATATAATTTGTCCATCATTAAGATGTTTAAAAACGAATAATATTAACATTGAAAGAAGCACTACTAGCTTTATAAGTAATGTTTAAATTCCCAATAAAAAGTCTTCTTAATAAAGAAGCCACCATTTGCAAAAATCATAGCAACGGCTCGTAGCATTTGGGGTTAGGGAATTAACTAAGTGTAAGAGAAAAATACACGTTTAGATTGGAAGCCTAGGTGGCTCAGATGGAAGAGCATTGACATAGAAAGTCAAAGGTCCTGGGTTCAAACCCCAGTCTAGGCATATATTTTTCTTTTCAAATATAATTTGTCCATCATTAAGATGTTTAAAAACGAATAATATTAACATTGAAAGAAGCACTACTGGCTTTATAAGTAATGTTTAAATTCCCAATAAAAAGTCTTCTTAATAAAGAAGCTGCCATTTGCAAAAATCGTAACAACGGCTCGTAGCATTTGGGGTTAGGGTATTAACTATGTGTAAGAGAAAAATACACGTTTAGATTGGTGACCTAGGTGGCTCAGATGGAAGAGGATTGACATAGAAAGTCAAAGGTCCTGGGTTCAAACCCCAGTCTAGGCATATATTTTTCTTTTCAAATATATGCTGTTATGTACTTATTATTAATTATTTAACAAACAAAAGTGCCAATATGTCCTAAACTCGTGTGTAACTTACTATAATTACATATGAAATAATAGAGAAACCATTAGTTTAGACTTCTGTTTGATACTGATTTATTTTAAAAATAAATTATTAATTCTTTTGATATTCATATTATCACCCCATTAAAACCTAAGTAAAAATACTGTTATGTAATTCATTATTATTTATTTAACAAACAAAAGTGCCAATAAGGCTTAAACTCATGTGTAACAAACTTTAATTACATATTAATAATAGAAAAATCATTAATTCATTTACCCTATATCTTGGCAGATAAGACGATAGTTGAACAATAGAAAAAAGGCCCCAAAATCCAGGGTCGTCTTATAGGACAGACACAAAAATTAAAATCATTATAAAATGAAAAAATAACTCATCAATGTTGTTACGTGTGGACAGTTAAGCCCAGCCGTAACGTAGCGTAAAAGATCTCCCTAGTTTAAGTGGTCTTTGGCCCGAGCGGTTAGCCTTGGTTTTGGAGGATGAATTCCATATTTAAACATGTTAAAAACAAATATAATCATAATTTATTTAAATAGAATAAAACAGAAAGACATAATAAAACCAAAACATATAAAACACTTATTAAAATCAGCTAAAATCGCCATATTGAAAAGCGTCAAAATATTAAAACTGATAAAGTTCAGAGAGAGAAAACAATCATTTAAAAGAGTCAACTTTGGTCATTATTCTAAGTTCTTTGGACCATTTGGTCCTTTAATTAATTTATGTATGTAAAATGACCATTTAAAGAATGATAATAAAAAGATAAAAGATTCATATTACCCATGTAGAGCTGCTCTCGTCCCCAGGGGGAACCGAACCCTTCGGTCCCCCACACCGTTCTGAATTCGTTAAAAAAATCGCGAATATTTATATGATAAATTTTAAGTTTCTAATCGGGGGAAACTTGGGTGGAAAGTTAGCTTTTTCCCTTCAATACATGTGGGGTTTTTTCATCGGTTTTCACTTACAACTTTCACATGATCTAGTTCAAAACCTTCATTTATGTCAAAATGGAAAACTCTGTTCCACTTTCACTTCTTGCAACTCAATTCACCCTTATCTAATGTGGTCATCTCTGATCTTCCTGACTAAACAATGTTGATATGACTTTACATCCTGGAATCTTGTGACATGGTTTTGATCCAGGATATAAAACATTATAGATTTTTACTCGTGTTTTTTATATTATATGAGTATGACTAATTTGTATTTCAATGCGGTTATTTATTTCCTATTTTCTGATATAATAAACAAATATATATGTATATCCTTTATCGGTTTTTTACAGTATTTTATTATTATGGCAGTTAGGCCCTAGTGTAGGCGTAACAAATGTATTTAAAATCCTGCAAAATTCTCACATTCATCATCATCGGAAAATAATATAAATTACTTGAACACACAAATAACAATGCAACCACTGATTGCAACTGACGTAATGATGTGCAGTAACAAACCGATCAGTTGACACGTGGGGGGGAAGTGTTAGAGATTTAGTGAATCCCCGTTAGTACAGCTACTATCAAACCAGTCCTGAAAATATCCGGTTATTCAATTCTTTTGCAGTCTGTTTTGTGTAGTAAATAAACATGGACATTATTGCTTATATTGATTGCATTGTTTCTTTTAATTATTAGTATAGTGTTATTATTACTATGCATGATGCAAAGGGCACTGTATAACATTTAAATATGTGGATAACTTATATCTTTGGGTTTGATAGTAGAAGCTAACAAGAAATTTCTCACGCGGCAAGTCTTCCTTCCTTATCATAACAATCTCCTTTCCCCTCTACCGCCTTCCATGCGACAGGTCTTATCTCTCGTGCTAGTACAACTTTTCAAAAGTGTAGCAGTGTTGCCGGTTGAATGAAAATAAAATGTATTTATTTATCATAATGAGGGGTTCAAATAGCAACAGCATATAACATAAAATTTAATTTGAAAAATTACGAATAAAGTAATTTTGTATATGCTATACAGTAAGATAGTAATGATTGCTGATCTAAACTAAGTTCATAGGCTGTTGATAGTTTGAGGGTCGTCTTATCTGCCAAGATAAACGGTAATTAAAGATTATTTTTTAACCAAGTTTCATATGTATTATTAGGCCTAACCTCAAAATATTCCAAGAAACATATATAATATTAATAAACTATTTATTTAAAATAAGAGACATAAACTTATAAGTTGTAACAGACAATAATGACATAAATTTCACAAATATTTTACGAAACTTAAAAAAATATATACATTGAAGCAGTCATATTAGGGCAAGTTACTCATAATTTCACGCTTGAATGCGGTAAGTTGAGTCGGCTTATGACTAAAAAATTTCCACTCAAATGAACAATTATTTATCGCATGAACAGATTCCTGAGACTAGAATGCATTTCAATCTCAATGATTTATACCTGAGTACACCTTTGACTCATGAGTGCGTTCTTGCATACTGGACTAAGTTTACAGGAAGATTACAATTAAATATGAAAATCAGCTATACCAATTCTGTACACATGCTAGTAGAGAGAAATCAATGAAAAAGGTGTTAATAAACATTTTCTAAGTATGATGTTCTTATTATTATTAATTTTATATATCTCAATGATGGATAAATTATATTTGAAGAGAAAAAATATACATTCAGACTAGGATTTGAACCCAGAACCTTTTGCTTTCTATGCGAATAAGATAAATATTAAAATATATACCTGTTGGCAGGTGTCATCGTCCTCAACTGTGTTAAAATATTGTATTTTAAAACATTTTAACACAATTCAGGACGTATATATTTTAATTTATATCTTATGAATATTATCAGATTAAATGGTTCCAACACGTCCAGAGAATGTCAAATTCCCGTTTACCAAAGATGATTTACCACCTCAACCCTAAAGGCAAAAGAGACCTCGGAAGACCCTTCAACTGATGGAAAGATCAATTTTTGTAGTCGCAGAACGGGCATCACCCAATACTGCATTCGGAAGAAGAAGAAGAGATCTTATGAATATTCACCTCAACAGAATTTGATATGAATTTTATTAGTATTAATTCTATGTGAATGTTCTACCAACTGAGTTATCTGAGCTACCTAAACACAAATTTTTCTTTTATATACAATGGCGGAAAGTGACTAGACGTGTTGTGTATCGCTCGTGACCAACATATTATTTTGAAGGTGTGAAAACATTCTAAGTCGCTTAAAACATCGTAACTGATAGTTTGTGTTATATAAAACAATTTGGCTAAGTTAAATTCAGAAGATGGGCCCCAAGAAGAATAACTCAATGGAAATAGAAGAGGTGGTGAAGCGTGTCTTACAAGAGTCGCTACAAGATGCTACCATGCTGACAAGTGTTGCCAACATAATAAAGGAGACTGTTGCTGCGGCGGTTATAGAATTAAAAGTAGCATTAGACCAAAGTCACGCCTTAATCAGTGAACTCCAGAAATCTATTCAGGACCGTGATAACAAGATAGTGACTTTGGAATCTAAGATTGATAACTTAGAACAATACCAAAGGCGTCAGTGTGTGCGTATTTTTGGCATTGCGGAGGAAGAAAATGAAGACACAGATGCCATCGCCTTGCAGGTAGCAGAGAAAGTTGGTGTTAGTCTCCAGGTCATTGACATTGACCATAGTCGTGTAGGTAGAAAAACAGATGGTGGACGACCTAGGGCTGTCATTGTTAAATTCATGTCCTACCGTAAGCGAAGTGAGGTGTTTCGAAATAAAAAGAATTTGAAAGGCAGTGGAATTACGATTCGTGAGGACCTTACTAGTGCTAGGCATCAGTTACTTCGCGAAGCTATAAATATTCATGGCGTTACCAATGTCTGGACCCAAGATGGTTCTGTCATTGTTAAGGTAGGAGACAGAAAAAAGCGAATAAATCACATATCAGATCTCAGGTCAGAGTGATAATATCAACTCAGAAACTCGTTACTTTTTGTAATTTATTGCTATTAGTACTTAATTATTTACCGTGTTCATTTTTTTTCTTCATTTTTTCGTGTATAATCTATTTTTTTTATTAATTTAATTTTGTACTTCATATACTAAACACCAATTGATATTTCATATTTACGGGTTTCTTGTTTTAGTTAGTAACATTTCAACCATAGATTTAAGGAATGCACCTGCAGCCCTTTTTCGGTATTTGACAGTTCCATTGTCCCCATCTCAACATACCCCTTCCACCTCAGACCTTTTAAAATCACGTTTCTCTTTGAACAGCAATACACTCAAAATAACACATTGTAATGCACAGTCACTCCTGTCCCACTTCTCAGAATTCCAAACTATATTTTCAACACTAAATCTGCATGCCATTTTAATTTCTGAAACATGGCTGAAAAATACCCTTCCTTCTTCTCTTGAAAACATACAAAATTACACCTTGATTAGGAATGACAGATTCGGGAAAAATGGAGGCGGCGTGGCGATGTATATACGTTCCGATCTACAACCGAAAATTGTATCCCATTCGCCTAGTGAATACTACCTCTCGTCTCGACCCGAATACCTATTTATAGAAATTAGAGTGCAAATGCAGAAATGTTTATTAGTAGTCGTTTAAATGCCCCCAAAATTCTGTCCACCCCCCCGGCATGACATTGAAAAAGTTCTCCTCCAAAATCTGATAAACCACATCTATGAACAATGTAAGTGTACTAGGAGCCTTCAGAATCTAACCTCATAGCCACAAATCCTTACAACACTATACACACTACAGACAATGTTCCAGTCATGCAATATGACAATACTGCCTTCAGAACCAACCCATCATACTAGGTATTCTGACACACTACTAGACTTAATTATAACAAATAATCCTCAAAAAGTTATAACTAGTGGACAGATAGAAGCTCCAGGCATCTCTGCACATGACTTAATATACATTGAGTTATTCACTCCTTTGCTCTAAACGTAGACCTAGACTTGTAACATACAGAGACTTGAAACATATAAATTATGCGCAATTAATTGATGATGCTGCAAAACTACCTTGGAACAACATATGGACACTTAGAACTGTAGACGAGAAAGTTGAAAATTTTAATGACATGATTTTACAATTGTATGACAAACACGCACCATCAAGACTAGACGTATAAACAGACCACCTGCACCCTGCTTGTCTGATAATATCCGCTTGCTTATGACTGAGAGAGACGTAACATTCAGGAAATACAGGAGGAACAAAGAACTGACAGACTTACAGACATACAAACATCTGAGGAATAAAGTCAACCAAACTATAAGGAATGCAAAACTAAGATATGCCCATACTATTATTACACAATCTATGTCCAACTCAGCTGACATGTGGAAAAATTTAAAATCAATAGGCCTCTGTCAAAATAAACTACAGGTAGAAACAGCTGACCTACCACTAGATGAGTTGAATGACCATTTTACCTGCCTCCCTTCTGACAACACCTCACAACACAAACAACAGACAATAGATGAACTAATGTCATATTCCCAACCTACCCGAGACAAATTCTATTTTTCCTATATCTCACCTGATGACGCCAAAAGAGCAGTATTACGTATTAAATCTAAAGCACAAGGAATAGACAATATAACAATAACTCTCCTGCAAAAAAAATAATAGACATTATTCTCCCAACAATAGCCCACATTTTTAATGCCTCTATAATGACCGGGACTTATCCCAGACTCTGGAAAATGGCTCTAGTTCGTCCTACACCGAAATCAAACACTCCCACAACACTCGATGATTATAGACCAATTAGTATTCTTCCCTATATTATTTTTGGTCTGGACATCTTACCTCAATATTAATGTTGATTTGTTCTTGGACATGTTTCAAAACAATTCTCTGTTTTATCTTCAGCTTTCCCAGACTGGTTTTATTTATGTTGCATTATGTTGCACCACCTGGATGTCGATGTCAGCTCCATCCTGTGGTTGGCCAAAGAACCTCCAAACAAGGTCACCCTCCATCGGAATATCAAAATTCATAACTCTGTTTCTGTTCTTCTGAATATAAATTTTTTCCCAAATAGTCAGCTCGTTTGTATTTTCTAACTGTTTTAATAATTTAGTGTCTGAATTTATATTATGTTTTTCAGACCAAACATGAGCAGCAACTGCAGATTTTTCAATTTCTCCATTTTTAATATTTCTTATGTGTTCTTTGGTTCTAATTTTTAGGTTTCTTTTTGTTTTCCCTATATATATATCTTTTCACAACCCATGCATTCAATTTGATATATTCCTGACTTTTTATTTTTATCAGTTTTTTTCATTTTTGTTGGTTTTTATTAGTTTATTTAAACTGTAGTTATTTTTTGGTGCTAATTTAATATTAAACTTCTCAAATATATTTTGAAATTTATTATGTACCCAGGGGTGATATGTGAATTTCCTATATTTTTTCATAGGTGGTTTCTTCTTTTTCAAGATTACTTCTGTTTATCATTTTTTGTTTTTTATACTTTTCTATCCTTTTATGTACCATTTTTTCATCAAACCCATTTTCTCTTGCTACTTTGATTATGTGTTTTTTCTCATGTTTGAAATCTTCTTCGTTTAAGGGTAAGTTTACCAATCTATGAGTTAAACTATTAAATGCTGCTAATTTATGTCCAATTGGATTGAACCCTGTTGATTTTATAAAATTTTCCGTATGAGTTTCTTTCCTATGAATCCTGAATTCAATTTTTTCTTTTTCTTCGTTTCTGACCAATTTAAGATCCAAAAAGGTATTTGTTTATTGTCTTCTATTTCTTTGGTGAATTTAATGTTTGTACTCTGTAAATTTAATAGTTTTAGGGAATCTTCTACATGTTTTTCTTTAACAATACAAATTATATCATCAACATATCTACTCCAAAATTTAAACATTGTGGGATGTGCTTTAGTGATTTTACATTCAAAATCGCTCATAAATAAATTTGCCAGGAAAGGTGATAATGGGTTTCCCATTGAGAGCCCTGATTTTTGTCTATAGAAATTCCCATTGAATGTAAAAAACATTTGGTCAATGCATAACGCAGTTAATTTCAAATAATCTTCTTTGATCTCTCTGTCTATGTTGTTTTTTCTTAACCAATTGTTCAATATCTCCAAAGTTTTTTGTTTCGGTACATTTGTGAATAGTGAAACTACATCAAACGAAACCAACCTATCTGTGGGTTCAATTTCCACTTTTTCTAATTTCTTAACTAATTCCAATGAATTTTCAATCTGCAGACTTTCAAAATTATTAATTCTTTTAAATTGATTATTCAGCCATTTCGAAATTTTGTAGGTTGGTGATCCAATATTGTTAATTATTGGCCTCATTTTTTTTCCCGGTTTGTGAATTTTTGGAAGTCCATGTATATTAGGGTTTCTTGGGTTGCTTACTTTTAATTGAAATTTTTCTTTCTTGGATAGAATTTTAACATTTTTAAAACAGTTTTCCACTTTTTTTATGGTTTTTGGTAGGGGGTCATTCTTAATTTTTTCATACTCTTTTTCATTCAAAAGTTCTTCCATTCTATTTTGATAATCTTCTTTGTCCAGAATTATAATTTGGTTACCCTTATCTGATTTTGTATATACAACATTTTTGTTATTTATTTCTTTGAGTGTTTTTAAATTCTCCTTACAAACTGGGTTTTTATTTGTATTCTTTATTTTATTCAAAATTTTCTTCACATTTTTTTCTGATGATTATTTTTTCTTCTGTAACTAACCCTTCTATTGAATTTTCAATGTCCACTATGTATTCTTCTATTCTATTGGAATAATCTATTGCTGTTTTTAGACCGTTTTCTAACAATTTTGTCTCTTTTAGGTTAAAGGTTGCCTTTGAAAAATTTTTTAACATAATTTCTGGTGGATTCTGATTTTTCTTCATTTCTGGTTTTATTCTGATGTTTGATTTTATTTGATGTATTCTTCTTTCCCTTTGATTTAGTTAACAAATTATTTATCTTTGTCTTTTGTTTCTCAATTTTCTTTTTCATGGTTATGTTCAAAAAAGTGAAAAATTTATTTTCTAGGTTTTCCCACATGATGTTTCCTAATATTTTAGACAATTTGATATGTAACAAATAAATTTCAATATCCAGATTACTGATCATTTCAAAGTGTTTATTCTTTTCTAGTTTTAGTAATTAGATGTCCAGACCAAAAATAATATAATTAAAATAACCTCAAAATATAACTTCCTAAAATTAAATATTAGTATTCTTCCCTGTTTATCTAAAGCACTGGAACACATAATACACTCACAGTTAACAGACTACCTCACCACACACGACTTACTTGATGAACATCAGTCTGGTTTTAGAACAGGACATCACACAAGTACTGCACTACTTGACATTGTAGAGGACATAAGAGACTCAATGGACAAAAGCAAACTCACCGCAATAATCCTACTCGACTACAGCAAAGCCTTTGACACAGTAGATATAGACTTAATGCTAGCGAGACTAAAGACACTACATCTGTCGGAAACTGCCTTGATTGGTTTGCATCTTACCTCACTAATCGTCAGCAATCAGTTTCTGTTAATAATCGCATTTCTTCCTGGCGCTTGGTGAGGAAAGGGGTACCTCAAGGCTCCTCTTCTCTTCTCGATTTATATTAATGACATGACCAAGAAACTACAAAACTGCAAGCATCATCTTTACGCCGACGACCTACATATTTACACACACTTTAGGCCTGACGAAATTAATGAATATATTGACAAAGTAAACACTGACCTCAGGCATATATCTTTATGGTCCAGACAATATGGGCTGAAACTAAATGTAAACAAAATGCAAGCAATAATTATCGGACATCCAAGGCTATTACACCTCATAAACAATGGCAATATGCCGGCTGTCATATTAGATAATGAACAAATTCCTTATACCGACGTCGTTAAAAACTTGGGATTTCACTTAGATTCTAATTTAAAATGGCATGAGCAAGTAAAACAAACATCTAAAAGGATCTTCTCCATAATGCATTCCCTAAAGCGACTTAAACATTTTCTTCCTACAACTCTTAAAAGAATTTTAATCCAAACTTTAGTGATGCCGCATTTTGACTACTGTGACGTTCTACTAACTGACATAAGTGACGGATTGTCGGACAAACTGCAGCGTGTCCATAATATGTGTATCAGATTCATATTTAATGTTCGAAAATACGATCACATTTCTCCATTATTCCACGAATTGTCATGGCTACATCTAAAAGAGAGAAGAAAATCGCACTAATTCTCCTATTTAAGATCCTACATACCTCGATTCCCAATTATTTATCATCCCGTTTCCAGTATCTATCCTCAAACCATAACCTAAACACAAGATCACAACATAGTCTCCTACTTAATATACCGCAACATAGGACATCACATCACTCCATGTCATATACCATCTCCACTTCTCGCAACTGGAATTCCCTACCACAAGAAATAAGGGGCTGCTGGACATTGGCATCTTTTAAAAGAAATCTAAATTTATATTTGCTCTAAACTCGACTTCATTATTATCCAGTGTAAGATATATATATATATATATATATTAATTGGTGTTTCCCGTATAATGCATCATATTTATATTATTATTATTATTATTATTATTATTATTATTATTATTATTATTATCGTATCATTATTGTTATTACCCTATAAAATGTTGTTTGTACATGACATTTACATTGCTACATTTATTGTATCTTTAACTGTTTATAATTAGTATAGTGTACATCTATATTTGTCAAATATTTATTTGTATTTGTGCTGGTTGAGTGGAAGAGAGGGCCTTATGGCCTTAACTCTGCCAGAATAAATAAAGTATTATTATTATTATTATTATTATTATTATATTATTATTATTATTAATTCCAGAGTGCCAAATACTAGGAAACCGTTGCTTCAATCTTGCAAATAACGGCTTCTTTATTTAGAAGACCTTTATTGGGAATTTTACATTACATTATAAAGCCAATACAGTGTATATAAGAGAAAAATTTGCATTTAGGTTGGAGTTTCTCAGGTAGCTCAGTTGGTAGAGCATTTGCATAGAAAGTGAAAGGTCCTGAGTTCAAACCCCAGTCTGAACATACATTTTTTCTCTTCAAATATAATCTATCCTACATTGAGATGTATGAATTGAATAATAAAAACATTGAAAGAGGCCGTACTGGCTTTATAATATAATGTAAAATTCCCAATAAAGGTCTTCTTCATAACGAAACTGCAATTTGCAAGATCAAAGCAACGGTTTTGTAGCATTTGGCACTCGGGAATTAACTGTGTATATAAGAGAAGAATTTACGTTTAGATTGGAGTTTCTCAAGTAGGTCAGTTGGTAGAGCATTCGCATAGAAAGTGAAAGGTCCTGGATTCAAACCCCAGCCTGAGCGTATATTTTTCTCTTCAAATATAATTTTCTAAGTAGTTCTGATAATATGTCTGGTATGTCAATTTCTCCTAATGTTTCCTTGATACTTGTTCATCATTACAATTTTTAATTAATATATACTGAATTCATTATTAATTTTATAAAAACTTATGAAAGAAGTTGAAATAATTTGTAATAGTTTTCTGAGCCAGGAAGTCAGTAGTTTCATTATCAATGAACTTGCAATTTGAACAGATCTACTGAAAATTCAACTAATTCATTTTACCTGGAAAATTATTTTTAAAATTTACAAATTGTAAGGAATAAATATTCTTTTAATTGTGTCAGAAGCTGTTTTTGAATCTGATAATATTACTTCTTTTGGAATTTGCTAATTGTCAAAAGTACATCATATTTGACAACAATTACAGCACAACTGTTAAAAAAATATACTTACATTTTCAACTGTCAGAATGGTAGAATTTTCACCATTATTACTTCCTTTATCTCCATTGCTTCTTTTATGGCGTGATTTCAATTTCGGTCCTTTTGAATGTCTGTTTGGGAACGATGTATATTTTGCCCTAATTTCTGCAATAAAAATGTCTTAATAATAATACTGTAATTAATATATTTCTAAGATATATTTATTTCTACAATTTCTACTTTCAACGATGAGAGAATATGTTACCACTTGTTGCCAAAATATCTAACATGCAAAGGATTGGTCTCTTTTCCTCAAAATACCTAAAAATATGACAAAAAATCCCCTGTCCTCTTACCCCAATCCATGTGTCCAATTTGTCTGTTAATAATCAATTCCTTAATAAACTGTAAGAATCAGAAAATTGTAGCATGAAATCTCATCTATACTTCGTTATTTTCAAATATAAAGTAAAGTATTCCATTTAATATTCCATTTAGTCTGAATTATTATTTTAATATAGGCCTACAACTCGAGATAGTGATATCATCATCATCCTGCCAGGTATTAGTCGTAGAACTATTACGGCCTGAGAAAGCAGTTTTCGTGCCATCTTTTCATAGGTTGACCAAGTGACCGTTTCCCATTTGGACAGTAGTTCATTATTGCCTTGGGGATCCTGGATCTAGCCATTCTTGAGACATGTTCCTTCCAGTTTAGCTGATATCTGGAGATGTAGTCCAGTATTGGTGACACATTAAGTTCTTGAAGGATTTCTACATTTTTCTTTCGAACCAGCTGTTCGGCGCATAAATTTCATCTCACAAGCTGTTAGTCTGCTTTCATCTCTCGTCCTTATAGTCCACGCTTCACTCCCATAACATAGGACTGGTCGAGCCATTATTTGATAAAGACGAGTACGAGTTGATTTTTGCACTAATGAAGGTTTTAAAACTCTATTAATGATTCCCATTGATTTGTTGAATTTCACAATTTTCTCTGATAAATCCAAATTTTCAACAAAAGAGAGTTTATATCCTAAATAAGTAAACTCATTAACTCTCTCTAAAATTTTGTTATTTAAACAAATTTTGCTTGGTATTGGGGATTTTCCACAAAAGACCATTATTTTAGTTTTATTGGTAGATATTTCCATTGAATATTTCTGGGCTATCAAATTTAAATTATGTACTGACCATTGGCATCAACATATGTCTAGATCCTGGATTCCTAAGGTAATTTTAAAGTGCCAACCAAATGGTAGAAGATCGTTGGCATCCCATAGGAAGAAATAGTTAGAATTTTTTTTTGTACACTGTAACACTCTTTTCAGAACTACAACATGAAAGGAAGATGATAATGAAAATTATTTACTTACCATGATTATGTTTAGCAAGGCTCAGAATCTTATCTTTAAATGCTGCAAGATCCTGTAATGTTGATCCTGACATGGGTAACTCACTCAACACACTGATAGACATATCCAGAAAATCCAAACTTGACTGCAGGGATGCAGGACTTCCATTCAACCTTCAATCAAAATCATTAATATTTAGATTCAACACTCTACAAATAAAGAGTGATATAAAAATCATTCAACATCTGAGATCCATATATATATTGTTTTAATTGTTGTACTTAACTCATATATATATGTTTTTTTATGTAAATTAAGAATTAGGCATGAAAATATAAGTACTACTAATTATATTTTCTTTCCATCATATTTTTTTATATGCCAAAAACTTTAGTTTAATAAAAATTAAGAAACCATGTTTAGTAGTACCATTTTGTTTTCATGACCTACCCCATAGATCTCATTTAATACCAAGTTATTGTTATAAGATACAGTAGCGAGCATTAAACCCCAGCACTACTGGGGTAATTAGAATATTCATAATTTTGGATTCAAATACAATAATAAGACAATTGCCAAATTTCATTCAAATCAAATTATGCCTGAATGTTTAAAATTCAAATTTCCTGCCAAACCAGCAGATATCTTTAACATTTGGCTTGACGGAGCCTCCTACATTCTCATTATTTACATAGAGGAACACATTGAGTGTTTGCTCTATGTTATCCCTACTAATACCAGCTATTACGATACATGAGTTCACACATGTGCATACAATGTAGTGCCTGCTAAGGCCAGTGATAACCGCACTAGATGAAGCTTGTGTCTAAACCACAGATTTCTTGTTAATACCAGCTAGCTGTATCTGTCGTACATCACAACTCAAAAAAAAAAATGTACAAGTTAATTGATAACCATAGTTCAAATGAAGTTTTGACCTATCATGATGATCTTGTAGAAGATTTCCGGGTTGTTGGCCGTGGTCTTGAAGCTTGTAGTTCCCCGACGTTTTGCCTGAGACTGCGTCCGGCATCCTCAAGGGTTGTCTCGAGACTGGCAATTTTGTCAACTACCTGCCCTATTTATACATTTATCCACAAGTGTTCTCTGTGCGGTCCGTAACGGATCTTCTACAAGATCATCATAGTAACTCCGGCCGTGAAAGCCTAAGTCAATATATTTTGACCTATCGATTATTGAGAAAACTCCTTTAATGAAAAACTGTTATTGGATGTTGCTAGGCGAGAAACGTGATTGGCTATTTATGGAAGTGCTATTATCTCAACAATAGAATCTTTCTAAATAATATTTATAAGTCATAATGTTTAATTTATGGTAGTTATATATTTTTAAAAATACAAAGAAACAATGTAAAATAAAATTATGTGGTAAATTATACCAATAAATGTGATTTGCGAAGTGATTTGAAAATTAATGTGGGTGACTAACTTATATTATAAGTGCAGACTTTTCTACGAGAAAAATAACTTCATACAACAAGTAAGTACCGATATAAAATATACTGGATATCAGCTTTTGAGAGCCTTGTCTGTTTCACATTTTAATTATGTATCACTTGAATACAATTGAAATGTGAATGCATTGAGTATGAATTCTAAGATGTTCATTTTTATATACTGTACTATTATGGTTGATTTATAGAAACACATTTACAATTATAAATGCTCATATTATTTATAAACTGTACAATTTAGAATAGAAAAAGTTATAAACTATAAGGCATTTTCGTCATACTAATTAACTTAATGGCACTATCAAACCCTTAGGTTCATGGCCGCACAAACATATGCTCTTTATACATCCCTATCCTGAAGTAAGGTTTACCAACTGGCATGAATTCCCATATGTAATTCCCATCCCGAGAACCGAATGGGGGACTATTTTAACTCTGAAAATTTTTACCCCAGTGGAATCCATTGTCGCATTTCTTGACGATTGTATTTTTATGGTTAAAGATCGTCACTCTTTCGACCAAGGTACTTTTTCGTCTGACTTATTGCCTTCAACCTGTCCAGTATGTGTAATCTTTTTGGCAGAAAAGCTACCACCGGCACACAGCTCGGGTAATAGCTGTGACCATCATACGTCACTGATAAGACAAGTTGTAGTTACCTGTTAGATGAGCTTGCGCTCAAACAAGAGAGCGAGTAAATCCAAAACAGTCAACTCTGCTTAACTCACAACTGCTTATATTTTCAGTCTTCCATTCTACATAAAACATGGAATTCCCTTCCACCCTATGTCAGAGACTGTCAAACTATAACATCCTTCAAAAACAAACTAAAGAATTATTTAATAACAAACTAACTTATATACCTCACTGATAGTATTCTTTTAGCAATATTAATATATTTAATTATTTATGTAAATAATATTAAGAATAACAAATATTTTTATTTGTTTTGTTTTAAATATTGTATAATCGTAAAATTAGTTTTCTATATCTCATTATTTTCCTGTTTTTTATATACACTAGACAGGGACAATTTAATATGTCTTGTTTGTATACATTTTATTATTAGTTTTAGTCTTAATTTTAACTAATATTAACTGGTTGTATTATAGATCATAATATGTATATTAGATATTATCTTCTGATCAAATTTTTACTTAGTGTTTAATATTAGAGTTAATTAAGATTGTTATATTCTTATGTAATATATGTTTGTCCTGGTGAGTGGAAGAGAAGGCCACATGGCCTTAACTCCACCAGGCTAAATCTTAAAATAAATCTTAATAAAAATGCTTTTCTTCTTCTTCTTCTTCCTTCCAAGTATTAGGCCAAGGCCTGTTACGATCCTATAGAAAATTTTCCCTCCAGCGTTTGAGGGAAATTCTCGTATAAGACTTGAAAGCATAATAATAGTCCCTTCGATTGGTTGCTGGCCATTATCTTAATTTTTAAGAGTTATTGCCGAATACGTTCTACTTTTTCTATTGTTTTGCCATAGAATTAAACAACATAGTCAGATATCAAACCCAGGATTGCTATGATGTTAACCAGGCATACGAACTGTTACACCATAGAGGTGATCTGAGGTTCTTTTACATGAAAAAATCTAAGGGACAGAAACCATGGCTTTAAAACTCTTCCAAAGGTAGCAACACACACAATTTTTGTGCCCTGAAAAATCCATTTACTCTGGCCAGGTCGAACCCATAAATATTGGCTCAAGAAGAGAGCACAGTAACCACTAGACATCAGGGACTAACAAAAGATCTGTAGGATTAATAAATAAGAAGAGAGTGGGAACTATCAAGACAAACAAAATGTTCTTCTTTCTTGAAAAAGAATGATCTGTAAAGATTTTTTAATCTCTTTTTGGTTGGATGGTTTATAATGGCAGACACTGAAGATTTGCTTCATTTCACTCAGTAAGTAACTCTATCCATCTAATCGCTTTATGTTTTAAGTTTATTTATTTAGTTACTCAAACATAATTAGACCACTATTTTTTCACACCATTTTTTTTTCTGTAAAAAAATAATTCTCACATTTTTTCCTCAAAATACTACCAGTGCTGCTGCTTTATTTTATTTCAGAATTTCATAAAAGATACTTTCTAAATTGCCAGTAAATTGTGTAAAGATGCTAGAGTCTGAATAACTAAATAAATAAACATAATTGTATTATAAATTAAATTTGAAGAGAAAAATTTTCGCCTAGGCCGGGACTCGAACCCGGGACCCTTGGCTTTCCGGGCCAAGTGCTCTACCAACTGAGCTACCGAGGCGAGTTGCGATCTAGACGCAAATTTTTCTCTTATATACGTTGTAATTCCCTATCGCCAAATGCTTTTGAAACCATTGTTTCTATCTTTGCAAATGGCGGCTTCTTAGTTAAGAAGACATTTATTGGGAATTTAACATTCCTTTATAAAGCTAGTAAGGCTTCTAATGATGTTTTTATTATTGATTTAACATTTCTCAATGAAAGATAAATTAAATTTGAAGAGAAAAATTTTCGCCTAGGCCGGGACTCGAACCCGGGACCCTTGGCTTTCCGGACCAAGTGCTCTACCAACTGAGCTACCGAGGCGAGTTACGATCTAGACGCAAATTTTTCTCTTATATACGTTGTAATTCCCTATTGCCAAATGCTTTTGAAACCATTGTTTCTATCTTTGCAAATGGCGGCTTCTTAGTTAAGAAGCCTAGGCAAAAATTTTTCTCTTCAAATTTAATTTATCTTTCATTGAGAAATGTTAAATCAATAATAAAAACATCATTAGAAGCCTTACTAGCTTTATAAAGGAATGTTAAATTCCCAATAAAAGTCTTCTTCATTTGCAAAGATAGAAACAATGGTTTCAAAAGCATTTGGCAATAGGGAATTACAACGTATATAAGAGAAAAATTTGCGTCTAGATCGTAACTCGCCTCGGTAGCTCAGTTGGTAGAGCACTTGGCCTGGAAAGCCAAGGGTCCTGGGTTCGAGTCCCGGCCTAGGCAAAAATTTTTCTCTTCAAATTTAATTTATCTTTCATTGAGAAATGTTAAATCAATAATAAAAACATAATTGTATTATATTTTAAGAGAAAAATTTTCGCCCAGACCTAGACTCGAACCCAGGACCTTTGGCTTGCTGGGCCAAATGCTCTACCAACTGATCTACCGGGGCGAGTTACGATCTAGATGCAAATTCCTCTCTTACACACGTTGTAATTCCCAGCACCAAATGCTATGAACCCTTTGCTTCTATCTTTGCAAATGGCAACTTCTTAGTTAAGAAGACATTTATTGGGAATTTAACACTGCTTTATAAAGGTAGTAAGGGTTCTATAGATGTTTTTATTATTAATTTAACAGTTCTCACTGAAGGATAATTTATATTTGAAGAGAAAAATGTTCGCCCAGACCGAGACTCAAACCCGAGACCTTTGGCTTGCTGAGCCAAATGCTCTACCAACTGAGCTACTGAGGTGAGCTCTGATCTAGACGTAAATTTCTCTCTTATATACGATGTAATTCCCAGCACCAAAATGCTATGAAGCCTTTGCTTCTATCTTTGCAAAAAGAAAATTTTTCTCTTCAAATATAATTTATCCTTCAGTGAGAACTGTTAAATTAATAATAAAAACATCAATAATTGTATTAATTTATTATCTGTATTAGTTGTTAACTGACAAGTTAATCATTCACATTCATCTTTACATTTTACCTTGTAGAGTCCTATCTTTCCTAAAACTCCTCAAGCTAGATTTTCTCTTCACATGCAGAAACTGGGAACTCATTTTTAAAGTTATTATTTTTTATAAATATCATTATAGTTTTTCAATTTTCTTAAAATTAATCAATTTTGCTTCAAATTCAAAGTTTTGCTATAATTTGTGAAAAAAAGTATCGACATTTCACTAACCACAACCTCATGATTGTCAAGATACTCGTACTTTCAAAATCACTTAAAATTTTTTTTGTCTTTTTTATCATTTATGCAAAAAAAAAAGGGTGCCTCTGGTTATACTATATTATTGAACTGTTCAAGAATTTTTTTTACTTTCATTTTTTTACTTTTTCATACTAATAGCATGATAAGAAATGTTTATCTTACCCATCCTGTTTTCTCTTCAGTTCCTTCCGAATTTCACTTTCAATAACTTCTACAGCTGCGGTGTACAATGCTTGATTTGGCAACTGTTTCAGAGTCTGAAGAGACATCTCAGCATAACTCTGTGCTTCTGAATACTGCTGTGTCGCAATGTACTCAGAAAACTGGTGTCCAATACCTCTGTAAATAATTATTATTTATAACATTAATCAAACTAATTAGTGTTAGTCAAAATTATAATACCATGCTTTGCAATTAATTTGATTTATTTAATAAAAATTATGATGCCAGTTCGGAAGTTGATGGTTATGGCAGAATTTAAAAGTTGGTATTTTGGTAAGAAAACTCCTTCAATTTCAATACAATGTTCACACTGGTGAAGAAGATTTTGAAACATGCTATCCATCCTGCCTTGAAATGGAGATCACAGTTTGAATTTTTTTTTTAAGTTCCTCTAATGTTTGAGGATTTGAAATCATGGCTTTAATTGAGTCAGTTGCATTAGGAATTGATGGAAAAATTTACGGCAATGACTTTTGTAAAATTTCTTCTTTGCATTTGTCAAAAGTAAAAATACCCTCTGTTCAATAGTACACACCATGTTGAAATGAAATCACCACAGTCACATTTGAACACAAAATAACAATAGTGAGTGGAGAACATATTTTTATCGATTCACCTCATATGATTTCAAATTTCTTTGATACCGACGGTTTCAGACAATATCATGTCCCTCTTCAGTCATGGCTTCCACTGATGAAATTCTGTGATTGTTGATTTATCTAATGACATCACCTCTTGTGCTGCCATCTTTCGTTGGGATTATAAACTTTGTAATTAAATTTTTATCCACCGGAATATCGAAATTCATAGATCAATATTTATTCTTCTGAATGAATATCATTTCCCAAATTGTCAATTCCAACGGTTTATCCAATTGTTTCAAAAGTTTTGCCTCTTTTTCAATTTTATGATGTTCTAGCAAACTATGTGCAGCAATTGCTGATTTTTCAATTTCACAATTTTTAATATTTCTAAAATGTTCTTTAGTGCAGAATTTGGAAACATAATTTAAACATTAAACTCAATTTTAGTAAAAAGAATGTTTAATTACTGTTTAATTAGTCATGAAATTGCTGCTTCATATTTATTCTTATACAAAAGCTTTTGTCAAGTCATATTACCTCCCCTTTTCCTTCTAGCTTTCATGATTGAAACATTATACAGAGTTAGATATGAACTATATAAATTACTACAGAGTATTTAAGATTTAGTTAATAAATGTTAAACATACAACATAGGAAAGATGAATCAATCTTTGCCTCTGATGGGCCCGGGCAAAGGAAAGTAAATAACACTGATATTTATGAATTGGGGGCTACAAAATGGTAGTAGAACGTATGAGCTAGCTGCACTAAAATAAAAAGAATGATACATACTGGATTTCTCCAAGGGTAAGATTGTTTGGTAGTGAAGTTGTGATCTCGCTGCCTGTGACAGTTGTACATAACTTATTAACATCACATACTGTCAGCACAGGAATTATGACTGTTGTGCTCCCTGACCCTGTAACAGATACATAAGTACCTAATCAACATAATCATATATACCGTGTATTCTACTTAAATTAAAATAAGATATAAAAAAAAATTTATATTGCAGCATTAGTAATTCCTAGAATTACTAATTTGGTTATTCTTTGGGACCACACAATAAGCTTTTGTATACTGTGGTTAATGGTAACTCAAGGGTTGGCAGGTACAGGTACCTAGCGAAGCGAAACTAATGTTTATCATAAAAGTATAAATTTGATTGACGTGTTGAATATGTTCAAATTTGCAAAACAATAAATTTTGTCAAAAGGAATACTTGAGCCAATTTAAAACTTCCTTGGAAAATTAATATAAAAGACCAAGAAATTTTATTGTTAACACAATGTGGTTAGTCGCTCTCATACGATCACACAATGTGGTTAGTAACTCATACACACACACATATACAGCGTGGTTAGTAGCTCCCAAACACACACACACAGATTGTGGCTAGTTTATCATATTACAAGCATTTAGAGGAGCCTGTTGCTCCCATATTATATTACAGGGTGGACCGCTCGAATGGACCTAATTTCAATTGCTTGTTACTGGCAAACGGTTGAAGATAGAAACTTAAAACAACGTTCATAGTACAGAAAAACTCACCAAGTTTCGAATCCTGTCGGTAGATGGCACAAAGATACGTTTCTCGTTCTTAGATTTAATTGTTTGTGAAAATGGCGACTCCGCAGATGAAAGCGCAAGCTGTTTTGTGGTATGCGGAGTTTAAATCAATCATTAGAGTTCAAAGGGAGTTCCGGCGTGTGTTTAACCGTGATGCTCCAACTGCTAGAAGCATAAAGAAGTGGCGTGATACTTATTAGCTACAGGATCTGTGTTGAAGAAGCATGGTGGTGGTCGCAGAGCATCCGATGAAATGGTAGCAAATGTTCAAGCCGCATTTGAGCAAAGCCCCCGGAAGTCATTAAGAAGAGCTTCGCGGGAACTTCAAATACCAAAATCGACATTACAACGGATTGTCCACAAACGCCTCAAACTGCACGCATATAAAGTGCAGTTAGTGCAACGTCTGGAGCCGAATGACATGCCGAAACGAGTGGAATTCGCCAATACGATGCTGGACCGTCTCGGCGCTGATCCTGACTTCATGACCAAGATTTTCTTCTCGGACGAAGCCACTTTCCATTTGTCAGGCAAGGTAAACCGGCATAATGTGCGGATCTGGGGATCGGAGAATCCTCACGCTATTCAAGAGCATGTTCGTGATAGTCCGAAGATGAATGTTTGGTGCAGTTTGTCACATAATAAGGTCATTGGACCGTTTTTCTTCGCCGAGAAAACTGTTCGTGGTACCACATATCTTGACATGCTGGAGCAGTTCTTCTTTCCACAAATTGAACAACTGCAGCCTAACATCGTTTTCCAGCAAGATGGTGCTCCTCCCCACTGGTCCAATGAAGTTCGTACGACTTTGGACAACATTTTCCCTGGCCGTTGGATTGGTAGGGGAGGACCAATCGCGTGGCCCCCGAGATCTCCCGATTTAACACCACTGGATTTTTTCTTTCTCTGGGGCTATGTCAAAGATAAAGTTTACACCACCCCAGTCAAAGACCTTCGTGATCTTCGTGAGCGCATCATAGAGGCTATTGAGAACATTCCAGAAGACATACTCCAACGTACTTGGCAAGAAATTGTTCATCGCTTTGATATCGTCACAGTGACTGCTGGGGCTCATATAGAGATGTGGTGAAATGGATATCAAAACTTGGTGAGTTTTTCTGTAATATGAACGTTGTTTTAAGTTTCTATCTTCAACCGTTTGCCAGTAACAAGCAATTGAAATTAGGTCCATTCGAGCGGTCCACCCTGTATTATTAATTTGTTGTGAATATTGTGTTGTTCATAAGAGGATAACAAATAAACTCTTTTTAATTAATTACACAACTCATTGTTACTGATCATCGAATTCCTTGTCCTTCACACCAGTAGAACCCAGAAAGAAGCTTAATCTAAAAACACGCCCTGTAGAGACACTCGTGCCATTCCCGGCTGCAACATGTATCAATACAGATGTTATACTTTGTTTGCCTTAATCTATTTTTCCGTGAGAAAGAAATATAGACTTTACCCTCTCTCCTGCAGTTTTAGAGTTTTAAACCCGCATCAAGTGGTTTGTTTATTGTCCACCAATGAACTCAAGTTTACTGTCTTTGTTCCAATCGAAACAAAACAAAGTATAGTTTTGATGTTTTTATTATAAATTTAACATTTCTCATTGAAGGATAAATTATATTTAAAGATTAAAATTGATTACAATAATTTAATTGTGTTCATTAATTTACTTATTTCTATCATAGTAATAGCTTTAGTTTCTCAATATTAATTTAATAAATAATGCTATAGCTGTGTGGAGTCCCTTCATGTCTTCTTAATATAGAAGCCATTCATTGTATATTTATGAATGATGATTCATTGCATTTGAATGTGGGACCAAGAGAGTAAGGTAAAGGGAAGATTTATGCTTGGATGGGAATGAAGCCTGAATTAGCTCAGTGATCAGAGCATCAGCACAAAAAGCTGAAGGTTCGGGGTTTGATTCCTGGTTCAGGCAAACATTTTTCTGTTTACCATTGATTACAATAATTTAATTGTGTTCATTAATTTACTTATTTCTATCATAGTAATAGCTTTAGCTTCTCAATATTAATTTAGTAAAATATATGCCCAGACTGGGGTTTGAACCCAGGGCCTTTAACTTTATAAGCTAATGCTCTGCCACTGAACTATCCAAGATCTCCACAGCTCAAATCATTCACCACTTTATCCATTATTTGAAGCTGTTCCACTAATGTCACTTGGGATTTTTCCAGTGAACTTATGGCATCAGGAAAGAATCCAAAATTAGTATTTATGAAAGAAAGTTTACCAGCAATTTCTTTATCAGCTAACAGTTCTTGCGCCTTTTTTATTGACACAGACTCACCACTATTAAAAGAATCAACCACTTTCTTCACAATGTTGAAATTCTTGCAATAATAACTGCAAGCTTGGAGCCATGTTCTCCATCTAGTCAAAACAGGTGAACAGGGCAATTGCATTTCTGGAGCTTCTGTTTTGAATGCTAAAATTTGAAGAATACTTTCTTCATGCATCCAATTAATTTATCCACTTCAGGAAAATTTGCACGTATTTCTTCTGCGACCCGGTGTAATGCATACGCTAAACACGTCACATGCACCATTTTTGGGTACAGTGTACTAAAAGAAGCAGCTGCTTTCATCATATATGGTGCTGCATCTGTTATAAAAGCAATACATTGGAATTTCGAATCCCATCAGGCCAAAGTATTCTCAATGCATGGTCAAATACTAAGCTGATCGTTGAGTAGTAGACTTTGTCCAGCTGCTCATAATGTAGTAGAAATTGTTCTCCAGGGCTGTGTGCTTCTAAAAATCCAACAATGACATTCACTACATAACGGCCCATACAGTCTGTTGTCTCGTCAATGGATACGAATACATTTCTTTCTCCAATCCTTTCTCTTATTTTTTGCAAAGTTTTGTCATAGCACCAAGCTACATAGGTTCTTCTCAATGTTCTGGGATCTGAATTAATTTTCTGGTCTCCTCTTCTAAGAAAGTTCGCAGCTTAGGATTATTCAATTTGTGAAGTGGAATATCAGCAGATAGAAAATCTTCACAGTTTCTCACAAAATGGCAAAAACGTTGAACAAGTTTCCCCCAGAAGCATTTGCTGTAAGTTTACAATGGATTTATTTTCAAGTCGCTGCAGACCACATTTATGTTTCTCCCATGACATGTGTTGTTCTACCGTAAACTTTTTTTCAGCAGCAACTCGCACATCACAAATCTTGCAGAATAAAATACAACCATCCCTTGAAAAAATATTTTCTCCATATTTTGAAACAAATGCCTTTAATTTAACACTATCACTTTCTTTTACTTTAGGCATTTTGCTCTTACTGTTCATACAGATGGCTAGAAACAACCGACCACCTCACTTAACAGCATAACAATGGGAGTGTGGACAAGTCCATTAAGCACATTCCTTGAAAAATGGAGGTAGAAGCTAGCATAGGCTCTAAGAAATTGACTAAAATTCCTAGAAATGGGCAAGTTCATTATGCACATACCTTGAAAAATAGGGGTAGTGGTTAGCAAAACATCTACTTAATTTCAAGAAATTGTATTGACAAGGAAAAATACTGAATTATAATAAAAATCTCGAATCAAAATACAAATAATATCACAGCCTTCCTGAAAAGTTTAAAAAATGTTGAAAACGACCCAAAAATTGCCAAAAAATGGCCTATCCCTAGAAAAGTTAAGAAAATGCAAAAAAATGCCCTAATGAATTGCTTTTATTTAAACTGTTTTCATATATGCAAGCAACGTTTCAACCTTCATAAGAAAAAGATGCAAAATCATTAATTGCCTTGCCCTAGTAATGTATAATTCCCAAATATGTCTTCTTAATAAAGGAGCCGCCATTTGCAAAGAGAAGCAAAGGCTTCATAGCATTTGGTGGGTGGGAATTACAATGTATATAGAGAAAAATTTGTATTTAGATCGGTACTTGCTCAGGTAGCTCAGGTGGTAGAGCACTAAGTCTAGAGAACCAAGGGTCCCAGGTTCAAGTCCTGGTCTGAGCATATAATTTTTCTCTTCAAAATAGGATTTTGATTTTTTTTTTAGTTCAATACCTAAATTACCCTAAAGGGTATGTTCCTTTATACCCCAAAAAGAATTTTTAATAATAAAACATGGTTTTAGTTTTAATTTACTTACCACATGGTAAAGTGGTAGATGTTTGGAGATCATCATTTGAAATGCTGAAGAAGTGTGTCTTTTCCTGGTCTGTGATGCGATAGCCATATTGATATAGAAGAGGATAATCTATAAAGGAATCACTTGCTGCTTCAGTGCTGAAGGTAAACTCTGTTCTAAGTGCCTCTCCTGAAGTAGGAGAAACCTTCAAAAAAACAGAAATAAATTTCAGATCCAAAAATATCTTTAAAAAAATTATAAATACAACATAAAACAAAATATTTCTGAGGCAAATATATAGCTCAATTGGCTAGCATCTAATATATAAAAATGCATGTTTGTTTATAAGAATTAAATTAATCGTAAAAAAGAACACTTCAGAAATATAAAGAATGGAGAAATTGAAAAATCAGCTATAGCAGCACACAGTGTATTAGAGCATCATAGGATTGAAAAAGAAGCAACACTTTTGAAACATCTATCAAAACCTTTAGATTTAACAGTTTGGGAAAAAATATATATTCAAAAAAACCATACTAGAACTATGAACTTCGAAATTCCAGATGAACCTAGCTTGATTACAAAGTTCTTCAAAAATACAACAGATGGCGGTTTAGAAAATGATTCATTAAAATGAACACCAGATGGCAGTTTAGAAAATAATTCTTTAAAAGAACATCAGATGGCAGTTTGGATAATTATCAACAAAAGTAAAAATTGACAATCGTGAAAACAGCTGATGATGGTGATAAGAAATTGCCGATACTGCAGTGCTGTATTTAAAGAAATATAGAAGTATGAGGTATGAAATAATCACGATTAATTTAATTCTTATGAATTTGAACCTCATAATGTTAAAAATTCCCAAATTTAATATATAAAAGCATGTTTGTTTGCTCGTATTTTATGTACTACCATACCGTTCATCCGATTGTGATGGGTTTTTTTTGCAAAATGTTCAGCAAATTCCCAGGATAAACATAGGCTATAAGAGAGTTGTGATACTCAACTCCTACACCCTTAAAACATGAAAAAAAAAAGTCCCTTTCTTGATGCTTACATGGCTTACATTGCCTAAACCATAACAAATACACAAAATTGATGTACACAGAATTGAAAATCTCAAAAAATTCTACAAAAAAGTCTGCAACAGCATATGTTTATCTTTTACAGATAACTCACAATAGCCAAGATCAGAATAAGTAGATTCCTGGGCAAATATATGCTGCCATACCATTTATCCGATTGTGATGGGGATTTTTGCAAAATGTTCAGGATTTTCCTGCAAACGTTATAGGCTATAAGGGAGTTTTATTGCTCAAGCACTTCACCCTTGAAAATCACCCTTTGTAATGAAAAACGTAAAAAAAATGTTTTGTATGCTTAAATGGCTTACTTCTGCCTAAACCATAATAAATAAACTAAATCAATGTACACAGAATTGAATATCTAAAAAAAAACTCTATAAAAATGTCTATGACAGCATATTATCTTTTACAGATAACTCATAATAAACATTTTTGTCTTTCATTGATGCCAAGAAGATCGGAATAAGTAGATTCCCAGGAAAGCCTAGCAGCGCATAGCAGGTATTCTTTTATGGATAACTCAAAATAACGAATTTAGTCTTTCAGCTCATTTATGCCAACTACATCGGACTATGTAGATTTTTGGCCAATGCCGGGTAAACAGGACAGGGTATCTAAAAATAATTATGATATATTTTTTTTTCCCCAATTACTTATTCAACTAAAGGTAAAAACACATTATGATTTGTCCACCGCTGTGGTCTCGGGGTAGTGTGCTGCCTTGTCACGCAGCGGGCCCGGGTTCGATCCCGGTCGGGACAGTTTTTCTGGGTGAGGTTTTTATCGGGGTTTTTCCTCACCTGTAAGACAAATGTCAGGAAAACTTTAAGGCCCAAACGGTCCCCGAAATCATATGGCCATCGCAATCATCATCATTCATATTCATCTTAGGTTAAGTTTAGGATTAGGGACTCTCCTGGCGCACCACTATCATCATCATCACCCATCACATCATCGGGGCAACGTAACCCCGCCTTCCAGGCGCCCCAACCTCAGAAGTGAGTTACAATTATGCCATGCCAGGAGAGAAACCAGGAATGTCGAAAGAAAAACCTGGGGCAATTGAAAAAAAAAACACACATTATGATTTATTTAGGCATAGCACCGTATGCCGAGAATTAGCTAGTTAGTCTATAAAAATAAAATTGATATGGCTGCAGATGGGAAACTGTCTTCCATCGAAGGCTTGAAGTAACCGACCTGGACAGGAGCTTAGTGTCCAATCCCTCACCTTCTTGTGGCATACCTGTTAGTAATCTATGCATGGTGAACAAAAGGGAAGAATTTTTTTTTTATGATCTTGAAAATACTGATGATGAAACCGAAGATCCGAAACTAGTCTAAGAGGAAGAAGAGGTAAGGTGATAAAATTGTACTAAATAAATAATACTTCATAGTGTTAATTCCTAAAAAAAAGTTAAAAATAATTCAGCTTTACATGACATACATCGCTGACTATCAGAGTGAGTTCTTTCACATTAGAAAAAGTGCTGATTTCTTCTTCTTCGGCTTTCCCCCACTTATAGGTTTACCGTCTTCAGTTTCCATTTATTTCTATCATTTCAATCTCCTCCTTCCAAATTCCTATCATCCATTATAATTCTGACATAAGTTTTCCATTTCCATCTTGGTCTGCCATATTTATTTCTTCCAGGGGGTGACCATTGGTATATATTTTTTGGCCTTTTAGCAGCTCTCCTAACAAGTCCTAATCCTATGCTCTCGTCGTGCTCCCTGACTGCAGTCGTAATGGACCTAGCTAACAGGATGGGACGAAAAGAGAGTTCTCAGTGCCTTAAAACTGAGACCTGTCAGCTAAGGGAGCAAATCCTAAAAATACCAGGCCCCCATGTCTGGGGGTTAGGCGTCAGGCTGGCAACCTGGCCCTGGAAAAAAATTTAACGCTATGTGCTTCAGTACAAGTGCTAATTTAATAGATTAAAATAAAGAAGATTCCCTATGAAGTCCAGTTGCTCGGGCCATATGTGAACTCATATTAAGCCTCACCAGCATATAATGAGTTATACTGCAAAAAATTGAAAATTATGACTACTAGGGCGATTTTTAAACTTTTGCTTCAGGTGATCTCCTAATGGTTCAATTTTTCTGGTTAACAAACACAATATTTATAAGAATTAAATGAATCATGATTTCTTCTCACCTCATACTTCTATGTTTTTTTAAACACAGCACTGCAGTATCAGCGACCCACTGTCACCATCTCAGCTGTTTTCACGACTGTCAATTTTTTCTTTTGCCGATAATTATCCAAACTGCCATCTGGTGTTCTTTTGAAGGAATTATTTTCTAAACTGCCATCTGGTGTTCTTTTGAATGAATCGTTTTCTAAAGTGCCATCTGTTGTATTTTTTAAGAACTTTGTAATCAAACTCGGTTCGTCTGGAATCTCAAAGTTCATGGTTCTAGTATGTTTTTTTTTAATATATATTTTTTCCCAAACCGTTAAATCCAAAGGTTTGGATAGATGTTTCAAAAGTTTTGCTTCTTTTTCAATTCTATGATGCAATTCTAAGAAGCAAAACTTTTGAAACATCTATCCAAACCTTTGGATTTAACAGTTTGGGAAAAAATATATATTCAAAAAAACCATACTAGAACCATGAACTTTGAGATTCCAGACGAACCGAGCTTGATTACAAAGTTCTTCAAAAATACAACAGATGGCAGTTTAGAAAATGATTAATTCAAAAGAACACCAGATGGCAGTTTAGAAAATAATTCCTTGAAAAGAACACCAGATGGCAGTTTGGATAATTATCGGCAAAAGAAAAAATTGACAGTCAAGAAAATAGCTGAGGATGGTGACAATGGCTCCCTAATACTGCAGTGCTGTGTTTAAAAAAACATAGACGTATGAGGTAAGAAGAAACCATGATTCATTTAATTCTTATGAATTGAACCTCATAATGTTCAAATTTGATATATAAATTTAACAAACACAACCTTACTTTAAATTAAGAAAGAAAAATTAAGGCTCAAACCAGGACTTGAACCCTGGATCTCTGATTCTGTACATCAATTCAATACCAATTATGCCATTCGAGCACAGATAAGAATATCAACATTTCTTTCCAATTACATAATTCTTGTTCGCCCGAAGGCCAATAGCAGTCGCTACCATCACTCCAACTGATGTCTTCTATCCAGAAGTATTTTGCTTGAGAATTGATATCGCACTGATGTACAGAATCAGAGATCCAGGATTCAAGCCCCGGTTTGAGCGTTAATTTTTCTTTCATTAAAATTCTATCCAGGATTGAAAAGTGTTAATTTAAATAAAAATGTTGAAAATAAGATGATTTACCGCTAGAAAGTAATGTATGAATTCTCAATAAAAATACTTCTGAATGGAAGACATCTGTTGGTGTGATGATAGCAATGCCATTAGGCCTTCGGACTAACGAGAATTGTATAAGTGGAAAGAAATGTTTTGACTTTCTTATCGGTGCTCGAATGACATAATTGGTATCGCACTGATGTACAGAATCAGAGATCTACGGTTCAAGTCCCAGTTCAAGCGTTAATTTTTCTTTTCTTAAATTCCATCCAGGATTGGAAAATGTTAATTTAAATAGAAACATTGAAAACAACCTTATGATGTTTAATTGAATGCTATATGGCAAGTTCGATTCAATAAAGCAATGTGTATATATAAATAACTCCATGGCACAATAGGCCAAAAAGGCCCTAAGCCTACCAACTAGCTGCTGGTCTCACATTCACAAGTGTTAATCACAAAGATGGAAGATCATTCAGCCAGTGTATGAGTAACATTATATATGAATAAGAAAGTTTTCTTGGGTTTTCCGCATCTTGGATTCAAGTTCGGCCTCTGGCCACTGATTCCAACATTTCGGCATGATCCCACATGCCATTATCAAGGAATGATAAGTTCGAGTCACAGGTTTAGATCTTATATAATTAAACACACAGAGTTTTTGCTGTGGTCCATTTCCGAAGATGTACACCTATCCAAGGTTTAAACATGTGACTCGAACTTATCATTCCATGATAATGGCATGTGGGATCATGCCAAAACGTCGGAATCAGTGGCCAGAGGCCGAACTTGAATCCAAGATGCAGAAAACCCAAAAAAACTTTCTTATTCATACTTATATCCATGAAAATCTGCAATATAACATTATATATATATATATATATATATACAGAGTGAGTTTTAATTACACTGACTGATATCTGACTGTAAATGGAGGAAAATATGTCCTATAAATAAGTGTCCATGAATGTATTGTTGCCACAGTAGATAGCACTGACGAATGCCATTATTCTCTCGGCCCTGTTGCATGGCCTGCTAGATCTCCGGACTTAACCCTCTGGGGGCATCTGAAAAGTATTGTGTATGCTGAACCAGTTCCTGATGTGCATACCCATCAACAGCATGTTCATGTCGCCTGTGACGCTATTCGGAGAGTGGCCGGAACATGCGAAACTGTGAGGCAATCCATGATATGATGTGTGAACGCATGCAATGCATCCCATGGAGGCCATGTTGAACATCTGTTGTGACGTGGATGCCATTATGCTATGCACTGTGTTCCGGGACGATTTGTTGTCATTGCACGCACATCTTTCATTTCCAGACACATGTTTATAGGACCTTTTTTCCTTCTTTTCCAGTCAGGAATCAGTCCCTGAAGTTTGTCGGTGCAATTACTGTTCACCCTGTATATACAGTGTGTGTGTGTGTGTGTATATATATATATATATATATATATATATATATAAGCCAATAAATAAATTTTCTCTTGGTCATTTTTTATGTCTGCTAGGTATGATCAATAAGGTTATGCATAAATGTTTCAAAAATCTTATCATGAGAACAATCTCAATAGCTCCATTCCTTCAGAATTTGCTAAAAAAACATATCTAAAATTTGAGGTCAAGTAAAATAACTAATACAACTAAATAATGTGTAACTCACTTTTAATGGTTTCAGTACCGGTGGTGAATTTGTAGTGATGATAAAATCAGCATGGCTCATGGAGGACTTGAGTTTTCCTTGCTGGGGACAGAATACACTTAGACGTATATCATACACGGCATTATTTTTTAATCCAGGCCATGTTCCTGTGGGTCCAGGTATAACTAAAGTAAATTCCCTAGAACAAACAATAAAACTTTATAGTGTATAATATGAAAACAAACTGGTAAAAATAATTTATTCTTTAGATAACATTTTAACAGGAAGTATGAGGTTTATTTTAATAAATGTTAGAGTCAGTATAAACATCTCACCTCATAATTAGTAAAATTCTGGAGAACATGTTTCAGAATTATATTTGAAGAGAGAAATTTTCACCTAGACCGAGACTCGAACCCGGGGCCTTTGGCTTAACGGGCCAAATGCTCTACCAAATGAGCTACCGAGTTGCAATCTAGATGCAAATTTTTCTCTTATATATGTTGTAATTCCCTCATGCAAAATGCTTTGAAACCTTTGCTTCTATCTTTGCAAATGGCGGCTTCTTAGTTAAGAAGACATTTATTGGGAATTTAACATTACTTTATAAAGCCAGTTGGGCTTCTATTGATGTTTTTATTATTGATTTAACACTTCTCACTGAAGGATAAATTATATTTGAAGAGAAAAATTTCTAGCTCAGCTGGTAGAGCATTTGGCCCAGCAAGCCAAAGATACCGGGTTCGAGTCTCGGTCTAGGCGAAAATTTTTCTCTTCAAATATAATTTATCCTTCAGTGAGAAGTGTTAAATCAATAATAAAAACATCAATGTTTCAGAATGTTTTCATTCTATCATCACCCCGATCTGACTCTAAAATGTATTATGCTATACAATATTTCCTTCTTCTTCTTCTTCCTTCCAAGTATTAGGCCAAGGCCTGTTACGATCCTATAGAAAATTTTCCCTCTAGCGTTACAATATTTCCCAGCCACAAAATTTACATGGGAACCATTGCATGCTGAAACCTACCTTGAAATTTATCCCAGAGAGTTTTGTGAGTTATGCTTCTTGCCTCTGGTCCCGAGGGTCATGGGTTCAAACCCGACCAGGGTCGATGGATTTTTTTAGGATGGAAAAATCCAAGGAGCAAGTCCTCTGGGAGGGACTTTAAGCCATGGGTCCCGAGTCTGAAGATTTTCAGATTCGTAAAAAATCCTTAAGCCTGAATGAAAAGGCCTCTAAGCAAAACTTACCGAATTTTCCCATCCTAGTACTACCTTGGTTTCCTAGATGTCAGTATGAAGCGGAACACTGACCACTGACCACTCCAATGACATCTATATGAAAACAAGTGTAACTAAATTAGTATGGTTCAAATTCTTCCCTGTAGGGGGGAGTGCCTAAATCTCTATTAAGGGAGATATGAGCTTACAAGTATAAGAATACGGAGTAAGTGTTGTGATATACCAAGGCCATGTCCAAAAAAAAAATGTTTTTAACTGCAAGGAATGGAAATAGAAGCCAGAATCCGCAAAGGCAATCCACTGTACATAGCAGATGGACTCCCTTCTTGGATAAGAGGGGAGTGGAGTGAGGCAAGACATGGTTTAAATGGCAAGCAGTGAAGGTTATTCAGTCTACCAATTCTGGAGTTATATTACTTCCCTATAGTTTAAATGAGAGATTTGGAGCTGGATTTTAGTGTCCTGCAGTTAAAAATGGCAGATAATTTTTTGGACATGGCCTTGATATATTAAAATTCTTCTCCGGAAGAAATTTCAAGATAGGTTTTGGCTTGCACTGTTGAAAGTTCTTTTATTAGATGCCTGTTTTCTTTATATCTTGAGAAAATAACTTTGCACCTTTGTCGTAAGTAATGCCACGAGTGATTTCCAAATTCATGATAAATTCACAACTCACGAAGTGAGGAGTGAATTTATCTAGATAATTTGGAAATCAAGAGTGGCATTTGTAAGGACTATTTAACAAATAAAATTAAGCTTTTACTCACAAATCATTATTTAACTATCCATCCATAGTAATTCTGCCCGAAGGCAGGTCCTTCACTGCAAGCATAGCTTGAAAATGCTATACTTGCAGCTTTACTAGGGAATTGTAGGTGTGGTAGCTTCCCGTTGCTTTCCACACCGGTAAAGGATGATGATGACAAGGATGATGGTGATGATGATGGCCATATGATTTCGAAGACCATTTGGGCCTTAAAGTTTTCCTGACATTTGTCTTACAGGTGAGGAAACTACCCCGACCGGGCCCACTGCATGACAAGGCAGCACGCTACCTTGAGACCACAGTGGTGGACTATTTAAATATAGTTATTTTAAAATATGTATATATTTTGAAAACAAATGAGAAATGATTGGTATGCTTCATTTGCTTCTTTTGTTCATCACTGCAACCAGATCAGATTTATTGCCAAAGGATCGCAAATATTGTAAGAATGCACCCTAGTGGAGAAATGTATAACCAACATTAATTTCTGATGTCCTATGTTGTAAATATGTCAATTATATTTTTCTGCAATGTCATATTCTGGAAAATAATTCGTTTAAGAAAGTGCAAACAGTGGTTTCTTTTGTTTTGTGGTATAATCAATTGCTACAAATGTTTTTATATTATCTCCTGCATGCGCTATCTGCTGACATTCATGCACTATATATACAATCTGGTAGCCGTATTTCTTAGAGAGTCATTAACTGCAAAATAATACTATGACCTATTCAGAATGTTAAAAAGGAGGAGCTTTCTTTAATATGATAAACTTCAGTTGAAAAATTCGAGGCAAAACACGACTGTGATTGGTTGTAAATCAAAAATCATTGAAATGTGATTGTTCATTGACTCCCATTTGTAGCATGAGTTAAATAGTCAGCTTAATGTATAATGTAAGTAACGCTTAGACCTATGCAAATACTGTAAGGCTTTTCATAAATTCAATTTATAAAAATAAAAGGTAAACTTTGAGGTTACTGGTTTATCATTCAATCTGAGTGTATAAATTTACATATAACATAAATTTACATATAACATAATAATAATATTGACGATTTTATTATTAATTTAACACTTAAATTAATAATAAAATCGTCAATAGAAGTCCTACTGGCTATAAAGTAGTGTTAAATTCCCAATAAATGTCTTCTTAACCAAGAAGCTGCCATTTGCAAAGATAGAAGCTATGGTTTCAAGCATTTGGCACGAGGGAATTACAACGTACATAAGAGAAAAATTTGCGTCTAGATCGTAACTCGCCTCGGTAGCTCAGTTGGTAGAGCACTTGGCCCGGAAAGCCAAGGTCCCGGGTTCGAGTCCCGGTCTAGGCGAAAATGTTTCTCTTCAAATATAATAATAATAACTTAACTCCACCATTGCCAGTCCCAAGTCTGGATGAGAAAGGAGGAGGGGGAAGAGTAACACTTCGTTAAAAAACCTAGGTTCAGCTGACCCGGCTGATAGTACTTTGTGAGGGTCTCTATCCAGGGTTATGGTGAAGACCCCAACGGCAGATGCAGCATAGTAGGAGACCTACGGTATGGTTCAGACAGCGGGTGAGGCAATAAAGGGTGGATCAGACTCTTAGCTGCAGTGAAAGCAACTGATCTATGGTGGATAGGGATGAGTGGAGAAGGAAAATAAAACTTTATGCACAGAAAGATGAATAAACACTGAAAATCTATACATAAATTATGATAAGGATTTTTACCTGCCCATTGGATCTTTGGCTTCTTCTGATGTTACAAGAACAACATCCCCAAGTCCAACATCAGCCAAACTAAAATATTCATGTCCAGGTTCTTGCTGAACGCTCCACCACATATGACATCCTTCCCGCGTGTTTGTCACTATTGCTGGTATTGTTACACCCTCATTGGGATTCACACAATTTATCTGATCACCGAGTGGTGTGCTCACAATTGCAGGTACTCCTGATACAACTTCCACAAGTGTATCTGCTTTTGATGAGGTAGATTCAGCTTTGGATATCTCCACAGAAAACACATACCTACATAAAAAATATTCTTATTCAGAAATCTAATAAATTCAAAGATAAAACAGATTTAAACATAAATAATATCAAACAAAAGTGTAGTCAGCAAAGAAAGAAGGTTTAGTGAAGATGAAGGCACATATTAACCAGTAACAAACCTATATCAAATTAAGTCTGCCATTAAGTTATGTAGATAGGAAATAACACTATGAGGTTCTTTAATATTGTTTATTTTTTATTATTTCACTCACCTCATACTTCATTTCTTTTAATTTCAAATATCTTTTAATTTCTATCTTAGTTTTCGAAAAATGTTCGTTGAAATGTTGTATGTTTGAAGTATGAGGTGAGTGAAATAATAAAAAATAAACAATAAGTCTGCCATGTTGGGTTACATGTTGTTTTATAAGAAAGTAGCTAATACCCAGTGTGCTACTACCCCTAAATAAATTAAATACGTATTTTTTATTTTTAGTTGAAAAAGTGAAAAGAATTTTCATAAATATCTGTTATGCAGATTAAATAAATTAAACTAATATACAATGGGCATACTGAAAGTCATAAGCAATGTTTTTTTTTAAATCATAATATTTGTTTTAGACAAACCAAGTACATCATCGTAATCTACAGACTTTTGTGTCACTTTTCAACATAGTCTCCATTTCTTTGCACATATTTTTCCGATCATTTACAAGCTTGAAAATATTCTTATGGTAGAAGTCCGTTCCAGCTGCTCAAAGACTCTGACACACTGCTTTCTGAATATCCTCCAGCATCTCATAGCGTTGGCCTCGCAACTGATCCTTCACAGAACTGAAAAGATGGTAGTTGAAGGGTGCCAAGAGTTTCCCACCCAAATTTCCTGATCTTTTCCACGTGGCATGAGCAGTGTGAGGATGCAGGTTATCGTGTTGGAGACTGATCTTCTTTCCAGGTCATTTGTCATGCATTCATGCAATGCACGACGGAGCTTCACAAGTGTCCAGACATAGCAGGCAGCATTTGTGGTTTGTCCAGATTCAAGAAATTCAATCAGAATGCAACCCTGTATATCCCAAAAGACACTCCCAATAACTTACTCAGCAGATTGTACTGTTATATTTGAAAAGAAAAATATACGCCTAGACTGGGGTTTGAACCCAGGACCTTTGACTTTCTATGTCAATGATCTTCCATCTGAGCCACCTAGGCCTCCAATCTAAATGCATATTTTTCTCTTACACATAGTTAATTCCCTAACCCCAAATGCTACGAGCCGTTGCTACGATTTTTGCAAATGGCGGCTTCTTTATTAAGAAGACTTTTTATTGGAAATTTAAACATTACTTATAAAGCCAGTAGTGCTTCTTCACTATGTGTAAGAGAAAAATACGCGTTTAGATTGGAGGCCTAGGTTACTCAGATGGAAGAGCATTGACATAGAAAGTCAAAGGTCCTGGGTTCAAACCCCAGTCTAGGCATATATTTTTCTTTTCAAATATAATTTGCCCATCATTAAGATGTTTAAAAACGAATAATATTAAGATTGTACTGTCTTCACTTTCTTCAATGGCGAATTCAAATGGTACCATTCCATACTGTCGTATTTTGTTTCAGGCTCATAATGATGAAATCAGCTTTCATCACCTGTCACAATACTCATAAAAAATCATTCCCTTAATTTTGCTATCTCTGAAGAAGGTTGTAGTGATGGCTTTTCTCTGAAGTTTGTAGTCTTTGGTCAATAAACGTGGGACCCAACAGGCATAAACTTTTTGGTAATCCAAGCTGTGAATCATTTCTTGCACTGCACTATGTCCTACGGCAAGTTTCATAGCGATTCCATGCACAGTGATATGCCTGTCATCTCTAATGAGCACATCAACTCTTTCCTTGTTGCGATCCATGGAGGCAGAATGTGGATAACTGCTACAAGGCTCTTCTTGGATATTCATATTCCTATCTTTGAAATGTTTTACCCATCTCCTAACATTGCTGCCGCCCATGCAGGCATCTCCATATGCATGTTGAAGTCTGAGGTGAATGTCAGCAGCTGATTGTTCCACTTTAACTAGAAATTCCATGACAGCATACTGGCGCATCAAAATACTGATGTCTGCCATTTTGGAATTGCTGAGTGTAGTGACATGATAGAAACTAATGATGTCACAATTTGACAACATGTGTTTAAAGTCTGTAGATTACGATCCTGAGGTTGTTTTAGTTTCAATGTTGGAATTTGAATTTTAACAACAGGTTGCTTGTGACTTTCAGTATGCCCCTCGTATCTTATACGATACTGACCAATAGTTTTCTAATGTAACTGCTGGTCTGTTAATTTCATCTATTAAATAAAGTAGCTGAAGCCAATTTAAGGGTTAATTAAATTGTATGGTATACATTGCAACAAACCAAACATGGCAGCTGCTAAAGTCAGTTGCTTAAAATTTGGAATTCAGGTAACACTTCTAATTAATAGTGAGTGGAGAACATATTTTTAATGACTGACCTCATATATTTTCAAATTTCTTTGATACCGGCAGTTTCAGACAATATCTTGTCCCTCTTCAGTCATGGCTTCCACTCATGAAATTCTGTGGTTGTTGATTTCTCTAATGACATCACCTCTTGTGCTGCCATCTTTCGTTGGGATTATAAACTTTGTAATTAAATTTTTATCCACCGGAATATTGAAGTTCGATATTTATTCTTCGATCTATGAACTTCAATATTCCGGTGGATAAAAATTTAATTACAAAGTTCATAATCTCAACGAAAGATGGCAGCACAAGAGGTGAATGTCATTAGAGAAATCAACAACCACAGAATTTCATGAGTGGAAGCCATAACAGAAGAGGGACAAGATATTGTCTGAAACCGCCGGTATCAAAGAAATTTGAAAATATATGAGGTGAGTCGTTAAAAATATGTTCTCCACTCACTATTAATGATATAACCTCATAATGTTTACTTCCAAATATTAATTTAAAAATACCTATCTTGGTTTATTTTAATAGCATATGCTGAGTTTTGTTACGAAACATAAAAAATTGTGACCGCTGGAGCACTTTCAAATTTTCGTATTAGATGAACTCTTACATTTAATGGTTTTAGAGCATAATAGAGAGCGAAAGAAAAAGGAAGACAAATCCTTCAAACATAATTTGACTTTTTATAAATTTATTAATTTGCAACCACAGACACAAAGAAGCAAACCAGCAATGTCCAATATTTCAGTACAGGATCTATATAGGTTTCGGCCTTAGTTAATGTTGTAATGTAAACAGAAGCATGTGGTTAAGTGTGATTTCATTGGCCACATGAACCTAATGACAGTGGTGTAAATGAAAACATAGTTCCCTGATCAATCTACATTTTATATAATATAACTACTATGTATGAACAAAATTATCGCAATAATAATAATAATAAAGTAATAAAACACAATATAACATTCGAAAAAATGACAATGGTGAACAGTAAGTATAAACTTATATAAATTCAAATATAACACCATTTTGCACATGTCAGTTGACGAAGTGGGAAATTCAGTTATTCCAACATGGCTGCTCGTGTTGAATAAGTTAAACATCAGAGAGGGAAACATTTGAAAAGTGGCGAGAAACTAATTGTTTTAAATGTATTTTGTAAATTGAGTGATAAATTCCCCAGTTAGGTATCCAGGACCTAGTGAATTTAACAGCTGAGTTTACTGGCATTCCTTCAGTTAGCATAAATTCTGCTCAAAGTGAAATTATACATAAAGGGCATTTATCTACACCAGGTAAAAAACGTGAGAGAAAAACCTGTAACAGAAATAGAATGTCATGAATTTATCAGAAGTGCTGTGCGTCACAAAGTGGATAAATTTAAGGAAGAAATGAACCCCCTACAATTAATAAAGTACTGGCTTGTGTTAACAGTGACCCTGAATTACCAAATTTCAAAAAAAACAAGTTTCTATACTATTCTCCGAGAAATTGGGTTTGAGTACATACTAAGAAACAGAAAGAATCTAATTAAATTATTTTCAGTCTGATCAAAATATCACTTCCTAAAATTAAATATTAAGAATCAAATTGTTGATCGTGACAATAAATTATTGTGGCATAGAAATTATTTGAGGAAAGCCCTGTCACAGTCTGATTAGGTAATTAAATCTTATTTTCCTCATTCAATTTTAACGGTTTTCAGCTCTGTTCATGTATATTATCATATGTATTGGTAGTATAACTATTTTGCCGCTTCCTTCTTTCGAAATTAATTGAAAAAGGTTTGGGTCAAATCAAGTTTGATATTTTAAATAATATTTTTATAATTTCTAAAACATGTGTGGAGGCATGCAACTTTGGTAAATTAATGCCACCGGAATTTGACAGTGTTACACTGGAAGTTAAGCCCAGCCGTAATGTAGCGTAAAAAGAATCTTTATGTTTTAAGAGATCTTTGGCCCGAGCGGTTGGCCATGGTTTTGGTGTTAAAAAACACAGTAACAATAAAATAACATTATTTATGGTTGGTTGGTTGGTATCTAATGTCGAGCACTTGATAATGAAATCATTCGCTCTCTTGCACTCCAATATTTAGCAGAAAGGCTGGTCTCTTCTACAAAAGCTGGACAACGGAGGAGATGGTTTCTTTCCATATCTTCATTTAAATTGCAAAAAGGGCATTTAGGTGAATCTGTTATGCCAATTCTGTGTAGGTGTTTATTCAAGCAGTCATGTCCCGTTAGCAGTCTGAATGTTGCTACTGCAGATTTTCTTTGTAATGTAGTAATGTCATAAGCTTGTAGATTTTCCCATTCCTTTCCAGATGTTTTGGTGGTGTATTCTTCTCTAAGTTTATTGATGTATTTATTTGAGATAATTCTTTTGATAGAGTGAAAGGAAACTGGAGCAGAAGTTGGGTTTGAAACAATTTTGCTACCCTTCTTGGCTAGAAAATCGGCTATTTCATTGCCTGTCACTCCACAATGGGCCGGAATCCATTGAAGTACAACTTTTTTATGTAGACGGGATAAATGTTTTATCATTTTGTGACATTCGATAATTTTGATGCTTTTGGGTGTTGTGTCTCGTGTTATAGCAAGAATGGCTGTTTTGGAGTCACATAGAATTACAACTTTTGTAAATTTTTGGATGTGATATAAAAGATTTTGTAAACTTAAGAAAATTGCTAGAATTTCGCCATCAAAGTTTGTTGAACATTATTTATTTGAATAAAATAAAACATAAAGAAATATTAGAACAAAAACATATAAAACACAGCTAAAATCGCCATATTGAAATGCGTCAAAAAGACTAAAAACTGATAAAATTTCAGAGAGAGAAAACAATCATTTAAAAAGAATCAACTTTGGCCATTATTCTAAGTTATTTGATCCTTAGGTCTTCTTAATTTCATGCATTTTCAACAATCAATAAAGTTATTCTAAGTTCTCTGGGCCATTTGGTCCTTTAATTAAATTTATGTTGGAAAATGACCATTTAAAAAAACATGAACCTTTTACAGAGATAATAGTATAGAAAAAAATACTTCTTACCAATGTAGAGCTGCCTCCTCCCAGGAGGACCGAAGGGTTCGGTCCCCCACACCGTTCTGACTTTTGCTACCCAAAAGCCCCGTTTTTATATCATTATCTCTACCTTTCACCATTCCCAAAAACTAATGGAAACCCTATTTTCTTACCCAATCTTTTGTAATATTCCTAGTTCTATCAGGGCCATAATATATAAGATGTTTTTAACTACTTAACCTAATATGTTTGGGTTATATAAGTTTTCGTAAGAGTGTCCCATTAGGTTGAAACTAACAAAGTTGTTTTTGATATTATAAAAGATTTCGTAAGTGTGTCCTCATGGATTGAAAAATATATTGATGTGAAATCATTTTATTATAATTTTTACCCTCGTTTTTTATTTATAAAACACTTGTGCGTATTTTGATTTAGACTTCAATCCGCATTTTAAGGGTGATTATTTATTCCCTATCTTTTGGTATATTAAAGAAGTATCTTGTGTATATGCTTCATCTGTTTTTATAGATTTTTATTATTATGGCAGTTAGGCCCTAGTGTAGGTATAACAGACAGCAAGTCAGATGATGCGTAAAATAGTACTATTGTTCCACCATTCACAGATGCTTGCAGAAGGATACCTTTTGTGACATTGTTTTTAATACAGAGTTAGAAGTTTGTTCCTGCTGCCATATTGTGAATCTAGTTTTCATTTGAACATATCTATAGTTGGAGTTACAATTTTATTAAATTGATATTAATATAAAATTTATTTATTATAATTGCATTCTGCAATATGGTGAATCCTTATGTTGCTTTGGGGGTGTTGGTTTCATATTCTTAAACAGACATTAAAGAATTAACTTTTATTTTATGACAAATTAAGAGTTTTCTAAAAGAAACCAATGAGTGAGATGTTGCCTAAAATTGAAAATGGGGTAATTTTCTATCTTCCCCCCCCCTTTCTTGAGACCTTTAGACTTGTTTGTCTCTTTTGTCTCATTCTGTCTATAATCCTCTTTTCTGTCGTTTTTATTATTTTTTATATATCCAAATTCTGTCATTTAATTTACTTTACATTTTATATATCAATATTAAATTAACTTCTCGGCAGCTTTCTATGAACATGGGAGTAATGAACTTGTCTGCTATCAGTGAAACAGGATTCAACAAATTTAAATACAGCACACCTGTAACAACTGGATTTTTTTTTTACTTTTTTATAATTCAACTAGAATCAGTAGCAGTGATTTTATACATTCTAATTGTTGAGTTTTATGCATACTGAAATCTAAAAAATACTGTAATAGAAAATAGGAATTAAGTATTGTTTTTCTATTTGTGAATCTAAATTACTCAATTTGTAACAAGTTTAGTGTTCGCCATGCCAAAGATAATTGTGTCTCAGAACATCAAGCAGGATTACATTGAAAGGATGGAACCATTTGAATATGATGCACTGTTTGTGATTCAGGAAACACATTGGATGATAAAAATGAGACCATATCTTACAACACATTTCTACAACACATTTCTACTCTAAATCCAACTGCACAACACTCTAAGGACCTTGTTTGCTTGTACTGGGAAGTCAGATAGAAAATGACTTAAGCGTCAAATCTCGCCATTAGAAAACAACAACACATTTCTACTTTGAAGCATCACTATTTATTTTAAAAATACAATAGGAAGTAATATTAAGAGATTTTATTTAATAATTTAAATATTTCGTCTGTATATTCTTACCTCTTATGGTTGTTTTTGTTGAACATATGTTTCAAGGTATCTGAGCCCCATCTTCAGCGATTAGACTATAATCATTGAAGATGGGTTCAGGTCACCATTTTTGACATTTCTAAGATGTTCTCTCACCCTTATTTTCAAATTTCTTTTTGTTTTTCCTGTATAAATTTTGTCACAATCCCTGCATTTGATCTGATAAATTCTTGATTTGTCTTATTCTTCAATTTTTCATTTTTATTCCTTTTAATTATCCTATTTAGGCTGTATTCGTTCTTCAGTGCCAATCCAACATTAAACTTTTTGAAACTTGTGGTGTTTCAATGGATGGTAAGTGAACTTTTTAATTTTATTTTTTCTTCTGTTTGTTTTATAAGTGTGCTTTCATTAATTAATTTTTGTCTTTTCACTTTATTTATTTTCTTGTATACCATATTTTCTTCAAAACTGTTTTCTGTTACAACATTAATTATGTATTCTTTTTCTTTTTCATAATTTCATTTTTTTGAATGTAGATTTATTCCCAAACTATTGTGACTACGACAGGGTATAATCACAATGATAATAAATATATGATAAAAACTATAAAACCATATGCAATATATACTTATGTATTATACCGGAAGATAGGGAAAAAATAATCACTTTTAAAATACTGATTAAGTCATACTCAAAGTTCATACAAGGGCTGTTAGGAAGTAAAAAACAAGTTAAAAATTTATGATATCCAGGACTATTGTTGGAATCTGTTACAACAACACCAGGATGTAGTTCAAAATTTCAACATGTTTTTCAAACTATGGGGACACACTTACGAAAGCTTATATAACCCAGTAAACAATTATACCTCTTGACTAACACAATTATATAAGTGAGCAAACATCTTATACAATTTGGCCCTGACAGAACCAGAATTATTGCCAAAGGTTAGGTAATACAGAATTTTAAGAGTAGAGAAAGGAAAAACTATCATATATAAACGAGCGATTTTTTTTATGAAAAGCAGAGTGGAGACGAGGACTGAAGTGTGCACTTCAGTCTCCCATGAGACGAGTGGATCTTCTTCATGGGTAAGCATAATCATCCTAATATCTTCATTATAAAGGGATCATTTTTTACTTCAAAATGGTTGTTTCTTTGCAACATTAGTAACTTAGATTAAATTGAACGTGCATTGGCAAATAAGAAGACCTAAGGGTCGAATTAAATTAATAATTAAAAATTAACATTAATAAACTACAGTTGACTTAATTGACTCTCTCATACACACATTTTAAAGTTTCAAATCAAAGTTCGGCATGATCCAACATGGCACTTTAGCTTCTTTGACCAAAATGTTTTAACTGGTTTTGTTTGAATATATTTTCATGTATTGTTGATATTTAAAATAAATGTGTCTTGTTTTATGGTTCTATATGTTTCTATGTAAAATGTGATGTTTTCCGCCAAAAATGAAGGCCAATCACTCGGGCCAAGTTGAATTGAAGATTGAATCCTTTTTTATGCTACGTTATGACTTGGGATAATCTGGTAGTAACACAAACAAATAGAAAACCAAAAGAACTTGCTGGAAAAAATCTACATACAAAAAAAAAACGAAAAGCCCGGGGACAATGATCTGATTTTGAGGTTTATTAGTCTACCAACAGAGGGAGCGAAAGGCAGCTATTCAAGACAACAGAACAACGGTCACGAAAATAGTGAAGATGGACCTAAAGTGTAAAGTTCAGAAACTAGTTTACATAAAGAAGAAAAATACTAGGTGAGTGATAAAATTTTACCTAAATTGCTATTATTGTTTATTTTTTAATTCTTCTTCCTACTTGGTGTAATTCAATTAAAATCTACATTTCACATTATAACAACAACAATAATAATAAATAATAATAATAATAATAATAATAATAATAATAATAATAATAATAATAATGCAACATGTGATGTGAAAAATGTTTCTAAGTTCCAATCTTACACCATGCACATGTGCCAACAAACGCGAATCTACATAACTTAATAAACGCAAAGCTGTTTACACTATGGAATCATGGGATGCAGCCAACATAGACATAACATTTAACAAACCTAAAAGCTAACCTAATGCAATTTAAGTACTCTAACCTGTGAAAGACCAACCTAAAAGCTAACCTAACACAATTTAAGCCCTCTAACTTGTGAAAGAATGCAACGTCCAAAAATAAATAGTAAGTTCTGAAACTCTGAAGTATATGTGTACAGTTAATTAGTAAATACTCTGTGTTGGCTGCACTGGAATACAATTTTTTTTTTCTTAGAATATCTGTTAAAATCAATATGTCTACCACGTCTTCATGCTATGTATGTAGTTAAATAACATAGAAAAATACTAATTAAATAATTAACAGAAAAAGATATTGAAATAATAGTTAGAAAAAATGTAAAAATCATTGTAAATGAAATCCTAAGAATAAAATTTGACAGGAGTATATGAAGGAATTAAAAAAGTCGTGTCACATGTAAAAAAATAGCAGATTTCAATAACATCATTAACATACAATGTAGCAATTGGATACTTTTACTCACTTTCCAACAGATAGTGATCCTGGAGGAATTTTTAAAACTTGTTCTTGAAAAGCATCTTTGAAAGCACTTTCTATAGTAGTAACTTCCCCTGCTCGTGGTAGCAAACATCTCCCTCCAGACTGCTGTCGACAGCACCATGAGAACTGAAAATTAAACGTAATTTTTTTTTTCCATTACCTATGTCAAATCTATATTATTTCAACACTTTCAAGGTTTTTTTTTATTTTAACAATAGGTGCAAAAAAATAACCCACAGATTCTTCATTTTGTATTAATTTTCTAACTCAGTTCCATTTTGTGTATTGTCTTCCAGAAATATGTCTTATATTATGAAAATAACTATTGGTTTCATAGAAACTAGCAATATTTGGAATATTTCCAGTTATTTTTGCAAAATATTTTAATAGGGCCTAGATTTTATATTTCCCATATGGAGCAAAAATCTAAATACTTTTAAACAAAAATAACATCTAAATAACATACACTCACTATATTTGAAGAGAAAAATTATACACCCAGACTGGGGTTTGAACCAAGGACCCTTTCACACCTTGGCAAATGCTCTACCAACTGAGCTATCTGAAAAACTACAATTTAAACACAAATTTTTCTCTTATATACACTGTTAATTTCCATGCACCAAATGCTATGAAGCATTGAGATGTATGAAATTAATAAAAACATCAAAAGAAGCCGTACTGGCTTTATAATGTAATGTAAAATTCCCAATTAAATGTCTTCTTAATAAAAAAGCCACCATTTGCATGATAGAAGCAATGGCTTCATAGCATTTAGTGCACGGGAATTAACGGCGTATATAAGAGAAAAGTCTGGTCTCGAGGTAGCATGCTGCCTTGTCACGCAGCGGGCCCGGGTTCAATCCCCAGGCAGGGAAAACAGATTTCTGGATGAGATTTTTATCAGGGTTTTTCCTCACCTGTAAGACAAATGTCAGGAAAACTTTAAGGCCCAAATGGTCCCCGAAATCATATGGCCATCACCATCATCATCATCATCATCATCCTTCACCGGTGTGAAAAGCAACGGGAAGCTACCACACCTAAAATTTCCTAGTAAAGCTGCAAAGCATAGAATGAAAAATGCTATGATTGCAGTGAAAGACCTGCCCTAAGGCAGAATTACTATGGATGGATAAGAGAAACATTTGCGTTTAGATTGGAGTTTCTCAGATAGCTCAGTTGGTAGAGCATTTGCCTAGAGTGCAAAAGGTCCTGGGTTCAAACCCCAGTCTCAGCATATAATTTTTCTCTTCAAATATAATTTATCCATCATTGAGATGTATGAAATGAATAATAAAAACATCAAACATACACTTATCCTACACTCCTCTCTGTACACAATACAAGAATACATCTACATAAAACAGATTGCAGAAATGGTGTGTAAATTGAAAATAGGCCACATTAATACCATCTTCCTGACAAAGATGTAAAGTGCAGTGTATGGCATTAGAAAACACACACACACACACACATAAAAATAATATTATTAATAATAATTTTAATAATATTTCATATGGTGTCATGATCCCCCTTTCAATTCATGTGGAGCATGAGCATTCTTGCCACACTATAGTTGGGACCTATGATTTTTAGACAAAATCTTATATATATAAGACTTGTCAGTGTATGAAATTTGAGGTCCTATACAACCTTCTAGTATTGAACTTCTTTTTTTGTTATTTATAGTCACTTACTGTAGATTATGGATATTGCTGTGTCTGCTCTGTTAAGTTTGGTATTTCTATCTGGCGTACCATTTGGAGTACTATCTCAGTGCCATGATATGCAGATTGATAACATTCACTTCGGTGACAGGTGGTCTGAGTTCTTGCTCGACCAAACATCATGCCATATAAACCCATTGCAAAGATCACATTGTATCTTACATATTAAATTTATCACATCTCACCGAATGACAAATTTTATTTGAAGAGAAAAATATATTTCAAGAGAAAAATTATATGCTCAGACCAAAGTTTTGGCTTTTAGGCCAATGCTCTACCACTGAGCTATCTGAGCACACCAATCTAAACACCAATTTTTCTCTTATACATTATTAATTGCCGATTGCCAAATGCTATGAGCTTTTGCTCAATTATGCAAATGGCGGCTTCTTATTTGAGAAGACATTTATTGGAAATTTAAACATTACTTTATAAAGTCATTACAGCTTCTGTTGATGTTTTTATTATTAATTTAATGCATCTCACTGAAGGACAAATTATATTTGAAGAGAAAAATTATATGCTCAGACCGGGATTTGAACCTTTGACTTTCTAAAGAAGCCCTACTGGTTTTTTAAAGTAATGTTTGAATTCGCAGTAAATGTCTTCTTAAATAAGAAGCTGTCATTTGCATAATCATTGCAAGCTCATAGCATTTGGCAATCGGCAATTTGTATTTAGATTGTAGTTCTCAGATAGCTCAGCAGTAGAGCATTAGCCTGGAAAGCCTAAGGTCCTGGGTTCAAACCCCGGTCTGAGCATATAATTTTTCCCTTCAAACATAATTTGTCTTCAATGAGAAGTATTAAATTAATAATAAAAACATAGAAAAATATATGCCTGAACTGAGATTTGAACCCAATGTCTCTGGGCCTAGCGGGGATACCCCGGCGATATTCAGATTATCCAGATGCCTATACAGCATGAAATGTTGTGTCATCTATCGGATCAATAATTTCGTTTGTAGGTTCTGTACACTAGTACTCTATTCACTAAGTTATCAGGTATTCCGATACAAATGTACATTATTTCTCTCCTTTGTTATATAAATGTGCGCCGAGGCTATGAACTAATTTTGTCCCACACCTGCCTCTAGTAGCCTCTTTAACAAGAAGACTTCAATTGGAATTACACCATGTTTATAGCCAACAAAGCTTATTTTCAATCTTAAAATCCCGATTCAGGAACGTATTTTTCATAAGTAATGCCACGAGTGATTTCCAAATTATCGATAAATTCACGACTCACGAAGTGAATTTATCTAGATAATTTGGAAATCAAGAATGGCATTTGTTAGGACTATTTAACGAATAAAATTAAGCTGTTTACTCACAAATTATTATTTAAATATAGTTATTTTAAAATATTTATATATTTAATGTAAATAGCAATGTTTGAAAACAAATGAGAAACGATTGGTACGCTTTATTTGCTTCTTTTGTTCATCACTGCAACCAGATCATATTATTCATTGCCAAAGGAAAGCAATATTGTAAGAATGCACTCTAGTGGAGAAAAAATGAAACACATCAAACTGTATATTAATTCATTTCTGATGTCGTATGATGTCACTGAGGATGGGTGCTCATGCTATGATGTAAATGTGACAATTATATTTTTCTGGAATGTTAATACCTGGGAAAAAATACATTTAAGAAAGTGCAAACAGTGATTTCTTTTTTTGGTGGTATAATCAATTGCTACAAATGTTTTTATATTAACTCCCGCATGTGTTACGTGTTGACATTCATGTACTATATATATATACAATCTGGTAGCCGTATTTCTTACAGAGTCAGTCACTGCAAAATAATGCTATGACCTATTCAGAATGTTAAAAAGGAGGTGCTTTCTTTATTATGATAAACTTTAGTTGGTAAATTAAGTTATGTAGATAGTTGGTAAATTCTAGGCGAAACACGACTGTGATTGGTTGTAAATAAAAAATCATTGAAATGTGATTGGTCATTGACTCCCATTTGGGGCATGAGTTAAATAGTCTCTTTAAATAAGATTAGTCATTCGGTGAGAATTGATATATTTAGTATGTAAGAACAAAAAATAAGTTTCACTGGCTATAAATGTGATGTAATTCCCATTAAAGTCTTCATGTTAAAGAGGCTGCTGGAGGCGCATGTGGAACGAAAAGTTCTTAGTTTCGGCGCATAGGAATTCGTATAATAAAGAAGAGAAATAATGTGCATTGAATTGGAATGCCTGGTGACATAGTGGATAGAATGCTGGTGTACAGAATCAGAGACATCGGGTTCAAATCCCAATTCAGACATATATTTTTCTATGTTTTTATTTATCACTTCACACATCTCAATGATAGATTAATCATATTTGAAGAGAAAAATGATATGCTCAGACTGGGATTCAAACCCAGGACCTTTGGCTTTCTAGGCCAATGCTCTACCAACTGAGCCATCTGGGCGAGTTCCAATCTAAATGCAAATTTTTCTCTTATATATATCGAGTATTTGAGAATAAAGTACTTAGAAAAATTTTTGGACCAAAGAGAGATGAACAAACAGGTGAATGGAGAAGACTACATAACAGTGAACTACATAGTCTTTATAGGAAGCCAGATATAATAAGAACAGTTAAAGTCTCGTAGACTGCAATGGGCAAGACATGTTGCGCGTATGGGGAATGAAAGACGTGCATAGAAGCTTCTTGTAGGAAAGCCAGAGGGAAAACGCCCAGTTGGTAGACCAAGGATGAGGTGGGAGAATAACATTAACTATGATTTGAGGGAAGTAGATTATACAGGGAATGATTGGAGAGCATTAGCTCAGGATAGGGATGTATGGAAGGCTTATGTCCACACGGCCGTAAACCTGCGGGTTCAATAGTGCCAGTGAGTAAGTAAGTAAATATATGCTGTCTATTCCCACGCACCAAATGCTATGAAACCTTTGCTTCTATCTTGCAAGTGGCGACTTCTTTATTGAGAAGACCTTTATTTGGGAATTTTACATTACATTATAAAGCTAGTATGGTTTCTTTCCATGTTTTCATTATTCATTTCACACATCTCAATGATGGGTAAATCATATTTGAAGAGAAAAATTATACGCTCAGACTGGGACTCGAACCCAGGACCTTTGGCATTCTAGGCCAATGTTCTACCGACTTTAGATTGAAACTTGCCCAGATGGCTCAGTCGATAGAGCATTGGCCTAGAAAGTCAAAGGTCCTGGGTTTGAGTCCCAGTCTAAGTGTATAATTTTTCTCTTTAAATATGATATATTTTTCTCTTCTAATAAAATCACATTGTATCACTAGGTTGGGCACCTCATCTCTCACTTGACATAAGTTAGTGCTAACGCTTAATCTATAATCTGGTTCTATTGTTGTGAACTAAATTATTCTCGTATCTTCATTTGTCTTTCATGTCATGAATATTGTTGATGGTAATTAATAAACTAATGATTTTTCAGGGAATTTCTGACCTAAATAATTTTCCAAGCTTACAAATGAGAAAACCCTGAGAAATCTCAACCACAAAATTCAATCTGACCATAATTGAAACTGGACCTCCTGCATGAAAGTTAATGATATTATCCCTAAATCGCAGTGCTAGTCAGAGTTGGATATAATTGCAAAAAGGTACAATATGGAAATCAATACAAACAAAACTAAAGTGCAAAATTTTCGATTTTTTAAGCCACTTTTCAAAAATGTTGTGCATTTTTTCGAATTTTCAATTTTTTAAGCCATTTTTCGAAAATTTTGTGCATTTTTTCGAATTTTCGAGGGCCTTTTGTGGGAAATACCCTATACCTAGCAAAATTGTTTTGAATGATAAAATTTTAGAATGAGTAAACAAATTTCATTATTTGGGTTATAATTTAACATTTCAAGATGGAGCTCATATATCAAAGAAAATCACAAATTTTACAAAAACAACGGGGATAATTAACAGTATAATGAAACCATCTTGTACAGAAGAACACGAGATTACGGCTTTATAAGGTTCTCGCAAGACCAGTATTAAGATATGGTAGTGAAGCATGGACAATACGAAGAAGAGATGAAAGCTGAATAACAGCAAGTGAGATGCGATTTATGCGCCGTACAGCAGGCTACATAAAATGGGACCATAAAAGAAATGAGGAAATTATGGAAGAGTTGGATGTAGAACCCATTCTTCACCATATACAAAACTACCAGAACAACTGGAAAGCCCATCTTCAATGAATGCCGTCTCATAGAATTCCAAAAGCCATACTTCGCTACTGCCCCCAAGGCAGAAGATCGCTGGGACGTCCAAAAAAGCGCTGGATGGAAAATTCCTCTTTGAGACCGTAACAGGCCACATGGCCTAATACTTGCATGGATGATGATGATGATGATGAGTCAGAGTTGGACATTCTCTTGTAAAGAATTGTATGCTTACAGAAAAATTATGTATTTAATGGAACCATGATACATGTTTAAAATTGATATTGTCTATATATTTGATAGAGTACCTGCAGGTTTCCTGGTTTCATATCTTCATCTTTTGACTGTGATGCATCTAATTGCAGAGCCTGTCCAGTACCTACGACAACTTCTTGTTGTGATATTCGAGCTTTTAATCCTTGAGACTGCACACTTACTGCAAGCCATGCCTGCAACAAATTTTAAAAGAGAACAGAAATAAATCATGAAATTTGAAGTTAGCACATTCTTAAAATATAAATAGATCCTGTTCTCGGTTGAACACTTCATAAAAAATGTTAAATTGGTATTTTGGTTTAAATCAATTTTAATACACCATGTCCCATTTAAACCTTCCACATTTTAATTAATCATAACTCTCAAAGTATGCGGAATTATGAAATGAGGTTGATATTAAAAGAAAGAGAAACTCAAAGAATGTTTGTTTTCATTGTTGTAGTTAATTCATCTGTCCCATGTTGGACAATAATGGCATAAAACAAAATGGCAACTCCTCAGCAACGAGCACGAACTGTTTTCTGTGACAAAGTCAATAATTACAGTGCAAAGAAATTACTGGAGAGTATATGGAGGAAATACACCTGATGGGAAGACCATTAAGGCATAGCTTGAGAAGTTTCTGGCAATTGGTAGCATTAAAAAAGAATCAGGAGGTGCTCGTACACGTGTTTCAGAAGAAAAGATTGAAGAAATTAGAGCAGGATTTCAGAGAAGACATGTTGGAACAGTTCTTGTACCCCCAAGTAGCTGATCTGCAACCCCAAGTAATCTTTCAGCAAGATGGAGCCTGGATGTGCAGAATTCGCTCAAAGAATCCTTCCCAGATAGGTGGACTGGACGCGGCAGACCAATTTGCTGGCCACCACATTTGCCAGACATCCTCCACTGGACTTCTTCCTCTCAGGGTATGCAAAAGACTGTGTGTTTGCGACTCCAGTGCAAGATCTTCATGATTTACGAACCTGTATCCTTGACACAACTGCAACAGTACCAATGGACATGTTGGACAAAATGTGGCACGAAATCGAATACACTTGATATTGTTCATGCTACTAATGCTGCACATACAGAGGTGTTTTAGTGTGTGGCAATGAAAATTCTTTTAAGTTTCTGTTTCATTTAATACCACCCTCATTTCATAATTCTGAATACTTTGTTAGTTATGATTAATTAAAATGTGGACAGTTTGAATGGGACACCCTGTAGTATATATGAATTAAGATCTCATTAGTAATTTCTTTAATTATAAATTACTATAATACTGATTACAGTTATTAAAGCAATAATAATAATAATAATAATAATAATAATAATAATAATAATAATAATAATAATAATAATATTAGAAGATTTCGGGCTATAAGGCCATGGTCCATAATTAGTGTTTTTCCCAGATGTTTCTGCCTTGCAACTATCCAATCAGCTTCAACTTCATCCAACCATTCAGGAACAAGCACAAGTATAAATACCGGGTTCCAGCAGTCTGCTACCCATACACAGCTAGGCTTCCGACCAGGAAACATCACCTAGTAGAACTCGCCACTGAAGATGCTCCCCAAAACCTAGGAAGAAAGTCTGGGAAAAACACCAATTATGAACCACAGCCTTATAGCCTGAAATCATCTAAATCATGATTTCCGGCCATGAAAGCCTGCATTCTACAATAATAATAATAATAATAATAATAATAATAATAATAACAACAACAATAATAACAGTAATAATAATGATGATGTCAATAGTATATATGGTAACACAGAAATACTTTTGTATTTTTACATTAATTACCCACTATGAGGTTGTAAATGAACACGTCTTTGTGTCCTACAAATATATATTGATATTGAAACCACAGAATTAAACCCTTAGAATAAAATCCTCCAAAAAATAAATACACTATTCAAAATATTTATTAATTTTAAATTAATCCCATCTACTTAAATAAAATATTTAAAATAAATTAAAAAGTGAACACTTATTGTTATTGATTAACATGTAATGATCTTCCCCAGTAACCTTTATTCATCCAACTGAATAATACAGATGCAGATACATGATGCAAAAAAAAACATATCAAATGCAAGGAACAAAACAGTTCATATTGTTTGTTTTTTATTTATTAATTAAATAAAAATAAAACGTAGTTAATTAATAAATATGGATTTTCATCAAGTAAACACCAACTCAATTGATTATTTTTATTATTTTATTTTATTATTTTTATTATTTCTAAAGGTGAAGAACATTTGATTTATAGAGGAAAATACTTTAGACAAAAATCAGGACTTGCAATGGGAAATCCACTATCACCATTCTTAGCAAACGTGTTTATGGGGAACTTTGAATGTCACGTAACCAAAGCACATCCTTTGATGTTTAAATTTTGGAGAAGATATGTAGATGATATCATGGCAATAGTAAAACAGAAACAATTAGAAGATGCCATTAAACTGTTAAATATTCAAAATTTACAATGGAAATAGAAAATAATCATGAAATACCATTTTTAGACCTTAAATTGATTAGGAATGAAGAAAAAAAGAAAATAGAATTTGGAATCTACAGAAAAGAAACTCACATCGACAATTATATAAAAGCTACTGGATTTAACCATTTTTCACACAAACAAGCAGTATTTAATAGTTTAACACACAGACTTGTGAATGTCCCCATGAGCAAAGAAAATTACAACAAAGAGAAAGGACACATCATAAAAATTGCGAAGGATAATGGTTTTCAAGAGAAGATGATACACAAGAAAATAAATAAATTCAAAAAACAAAAAATCATTAATGAAAGTACTCTTCAGACAGATAAAAATATAGGCAAAAAATTCAAGAAGTTCACATACCATCCTTTAGTATTTGACAAGTTTCAAAAAATTTTCAACAAATTCAAACATTAAATTAGCACCGAAAAATGATTACAGCTTAGGTAATTTAATAAAAACCAACAAAAATGAAAGATTTAAGACTGCAAAATATCGGGAATTTATCAAATTAATTGTAAAGATTGTGAAAAGATATACATAGGAAAAACAAAAAGGAATCTAAATACAAGATTAAAAGAACACCTCAGAAATGTTAAAAATGGAGAAACTGAAAAATCTGCAATAGCTGCACATGCCTGGTCAGAAAAACATAGAATAGAAACCAAAACAAAATTACTTAAACAATTGGAAAAACCGAAGGAACTCACAATTTGGGAAAAAATTTACATATGCAAGAATGAAAATACAACTATGAATTTTGAAATACCCGGTTATAAGGAGAGAGGACTGATTTGGAAATTTTTCGGTCGGCCACCAGATGGCGCAGAGGTCAGTCTGCAGGATAGAAAGCCGTTGGACGTCAGTTGTGAACGTGACACAGCATTGAGAATGTCACAAAAGATGTGAAGAAACCCAAGGTCTGCTATGAATTATGAAGTATGAGGTGAGTAGAATAAAGTTCTTAGGAAAATTTTTGGACCAAAGAGAGATGAACAGACAGGTGAATGGAGAAGACTACATAACAATGAACTACATGGTCTTTATAGGAAGCCAGATATAATAAGAACAGTTAAGTCCCGTAGACTGCGATGGGCAGGACATGTTGCACGTATGGGGAATGAAAGACGTGCATGGAAACTTCTTGTAGGAAAGCCAGAAGGAAAACGCCCAGTTGGTAGACCAAGAATGAGGTGGGAGAACAACATTAACTATGATTTGAGGGAAGTAGATTATACAGGGAATGATTGGAAAAACATTAGCTCAGGATAGGGATGTATGGAGAGCTTATGTCCGTGCGGCCATGAACCTACGGGTTCGATAGTGCCAGTGAGTAAGTAAGTAAGAGGTGAGTGAAATAATAAAAAATAAACAATATTAAAAAACCTCATAGTGTTATTTCCTATCTACATAACTTAAAACAGTTCATGCTTACATTTATTAATTTTATTTATAAAAATATGTTTTTTGGACAATGTAACTAGTATGTTGTATGAACCAATCTAGCTGTCATGGATCAAAAGTTGATATCCTACACATAACCTAATTGCTATGCATACAAAAGAAAATGTAATACCGATAAGGAAAACAAACAACATGTATGGTAAGTACAACATTGAACTGTACATCTCTCACAGTAATCATTTATATTAATTAACTAATTGGCACTATCAAACCTGTGGGTTCATGGCAGCTAAGCTCTTCATATGTCCCTATCTGAACCAACATTTTCCAATCATCTCCTGTACAGGGTGAATCATAAATATGGCTATACGTTTGATCGCGTTGTGTGATGAAAATATTACCATTACAGGAAATATGAAATTACCGTTGGAAAGGCAATGATTCAAATTACAACAATGGAAATAAAACAAAACAGTGTAGAACTTACGTCATTAGTCAAAATGGCGTTAAATATGCAACAGCAAATTACAATTGCTGCAAGGGCAATAATGTATGCCAATGACCATGAGGCTGCAAGACGGGCAAGACATGAGTTTAACGTAGCATTGCAGCCGTTGACTGTGGGGAAGTGGAGAAAAGACTGCTGGAAACGGGAAGGATGCAGAAAATCAAACCTCCTGGGAGGCCTTGCATTAGCACGGATGCAGAAACAACGAAGAGTATTGTGGAGGCGTTCGACGCTAGCCCACAAAAATCAACTCGCCAAGCTGCACGTGAGCAGTGATTTGTTTTGTTTTGTTCTATTGTTGTAATTTGAAGGATTCCCTTTCCAATGATAACATCATATTTCCTTTAATAATAATATTTTTGTCACAAAATGCGATCAAACGTATAGCCATATTTCTGAATCACTCTGTATAATTTACCATCCTCAAATTGTGGTTAATGTTCTTCTCCCACCTCATTTTTGGCCTAGCTACTGGGGGCTTTCCCTCTGGTTTTCGTAAGGAGTTTCCATGCCCCTCTTTCATTCCCCATTTGTGCCACATGCTGAACCCATAACAGTCCATGTGACTTAACTGTTATTATATCTGGTTTTCCATAAAGATCATGTAGCTCACTGTCCAGCAGATCCATTTGCCTGTCTGTTCATCTCTCTTTGATCTAAATATTTTCCTAAGAACTTCATTCTAAAAATGATGATCCCGAGAGCTATGCCAGCGGTAGCATTGCTGCCAATAGGATTACTCATGCCAGACTGGTCGAAGGTGATAATCCAGACAAAAAAGTACCTTGGTCGAAAGAGTGACGATCTTTTCACCGTAAAAATACAACCGTCAAGAAATGCAGACATGGGTTCAACTTATGTCCGCACGGCCATGAACCTACGGGTTCGATAGTGCCAGTGAGTGAGTGAGTGAGTAAGTAAGTAAGTAAATAAGTAAGTAAGTAAGTAAGTAAGTAAGTAAGCAAGCAAGCAAGCAAGTAAGTAACTTTATTAATAAATTAATGAGTCATTTTTACATCTTACCTCATATATCATGTTTTATTAAACACGGTAACTATAGTTTTCAAATGATCTTGTCATTCATTTTCAACCGCCATTATGACTAGTTACCATGTTTAATAAAACATGATATATGAGGTAAGATGTAAAAATGACTCATTAATTTATTAATTAAGAACCTCATAATGTGTTTCCCATTTTTAACTTTGAATAAGTAACTTTATTCTAAAAATTTCGTATATTTTATCCTCCTTTAAAGTGAGGGTCCATGTTTGGTATCCATATAATATAATTCGGAGCATGACAGTTTTATATATTTTCAGTTTTACATTTTTTTGAGAGAAGTTGGGATGACATATATAATGCATAATAGCATGCATTTCCAGAATTTACCCTATATTTAATTTTTTCTGCTCTTCATTCCTGATTGAAATTACTGTTCCTAAGTATTTGAATTCAGCCACTTCTAAATTTCCCTCATGTGCCATTAATTGTCCATTTGATAACATAATTAATTTTTGTGTGTGACCATAAATTCAGTTTTATTGATGTGTTCTTCCAGCCCCAATTTCTTAATGTTACTCAATAGAATGTGCGTGTTGACCCTTAGTATCTCCTCGCTATCTCCTGATAACACATCACAAGCATATGCTAACAGCTTATTAATATCATTGAGTTGTAAGGCCTTCCTCATCCTCTAAAATTTCATGGTATGCTCTAATATAAAATTAGATAATAGAAGAGATAGAGCATCGCCTTGCTTTAACCCATTGTCTATCTGCACTCCACTCTTTGTGCCATTTAACCACATTCAAACATTTAGGAAAATAATTTAGTGTATTTATAACAGCATTTCAATTAATATTAAATACATAGACCAAAAAATATAATGAAATACAAGCGTGTGAGATGTCTTAATAGAAAAACTCTTGGAAATAGAAAAAAACTCGACCTTGTCTCTTTTTTGTAACCTCTTCTCTATTCTGCTAAGACATGCTTCCCACACTTATATTGCAATATACTAATATTACAATTTTTATAGCTGAATGTATGAATTAAAATATCATCATACTATGAATTAGCAAAGTTAGGAATAATCAAGTTTTATAAGATTCATGATTAGTTCCATTGAGGTATTATTCAAAATTAAAATATAGAATTATGGAATATTCACCTGAAAAGTCCGTCTCCTCAACTTAATTAATTATTTAACTGTAGCGTTTTCGGGACTTGTCCCATCATCGGCAGGATTCAAAACTGGTGTTTAACTGAAGATCTGGTAGAGGGGGTTACATGTATTGGGTTCGTTTTCGTTTATCAGATTGTCGTTGTTGTGAGCTGCTTACATGATTTCCATCTCTTCGAGTATGTTTATCTTCGCTGGATTATTTTCTGTGCATTACTGTTAGGGTGTTTTCAATATTTAACATGCAATGTCCTTCATGGATAACGTGTTTTGCATAACTTGATTTTTATTCTGCATGAATAAAGTCTCAAAAATGTTCTTTAAATCTGATGTTAGGAAGAACAAACAAAAGTTTTAAGAGTTGTGAACGTGACACAGCATTGAGAATGTCACAAAAGATGTGAAGAAACCCTGGGTCTGCTATGAATTATGAAGTATGAGGTGAGTGAAATAATAAAAAATAAACAATATTAAAAAACCTCATAGTGTTATTTCCTATCTACATAACTTAATAAAAGTTTTAACATCAGATTTAAAGAACATTTTCGAGACTTTGCTCACGCAGAAGGAAAATCAAGCTATGCAAAACACGTTATCCATAAAGACATCACATGTTAAATATTAAAACACCCTAACAGTAATGCACAGAGAAAATAATCCAGTGAAGATAAACATACTCGAAGAGATGGAAATCATGAAAGCAGCTCACAACAACGACAATCTGATAAACGAAAACGAACCCAATACATGTAACCCCCTCTACCAGATCTTCAGTGAAACACCATTTTGAATCCTGCTGATGATGGGACAAGTCCCGAAAGTGCTACAGTTAAATAATTAATTAAGTTGAGAAGATGGACCTTTCAGGTGAATATTCCATAATTTTATATTTTAATTTTAAGAATAACTGAGAATTAAACATTTATAGGAAAAATCGCTATAAGGTTTAATTTAAGATTTAAATTTAAATTATTTATACCTCACCTCATAACCAGTCTTCTAATTGAACTGGTTTCATCTTCAGCAATATCTCAGTCAAGATATCACTGAAGATGAAACCATCCAGGTTTTGAAACCAGTTTAATTAGAAGACTGGATACCAGTAAAAATGCAGAAGATGAAACATTGTTTTTGAAAGGCCTCCATATTGGAACTACTTGATGAAGTTTAATAATTTAGTTGAGGATGACTGACTTACCAGGTACCAATATTATATTTAATATCTTATGAGATGATGCATTAAGAATTTTAATTTAAATCTTACATAATTGAGAAGTTCATTTTTTCCCTAAATGAATTTCATATTATAATATAGTACTTTCGAGATTGTGTGTTAGTTCCTTTTTATTTAGAGTTTCTCTAACCTTTAGGGTCAAAATTATGCAGATAGTAGAGGAATGTAAACAGGTAGGCTATTTTGATGATGAAATTAAATGTTTCTTACCTCTCCTCATATAAATCTTCTAAGTAGATCGCGATTTCGAGACCATAACGGTCTCATCTTCAGTACAATCTTGGCAACTGATGTTGTCGATCGAAAGAAACTCTTCTTCTTCCCTCTGTTGGTGGACCGATGAACCTCTGGATCAGGTCAAAATTTGCGGGAATTTCGAAGTTCATAAGACATAACATCAGTCGTCAAGATTGTACTGAAGATGAGACCATTATGGTCTCGAAATTGCGATCTACTTAGAAGATTTATATGAGGAGAGGTAAGAAACATTTAATTTCACGATAAATTAAACCTCATAGTGATTAATTCCTATAAAAGTTAAAAAAAAAAAAGGCTATTTTGAGATAGAAAATCAAGGTCATTGTAATCAATGGTAAAGAGAAAAATTTTTGCCTGAACCGGGAATCGAACCCCCAACCTTTAGCTTTCCGTGATAATGCTCTGACCACTGAGTTAATTCAGGCTTCAATCCCATCCAAGCATAAATCCTTCCTTTACCTTACTCTCTTGGTCCCACATTCAAATGCAATGAATCATCATTCACAAATACACAATGAATAGCTTCTACATTAAGAAGACATGAAGGGACTCCACACAGCTATAGCATTATTTTATTAAATTAATATTGAGAAGCTAAAGAGAAAGGCTAGCCGAGTGAGGTGGGAAATAAGTAAATTAATGAACATAATTAAATTATTGTAATCAATGGTAAAGAGAAAACTTTTTGCTTGAACCAGAAATGTATATTTCAAGTGCCACAAAATCTTGAAATTAAGAAAAACTAGGACTGTCCACATACAATACATATTGTACCATAGCACTGAAATAATTGATAGAACTAAACTCTGGATTAAAAATCATTTTGGTCTCACTGATTGAACCCATATAGTTGAATAGAGTGTAATTACTGCTACCTCAGTAAGTAAATCTTAACAACAAAATATCCTACTCAGCCTTGAATCTGAATTCTTGGAGATTCTACACAATTCAACATCTTCTCAAGTTCTGGTATGTTTACAGTTTTTTGTTTAGTACACTGCAGCTTTCTATGATTGAATGACCCAGTCTAGGATATTTTCAAGATCTCATGGTGCCTGAAACAAGCACTTTCGGTTTCCTATCTCAAAATACAGTATTCAGTTTTCATTCCTCTATCATCTATATATATCTTTCCATAGATATTAGAGACTCTCTGTATAATTACTAGGGCCTGGATATGTTTTTTTTCCTAATATATACTCCACTAAAATAAAGTTTAATGTCCTGATAGAGTTTTGACAAATTTATATTAAAAAATTTTTTCACATAAAAACATATTTTTCCTTATAAATATATTATAGTACTTAATATTTAATTTTAGGAAGTTATATTTTGAGGTTATTTTAATGATATTATTTTTGGTCTGGACATCTTACCTCAATATTAATGTTGATTTGTTCTTGGACATGTTTCAAAACAATTCTGTTTTATCTTCAGCTTTCCCAGACTGGGAAACAGAATTGTTTTGAAACATGTCCAAGAACAAATCAACATTAATATTGAGGTAAGATGTCCAGACCAAAAATAATATAATATTATAGTACTGTTACTTTTTAGACATTGTCTCGTAGACTGCGATGGGCAGGACATGTGGCACAAATGGGGAATGAAAGACGTGCATGGAAGCTTCTTGTTGTAAAACCAGAGGATTCGTCCAGTTGGTAGACCAAGAATGAGGTGGGAGAATAACATTAACTATGATTTGAGGGAAGTAGATTATACAGGGGACTTTATTTTAATTTTATACAGGGGATGATTGGAAAACATTAGCTCAGGATAGGGATGTATGGAGAGCTTATGCCACACAGCCATGAGCCTACGGGTTCGATAGTGCCAGTGAGTTAGTTACTTTTTAGACATTATATAAATAGATATTTAAATAACTTTTCCGGAAGTTATTTTAGTACTTTTCTCATTCTTTTGAACATATTACAACACAAAACTTTGTCTCAAAAGAATTCATTTCGTCTGATTCATTTGCATGTGCAAGTGTCAGGGAAGTATAGATAATATATCATACACTGATCTCTTGTTAATTTGAGTAAGTTGAAATTTCTTGTCTCTGATTGTAAGTTGAAATTTCTTGTTCGATTGTACAACTTTCAATGGATATTCTATTAAAGAATACAGAAAATTATATTAATTATTTAGGGATAATTGCATATAAATAAAAGTTGCAAAAAATAGCCACATAATAGGAAAAATAAAAGTTCTACATTTGAAAATATTATAATATCAATTAAAATCAGATCCTAGAAAATTGGATAAATTCTATTTTAGTTGCAATTAATAAGCTCCAATATTTATTTTCTAGTAAGTTATGTTTCCTATCTACATAACTTAAGTTATGTATTTGTTCATATTATTCATTTTTAAACATTGTAATGATGGACAAATTATATTTGAAAAGAAAAATATATGCCTAAAAATATAATTTGTCCATCATTACAATGTTTAAAAACGAATAATATGAACATTGAAAGAAGCACTACTGGCTTCATAAGTAATGTTTAAATTCCCAATAAAAGTCTTCTCAACAAAGGAACCGCCATTTGCAAAAATCATAGCAACGGCTCGTAGCATTTGGGTTAGGGAATTAACTATGTAGAGGGGACTGGAATCTTCAGATGACAATGTGGCAAACGAAGAAGAAACTGATATAAATAAAGAATGGGAGGCTATGAGAGATACTATTAAATTGTCAGCATCAGAAAGCATTGGTTGTTTAAAAAAGAGGCAAAACAAGAAATGGTTTGATGAGGAATGTGCCGACATTGTAAAGAAAAGAAAGCTAGCAAAAATGAAATGGTTACATGAGCCAAATGAAGTAAATTTAGAGCAATTGGGTAGTGTTAGACGGGAAACCACCAAGTTACTGAAGAGTAAAAAGAGGGAATATTTGAGAGAGAAGATTAATGATCTTGAAATGAATGCAAAAAATAGGAACATTAGAGAATTATATCAGGGAATTAGTATAGAGAAGAAAGGGTTTCAGGCTAGAACAAACATAATTCGGAATGAAAATGGGGATATGATTGCAGATTCCAAGAGTATATTAAATAGATGGAAAAGTTATTTTAATCAGCTATTAAATGTACATACAGAACAGGACATTGAGGAGGATAAGTTACAGACAGCAGAAATGCTAGTCGCAGAGCCAAGTGCATTAGAGGTTGAAATGGCAATTGAAAAATTGAAGATGTATAAAGCATCAGGTTCAGATGAGATCCCAGCAGAACTGATAAAATCAGGGGGAGAAAAATTGATGGACAAGATACGCTGTTTGCTTAGTATGATTTGGGAAAAAGAAGCTCTTCCAGATGAATGGAAGGAATCAATTATCGTACCAATTTATAAGAAAGGAGATAAAACGGATTGCAACAACTATAGGGGCATCTCATTACTTTCAACTTCGTACAAAATTCTAACAAATATATTAGTAAGCAGACTTACTCCCTATATTGATGACATTCTAGGAGATCATCAATGTGCATTTAGAAGAAACAGGTCTACAACAGATCAGATTTTTAGTATAAGACAGATTTTAGAAAAGAAATGGGAATATAATGGTACTGTACATCAACTATACGTAGACTTCCAAAAAGCATATGATTCAATTAAGAGGGAGAAGTTATATAGTATCCTGCTGGAGTTCGGAATTCCTAAAAAGTTAGTTAGACTTATACGAATGTGTCTAAATGGCTCAACGAGTAGGGTGCGTGTAGGCAAACAGTTTTCAGACACTTTTGAAATCCAGAATGGGTTGGAAGCAAGGAGATGCACTATCTCCTCTACTATTTAATTTTGTACTAGAGCATGCCATTAAATCTTTAGAGAATGAGGAAGGCTTACAACTGAATGGTATTAATAAGCTGTTAGTTTATGCTGATGATGTAGTACTACTGGCCGATAGCGAGGATATACTAAAGGCCAACACGCACACACTATTGAGTAACACTAAGAAATTAGGACTGGAAGTAAATATCAGTAAAACTAAATATATGGTCACACGTAGAAATACATTATATAATGGAAATGGACAGCTAATGACAAATGAGGGAATTTTGAGGAATTGGCTGAATTCAAATACCTAGGAACAATAATCACAAATAGGAATGAGATGCACAAAGAAATTAAACATAGGCTCAATTCTGTAAATGCATGCTATTATGCATTGCAGAGACTTTTGATGTCCCAACTCCTTTCAAAAAACGTTAAGCTGAAAATATATAAAACTATTATTCTACCAGTTATACTATATGGGTGCGAAACATGGACTCTTACTTTAAGGGAGGAAAGGAGATTACGAGTATTTGAGAATAAAGTTCTTAGGAAAATTTTTGGACCCAAAGAGAGATGAACAGACAGGTGAATGGAGAATACTACATAACAATGAACTACACGGTCTTTATAGGAAGCCAGATATAATAAGAACAATTAAGTCCCGTAGACTGCGATGGGCAGGACATGTTGCGCGTATGGGGAATGAAAGACGTGCATGGAAACTTCTTGTAGGAAAGCCAGAAGGAAAACGCCCAGTTGGTAGACCAAGAATGAGGTGGGAGAACAACATTAACTATGATTTGAGGGAAGTAGATTATACAGGGAATGATTGGAAAGCATTAGCTCAGGATAGGGATATATGGAGAGCTTATGTCCGTGCGGCCATGAACCTACGGGTTCGATAGTGCCAGTGAGTAAGTAAGTAAGTAAGTAAGTAAGAGGAGAAAAATGCGTGTTTAGATTGGAGGCCTAGGTAGCTCACTTGGATAGAGCATTGACATAGAGAGTCAAAGATCCTGGGTTCAAACCCCAGTCTAGGCGTATATTTTTCTTTTCAAATATAAAGTTATGTATTTTTTCAGGTTTTTGTTTTAATGTTTTGAAAATATTTTTCAGTTTTTAGCACATATCTTTTAAAAATTTTAGTACATATAAAATAAATATTTTCAAGTTTTTTTTAGCATATAAAAATCCAGTCCCTAATAATTACATTCATACTATAACAGAGCTCAAGTTAATTTAATCAGATTATCTATCAGCAGAATGACATTACCGATATCTTCTTTCTATGCTGGATCCTACAAATTTGTAACTTAATTCCTTTCTCTTAAGAGCAATAATAAATTATCTATATCAAGAGTGCTCAACGATAAGATATTAATAACTAAAATTCTTCCCAGACTAATAGGTGGGTAGAAATATGATATAATAATTTAACTTTTATAGGAATTAATCACTATGAGGTTAAATTTATGGTGAAATTAAATGTTTCTTATCTCTCCTCATATAAATCTTCTAAGTTGATCGCGATTTCAAGACTATAACTGTCTCATGCTCAGAACTTTCTTGGCGACTGGTGTTATGTCGATCGGAAGAAACTCTTCTTCTTCCATCTGTTGGTGGACCAATGAACCTCTGGATCAGGTTAAAATTTGTGGGAATTTCGAAGGTCATAAGTTTTCCTTTGTTTTTCTGAATGTGGATCTTCACCAACAGAGGGAAGAAGATGAATTTCTTCCGATCGACATAACACCAGTCGCCAAGAAACTTCTGAGGATGAGACAGTTATAGTCTTGAAATTGCGAACAACTTAGAAGATTTATATGAGGAGAGGTAAGAAACATTTAATTTCACTATGATATAATAAATTATCAGACTCTAACTCCAAATCTATCTTTGTGAAAAATAACTTTTTTTATATTCTGTACTGACTCTATGTGACTCCAAAGCAGCCATTCTTGCTATAACACGAGACACAACACCCAAAAGCATCAAAATTATCGAATGTCACAAAATGATAAAACATTTATCCCGTCTACATAAAAAAGTTGTACTTCAATGGATTCCGGCCCATTGTGGAGTGACAGGCAATGAAATAGCCGATTTTCTAGCCAAGAAGGGTAGCAAAATTGTTTCAAACCCAACTTCTGCTCCAGTTTCCTTTCACTCTATCAAAAGAATTATCTCAAATAAATACATCAATAAACTTAGAGAAGAATACACCACCAAAAAAAACATCTGGAAAGGAATGGGAAAATCTACAAGCTTATGACATTACTACATTACAAAGAAAATCTGCAGTAGCAACATTCAGACTGCTAACGGGACATGACTGCTTGAATAAACACCTACACAGAATTGGCATAACAGATTCACCTAAATGCCCTTTTTGCAATTTAAATGAAGATATGAAAAGAAACCATCTCCTCCGTTGTCCAGCTTTTGTAGAAGAGACCAGCCTTTCTGCTAAATATTGGAGTGCAAGAGAGCGAATGATTTCATTATCAAGTGCTCGACATTAGATACCAACCAACCAACCATATTCTGTAGAAGGGAGTTATGATACAGAAAAAGGATGGATCTTACTCAGAATGCAGATTCTTGGTAGTAATGAATTCCAAGTTTCCTTATAACTTAATTATATTATTTTTGGTCTGGACATCTTACCTCAATATTAATGTTGATTTGTTCTTGGACATGTTTCAAAACAATTCTGTTTTATCGTCTGGGAAAGCTGACGATAAAACAGAATTGTTTTGAAACATGTCCAAGAACAAATCAACATTAATATTGAGGTAAGATGTCCAGACCAAAAATAATATAATTAAAATAACCTCAAAATATAACTTCCTAAAATTAAATATTCCTTATAACTTACTGTCATTTCTGTCTTGTCTGATGAGTCTCTGGCCTCTGATGTGCAAGTACTGCTGATATTGTATTCTTTGCCACCTTGCAAAACTCCCCCACGGACAATAAGTTTCCTTCCTTTTGGAAATTCTATGTTTTGAGAAAGTTCACCTGCCACATTCCACTTACACTATAAACAAACAAAACCCAGTCAGCATTATTATTACACATTATACACTTATGAGGCGAGATGTAAAAATATTTTATCCAATTCATTTATAGATTATACACTTAATTAATCCATTAATGTCTATATTTCTTTAGAATCATGATTTTTGTGATTGAACTTGATTGTTCAAAATGTTAATGTTAGGATAATTCAGGATATTATGAGTATGATGTTTTTATTATTGATTTAACATTTCTCACTGAAAGATAAATTATATTTGAAGAAAAAACTTTCACCCAGGCCGAGACTCGAACCCGGGACCTTTGGCTTGCCGGGCCAAATGCTCTACCAACTGAGCTACCGAGGTGAGTCATGATCTAGATGCAAATTTTTCTCTTATATACGTTGTAATTCCCTCTCGCCAAATGCTTTTGAAACCATTGCTTCTATCTTTTGCAAAAAAAAAAATTTCTCTTCAAATATAATTTATCTTTCAGTGAGAAATGTTAAATCAATAATAAAAACATCATTAGAAGTCTTACTAGCTTTATAAAGTAATGTTAAATTCCCAATAAATGTCTTCTTAACCAAGAAGCCGCCATTTGCAAAAGATAGAAGCAATGGTTTCAAAAGCATTTGGCGAGAGGGAATTACAACGTATATAAGAGAAAAATTTGCATCTAGATCGTGACTCGCCTCGGTAGGTCAGTTGGTAGAGCATTTGGCCCGGCAAGCCAAAGGTCCCAGGTTCGAGTCTCAGTCTGGGCGAAAATTTTTCTCTTCAAATATTATTATGAGTATCTTTAGTAAATTATTATGAGTTAGGATAAAAAAAATCTTTAGTAAACTTTATATTTTCAGAGAGATTATAGGCTCAGCGTAGAATAGCAAGAAATGTGAGGTAAGTCAAAAAACAACTCACATTTAATTAGATGAATATATAATTGGAACTGATTTTTTATCTACATTACTGCAATAGTTTCACCACAGTTTTATGGTGTCTTTGCAAGAAAGAATGATTTTTATTCAACCTGACAAGTGCTCATATTAACAACATGGAATTGTGAGTACTCCTTTAGGATAATGTAAGCACACAGAGGTAACATGAGCACACTGGAATAAAGAAGAATGAATTATAAATTGTTGTCTGAGACAAGACTGCCCCCTATCCCCAACACTCTTTGCAATATATCAATGAAGTAATATGTTATATTAAATTAATGTTGGGAAGTAAACATTATGAGGTATAATCATTAAAATTCATCGGAGACATTTTGTTTAAACAACTCACCTCATAGGATTCATGCTTCCATGATATTGCGATTTCAAACACAGTCGTGTTCATCTTCAGCCATAACTCCGACTGACGAAATTCTTCGGCCGTCAACTGTTCTATTGTCGCCATCTTCAGTGCTGCCATCTATGGTTGAATTTATGAACTTCGAAATCAAAGTAATTTCATTTTGATATCCCTAACGAAATTACTTTGATTTTGAAGTTCATAATAGATGGCAGCACTGAAGATGGTGACAATAGAACAGTTGATGGCTGAAGAATTTCGTCAGCCGGAGTTATGGCTGAAGATGAACACGACTGTGTTTGAAATCACGATATCATGGAAGCATGAATCCTATGAGGTGAGTTGTTTAAACAAAATGTTCTCCGATGAATTTTAATGAAGTAATATGTTGCTGGAACAAGAAATATAAATTTGGAATAAGAATATCAGAAAATACAAAATTAAACACCCTATTGTTTGCAGATGACTAAATAATAATTGCAAATTCAGAAGATAATCTGCAGAAAGGTCTGTATGAACCTAACAAAATTACAGAAGAATATGAATTGAAGATATCTACAGAGAAAACGAAAATTATGGCATTTCAAGGTGTAGATCCTGTCAGAAGTAAAATTGTACTTGAGAATAAAATTTTGAAGCAGGTGAATAATTTTACATATCTAGGATGCAATATCTCACATGAAGAAGAAAAGGATGTAAATGCAAAAATATCTAAATTTTTAAGAATTTTAGGGTTAATAAATTCTATCTTCAAGCCACAGTTAGTCCAAAAACATTCAAGACTAAAAGTGTATAAAACACTGGCTCTTCCAACTCTTTTGTATGGTAGCGAAGTATGGACGTTGAAACAGAAGGATATAGAGACTTAGATCTGCTGAAATGAGATACCTTCGGAGGACTGCAGGATACCCACTACTAGATCACAAAAAAAATGAAGACATCTTAGAAGAATTACACAATGGAACCTTTAGAAAACAAAATTTCTGATTATAAATCAAGATGGATGCAACATGTTCATCGAATGGAAGATCACAGGATACCCAAACAAATGTTAAGATATCAACCTACAGGAAGAAGAAGACCAGGACATCCACTCAAAAGACTTCTGGATGGTGTTTCTCTTGAGGCCAAAACATGTCAACAAATGGCCTAAATTCGTGAATGTACTATGATGTTGATGACACTGGAATAAATTGTTAAAAATCGGCTGGACAACTATATATATATATATATATATGCAGTTTTATTAGGAACATTTACAATGAAATGAAATGATTGGACACACATCATGTATTAAAATTAAACATAATGATTTTAGTAATATAATTCATCAACATTTTAATTTTTTAGACATATAAAAAAATGCAATTACTTATAAATCCAACACTACTAATAGGTTTACTTACGGTAACTACTGGCTTCAAAATCTGAATATCACAAGTATCAATCACTGCTTCTGCAATGTAATTTCCTTTACTCCAAGTTCTGGTAGGCCCTTTAAGTATCAGTTGTGAATGTTTAGTTATATTCCCTGTTCCATTCTTGTTATCTTTGGGCATTACTCTAAATGTAAATTGTTCTTTCTTTCCTTCCATTCCCAGAACATTTTTTCCAGATACAGATATCTTGTACTCAATTCCTGGCATCAACTGAAACAATTATTTAAGTATATCAGAATCACAGAACAGTAAGAGCAACCTATACAGAGTATTTCAGGACCTCATCAACAAACATTTAAGGACAGTAAAAACTAAACTAAACTCCACTGTGTGACAGACCTACAAGGTCCTTGGCCTACCAGCCAGCTGCTGGCTTCACATCTATAAGTTAATCACAGAGGTAGATCATCCAGCCAGTGTAGGAGTGACATGTAGTAAGCATGTCAGGTCCCCCAGCTGTTATAGCTGGTTTTCTCAACCTGGAGCCACTACTAATTGTAGCTACCCAAATGCATCATGATGCTGGGTGGACACTGGTCCCATACTGACTGAAATTCCATGAGAAAATGTCTTCCCCCATGGGGACTCAAACCAGCACAAGTCCCATAGGTCTGTGTTAAGGCATCTTACCTTAATCACTCAGCTACAGCACAGGGCATTTAGGAACAGTACACCCATACAAAGAAGATAATTTTTTATTAAGAATTGTATATTCCCAAATACGTCATTAATGAGTAATATACTCGTCCTTAGGGTTCGGACATTGAATAAAAACAACTGTACATTTCAATTAAAGGCATATTCTAACATGTGCAATGAGGATGTCTTTCATTTTTCCTAGCCTCACTGTAACACACTGAAATCATGTCAGTCAGATCAAAGAACTTGTGGTCCATGTTTATTGACCAGCATGCAGATTTGATGTGTTTGGCAGTATATGTTCCTTAACAAAACTAAACTTCTCTGTATGTTCTTCATTCCTAAAAGTTGGTCAGCAAGTTCCTGTAACAACCTGTGTATTGTAGTTTCATGGAACTGTATTTGAAGTTATAAAATAAAAGCATTAAAAGAGTAAATATTCAATAATAAACTTGAGGTTAAACAAATTAAAATTTAAGAAAGAAAATTAACTCTCAAACCGGGACTTGAACCCTGGATCTTTGATTCTGTACATCAGTGTGATAATAATTATGCCATTCAAGCACCGATTAGAACGTCAACATTTCTTTCCACTTATACAATCCTCTTTCTTCCGAAGGCTGATAGCTGTTTGCTACCATCACACCAATTGATATCTTCTATTCAGAAGTATTTTTATTGAGAATTTATACATTACTTTTTATCGGTGCTCGAATGGTGTAATTGGTATCACACTGATGTACAGAATCAGAAATCCAGGGTTCAAGCCCCGGTTCAAGCATTAATTTTTCTTTCTTAAATTACATTCTATCCAGGATTTGAAATCATTAATCTAAATAAAAACATAGAAAATATGAAGCTTTACTGCTAAAAAGTAATGTATAAATTCTCAATAAAAATACTTCTGAATAGAAGACATCAGTTGGTGGGATGATAGCGAGAGCTATCAGCTTTTGGACAAACGAGAATTGTAAAGTGGAAAGAAATGTTGATGTTCTTATTGGTGCTCGAATGACATAATTGGTATTGCACTGATGTACAGAATCAGAGATCCAGGGTTCAAGCTCCGGTTCGAGCTTTAATTTTTCTTTCTTAAATTAAATGCCATTCAGGATTGGAAAATGTTAAATTAATTAAAAACATATTGAAAATTATAATACATTAACCAGATTATTCCTAAACTTTTTTGATCAAAGATCTGTTTACATTTTATTGATAACTAGCTAATACCCGGCGAGCACTGCTACACCTAAATAAATGATAATGTGTTTTGCACTTGGTTGAATAAGTAAAAGGAAAAATAAATATAAATTTATACCGTTATCATTTTTAGATCCCCATGCTGATTACCTGGTGTTGCCCAGGAATCTACGCATCCCAATGTACTTGGAATAAATGAGCTGAAAGACAAAATTTGTTATTTTGAGTCATCAATAAAAGAATACCCGCCGTGTGCTGCTATACTTGCCCGGGAATCAACTTATCCCGATCTTTTTGGCATCAATGAAAGACAAAAATGGTTCTTGTGAGTTATCCTTAAAAGATAAACGTATGCTGTTGCGGACTTTTCTATAGAGTTTTTTTTGAGATTTTCAATTCTGTGTACAATGATTTTGTGTATTTGTTACGGTTTAGGCAGTGTAAGCCATTTAAGCTTACAAAAAGCGACATTTTTTCACGTTATTTCACTACAGAAGGTGATTTTTAAGGGTGAAGGGCTTGAGCGTTAAAACTCTCTTATAACCCATAATCTTCCCAGCAAAATCCTGAACATTTTTCAAAAAGCCCCATGACAATCGGATGAATAGTATGGCAGCACATGCTTGCCCGGGAATCTACTTATCTCGATCTCCTTGGCATCAATGAAAGACAAAAATGGTTACAGTGTGTTATCTGTAAAAGATAAACATATGCTGTCATAGACTTTTTTGAAGAGTTTTTTTGAGATATTCAATTCTGTGTACATTAATTCTGTGTATCTGTTATGGTTTAGGCAGCATAAGCCATTTAAAGATAAAAAAGCGACTTTTTCACGTTTTTCACTACAAATGATGTTTTTTAAGGGTGTAGGAGTTGAGTATCGCAACTCTCTTATAGCCTATGTTCATCCCAGGAATCTCCTAAACATTTTGCAAAAACCCCAATCACAATCGGATTAATGGTATGGCTGCAAAAAGTACAAACAAACAAACAAACGCTAATTTTTATAATATACTAGCTAATACCCGGCGTGCGCTGCTATGCGTAAATAAATGAAAATTAATGTGCTTTTATGTTTAGTTGAATAAGTAAAACGAAAAAAAATTATAAATTTATATTTTTTAGATACCTCATGCTGATTACCCGGTGTTGCCCGGGAATCTACTTATCCTGATCTTCTTGACATAAATGAGCTGAAATACGAAAATTAATGTGTTTTATGTTTAATTAAATAAGTTAGGGGAAACATTTATATCGTAATTATTTTTAGATACCCGTGCTGTTTACCCGGCATTGTACGGGAATCTGCTCATCCCGATCTTCTTGGCATAAATGAGCTGAAAGACGAAAATTAATGTACTTCTTATGATTAGTTGAATAAGTAAAATGAAAAATAATTATAAATGTATATTGTAATTATTTTAAGATTCCCTGTGCTGATTACCCGGTGTTGCCCGGAAATGTACTTGTCTCGATCTTCTTGACATCAATGAAAGATAAAAATGGTTATTATGAGTTATCCGTAAGAGATAAACATATGCTGTCAGGAACTTTTTTGTAGAGCTTTTTGAGATATTCAATTCTGTGTACATTAATTTTGTGTATTTATTATGGTTTTGGCAGCATATGTCATTTAAACGTCCAAAGAGCTACTTTTTTCACGTTTTCCACTATAAAGTGGTAATTTTTAAGGGTGTAGGAGTTGAGTATGAAACCATCCCTTGTACAAAAAAATCACCAGATTATGTTTATATAACACTTTGGCTAGACCAGTGTAACCATCGGGTTACACCAGATGGGATCAGAAAAGGAACACCGATATCTTAAAAGAATTGAAGACTATGCCAATTTTGGAATAAATTAAACAGTACCAACTAAATTGGAAACACCATCTTGAAAGAATGAGTTCAAATTGGATCCCCAAAGCCATTTATAATTATATACCAAGAGGAAGAAAATCTCTGGGCCATCCTATGAAACGCTGGAGGGAAAATTTTCTATAGGATCATAACAGGCCTTGGCCTAATACTTGGAAGTAAAAAGAAGAAGAAGGAGATGAGTATCACAACTCTCTTATAGCCTATGTTCATCCCGGGAATGTCCTGAACAATTTGCAAAAAGCCTCATCACAATTGGATCAACGGTATGGCCGCGCATAAAGTATGAACAAACAAACAAATATTTAATATTTAATTTTAGGAAGTTATATTTTGAGGTTATTTTAATTATATTATTTTTGGTCTGGACATCTTACCTCAATATTAATGTTGATTTGTTCTTGGACATGTTTCAAAACAATTCTGTTTTATCGTCAGCTTTCTCAGACTCAAACAAATAATTTTTATATATTAGATTCACAGAACCTCAAATTAATTTTTTATATTACATGAATAATAGATATTTTACATCAACAAATAGGTCATCTACCCTTACCAATAAACTATCTTTCTCCAGCATGTCACATAGAATATTATACAGTTGCATCAAGGGGACTGTAGGCCTAAAATTAACCCTTTGAAGAATATATGACCAACCATATAATCATATGAAAATAATAAATAAGATGAGTCTGTTTATCTTCCCTCATAAATTGTTGTTTTAATATGCAAACATTTTGAAACATGCCTAAAATAACACAACAATTTATGAGGTAACATGAACAAAAAGAATTAATTTCTAAATTTCAGAGTCACCTTTTTATTAAGAAGAACCTCATAATGATATTTCCTATTGTAATTTAATAATATGAGTGTTATTTTATAATCTAAAATAAGGACAGCCTTTCAGAATTTTAGTGAGAAAGTATTATAATATTTTTAATCATAAAATAATCAATACAACCAAGTAGCTGAGATGACTATGGGCTGAACAGTCTAGATTTAATTCTAGGCAGCAAAGGGATGGAGATTTTTCTCCATTCATGTGTCCAGTCTGTCCTTGCAGTCTACTAAACCTCCTATAAAATGAACAGTGAAAAATATCCTGAGGATATTCCCCATGGGCCTTCAAGGCCTGTTATCAAGGTATAGTACTGAATTTTTATCTTAAGAGCAAAGCAAGAAACTTGCAATTTGTTTATTTTTCTCAATATTAGAATCAGTGAAATGAATTCCAATAATTTATTAATGAATGAGTTGGAGAATATGCTTTAACATCTCACCTCATAAAGTTGTGTGTCATCACAATACCAGTTTCAAAAGTACAACTTTATGAGGTGAGATGTTAAAGCATTTTCTCCAACTCATTCATTAAGGTAAATACCTCATAGTGTTACCTCCCACTTTAATTTTTATTAAATCCAATAATTTATCTTTGCTATTTAACAATTTATCATACACAATATGGCAATACAGTACCAGTAGCTGATTAAATAAGGAGGGTTTTTCACGATACCTGCGGACAAGTTTGCATCACTAACCTGCTTATGAAAACCCGTGCCTCCACCAGCGGTTGTGTTCGATTGGATGGCCTTGGACCCTGCTATCGCTCTGCAACGGAGTTTCCACTGCAGAAGTGCTTTACGAAGAACAGCAATGTCGATTTTGGACTACTACTCCTTGTAGGCTTTCCATAGACCTTCAACAGAGCGTGGTCTCCTACTTCCAAGCACTCTTTTTAGGAGATCAAACGCACAAAAATCCATGGCGCAGCATCGGGGGACTTGACAGGCATTTCACTGAAGGGCACTGCATGTATTCCAGTTGTCTGCTCCATTGTCTCCATGAACTGGCGGTAGCAGCAGAGGTATGGCTTGAAGCTTTATCCTGATGGATCCAGACGTTCACTTCTCTACCATAGAGGGAAGGTATCTCAGAGGTATAAATTGGTGACAGGACATTCCTTTGGTAGTAGGCAGAGTTAACTTTAGCTTTTTTCTACTCTGCGGATGATTAACTTGTCATTGTAGCAAAATTCTGCAATTATCATGAAGCCGTGTGAGAAACTTTCCTTGCAGTCGGTATACTACTTTTCAATTTTTTTTCACCTCTTGGACGGTAAAAAAATTGCTCATGGCTTATTTGTATCATTAAGGTATACATATGCCTCATCTAAAGTCACTATAAACTTCCATTTATCACCCGCAAGATGGCGTTCATAGAGCTTTCTACTGTTGGTGTGCCTTTCTGCAATGTGTCTCGGTAGGAGCTTGTGAACTCAGCTTTTATGTTGCTTTTCTAAGTTTAAATTTTTGTTTATTATGTTGTTCACGGTTGCTAGAGAGATGCCCAACTTCACTGCTATTGCTCGTTGGGTTGCTGGATTGTTTCCTGTCACAAGGGCTTTAACCTTCCTGACCACCTCAAGGGAGCAGCTTGTAGCAGGCTTAGGGTGTGCTTGTTTTTTCCCCTTAGGAATCAATTCCATACAAGTTTTACCTTTTTTGTTAAGAACTGAGTAAATCCCATTCCTGGATATATTGAAAGTATACTTCTTGCACATTTCTTTGATAGCACTATAGCTGTAATTAGCGTCGGAAAGGGCTGTTACGTATCCCTTCCAGAAAGGATCGATTTTCCTTGGCATACTAACGAGCAAACCAGATCCGAACACTGTGGTAGGTAGCACTCGACTGAATGATCATGAACATGTGCTGTTGTGGGCAGCATATCTGCATATGTAGTAATGACATCACCACCTTTCGAACTTGTCCCCAGGAATTGTGAACAACCCTCCATACTCATAACCATTTATTTAAAGTTTCCATACAATTTTTTAAGATTGTTTCATAGATAAAACAATTTATTTTATTCATAAAATAGTCCTAATATATTTAGTTCTATTATATTAGGCCTCCTAGATTAATTTATGTATTTCAATAGATATATCTTGTTTTGAGAATTTATCTGTAATCTCAGATAATATTGTGATTGGTTATATCAATAAAAATCAATATTGAGTCATGAATATTCTTATCTCATATATCCATGTTCTTTAACACAGAACCAAGGTTTTGAGGGCTATTGCTAAACTTTTGAAACATCTATCTAATGATTTTAAAATTTAAAATCTATCTAAGCCTTTAGAATTAACAGTTTGGGAAAAGATACATTCAGAAAAAACATGCATAATCTATGAATATTGAGTTTCTGGATGAAAAAATCTGATTACAAAGTTTATCAAATTAACACTAGATGGCAGTTTAGAAAATGATCGGCATGATGAAGGATCAACAGTCGTGACAGCAGCTGATGAGGGGAGCGATGGCTCTCGAAACACAGTTCTGCATTGAAAAACATAGATATATGAGGTAAGAATATTCATAACTCAATATTGATTTTTATTAATTAAAAAACCTCATAATGTAAAATTCCCAACATTAATATAGGATTAATTATATTATTTGTTATAAAACAGTTTGAGACCTCACTGTTATAGCTTTTGACTAATATCAATGTGTACACATTTTTAACTTACCATTGATGTATTTAAAGCAATTTGACCACCTTCTTTTGCAGTTTTTGTCAAATAAGTCTGAAGCATTCGAACACTACGCCAGATCATTAGATTGTGTCGCTGATCTTTTTTTTCAGCACTGAATTCCACAGTCCAATTGTACTTAATATCCTGACCTCCTCCAGGTGCTGTAATCCTAATTAAGATATCATAAATAAAACAACCACTACATTCATTATGCCTAGTATTAAAAAAAGTACATTCAATCTTTATTATAATATACCGATAATATTAAAAGCTAAATAAAAAATATTAATAGAAACATACAAATCATAAAAATAACTTTAAACCATATAAATTTATAAAATTACATTTATTTAGATAAAAATAAAAGAAATGAAGAATAACATTACGAAGGCTGATCCCTATGCTGCAGCCCTGAACTATTTCTAGTTGAACAAAAATATTGATTTCTTGGCACACAAGCCTTTGACGTGTGTCTTTGGCAATATGCCAAGTTGCAAGCCTGTGGATGGTTGTGTTCGATCGTAACAGGTGTTTGATAAACATAAAGTATAGTGTTAGTCCAGAATGGAGATGGTTGAGCAAAGAGCTATTATTAAATACCTTTAGAAGAAGGGGATGTCTCCTCCTCAAATTCATGAAGATGTGATGGCAACTTTGGGGCAATCTGCTGTGCCTTACGGCAAAATCAGAAAATGGTTTTGTTCATTTAAATGTGGAAGATCATCCTGTGAAGATGACCATGGTGGTGGCCCTCGAAGAACTGTCACAACTCCAGAAAACATCAACGAAGTGCATGATAGAGTACTGCAAGATCGACGAATCACAATCAGAGATATAGTAGAGGAAACAGGCTTCTCATATCACAGTGTGCACAATATTTTGGAAAAGGAATCGGGCATGAAAAAATTGACTGAGATGGGTGCCTCAAATGTTGATGCTGACTCAAAAACGACAACGAACAGCACTTGGTGCTCCCATCAGCAGGCAAGGTGCTGCTCTCTGTCTTTTGGGATGCCCAAGGTGTTATTATGGTAGACTGTTTGCAGAGAGGAGCCACATTAACAGGCCTTTGTTTTACAGATTTAATTCATAAATTGTGAGATGCTATCAAAGAGAAACACCGTGGCAAATTAAGTCGAAAGGTCCTTCTTCATCAAGACAATGCCCCAGTCACAAATCCTTAGTTGCAATGACTGCGATTTCAACAGCAGGCTTTGAATTGCTGGACCATCCACGGATCTGGCCCCCCAGTTACTACAGGCTATTCCCAAAACTCAAGGAGCACCCGAGTGGAAAGAAATTTTTATCCGATAATGAGGTAATGCTGTCTATAAACCAGTGGTTTGCAGAGGTTGGACAACCCTTCTTCTAGGAAGCTGTAGAAATGTTGGAACACTGCTGAGAGAAGTGCATCAATCTCCTTGGGGACTATGTGGAAAAATGAGGTAAGAATATTTTTTTCCCCACAATCCTAAGTGGGTCAGGGCTACAGTATAGGGATTACCCCTCATAATTATATATTTCAATAATTTAATTTTAAACATGTGAGTGTGTGTTATAGTGCCATCCACTGCATTTTTCATGTTTTGGGATCTGCCTTATGTGGATAGATATTAACATGGTCCATTTTAATTTATACACCACTTTGGCAGACCACTTTATGCAGATGATATATTCTTGTATTGTGTAGAGAGAGGAGTGTAGGATGAGAGTATGTTTATACATTTATGTAGGGTAAAAGTGTGTTGTATGAGAGATTATAATGAAGAGAATAGAAAAGGTGAAATCTGGTGCCAGCACGTAATTTACTCCTGTCAAAAAGCACCAAGAGGACCATCAGACTTAACATCCCCATCTGACAAATTGATACCAATAGTACCAACATGCCTTCTCAATATATATAATGTGGAGGGATTCAATTTAGTGCATGGATCTGGTGCACAATCTAGTGTTTCTAAATTGTACACTACCATCCTTCCTGGTCATGACAATGAAAATTTCACAATTAAATTAATTTAATTTAATGAATTTTACAATTAAAATTTTCAACCCAATTGAATATGAACCCAGGCTCGCTACAAAATTAGAAAAGAAACTAAACTTTTTAAAACATTTAGAGAAGCCTTTGGATTTAACAGTTTGGGGAAATAGAGATCCATGAATTTTAAACTTTCCGATGAGCAAGATTAATATCAAAGTTCATCAAACTGCCACTAGATGGCAGTTTGAAAGTTAGTGGTGACAGCAGAATTTTGATAGTCAAGTTTTGGATGAAAGAGAAAGGATGCTTTCAGAAACCGGTCCTGTGAAAATCACAGAGTTTTATGAGGTGAGACGTAAAAATATTTTCCAATTCAATTATATAGATTGTAAGTTCAGTATGTCAGTAACATGACAAATCATCATTAACACTTTGAGTCCTACAGTGGTACTAGTACCACCGCCAGATTCAAAGTGTTGAGGGGGCCAATGTTTATGATTAATTTTAATTAATGTAAATTTAAAATAATTCGGACTGTAATATTACTGTACAGAATGACTTCCATTCCCATTTTTCAAGAACATCAACTTTACATATGGCCCCAGTAATTAAGTAATCAGAAGCCATCATTGTTTTATAGCCTTCTAAAGAATCATGTATTCTTAGTTGTGGCAAAATTTTGTAATACATACTTTCATTGTTTCATATAGCAAGTAAAACTAGAACAGAGATAGGATATTAAAATTAAGATAGATAAAGAAATTTAACTTTTCTCTATTTTTTTTTTCACTTGCACTATCGAACCCGTAGGTTCATGGCCGCTCGGACATAAGCATACATTCCTATCCTGAGCCAACGTTTTCCAATCATCCCCTGTACAATCCACCTCCCCCAAATCATAGTTAATGTTATTCTCCCACCTCATTCTTGGTCTTCCAACTGGGTGTTTTCCTTCTCATTTACCTACAAGTAGCTTCCATGCACGTCTTTCTTTGGAATGGGTTCCTTGAAGTAGTCCCCGCCCGGAGAACCGAATGGGGGACTATTTGACCTCCGGAAAATTTTACCCCAGTTGAACCCATGTCCCCATTTCTTGACGGTTGTATTTTTACAGTGAAAGATCGTCACTCTTTCGACCAAGGTACTTTTCTCGTCTGGCTTATCACCTTCAACCAGTCCAGCACGGGTAACCCCATCTACAGCAATGCTACCACCAGCATAGCTCTCGGGACCATTTAAGCACACAAGCTACTCCACCATGACAAGGTAAAGATACCATGGAGGAGTTTATTGTACTACACTGTAAAAATTCCCAGAGCGATACGGCCTAGATGTTAAAAGCGTCTATAAAAAATAGTTAAGTGAAAATGAAGATATAATTAATTTATCTTCACTCCTGTAAAATTTGACTTTAAACAAAAGAAGGCAATACGGTTCCTGCAAATGTACGTTCAGTTCACAGAATTGTCTAGGCTAAACCTAAATCTAATTAATTTGACTTAAATAGTAAATAAATAATAGTTTCAAAAAACCAAAAAAACACGCCTCATTAGAACACCGAACCAAAAAATTAAAAATAACTTTAATTTCCAACACGCCCGGGACAAAATTAAAGTGGTCAACAAAAAAAATCATCTCCAACACACACAGAACAAAACTACAGTTATCAACAAAAAGAAAATAACCCTACCATCAAAAACGTGGGGTGCTCTATATCAATTAATATATTTGATAATAAACAGATATTGGTAAAAGTAAAGTCTCTAAGAATAAAATGTGAAAATCATACAAAGCACCCCAAGCTCCCGATGGCAAAACCATTTTCTTCTTGTTGACTATTTAACTCATGCCCCAAATGGGAGTCAATCACCAATCATGTTACAAAGATTTCTGATTTACAACCAATCACAGTCATGTTTTGCTTAGAATTTACCAAGTAAAGTTTATAATAATAAAGAAAGCGCCTCCTTTTTAACATTCTGAATAGGTTATAGCATTATTTTGCAGTGACTGACTCACTAAGAAATATGGCTATCAAATTGTATATCCATCCAAAGTAATTTTGCCCGAAGGCAGGTCCTTCACTGCAATCATAGCATTTTCATGCTATGATTGCAGCTTTACTAGGGAATTGTGTAGGTGTGGTAGCTTCCCGTTGCTTTCCACACCGGAAGCATGATGGCGATGATGATAATGATAAGGATGATGATGATGATGGCCATATGATTTCGGGGACCGTTTGGGCCTTAAAGTTTTCCTGACATTTGTCTTACATGTGAGGAAAAACCCCGATAAAAACCTCACCCAGAAAAACTGCCCCGACCGGGGGATCAAACCCGGGCCCGCTGCATGACAAGGCAGCAGATTATATATATAATGCATGAATGTCAACACATACCACATGTGGGAGTTAAAAATAAAAACATTTGTAGCAATTGATTATTATACCACCAAAAAAAGAAACCACTGTTTGCACTTTCTTATAATGTATTTTTTTCCCAGAAAAATATAACTGTCATATTTACATCATAGGACATCAGAAATGAATTAATATACAGTTTGATGCATTTCATTTTTTTCTCCACTAGAGAGCATTCTTACAATATTGCATTCCTTTGGCAATAAATAATATGATCTGGTTGCAGTGACGAACAAAAGAAGGAAATGAAGCATACCAATCATTCCTCATTTGTTTTCAAACATCGCCGTTTACATTAAATATATAAATATTTTAAAATAACTATATTTAAATAATGATTTGTGAGTAAACAGCTTAATTTTATTTTGTTAAATAGTCCTAACAAATGCCACTCTTGACTTCCAAATTATCTAGATAAATTCACTCCTCACTTCGTGAGTCGTGAACTTATCGACAATCTGGAAATCACTCGTGACATTACTTATGATAACTCCAGTTTCATTCTATAAGTGTTGGAGATGATTTTCTTGTTGACCATTTTAACCCCATCCCAAGCGTGTTGGAAATTAAAATGATTTTTCATGTTCCAGTTCGGCATTCTAATAAAGTGTGTTGTTCTAGTTTTTTAAAACTATTATTTATTTTTTATTTTTAGTTTTAATATTTTAAAGAATAAGATAAAAATGTAAATATATTTAAATTCAATACTATTGTAGTATGAGCTAAAAGTAATACTCTTCTAAAAAAAATCTTCCCAGCCGGATTTGAACCAGCGACCTATGGATTACTGAAATTATATACCACTAGAGTTCACCGCTCTACCACTGAGCTCTTACAACGATTGACTAAAATGTCGACAAGTCCGCAACCTATTATACCAGTTTTCATTTTTTTGATTTTCTGATGATTCTGGTCAGGATTTTAGAAACAAAATATGAAATTATTGTATTGTCATGGGTCCTTTACAAGTATACAAAGTTTCAAGTCGATCCAATGTTTCTAAGTGGGTGAAAATAGTGTTCAAAGATTCCATTACATAGATACAAAGACACTTTTTTTGAATTTCTGATGATTCTGGCCAGGATTTTAGAAAATAAATATGAAAGTATTGTATTGTCACGGGTCCTTTACAAGTATACAAAGTTTCAAGTCAATCCAATTATTTTAAGTGGGTGAAAATCGCATTGAAAGATTCCGTTTCATAGATAGATAGATACAGGTCAAGCTAATATAAAGCGCGTAAAAAATGTCTATCCAATGCCAGGGGGAGTGTTCGAATTTTGCGATGGACAAGTGACGGCTAGCATCATGTTAGCCAACATGGTAATAACGTTTCTGCTATTAGATTTTTTCTTACAATTTCTATTATAAATTTAAAAGAGGTGATTATTTCAAATCTAGTTGGGAATCACTCAATACTCATAAGTCCTGAATATTCTGCGCTCAATTAATTTTGTCACATTAGAAAATGATAAAGTTAGTATACACCAGATTAGTGTTTATTGGAAAACCTAGCGCTCCATAAGGCTGAATTAGCTATTATGTTTCAACAATGACTAATACATATTTTCTACTGTAAATATGGCGATTTTGAATTAATATTACCTCAAATTCTCATTCAATTTTCAAAGCATCTCTCACATTTTTTTAAAAAATAAATGAAAATTCATATTCCTAAAGTAATTATTCATATACTGCTACAATAATTTGTAAGCTTTTTCGTTTTTTATTTCAACTTATTTAGACTCATTTCTGGTATAGAATCCCCAAACCTACGTAGGTGATGCAATTATACCTACAAACTTAATACTCATTCAAAAGGAAACCAGACTATGTTATGACAAAACAAAATTTCCACCTTCAATACATCCATTATTACATGATGGGATACTGTTAACAACTATGTTTGTAAAACAATGGTTTTAAAACAAACAGTTGAATTGTCATGTTTCATTTGTTGCTGTCCTGGAAACAATATAAGAATGTTTCCATGGTTTTCCATCAGACTTCACTTTTGCAGTGTAAATATTGTGTTATCTAAAAGAAATTATAAAATTAATGCAAACAATGAACAGTGTATTGACTGTCAATATTATCAACACATATTTTTTATATAATTTTGGAAATAAATAAAAAGCCAAGAAGAAAGAAATTGATGGTGGATTAAAAAATTAACTAACATGGAAGTCAAATGACAATTTTGAAAGGAAAAAATACAGGATATCTATCGGTAAAAAAATCAAAGAAAATGGTTTGTAGCCTTGACGAAGTCAGCATTTAGGTAACAATTTGTATAAATTACTTGAGAAATACTTATTTTAAAATGGCAGCGTAAACATCTTACAAGTCCCCATGAAGCAGTGGATCAATATTTGCAGGTACGGCTCTTGATTATTTAATATTTTAATACTGCAATTTTATTTTAATTTCGATTCAAGCAGCAATAACAGGATTTAAACATGGCTTTATCATATAATAATATTGTTGTTTTGCAAATTTCAATTAATATAATACAAAACGAAACAAATATGACCGGAAAATGAATGTGCTATCATAACAATTATGTTGATAATGTGATTTTATAATGTAATACGTATTTCAATACTGAATCAAGTAGCAAGAAAAGGATTTGATCGCAATTTTATAATAATGGGATATTACGTTATAAATTTGTAATTATTTTAGTACAGAACGAAGTAGAATAATCTGATTTGAGTGAGTTTTTATTATTTCGTGGTGTTGTGATTTTATTTTTTTATTATAGAACCAAGTTGGAATAACATGACTTGACGTTTTTATAAAATTGTAATATTATAATTGGCACGGGAAGACGGCAGCTGCTGTAAAAACCCGAAGATAGATAGATAGATGATAATATAATTTGTAGTTATTTGAATATAGAACCAAGCAGCAATAACCGTATTGGTACACATTTTGATAATAGCCTATTGTGATACTGCAATTTTATAATTACTTCAGAAAGCCATATAGATGTAAGTAAGAATAACAGGAATTTAACGAGGATTTATGGTATCGTGATTTTGTGAATTTATTAATCATTTTACTTATTTTAATGTAGAACCGACAGGAATAACCGGAATCAAACGTGTTCTTAAGAATGTGATACCGCGAATCACATAATTTTGAATCATTTTAACAGAGAATGAAGTAACAATAACAGTAATTGACGCTATTTCATAGTATCAATATTTTATGGTTTTTACTAATTACTTTGCTTACTTTTTTACTGAATCAAACAGCAATAACAGGATTTGAACGCGTTTGTATAATACCGACATTCTGTGATTTTTAAATAAATTTAATATAGAGTCAAGTAGCAATAACATACATTGAAAGCAATGTGATTTTGTGGTTTTATTAATTATTTTAATGTAAAACCAAACAGCAAATAACCCAATTTGAATGCGTATTGTATTTCTATGATTAAATTTATATAATTTTACTTATATTAATGTAAGAGCAATAACCGAACTTGAACACTTTTTTATAAAATCGTGATGCTATGACTTTAAAATTATTTTAATAGAAAAACTAAATATTAACATAAATTGACCACGGTTTAATAGTATCGAGTTTTTTTTTTTTACTTTATTCATTACCTAACGTTTTTATATAGAGTCAAAAGCAAAAAACGAATTTTAATGTACAATTTATAATGTGATATTTGTATCATTTTGTAAATTGTAATTATATTAATATCGAACAAACAAGAAATACATATTGCAATTTTATAATTTGCAAGATAATTTTTATAATTTCGTTATACTGTGATTTTATAATTTTTGTTATCATTTTAATTAAGGAGAAGGCACCAATAACTGGATTTAAACGCGTTTTTATAATCTCGTTATATTGTGATTTTATATTATTCTTGTATTTATTTCAATTAAGAAGAAGGCACCGGATTTTAACGCTTTTTATAATTTCGTTATATTGTAATTTTATATTATTCTTGTATTTATTTCAAATAAGAAGAAGGCACCAGATTTTAATACGTTTTTATAATTTCGTTATATTGTGATTTTATATTATTCTTGTATTTAATTCAATTAAGAAGAAGGCACCGGATTTTAACGCGTTTTTATAATTTCGTTATATTGTGATTTTATATTATTGTATTTATTTCAATTAAAAAGAAGGCACCAGATCTTAACGCATTTTTATAATTTCGTTATATTGTGATTTTATATTATTCTTGTATTTATTTCAATTAAAAAGAAGGCACCGGATTTTAACGCGTTTTTATAATATGGTGATATTGTGGAATCCTCTGAATATCTGCTGTCATTATATAAAACCGGAGTAGCTACCCTTTTCAACAGGCAGTAGGACTTCGTGATCTTGAATGAAGAAAGTTATATGAGTGAAGACGTCAGCGAGTTTGAAGAATAGCCTATAAGTAAATAGTGGTTGTCATACGACTGTTATTAGCAGTTAAGTATGTGTTCATACAGTAAGCATTGTGAATGCAGCAAAGTTGGCCTAGATTTGGAATTTTGTAAAAAGTTGTGCATGTGAACTTAATTACATTATTCCAGTTTCTCACGTCATCCCCTCCCGTGACAATCATTTGTATTGTGATTCTATAATTGTGTATTTTTACATAGGACCAAGTAGCATGTAACAGATGAATACGGTGAGTCTGTTGTAGCTACCCCATGAAAACACACTTCCATTTTGAAACATGTACTAAAAGAACTCAACTTTTATGGGGAATTATCAACAGACTCACATTATGAATAATGTGTTTTATAAGTTTATAATATTGAAATTGACTACCGTGTTTCGCCTAGAAGTTCCACCAGTCATAACTTACGGATTAAAGATTATTTGGAAGTACCTAATAAAAAAGTCAGGAACATACAGAAAAATTAAAGGCAACTTCTTCAAGAAACCACTAAGACTATGTAAACATGCTCCATCATGTCTCACATTCATGCAAGCAAAGGAACAACTATGTCAAGACCTGCTTCTACTTACAAGGAACTACTGCAAGAACTTAACAAGAAAACAAAGCTATGTGGTCGGATTTATTGTATACGGATTCAATAATCTACAAGGAGCGGACGCAAGCTAAATATTACTAGTGACACACCATACCAACATTCGCAGTGCATGGTTTCCATCATCGGATTTGCCAAACAGAGAAATAGCACGAGCCGGAAAAAAGTGCAATATAACGTATGTGGGTCAATATGTTGTTGTTGTTTTCAAATGCTGGGCCTTGGCACCGAAGCCATTAGCGTTCTTGCTCTCCAATATTTCTCTATGGAGGATCCAACAGGTAATACTTCACAGTCAATATGTGATGGATATCATTTACTGTGGTGCAAAGTAAAACAAATTCATTTACCACACTTCTACAAAACTTAAGAGTGAACGAGAAACATGCTAATTGTGTGATATCTCACCTACTATTATACAATTGTAATAATGTGATTGTATATTTTCTAATTATTTTTATGTTAGACGAAATTGTACATTATAGGATTTGAATATGTTTTTATAGTATTGTAATATTGTGATTTTGTAATAATCGTGTGATAGGACCAAGTAGCAAGTAACAGGATTTGAATGAGCTTCCCTCCCATTTTCTTTTGGTTGCGCGAATAATGTTTACCTAAAGATCGATGGAAATTATAAAACCTGTGTGTTACTTGCTCTTGGTGAAACGTGTTTATGTAATAACCTAATAATAATAGATTTTACATAAAAACGTTAACGGGACCAAATACCTGTCGTTCCTTCAATATGTTCAAGATGTATTCAGTTGTAGACATAATGTTATGTAGGAAGCGGAATTTTGTTTACTACAAATTAAGATTGCAACTAGTGTAATGAGATAGTCTATTAAGATTTATTTCTTAAATCTATTAAAATTAATTGTTTATATATGTATAAATATAACTTAAAACATATTATTATTTTTAGTCTGGACATCTTACCTCAATACTAATGTTGATTTGTTCTTGAACATGTTTCAAAACAATTCTGTTTTATCGTCAGCTTTCCCAGACTCTGACGATAAAACAGAATTGTTTTGAAACATGTTCAAGAACAAATCAACATTAGTATTGAGGTAAGATGTCCAGTCTAAAAATAATAATATAATTAAAATAACCTCAAAATATAACTTCCTAAAATTAAATATTAATAACTTAAAACACTTCATCTATGTTTTCTGTAGGATTTAATCTAGATATAATTATACTACAAAAGCTGGGTTAGGATAGAAGGATATCGTTATAGTCTCCTCAATGAAGGAATAAAGTAATGTGTCAATCCATGGTGAAATACAGGATTAGTCTGTAAGAGCGTGCTAAAATTTAACAGTGGGTGATATTTCATTGAAAGGTTTGAAATACGGAACCTAGGGTCCTAGAAGCCAGCTAAAGGGAGTAAACTTCTCTTTCACATTACTATCTAGTCTTGTTTTATTTACATCATTTAACAATCAATTGCAAGTACTATCATTGACACAATTAACATACCCTTTCGTATCTTACAATTGTTGTTCAAAATGACGGCCACCAATCCTAATGCAATTATGACATCAGCGTACTAGATTCTTCTACACCTTGATGTGTTTCGATCAGATCACAGACAACTACAATCCTGGCAACTAATTTCACGACCGTTTATACTGAAGTCTCACACACAAGTGACTTTATATATCCCATAGGAAATAATCAAGGGAAGTCACGTCAAATTCTGCATAAATATTTTAAGATCTTTCAAAAGAAGCTAAACAATTTTTCCCCATTCACTGTCGAAGATATGTTCTTTCGATTCAGTTGAAATCGAAGCCATCAGTGATTATTACCCAACCATCTGCATTCATGTGCAGTCGCGACAAAGCAACACAACTGTAGCAGTGTTTTAACCATGTCAGCTTGTCCGACGTAGGGTTGTATAGGAGAGGGGAGCTCTTTTCACACCTAGCGAGCACTGTTTAACAACCCTGCTCGACTATTAAATTTGTTTCAAGGTCATTTAGCCGCATCTATAATGCATGTTATTAACTGAGTGAGACGGTCGCACACTGAGTTTACGGCGAAAATTTGACAGCTCTTGGATTCAGCCTGTATTAGCCAATAACATCATATTCCATTTACATAGACATTATACTAATATGTGTTGCAATCTTAACTTTAAATGCGTGAAAATCATCTCATTTGAATTAAAATATATATATGAAGGGACAACAGAAATATCCTATCCCTCACGTCCTCGTCGTGGTCCTGGAAATGCAGCAAATTCGAAACAAAGTTTTTAGTAAGTTTTTAATTCGCTGCAGCTAAGAGGGAAGGTGTTTATCTTTATACAATCTTAAATACCGTAAACTAATATATTGTATACGGGACATTCCATACGAAATCGGCAAAAAAATTGTGAAAATTGAACTCACATCTTTAAAAGTTTACCATTTTTTTACAGTGAAACTTTATGATATACTGAACATCTGAACCGAATTTCAGGTCTTCGCTTGGTGTAATTAAAGAGTAATAGAGCTGTCAATTTATCGTATTGTTTTAAATAGTCTCTTTTATAAAATACATTTCTCGAAGTATGGCTATTCCCTCAGCTTGAAAAGATAGTCACATTATAGATGATTTTATGCTCTATCGCCTGAAAATTAGTATGTTAATATTTACGTTTTTCGGAAGGGCGTAAATGTAATTAATATGCAATTGACCTTCCTCACCAAAAATTTTATAAAATCAAAAAGTGTCACATTATTACCTGAACACCAGTAATTTTTTTGTAATTAGTATTAAAATGGAGTCTTGAAAGGAAACTACCCAAAATAATTATTTTCCTAAAATCTCCTATGTGTAGACTGCCCGCAATACCTTTCGCGTGAGTGGAGATCACTCGTTCGTACAAACAATGGCGGAGCTACTTGGTAATAGTCCTTTGCGCACTTACAAATATTTTTATTGTTATTATCATCATTACATTATTTTTATTATCATTATTACAATTATTACATTATCATCATCATCGTGGACAAGTGGTTACTCTGCACGCCTCCGATTCCGAGGTTCACGGGTTCAAACTCGACGGGAATCAATGGCATTTTAAAGGCGTAACAATTCTGAATGTACCTTTCTCCAGAAGGAAGGAAATCCGTGAGTCCCGTGTCGTAAATTTATGGTACGTAGGAGAACCTCGCGCTTGAAATAAATTGCTACATAATAAACGTCATTAAATATAACAATCTTTATTGATATATTCAGTAGGCGGTTAATTTTGTGCTGATTTTGGCTAATGTATAGTTTAATTTAAATTACTAAGCACCTACGAATTCAAGCTGGTAGACCTATTAAAAATATTTTCTAGAGAGTAGTTTTGTAATGTGTTGTAATATTTTGTACTTGTACCCTACACCAATGTCTGATGTTGAATATTGTAAATAATGTTAAGCTATCGATAATAATTTATAACAATTTTCATGCTGTTACAAGTAATATTTAAGAGGTATAAATATATTTTATTGGCTTGGTATCACTTACTGATCTTGCATCCCCTACTCATGACATATCTAAGATGATATTAAAATGCACGATAATATTAGCTTTTATTATAAGCTAAATTGTTATAGTATTTAATTTAATATCTAAACTTGCCATTATTCTCCTTTTATAACACAAAATGTATACCTCTACGATTATTCTCTCATTCCAGAAATATTTAAGAAATTGTAAAATTATATATTAACACATAATATTGTTAATAACTATTGTATACTAATATATGCATAATTAAAATTATATTTAAATTCTAACTCACCATTCAGTAGATCTGCAAACTTGTGAGTTAAGAACAATAAGATATTATATTTAATTTGACTGTGACACTTAAAATGACGAGATGCATTAAACATACCCAGTGGTGTAAATCAACTGTCTAGTATGTAATCTGAACTTGAGAATTGTTTATGTAAAACAGATGTTTAAAGAAGACTTGCTGACACTGCATTATTATTGTTTGGTAGGAAGTGATACGAGTATTAAAACGTTCGGTTTTATTTGGAAGTGATATCTTATAACAATACTATTTCGTCAAAGTTTTCAGGGTACAATAGAATACACTGAATAAAAAGTTATTTTATGACTGACATTAGTAATTATAACATAATAAAAATTTATACCAGTTTATTCAATTAATGATGAAATAGTTATTATATAATATTACATTTAAACTGTAATGAAAAATTTGTAACAAAATAAATAATTTGTTTTAAAAAAGGACAGAAGATTACGAGTATTTGAGAATAAAGTTCTTAGGAAAATTTTTGGATCAAAAAGAGATGAACAGACAGGTGAATGGAGAAAACTACATAGTGAGCTACATGATCTGCACAGGAAGCCAGATATAATAAAAACAGTTAAGTCTCGTAGGCTGCGATGGGCAAGAAATGTGGCACGTATGGAGGATGAAAGAGATGTTTGGAAATTTCTGGTAGGAAAACCGGAGGGAAAACGTCCAGTTGGAAGACTAAGAATGAGGTGGGAGAATAACATTATACATGATTTGAGGGAAGTAGATTATACAGGGGATAATTGAAAAACGTTAGCTCGGGATGGGATGTATGGAGAGCTTATGTCCGCGCTGCCATGAACCTGCAGGTTCCACAGAGCCAGTGAGTGAGTTAGTTATAATTTAATAATTCATAGTGAACGTAAGTAACAGAGCTCTTTACCTCTTACTTCAGCAATAAAATTTGATAAATAAATATCTACTGCGTAAGAATTAAAATATCGCCACTTTTATAAATTTACGGTACTGTTCCATTAAGCAGAACATATAATAATCTGTTCAATTTAATGGCAATTGAAAAAGTCACTGATGAAGCTCTTTCAATAAAGTACACGCGCGACCTTGGTCGTGAAATGAATCTGCTGCGCCGTGGACCCACAAGTTTTTTACGAAAATAGAATAAAAAACATTTATATTGTCTGAACTATTCAACTCTCCAAAAAGGTAATTGCTGCAAATTAATCCTTATTACGTGAGTAATATCCTGTATTTTTTTCCGTTTTCATTTTTTGATATGTACTGCGGTAAACCGCCATAAAACAGAAAATTGACACCGAAAATAAAAATATCCTAATTATAAAAATAACACCCTTAAACTACATGATATCACCTATATAAATATGTTTGAAACACATTTTTGCTGTTTACTGTTTCAGAAATATTAGTTAGTAAACGTTTTAGTTTATCATATTTACGATAATTTTAGATCATCATAACTACGAACCTATAAATGATAAAAATTAAATTTCTGTATTAATATGTTTATAAATGTATTCACTATATTTAGGGATACATAAAATTAAAAAAATAAATTGCAAGATTTTTTTGCTGTCCGATTTGATATGGATTGTCCCATACCTCTGTTATCATTTGTACAATGCATTCGTTAGATTCAAATTAATTTAAGTAATTATATTCTAATGTTGAGTGATTCCGGGTTATGTGGCCGTGGTCCATAGTTGGTGTTGATACCAGACGTTTCGCCCTCAACTGCGGAGGGCATCTTCAGTGGCGAGTGCTTCTAGGCGTGTTTCCTGGTCGGAAGATCTACTTAGAGTGAGCGCTGCGGACGTTGTATTAGTGGTGGGTGCAGGGTGAGTGGGCGTGGCTCTTGCTGATTGGCTAATGGTCGTCTCCTTGTTGTCCCTAGTGTTAATGCATTTATTTTCTAGTGTATGATACCAGGCCTTAGCCAGTTTGATACCTTCCTCTTTTCTGTTGATATTTCCCTTATGCTTGTATATTTCTATAGCCTCTCGGTATAATCTAGGGAAATAGTAGGAAGTTGTGGCTAAAACTTGTGTATCGTCGAATAGAATCTGGTGTCCATTCATAATGGCATGTTCTGCTACAGCTGATTTATCCATTTCTCCTTGTCTGCAGTTTCTTTTATGTTCTGATAAACGGGTGGCTATACTTCTTTTCGTGGTCCCTATATATGATTTACCACACGAACAAGGAAGTCGATATACGCCGCAAGTGGACAACACATTGATGACACATTCTTAGTATGGAGACATGACATGGCAGTGAAGAATTGGAACGTTTCCTTCAACACCTTAACAGCAGACACAACAAAATACAGTTCACAATGGAAAAAGAAGATAATGGAAGACTTCCTTTCCTGGATGTTCAAATAATAAGGACTGGCAATGGGGAAATTCAACATACAGTTTACAGAAAACCTACACACACAGACCGATATCTGCACAAAGACTCTAACCACCATCCAAGACAAAAGCGAGGTGTCATTAAGACACTGTTTGACAGAGCGACTAAGTTATGCCAACCACAACACCTTAAACAAGAACAACACCATCTGTTCAATTGTTTCCAGAAAAATGGCTACACATCCAAGGAAATAAGACAAACCTTACATCCACGAAGACAGCACGTCAGAATGGTTAACACACCCTCAACCAGCTAGCCTACTTACCATATGTACAAAGAGTCACAGATCGTATCGGAAAACTCCTACGAAAATACAACATAAAAACAGTTTACAGACCTACAAGAAAAATAGAAGACTGCCTTCGCTCAGCTAAGGATCCTCGGCCACCTCTCTCCACTTGCGGCGTATATCGACTTCCTTGTTCGTGTGGTAAATCATATATAGGGACCATGAAAAGAAGTATAGCCACCCGTTTATCAGAACATAAAAGAAACTGCAGACAAGGAGAAATGGATAAATCAGCTGTAGCAGAACATGCCATTATGAATGGACACCAGATTCTATTCGACGATACACAAGTTTTAGCCACAACTTCCTACTATTTCCCTAGATTATACTGAGAGGCTATAGAAATATACAAGCATAAGGGAAATATCAACAGAAAAGAGGAAGGTATCAAACTGGCTAAGGCCTGGTATCATACACTAGAAAATAAATGCATTAACACTAGGGACAACAAGGAGACGACCATTAGCCAATCAGCAAGAGCCACGCCCACTCACCCTGCACCCACCACTAATACAACGTCCGCAGCGCTCACTCTAAGTAGATCTTCCAACCAGGAAACACGCTTAGAAGCACTCGCCACTGAAGATGCCCTCCGCAGTTGAGGGCAAAACGTCTGGTATCAACACCAACTATGGACCACGGCCACATAACCCAGAATCACTCAACATTATGATTACCGGCCATGAAAGCCTGCATTCAACAATTATATTCTAAATTATTTAGTAAATGCAAAAATACTTTTTTTCCATATTTTAATAATAGTGAGGACAATAAAGAGAAATTAGAGACATCATATATTATGAACACACCTCTATATAATACTCAGTTGTTAGAGGACGATAGTACTTTATATCTTTATCACAAGAGGCTGGATGAAAATTTAATTGAAAATACATTTGATGCTCCTGAAAAACAATAAACAACATGGCTGCTAGAGAATCTTTGGGAGAAAAGGAAGTGGAGAATAAAAAAGTATATTTTTTGAAATAAGGAGATTAAGAATGATGTAGGAAGTAAATATCTTATTAAATGGTTAAGTACAAAGAGTTTGACAGACAAAATGGAGTATAAAAGAGCTCAAGCAAAGATAAGAAAGAATGTGACAGAAGAAAAGAATAAGTATTGGGAAAGAATGTATCAAAGATTTGAGAGTTGTATTGGAGGAAAACGGCGTTCAGAGGCCTGGAGGACTTTGAAAAATTTAAGGAAGTCAGGACACAACAAAATAAATATTCAGAGAATTTCTTAAATGAATAGAAATTATATTTTAGCAAGCTATCGACTGAAGATCATACGGAATTTTTAAGTGGAATTGTAGAGAAAAATTATGATCAAAACAGAATGAGTAAACATTTAGATTATTGTAAATCAATGGTAAAGAGAAAAATTTCTGCCTGAACCAGGAATCGAACCCCAAACCTTTACCATTGATTTACAATAATTTAATTGTGTTTATTAATTTACTTATTGCTATCATAGTAATAGCTTTAGCTTCTCAATATTAATTTAATACATTTAGATATTGAGACAGTAGAGATAGCAACTGGCAGTTTCAAAATAGAATGGCTTGTGGGGAAGAAGGAGTACATCCAGAATTAATTAAATATGGTACAAGGAAATTATTTGAATTGTTAAAGAGCCTTTCTGAGAGATGGCTAAATGGTGAAGATGTACCAGTAAAATGGATATAGGAACTTACATGGTTTATATTTTTATTTTATTATTTCAGATTTTATTTGCTTTATAAAATGAATTGGTTATCTGTCCAGCTAAAGTTATATAAAGCAATGGCAGTTCCCATTGTGACATATGGATCAGAAAATTGGGCCATGAATAGATCAAGCAGGAGATTACTAGAAACGTCAGAGATGAAGTTCCTCAGATACATTGCAGGATATACCTCTAAAATACAATATTCCTAATGAAACAATAAGGTAAGAACTCAAAATTTTTAATCTAAATGAAAAAAATACAAAACTATAAACAAAAATGGCATGAACATATTTTAAGAATGGACTCTTCTAGACTAACAGAACAAGCACTTTTGTACCAGCCTCAATGCTATATAGAGATGTGGCACGTCCTAGAAGATGATGGGAAGATGAATTCTGAGAGCGGAACAGGCCGAGGGCCTACCATGAAGATGATGATGATGATGATACAATTAATTGTATATGTCCTCTGAGTCAAAAGGCAAACTCCAGTTAGAGTCAGATTTTTCTTTTTCAGTTCTATTGCAATGTTCTACTAACTGACATAAATGATAGATTGTCAGACAAACTATAGTGTGTTCATAATATGTGCACCAGACTTTTATTTAATGTCCGAAAATATGATCACATTTTTCGATGAATTGTCATGGCTCTATCTTAAAGATAGAAGACTATTACACTGTAAAGTAAAATATGCTATGAAGTTCCACCTTGATGCCATATAAAGGAGGAAATTGGTTGTTCCTTGTTGTAGGTTCTCGTTGTAGGAAGTCCTGGGTTCGACTTCAATCTTTGCCACGGCTTGAAACTCCGGTCAAGGAACACAGGGAATACGAAAAATAAGTTTTCACTTTTAAATCATAAGTCACTTACTAACTTTGAATAAAACTTATGAATTTTATTCATGAAATTCAATTCCTTCGATGATAAATGAAACTTATAGGAAAACTTTTAATCCGTCAATTACTAGAATGACCGTTATTGGTACTTATTAAAATCGCCATTTTAAAGACTAACAGTCATATATAAAAATGACCCAAAATTATTTATATTTCAAGCTGAAATTAACAGCATATGAGTTTAACTGCACTCGGAGTCATATGATGTACTTTTTATATTATTTTAAATAATATTGAAGGCAATTTTCACAAATTCATGAGTGACCGTTTCTCTGTAGGTCCTCCCTCTATGAATGTTACCAATAGACTCTCTAGATTGGGAAATATCTCCCACAATTCTTTCTTTCAAATTATGACATTTAAATCTGATTGGTCAACTTAAACAGAATTAGTACTATTGGTTGACTCATATCTGAGTTAGCCAATCTCTTTTAAAATTAAAGAAAAATGTCAGTTGATATTTCAAAGATCCATTTAAATTCATAACTGATTCTATAAATTCTTAGAACCATAAAATTATTCTCAACAATTAAATTATTCAGCTACAATTTTTTATGTATATAAAATTCTCAATATTCATACAAATAATATATCAATAGTGAGTGGAGAACATATTATTATCGACTCACCTCATATGATTTCAAATTTCTTTGATACCGACGGTTTCAGACAATACCATGTTCTCCACTCACTATTGATGATATCAGACAATATCATGTTCTCCACTCACTATTGATGATATAACCTCATAATGTTTACTTCCTAATATTAATTTAAATATAATAATATATCAGCTGATTTCCATTGAAAATTAAATTTTAAATATTAAAATGATATATATTAAATAAATAAAATAACCGCTGTGGTCTCGAGGTAGCGTGCTGCCTTGTCATGCAGCAGGCCCAGGTTTGATCCCCAGTAGGGACAGTTTTTCTGGGTGAGGTTTTTATTGAGGTTTTTCCTCACCTGTAAGACAAATGTCAGGAAAACTTTAAAGCCCAAACGGTCCCTGAAATCATATGGTCTTCACAATCATTATCATTCATATTCATCTTAGATTAAGCTTAGGGTTAGGGATTCTCCTGGCGCACCATCATCACCCATCATATCGGGGCAACATAACCCTGCCTTCCAGGCGCTCCAACCTCAGAAGTGGGTTACAAGTACGCCATGCCAGGAGAGAACACCAGGAATGTCAAAAGACAACGTGGGGCATTTGCAAAAAAAATATCCGGCTTTAACTGTCAGTTCTCTTATTTAAGATTCTACATACTTTGCCTCCCAATTATTTAACCTCTTGTTTCAATCCTCCAACCATAACATAAACCCACACAATCACAACATAATCTCTTGCTTGATATACTGCAACATAGGACATACCATCACTCCACATCATATTCTATCTCATCTTCTCACAATTGGAATTCCCTACCACAGGAAATCAAGGGCTGCTGGACATTAAAATAATTTTTAAAAAATCTAAATTTATATTTGCTCTAACTTTGAGTTGATCATTATCTCATATAGATAAATTGGGGTTTCCCAATTAATTTATTTCATTACTACTATCATCATCATCCTTCATGGATTAGGTCTTTGCCTGTTCTGATCTCACATCTGTTCAGCCCAGAGCTTTCTTTGTCTTCCTACCAATCTTCGTCCCATTACTATTATTATTATTATTATGTTTATTGTATAAAATGTTGTTTGTAGATGAAATTTAAAATGCAATTTTTAATGTCTTTTTAAACCATAATAATTAGTATATTGCATAATATAATCTATACTGTAAATATGTATTTATGTTTAATTTAGAAAAAAAAATTAATGTTCGGACGATTCAAACCCTGGATCTTTAATTCTGCGTGTAAGTATGATATCAATTACACAATCCAGATGGTGTAATCGGTATCATACTAACAAGCAGAATTATAGATCCGGGGTTCTAATCCCAGCCCGAACTTTTTTTTTTCTAAAATATAATTATGTCCAATTCTTGAAAGTGTTAATTTAAAATATAACTTTTTTTCTTCATTTCCATAGTAATTCTGCCTGAGGGCAGGACTTTCACTGCAATCATAGCATTTTCATGCTATGCTTTGCAACTTTACTAGGGAATTATAGGTGTAATAAGAATTAAATGAATCATGAATTCTTTTTACCTCGTACTTCTATGTTTCTTTTAAACACAGCACTGCAGTATCAGCGACCATCGTCACCATCCTCAGCTGTTTTCACGACTGTCAAACAGCTGAGGATGGTGACGATGGTCGCTGATACTGCAGTGTTGTGTTTAAAAAACATAGAAGTATGAAGTAAGAAGAATTCACAATTCATTTAATTCTTATTAACAAAACCTCACAATGTTAAAAATTCCCAAATTTATTATATTAAATTATAGGTGTGGTAGTTTCCCATTGCTTTCCACACCAGTGAAGGATGATGATGATGATGGCCGGATGATTTTCGGGGACCGTTGGGCCCTAAGCTTCCTGACATTTGTCTTACAGGTGAGGAAAAACCCCGAAAAAATCTCACCCAAGAGCCTGTCCCAACCGGTAATTGAACCTGGGCCCGCTGCGTGGCAAGGCATCATGCTACCTCAAGACCACAATGGTGGACTAATATCACATTTAAAAAAATGTATTTATGTATCTGTGCTGGTTGAGTGGAATAGAAGGCCTTATGACCTTAATTCTGCCAAAATAAAGAAAATATATTGTTTAGTTGTTTCTTGACTCACCTATACTTCAGTATTTGACAAGTTTCAAAAAATCTTCAACAAATTCAAATATTAAGTTAGCAGCGAAAAATGATTATAGTTTAAGTAATTTAATAAAAACCAACAAAAATGAAAAGATTGAAGACTGCAAAAAATTGGGAATTTATCAAATTAATTGTAAAGATTGTGAAAAGATATACATAGGAAAAACAAAAAGGAATCTAAATACAAGATTAAAGGAACACCTCAGAAATGTTAAAAATGGAGAAACAGAAAAATCTGCAATAGCTGCACATGCTTGGTTAGAAAAACATAGAAAAGAAACCAAAACAAAATTACTTAAACAATTGGAAAAACCGTAGGAACTCACAATTTGGGAAAAAAAATTTACATATGCAAGAATAAAAACACAACTATGAATTTTGAAATACCCGGTGATAAGGAGACGGGATTGATTTGGAAATTCGTCAGTCAGCCATCAGATGACGAGGAGGTCAGTCTGCAGGAGAGGAGGCAGTTGGACATCAGTTGTGAACATAATACAGCATTGAGAATGTCGCAAATGAAGTAAAGAAACTCAAGTCTGATTGGGAGTTAAGAAGTATGAGGTGAGTTGAAAAACAACTAAACAATATTAAAATAAACCTCATAGTGTTATTTCCTACCTACATAACTTAATAAAGAAAATATTATTGTTATTATTATTAATACTCTTAAAAAATATTAATTAAACTCTCACCTTATAACTTGAGGTGAAGAATCACTTATTTCATTTCTGCCTGAGACATTATAACCCAATGCAGTTCCTTGCTGAACATCAGGACATATCATTTCTGGTGCTACTATTTCATATTGTGGACTGATGGTCTATGTTCAAACATGAAACAAATTAAATAATTATGTAATCCATTGAGTTGGTTAATAGTGAGTGGAGAACATATTTTAATCGACTCACCTCATACATTTTCAAACTTCTTTGATACTGACGGTTTCAGACAAACCATCCAATAGTACATGGGAAATTTAAAAAAATATTTGACAAATACAACATTACTTTGGCACCAATTAATAAATTTAGTCTGGAAAAACTTTTAAATACCAATAAAAAAATCAACATCCCAGACAGTAAGAAATCTGGAATTTATCAAATTAATTGTAATGATTGTAGCAAAGTATACATAGGAAAAACAAAAAGGAATTTAGAAACACGCATTAAAGAACATTTTAGAAATATTAAAAATTGTGAAATTGAAAAATCAGCAATATGCTGCACATAGTTTACTAGAACATCATAAAATTGAAAAAGAAGCGAAACTTTTTAAACAATTGTATAAACCGTTGGAATTGACAATTTGGGAAACGATATTCATTCAGAAGAATAAATATCGATCTATGAATTTCGATATTCCGGTGGATAAAAATTTAATTACAAAGTTTATAATCCCAACAAAAGATGGCAGCACAAGAGGTGATGTCACTAAAGAAATCAACAATCATGGAATTTCATCAGTGGACGCCATGACTGAAGAAGGACATGATATTGTCTGAGACCTTCGGTATCAAAGAAGTTTGAAAATGTATGAGTGAGTCGATTAAAATATGTTCTCCACTCACTATTAATAATATAACCTCATAATTAATAAATTAATAACCTCATAATGTTTACTTCCCAATATTAATTTAAATATAATTGAGTTTACTTGATGAAAATCCATATTTATTAATTAAATAAAAATAAAACTTAGTTTTATTTGATTTTCATATTTATTAACAGTGTACCGAAACAGCTGTCACTGAATATATCTTAATAAATATGAAAATCAAATTAAATTAAGTTTTATTTTTATTTAATTAATATATAATTATGATAATCAGATATTTCACAGGAGATGAAATTTCAGATATGATAAACATTAACTGAACCTGTTGTCTCCCTTGCCCCTTCATATGCTATATTCAAGTACTGACATTTTAGAACATATTGAACTACATGTAATATTATCTATGTTGAAAATTTTACTGATTCAATTCTATGATATGGTACATAACTAGATTTTAAAAATGTCAAAAGGTACAAGTTGAGGTCAATAATCAAAGTACTATTTTTATACAATTTTATTATTAAAAAACTGAAAGAACCAAAGTGTGCAATATGTCTTTTTTTAAATTTTATTCATATTTATAGATGCAGTACTTTAACATATAATATCATATAGTGCCTTGAATCTCTGGTTGAATTCAGTAGGATGCATTGAAAGAGACGCAGCATATCGGAAATATAGAGTCGACAAAACTGATATAAATCTTAATCACTATAAACGGTTACGAAACAAGACTACACAAACTATCAGAAACGCCAAACTTAGACATCTATACAGCCTTACTGAACCTAATAACAATAACCCAGATATTTGGAAAAATCTGAATAAAATGGGTGTGGGAAGGAAAGACACACAGGTAGAAAAACTACCTGTTTCTCTGAACACACTTAATAACCATTTTACAAGCACATTCTTTACTCCTAAAGACAAAACACATACAACAAGTGAACTACTATTGACAAATCCACCAGACAGAGAACATTTCCATTTTTCATATCTTACAGAAAATGACATAAAGAAAGCTCTCAAACGAATAAAAACAAAAGCAGAAGGTACTGACCGTATAAATATCACTCTACTTAACAAAATAATCGACGTTATACTACCTACCATAACTCATGTTTTCAACTCCTCACTACAAACCTCTATATATCCCACATTATGGAAGCAAGCAATTGTACGCCCACTCCCGAAAGTAAAAACTCCCTTAACTCCTAACGATTTTCGACCCATTAGTATTTTACCTACCCTTTCAAAAGCTTTGGAACGATTAGTCCACAAACAACTGACTGACTACCTAACTGAACACGACCTTTTAGATCAATACCAATCAGGCTTTAGGACAGGACACAATACAAATACTGCTCTACTAAATATATGTGAAGACATACGCGAAGCATCTGATAATCGAAAACTTACTATTCTTACACTACTTGACTTTAGTAAAGCATTTGACACGGTAGACTTGGACTTATTGTTGCTTAAACTAAAAAACCTCTCACTTTCTGACAGTGTCACGCAATGGTTCAACTCCTACCTTCGTGAGCGCCAACAATATGTTGTAGGAAATTCTACATTACGCTCTTCTTGGACCTACCGTAAAGCTGGAGTTCCACAGGGCTCGGTGCTCGGCCCATTGCTTTTTTCAATCTATATAAACGACATTTCTGACTCCCTAAAACATTGCAAACATCATTTATTTGCGGACGACATGCAGATCTACCTTCACTCAGACAAATATTCTTTAAATGACGCGGTAACCAAAATTAACGAGGACCTTGACTCGCTAACGGCGTGGACAGAGAAATATGGACTTGAATTAAATCCTAGAAAGACACAAGCAATCATTATGGGCCATCAGAGACTATTATCCTCAATTAACACAAATGCAGTATTACATGTGTCACTTAATGGGGTTCAGATCCCTTATAGTGAGACAGTAAAAAATCTAGGAGTGTTTATGGATAAACATTTAATTTGGAATAAACAAATAAATAACATTTGCAAAAACTATCTTCTCAATAATACACTCATTAAATCGTTATAAGAAATTGTTTACCGTTTTCTCTAAGAAAAATGCTAGTAGAAACACTCGCAATGCCCCATTTTGATTATTGTGATACTCTTTTTACTGACCTAAATACTGTTCTTACCCAAAGACTTCAACGTGTTCACAATTCTTGCATACGTTTTATTTGTGGTATACGTAGATTTGATCACGTTACACCATCCCTGGAACAATTGTCATGGCTTCGTCTTCAAGATCGTAGAACCATCCATTCCCTATGCCTACTCTATAATATATTACACACATCTTTACCTTATTATTTATCACACCGCTTCACTAAACTCTCTGATACACATAACTTAGATACCCGATCCCTTGAGCACAGTGTCCTTTATATCCCTCCTCATCATACTACCTATTATTCGAAATCTTTTACAGTTTCTCTTGCTAGAACATGGAATTCACTTCCACCCTATGTCAGAGACTGCCAAACTTTACCATCTTTCAGAAATAAATTGAAAATAAAATCACTAACAGAAACAACTCACTAATACTACTTTTTAAGAATTAATAATGCGTTTTTGCATTATTTAATAAAAATAGACTTAGGATTTGTTAATATATTTACCTAATGCCTTGTATAAAAAGCGTAGATTAATTCATTGTAGTGTTTTTTTTTCTCTTCTTTTTATGCATAGTAGATTCGAGCTGTTATTCCTTTTTTATTCATTGTATCATTAATTTAATTTTAATTGTATTTAGTTTCATTCTTTTATTAGACATTAATTTCATTATTATTCAATATGACAGATAATGAATTGTTCAATAACTATTATTGTAACTTTTTTTTGTTATTATAAATGCATCAGGCCCTAATTTCAGATATCATAAAAAATAAAGACAAAAGATGGAATATAATTCTATTAAAATAGTTAATAATTCTTGGTAAGAAAATCTTGTAGTTAGGAAATTTGTAATCAAATTTTAAACAGTTCGTGATAACCAAACAGTGTTATCATAGGGTCAAAGAGGGATGGTGACTCCTGTTCAACTTCAAGTTGCATCATCTTGACCCTTGGATGTGTAATTATGACATGATAAAGCTAGGACTGGTATGAGGTATTATCTTGTTTTTCGATATGCATAAAAAGAAGTGTCGAGAAAGGACACGGAGACAGGAGCGGGACTGAGTGCGGTCCCCTCAGGAGGGCCCAGCAGGGCCGGTGGCGTCTACATGGGTGACGTATTTTCCTTTTCTTCTCACTACCTTGGGTCATTTTAAGACTTAGAACTAAATAAAAATAACTTCACTTAAATAAAAGTAACTTCACTTAAATAAATCATTTTAAGACTCAGAATTAAATAAGGACCAGATGGTCAAATAAACTTCAATTTAATATTACACAAAGTTGAACATTTTCAAAGGATCGGTTTCTATCTCTCTGAAATTAAGCATTTTAATAATTTTGAATATTTTGACTGGGACAATTTGGCGATTTCAGCTGATTTTTATAACAGTTTTTTTGACTTGATTTTATTTATGTTTGGTACTTATTTTAATAAATAATGTTATTTTTCGTTTACTGTGGTTTAATATGTTAATTGTAGAACTCCTAGTCCAAAACCAAGGCCAACCGCTCGGGCCAAAGACCACTTAAACAATAGTGAACTTAACGCTATCGTTACGCTGGGGCTTAACAGACGCGTCGCGTAATATTTTGGTGAACAAGCGGTGGAATATTCGTGAAAATAATGTTTATCATTATATTCACGAATGAAGAAACGAACCTTAGACCACAAATTAAACTTCAATTCACATACAGTAAAAAATTTATATGATTTTTTTCAATTTGGAAGAGAAGAGTCACATTGAATAAACTACGTCTTTTAAAAACAGAGAGAATCCAGAAAATATTCAACTTTGGGACATTATTATTTGGCTTTAGGTTATGTTATATTTTTTTTTTTTGGATCTAATATTTGGGTTTTATAGATAATAGGAAAATTTTGGATATATCGTGTTTTAGGTTATATTTTAGGTATTGATGTTTTTTTTCCTCAACAAATGGTTTATTTTTCTAGGCATAATTAAAGTTTTTTTTCAATGAGTACGACAATTTTGGTGTTGTTGATAATTTTTTAGGTGTTATTTTTTTTTGGAGATATTAATATGTACATTAATTTTTTTTTCTATGTTATATGGTAGGTTCATTTTATAACTTGATTTTTTTTTGATACACCTAAGGTTTATGAATCAAATTGGTGTTGTTTCAGGTAGAGGATATTTTTTTTTTGTTTTGTTGTTGTTAACCTAGGTTATGATATTTCATTTTGTAGAGTGTTATAATTTTAGTTTTTTGTTGTGCGGCAATATCTCATCCAATGCTAATAATTGTGTATAATGACAATATTTTGGTGGGGTTGTACAAGACAAGCTTTTTACTTACGCGACTTGTGCCATTTTTTTGATGTAATTTAAAGTATCGTAATGTGTTAATGAATCAGTTTTGCTAAGAATTATAACCGCTGTTTAAATATGTATAATTAACACGAAACGAAGTAGTGGAAATATGATTTAACATGGTAATCGCCCGACATTTTGAATTTTTCATAGAGTAACAAATATGAAGATGTACTTTATTTTACGTATCAAATCACATTTAAAACGCAAGGAACATAAAAGCTAACCCAACCTAAATCAATTACTGTAACAAATAAATCATTAAATTTCAAAACCTGGTAAAACTGCTCAGGCGAAAGTCTGAAGTATTCTAAAATTTGGTATATTCATCAACCATATGTTTATTTAAGAATTAAGAATAATTTATTCTACAATTTTCCATACAACATTCTTATGATGCTGTTGCTCTAGGTACCTTTTTCTGTCTTTACTAATATTTCGAACTATTTTAATCGTTTTCCAACGACACTTGAAACTTTTTGATGAAGAATTTTAATATGTTTATCTATGTACACAAATTATGACATTTCCTCTCAATTTATTTTCAAAGTTCTTTATTAGAATTGAAGTTGGCATACGTGAACGCTCATAAAATTAAATCCACCAGATGGCAGGACATATGTGTGAATGACCGGCATTTGCATTTAATTCCAAACCATATTTTAAGAAATAAATGTTCAATCACTTAAATTTGTTAGATTCCGATTGGTCAATTTAGTGTGCATCAGATTAGTTTATAGTTTACTAAATAGTATGTATGTAATTTATTTTATTAGGTTATGCAGGGGCAGGTTTGTATACATTAGTTTTTGTAAACACATTTGGAAATGTATTATGAACGTTGGTCATTTTGATTTTCCATATATGTGGTGCCATCTGGCGACAATTCCATAAACATATGCGCTGTAACGTTTGCGCTCCATGTTGTACCAGCATCACGCCGAGCGAAACGCGAATTCGCGTCACGTCGGGCGCGACACGCTGTATAATAAACCGTAGCATTATAACTTATGTGGTCATGTCAGGAAATAGTTCCACTTTATTTTCACATTTACAAGTAAAATAATGAAGTGATAATTACATCTCTTAGCTAAATACGTTTAATATAGTGTTTTATTAATATTTATTGAAATTAGATACTCTTAACGTGGGTAGGAAAAAAAAAAAAAAAAAAAAAAAAAAGCTTGTGTACTCCCACCCGGACAATATTTTATTATTTCGCCTATCGGTAAGACGTGGCACGATCATATATACACATAAATCATTTCTGAAAGCATCACCGCGAGAGATAAGCCCAAGGGATCATAGGTTGCTTTACACGCCACTAGATGGGAAATTTTTTGTTATATTGAACCTTTTATATTTTTGGAAAAGGATAATAGATTTAAGCAAACAAGATGGCGGACACATCTTATACTTACGCCACTAATGCACTAAACACTCATACCACGTTTGCACCATGCAAACATTCATTTTTTTTTTATATATATATTCACGTAAAACGCGATCTTGGATATCTGGATAGAGATGGGACACGAAAAATTAATTTATGGTTTATTAACTAGGTAGTTTTTTTTGGATAAAGAACTAGGAAGTTGGCTAACGTCTATTATATTTTTGTTTTGTTTCTCAAAATGGCCACGATGACTACAGAGCCTTCTAACGGAGTCTATATTAAACATTACAGCTACCCCGTAGAAAACTAACTCTATCCACTTCAATCAAATAAAACACTACCTATATTCAGGCTAATAATCAAAATATTATGGACATAAATACAAGGAAAATAACTCGATTAATATTTAAGTCTCCATGTAACAACTCGCGCATCCACGCTGGGACCTTTGCACCAATGCTAGTTAGGTAATTAATCTTGGCCCACGTGAGGCTCGAGGAACCGCGTTATGACTTGCAATAAATGATTTATATTGGGAAAGTAAATTAACAATCATTCTAATAATAAGACTATAAAAAATTTTTTAATTACAAAAAGAATAACCGAAAACTAGCAGGAAAATAGTTAGGGAGTTGGAAAACGTAAAACTCAGAGGATTTGTAAATAAAGTAATAACAGTGAAAAATAAAGTAACATTTAAAGTAACATATCACCCCTACCGGAGATTTTGAGGTAACGGAAATGTTAGGGCTCCCAATATTTCTAGACAATCGGCACTTAATGTCAGCCGGGTTATCAGCCCCGCGTGACGGCCGCCCTTTGCCCAGAACAAGAATCTGGTACTTATTTCAGTTAGAGGCTGAATTAATCCCAGGGCCATGGTGCCGCCAGAAGGTTTAGGTCAGGAAGAGAATCCAAAAACACACCGGGACTTGAACCCCCAACTTTCGGCTTGTAGCGCGGTACTTTAACCACTGTGCTAGTAGATATAATTATTCATACTAAAAATATCGAAGAAATTTCAGAACCGCTTAAAGTTACTACCGCCTACCGTGCGACATTAACAAGACAGGGCATGAGGCAGATAAAGACAGGAAGGACCACTAACTGAGTGATTTAAAAATTAATAATAATACAAAACACACTAAAATAATAATCACCACACGAAGTCGGATACAAATCATACTTTCATAATGCGAGATAATGTAAAAGTTTGGATGACAAATAAAATAATAATAATAATAAGGAAGTTCAAGAATATAGGAGTTTCGGAATAATATAAAAATGAACTTACCAGCGCGGAAAATTGGAAAATCGCTATCTTGGGAGATATTTTATTTTGAGACACGTCATTCCTACGTGCACTAAGTGTCCTAGGAGGTCACATAGCTGTAAAGTTCAACAAAGCTCTGGAATTTGTTTATTTTGGTGATAGTTAGATTAACCACACAGATAAGGACTCCAAAACCGATGGCCTCAGGAATATGAACAAAATTTATATTAGGTGCAATTACAAGGAAGTAAATTTTTTTTTTGGACATCAGAAAACGTACTTTAAATAAAGAAATATAGTGGCATATATGGACAATCAAAGGGATTTTAGATTTGAAAACCGAGAAAATGAACAAAGGGCATGAGGACTTAGGAGAAATAAACGAGAACTCGAGCATTAGAGGGGAATGGAGAATTAACGCAATCACGAAAATAACAACGCACCTAATTAGGGATGTACATTCTAGTTCCGAAACCGAGAGTATGGAAAAGGGGCATGGAAATTTCGGATAAATTAGAGAAAACTCGATCAAAAGCGGGAAATTGAGATTAATAAAAACAGATCCGACACCACACACCTCCCTAAGGGAAATAACATTACTGAGGGATTTCCAATTCGAGAATCATAGAAAGGAAGACGACCGAACTTCAGGTTAAAGAATAACTTACAATATTTTTTTTTTAACCCCTCATGCAGTGTTGAGAGATTTACAACAATGCTGGCGAGCGCATTCTGTGAAAATTTCGACTACAATGGGAGACGGTTCTAAATCATGAGTCAAGTAAATCGAAAGTAAAGTCAAGGAGGCTCACGCAATTAAGGGAGGACTCGCTTGATCCGTAATTCAGATTTAGGTTTCGGAAACAAAAGAATGGAAGTTCGAAATAAATAAGAGAGTGCTCGAATAGGAAAGGGGAATGTAGATGGGGCATAATCATAGAGCTCCGCTAGTGAGGATTACGGAGGGGAGGTAGAAACAAGATGCTTACAGAAATGATAACAGGAGGATAGACGGATGCTTACAGAAATGATAGAGGAAGGGTAGACTTATTCCCAGAAATATTTTCTTTTTGGCAGTATCATGTTTTTTTTTGGGTGAAATTAGGGTACTGACAAACAACCATCGACGAATAACCCTCAAGCCGAGTATGGGTAGGACGTTAGAGACTAGTTAGGATATCCACGTGAGATTGATGGGATGTGACCAGGTAGATCGAGCTATTAATATTAATGAGGATCCTAAAACTTAATAAAAATAAAATAATAATAAATCACCAGGAAGGTAAACGTGATAATAATAATACTAAAGATAATGTTAAAAAAAAAAAAAAAAAAAAAAAAAACTCAGTAAATTTATAACTAACAATGATAATGATGATAATCATAATAATAATAATAACGATAATAATAATAATAATTCACGGTAAATTACTAAACCACAATGATGATAAACCATAATAATAATAATAATAATAATAATAATAATAATAATAATAATAATAAAAATGAAATAAGAGCGAACTACCAAAAATAATACTTATGTTTATGCATACAATGAAAGAGAACGGTAGAGGGGCATGGAAACTTAGTAGGAATTACAACGCATTGAATAATACACTTAGAATATAGAAGGTAAAAATTAGGATACTTGGCAATCAGTGAGTTGTTTTATTCGATCTAGTAGAATAGTGGAATTTCAAAATGGAAACCCAGGGGTTTACACAAAATACTATTACTGGGTATGACACAACAAAATAATACACTCTGCAGGCAATGGACCCTGCTGAGATGGACTGGCTTCGTAAAGTTTGGAGGCCTAAGGGCCCTAGACTCTCCTGTACTGCGAGCTTTGTTCCATGTCAGTTAGGACTAGTGACCAGTCGAGTAGTAGACACACACACATATGGGATACGACATAATACGATAATAGATGAAAACTAGATCGCTTAAGACTCTCCATATTTAGGCCTACGAAGAATGGTAAAAGGAAAGGCTACAACTTAGGTCAATCTAGGCTAGGTAACGTTAGAAATACACAAACAGAGATGAAACTTTTACATAGTCGCACACGGGGATACAAGTTGGGAAGAACTAAGGACCCTTTTGGAGAGGTTTTGGCCTCGAAAATTTGGCGAGTTGCCTGAACACTTCGCCAACAAGCTAGGCAGGTGCAAGTCGGAAGGTGGGACACCCCCGTTATGACATGATCTAGAGACAGAGAACTCCAAAATGATCTTGGGGCACTGGCCATAAAACCTTGCCGGCTTGGCACTGATGTTAGGGACCATATGGAACATCGTTGTTTAGGGAATGATAGGCATCGGATAAAGGAAACATAGGAACAAATGAAAGCACAATACAATTACGGGCAAAGAGACCCACGGAAAACTGTCATGGTACCCGGGTTTAGGGGGTGATGAGAGCGATAGGGGAACCCCATCAAAAAGATTAGGATAAAATCCACTTTTCCGATGAGGCGGCGTCCATGAGTTCAAAAAGGCTCTCCCTAAGGTTAATGTCCTGAGGCAGCAGGATGAGAGGGGTGTCAGGAAGGAACCGAGTCACTGTTGATGAGGATGGGAGCACCCCGGCCTCCACTTCGTGGTCGTGCAAGGGATAACCGAGTCACCGTTGTCGGAGGTCGAGCCCATTCCTGATCTTCATGGTCGTGCAAGGTGAATTCGCTGGCTCGCCCGACAGAAATAGCGAGACAGGAATCGCAAAGATGAGAGGGGTGTCAGGAAGGAACCGAGTCACTGTTGATGAGGATGGGAGCACCCCGGCCTCCACTTCGTGGTCGTGCAAGGGATAACCGAGTCACCGTTGTCGGAGGTCGAGCCCATTCCTGATCTTCATGGTCGTGCAAGGTGAATTCGCTGACTCACCCGACAGGATAAATAGCGAGACGGGAATCGCGAAGATGAGAGGGGTGGAGTTAGGAAGGAACCGAGTCACTGTTGACGAAGATGGGAGCATCCCGGCCTCCACTTCGTGGTCGTGCAAGGGATAACCGAGTCACCGTTGTCGGAGGTCGAGCCCATTCTTGGTCTTCATGGTCGTGCAAGGTGAATTGGCTAACCCACCCCAAGGATACATAGCCGGGATTAGGAACTGAGGTTAGCAAGAGACGGACCCCGTCTGGGAGGATAGGATTTAATTCCCTTCTGGACGCAGTAGCGGACGTTGAGGAACCAACAGAGTTTCTAATAAACCCGAAGTTAGGAAGTGAGGTGAGCAAGAGACGGACCCCGTCTAGGAGGATAGGATTTAATTCCCTTCTGGACGCAGTAGCGGACGTTGAGGCACCAACAGGCTTTCTAAGAAAATACAAAAGAATGGATGCCAGGATGCTAGGAAAACCGCGAAAAGAAAAGTCGTACGCACACATGGATATGGTCCTAACGAGGAAACAATGAATAATAGACAGGGACGTCAGAAACGTTGAGATACTAGATGAGAATACTAAGGGAAACACATAGATATTACGATTGCGCGATCGACGAGTAGAGCCAAGAGAGACAGATTGACCTAAGGTAGGAATATTACATACAAAAGAAGTTAAACACGTACGGGAATACATAAAAGGATATCCTCAGGAATTTAGAGGTTAAACACATAGGTGTACATGAAAATTAGAAGTTAAACACATAAATAATACAAGAAAGTAGAAAGAGAGGTTAAAAACATAAGTAATACAAGAAAGTAGGAAGAGAGGTTAAACACAGAAGTAATACAGAAAGTAGGATGAGAGGTTAAAAACATAAGTAATACAAGAAAGTAGGAAGAGAGGTTAAACACATAAGTAAATCAAGAAAGTGGGATTATTACAGGTACTACAGGAAATTAGGGATTGAACACATAGGGTAATACCGGAAAAATAGAAGTTAAACACATTGGGTAGACCTGGAAATAGAAGATAAACACGTAAGGATAATACACGGAATTAGAAGTTAAACACATACTACAAGAAAGTAGAAAGAGAGGTTAAAAACATAAGTAATACAAGAAAGTAGGAAGAGAGGTTAAACACAGAAGTAATACAGAAAGTAGGATGAGAGGTTAAAAACATAAGTAATACAAGAAAGTAGGAAGAGAGGTTAAACACATAAGTAAATCAAGAAAGTGGGGTTATTACAGGTACTACAGGAAATTAGGGATTGAACACATAGGGTAATACCGGAAAAATAGAAGTTAAACACATTGGGTAGACATAGAAATAGAAGATAAACACGTAAGGATAATACACGGAATTAGAAGTTAAACACATACGGTAATACAGAAAAAGGAGATCTCAGGAAATTATAGGTTAAACACATAAAGATAGTACACGAAACTAGGGCTTAAACACACAAGGTAATACAAGGAATTAAAAGATAAACACTTAAGGAAGTGCATGAAATTAGGAATTAAACACATAGGGTTGGACATGAATTTAGAGGTAAAAACCATATGTAGGATAGGGAATAAGTCTACACGTATGAGATCAGGAATTAGCTTAAGAACGAAAATGGAAATTAAAAGGAAACCAAAGGATAAGAAATAAAAAGGGAGAGGTTAAACCCATAGGTAAGATGGGACCCAAGACACGGAATAAAGTCCACGCATAATCGGGAGTTATGAAAAGAAAATTAAATACAGAAATTCAAGAAACCAGATGAGATATTGCCGAACGAATCAGGAAGGGCTTAAGGGAATATTGCCGAAGGGATTAAGGAGATATTGCAAACAAATCAGGAAGGGCGTAAGGAAATTTTTGCCGAACGAATTCGGAAGGACTTAAGGAAACAACACCATTCAGACGCATTTTTTTTTATTAAGTTAACTCTGTGGGCTGTAACATGGGATATCGACAGATGTATTAGAAGCGAGAAATTAAGATGCAAGACGCATCCCGGATTAAAGAAAGGAAATGCTCTCACAATCAGGACCTCACGGGGGAATGATGGACGGAATTCAGGTTACATAATCGTACAAAGTAGTAGTTACACCTTAAAGCCCTAGCGAATTATGTGTAGGCGAGCACACTCGGTCGAACCCAGGGCTCTAGAGTAGGAAAGGCAAAATTGAAATTTTATCCAAACAATGGAAAGTGAAAACCAGCGGTACAATACAGGGAGATACTGACAATTTTTGAACCTAGTAAAACCTGAATTGCAATAAGGGCATAAATGATTCATGAGAAATCATAAGAACAAAAACATAAGAGCATTTCCTTTGCAACTTGAGGCTAGCTAATAGGGATAAATAGGAACATGGGTGCACCAAACTACACGATACATGTTGATAACAAATAAATCTAAAGCCAGAACGTCTAATACAATATAGTATCAGAGATATGATGGCTGAAAATGAAGCCTCTAAGCAATAAAGTTAAATTAAAATGACCAAGGGTGATGGGGGAGATGCGGACCCATGTGGTAAGAGATAGCACCAAACCCATAATCAATGTTATAGTTATCCTCCCAAGTTTTAATGCCATATGCATAAGATTGCAGCTTCACGCTTGGACTGCGGCCACCACCACGACACCACATGATGGGAGGCAGATTAAGATGGCCAGACTCACGGAGCACCCTATACATCTGAGGACGAGGGCAGCATAACGCTGCACGGACCAACCACACCCTGTACATCTAATGACGCAGGGTAGCTGCCAGGATCAACACACATCTCGAGGCGAGCATGAGATGGATGAATATCCAGACTCGCAACCAGCTGATACAAAACACCTCATTAGCAGTAAAAACCAAACCCAGGCATTATAAAAATAATAACGACTTCTCCAACGCCAACCTTGGCCTAACCTCCTTCAGCCCAATTTTGTCCTATAGAAGAGTTAGGAAAACAAACTCCACGTCAAGATCAATTCCTATCAACCTTTTCACAAGTTCTCCTTGGACCTAACTGGGTTTTGATTAAGAAACTAGGCATGACAAAAAAGGCCTACCTGGACCAACGGCAGCTGAAACCGAACACGACCTCGAGCATTAGGACATTGCCTCCTCCATCGCGGTAAGCAGACACGAAACCTAACCTCCAGCTGGCCACAGCAGACACCACAGTTTTATAAATTTTTATCCATGATCCGCTTCACGGAATAGAACTGTCAGAGTGAATAACAAAAAAGGGGGAAAACGTCGGCGTACATAACTAAAGTAATGAAATGTGATAAAGTGCGTCGGATATTGGATAACAGTGTAAGTGCTCCGTTTCCATAAGAAACCACAGAAGGTTTAAATAAGGACGAAGAATGAAGATAAGAAGAATTTTTTTTGGTCAATATTTTTGTGTTTTATTTTTTCCTTTTCAGCCATAAACATTATTTTTTTTCTCCTTCTCTGAGAAGGCTTGCTATATTGTATTTTTGTTTTTTTTTTGAAGTATGGTGTTCTCACTAAGTAAACGGATCTTGCCGATATTTCGACGCAATTAACGGTATTCGGGGAGATTGACAAGTAAAAGACGATCTAACCTCTTAGGATGAGAACAAAATACTTCCAGGACAGATGGAATCGCCAATTGATGACGTCAGTTGCACTCCCACGTAAAGCTAAGTTGAGAAGATAATGTCAGGACCAACCCCCGAGAGGTGAGAGATATCCTGTAAGGAAAAAAAGACTTTCGGTTTTTCAACCCTACAGTCTTATTTAAGGGGGGGGGGGAAATATTATAAATGCATCAGGCCCTAATTTCAGATATCATAAAAAATAAAGACAAAAGATGGAATATAATTCTATTAAAATAGTTAATAATTCTTGGTAAGAAAATCTTGTAGTTAGGAAATTTGTAATCAAATTTTAAACAGTTCGTGATAACCAAACAGTGTTATCATAGGGTCAAAGAGGGATGGTGACTCCTGTTCAACTTCAAGTTGCATCATCTTGACCCTTGGATGTGTAATTATGACATGATAAAGCTAGGACTGGTATGAGGTATTATCTTGTTTTTCGATATGCATAAAAAGAAGTGTCGAGAAAGGACACGGAGACAGGAGCGGGACTGAGTGCGGTCCCCTCAGGAGGGCCCAGCAGGGCCGGTGGCGTCTACATGGGTGACGTATTTTCCTTTTCTCACTACCTTGGGTCATTTTAAGACTTAGAACTAAATAAAAATAACTTCACTTAAATAAAAGTAACTTCACTTAAATAAATCATTTTAAGACTCAGAATTAAATAAGGACCAGATGGTCAAATAAACTTCAATTTAATATTACACAAAGTTGAACATTTTCAAAGGATCGGTTTCTATCTCTCTGAAATTAAGCATTTTAATAATTTTGAATACTTTGACGTTGGACAATTTGGCGACTTCAGCTGATTTTTATAACAGTTTTTTTGACTTGATTTTATTTATGTTTGGTACTTATTTTAATAAATAATGTTATTTTTCGTTTACTGTGGTTTAATATGTTAATTGTAGAACTCCTAGTCCAAAACCAAGGCCAACCGCTCGGGCCAAAGACCACTTAAACAATAGTGAACTTAACGCTATCGTTACGCTGGGGCTTAACAGACGCGTCGCGTAATATTTGTATTCATATGTAACATGTTTGTCCTGTCTAATATGACTACTATTGTAATTTTTTTGTATTCATGTGTAACATATGTTTGTCCTGTTTTATATGACTATTATTGTATTTTTTTTTTGTATTCATATGTAACATATGCTTGTTCTGGTGAGTGGAAGAGAAGGCCACATGGCCTTAACTCCACCAGGCTAAATAAATAAATAAAAAAAATAAAAAAAAATATTAATATTACTGATATTGTGTTTGTCACATCTTTTTTTAGTATTTTGATTTCAATCCATTCAACTCATATGATGTGATGTTCACATACGCTCTTGTGAGACCCAGTCTTTGAACGATGTGACATTCATCCAAGCGCCGAGATCATTATATTTTGCTATAACTTCCAAACTATCCCATAGATGTCTTATGTCTTAGCTTTTCTACGTTCCTGAAAGAAAGTATGTTGGAATGCCCTCTTTTTTTTAAAGAAACCGTGAAATTAAAAGCTGTCTGTAAGTTAGAAGTACACAAAAAAAAATGAAATGATCAGTCTTTAGAATGGCATCAAAGAGGGTATGTGGGGATAATCATGATGGAATTTTGAGTTTATTAGAGTGCATAAAGGGGGCACATTTTTATTGCAACTCTTACGTCATGCTTCTGATTTATACTTCAAGATTTACGAATAGTGCCTTCCTATCCATGTCTATCCACTCCATGTCACCCAGAGTCGAGTCAGTGAAGCTCGCCTTCATTCCGAGTCCGAGAAACCAGGGTGGGGAATCCTGGAGTGGACCCTAGCCCATGGCCAGACTGAAGAAAACTTTAAGTTGAAGCCACAGCTTGTAGAAGTATTTAATTTCGGCTGTGAGAGTGAATGTATGCATGTATGTTATTATTTTATCTCTTTGTATTATGATATGTTCATTTTCGATTACTAACATTGTATATTAATTTTGTTTGTTATTATTGTTTCAATTGTTCTTATCGAAGCCATTATGGCTGTGAATTATTGTTATGTTTGAACTATCTGTTTTTATTCAACTGACTCATGTATAACTGTAGGCTTTCACGGCCGGCGTCTTGATCCCTATTAGGTTCGTCTTCCGGGCATATAGGCCGTGGTCCAGTCGTTCTTCTACTCAACGTTTCGTCTACTGCTGCGGTAGACATCTTCAGGAGATACTGCGTGCTCTCTGTGAACTCCTCAACAGTCGGCTGCAGACTGGCTGGTCGTTGGAAACTCCCTCTCTATTTATAGGCACGCCCCTGGTGGAGAGGCGGTTTTCTGCGCGGTCCGTGTTGTGTGCTGTTTCGTCCAGGCTGTCGCTAGCAGAAGTCATAGGCTTCGTTGTCGTATTGTGCAGTGCCGGGATCCAGATTTTGTTTATCTTCATGGTTTCTTCTTTTTTGTTAAAGGAATTTTTGTGTTTATATATTTCAATGGCTTCTCTGTACAGTCTGGTGTAATAATGTGATGTTTGGGACAATACCTGTGTTTCTTCGAATCTTATTATATGTTCTTGGTTGTTCATCCAGTGTTCCGCTACGGCTGATTTTTCTTTTTGTTTTAGTCTGCAATGCCTCTTGTGTTCTTGCAATCTTGTGGTAACCATTCTTTTTGTTGTGCCGATATAAACCTGTCCACAACTGCAAGGGATGCGATATATACCGGCAGTACTTAACGGATCTCTTGTATCTTTGGCTGGGCGCAGTATATTGCTGATTTTTTGTGTTGGCTTGTAGGTTGTAGATATGTTATATTTATTTAATATTCAACCAATTCTCTCCGTTATTGTCTTGATATATGGTAGGTACACCTTACCCTTTGCCTCCTCCTTGTTCCCGTTTTCGGATTTGTATTTATTGGGATTTATGGCTCGGCGAAAATCTGTTTTGCTGTATCCATTGGATTGAAACGCTGCTTGGAGATGATTAATTTCTTCTTGTAGATACTGTGGTTCCGAAATCCTTTTGGCTCGTTCCACCAGGGTTTTAATTATTCCGCGTTTTTGTCTGGGATGATGGTTGGACCGCTTATGTAGGTATCTGTCTGTGTGAGTCTTTTTCCTGTATACCTTGTGTCCAAGTGTCATGTCTTGGTTTCGAATTACTAGAAGAGAACAACAGTCTACCGTTTTTGGATGTTTTAGTAATTCGAAACCAAGACATGACACTTGGACACAAGGTATACAGGAAAAAGACTCACACAGACAGATACCTACATAAGCGGTCCAACCATCATCCCAGACAAAAACGCGGAATAATTAAAACCCTGGTGGAACGAGCCAAAAGGATTTCGGAACCACAGTATCTACAAGAAGAAATTAATCATCTCCAAGCAGTGTTTCAATCCAATGGATACAGCAAAACAGATTTTCGCCGAGCCATAAATCCCAATAAATACAAATCCGAAAACGGGAACAAGGAGGAGGCAAAGGGTAAGGTGTACCTACCATATATCAAGACAATAACGGAGAGAATTGGTCGAATATTAAATAAATATAACATATCTACAACCTACAAGCCAACACAAAAAATCAGCAATATACTGCGCCCAGCCAAAGATACAAGAGATCCGTTAAGTACTGCCAGTATATATCGCATCCCTTGCAGTTGTGGACAGGTTTATATCGGCACAACAAAAAGAATGGTTACCACAAGATTGCAAGAACACAAGAGGCATTGCAGACTAAAACAAAAAGAAAAATCAGCCGTAGCGGAACACTGGATGAACAACCAAGAACATATAATAAGATTCGAAGAAACACAGGTATTGTCCCAAACATCACATTATTACACCAGACTGTACAGAGAAGCCATTGAAATATTTAAACACAAAAATTCCTTTAACAAAAAAGAAGAAACCATGAAGATAAACAAAATCTGGATCCCGGCACTGCACAATACGACAACGAAGCCTATGACTTCTGCTAGCGACAGCCTGGACGAAACAGCACGCAACACGGACTGCGCAGAAAACCGCCTCTCCACCAGGGGCGTGCCTATAAATAGAGAGGGAGTTTCCAACAACCAGCCAGTCTGCAGCCGACTGTTGAGGAGTTCACAGAGAGCACGCAGTATCTCCTGAAGATGTCTACCGCAGCAGTAGACGAAACGTTGAGTAGAAGAACGACTGGACCACGGCCTATATGCCCGGAAGACGAACCTAATAGGGATCAACTGACTCAATTCAATTAAATATCTCTGTTTTAAGAAAATATGTTTTCTTACCACTACTTCTTAAGCTTGCATTAAATAGCTGATCTTGTTTAAAGTTCCTACTCAGTATAAGCTTACTCAATTTACGTATATTACCTTCCTATTTAATATCTTTCATGGTTATCGTAATTGTTTGCCTTGAGAATATATTTCTTGATAGTTTGAAAGTGTTTATGTTTTCATGTTTACCGGTGATCTCTAGGTATATATGTTAGAAAGACAATACAGCAAAGATAAATTAAACTTTGCCTTCTATGGGCCCGGGCAAAGGTTTGTATTTATTCTTTATCTGTTGGTATAATAATTATTACAAACCACTCTACCATTAGTCCATGGGCACCCACATACAAGGTGCAAGAGTGTTTTAACCAATAAATCAGAAAAAAGTGACATTGAGACTGATGAAATATACCACGGGAATAACATTTTGGAAGATGCTGATTTCTAGTTTATTGTATAAATAAATAAACTAGAAATCGGCATCTACCGGAAATCTACAAACAATGCTCTTGCCATAAACAAAAATTCTATACACCCTTTTCAACAAAAAATAAGTATATAATAAATTAATGAGTCATTTTAACATCTTACCTCATATTTCATGTTTTTTCAAACACGGTAACTATAGTTTTCAAATGATCTTGTCATTCATTTTCAACCGCCATTATGACTACCGGATATTCGTTGGAATCTCCCTCTATAACGTTGCCATCTGGTGTTGATTTGACGAACTTCGAGATATCGTTGCCATCTGGTATTGATTTGATGAACTTCGAGATGAGGTTACGTTCATCCGGAATGTCGAAATTCATAGATTTAAATTTGTTCTTCTGTATAAATATTTTCTCCCAAACTGTCAAATCCAAAGGTTTTTCCAAATGTTTTAGAAGTTTAGCTTCTTTTTCAATTCTATGACCTTCCAACAAACTATGTGCTGCAATAGCTGATTTTTCAATTTCACCATTTTTAATATTTCTAAAGTGTTCCTTTGTGCGAGTGTCCAAATTTCTTTTTGTTTTTCCTATGTATACTTTATTGCAATCTCGACAATCAATTTGATAAATTCCAGATTTTTTACTATCTGGGGTGTTCATTTTCTTATTGGTTATTAATAAGTTACCAAGGCTAAATTTATTTATCGGTGCCAATGTAATATTGAATTTCTTGAAAATTTTTTGAAATTTGTTATGTATTAATTTATTAATTAAGAACCTCATAATGTGTTTCCCAATTTTAACTTTGAAAAAATAAGTATATTTAACAGCTTAGTCAATAGAATGTTAAAACTTCCATTAAGCAAAGACAATTATATTAAAGAACTTAACTACATTAAATATATGGCAAAAACCAACGGCTATAATCAACAAATTATAAATGAACTCGTAAATAAACAAAAAAGAAAGAACAATATATTTAACATAACTAAACTACAAAGAGAATCTGATAACAACAAAAAACATGGATAACGTTTACATATACAGGAAAAGAAACATCAAAATTAGCCAATACATTAAAGAAAACTGACAAAAACATAAAAATAATGTACAGAACTAATAACAAATTAAATAATATAATAAGCAATAACATCGAAGACAATAACAATTTAAATAGTAAAGGAGCATATAAATTGACATGTAGAGATTGCTACAAATTTTATATAGGAAGAAAAAACAGAAGTTTTAATATCAGATTTAAAGAACATTTTCGAGAGTTTATTCACACAGAAGGAAAATCAAGCTATGCAAAAGAAGTTACCCATGAAGGACATCATATGTTAGATATTGAAAACACCCTAACAATAATGCACAGAGAAAATTATCCAGCTAAGATAAACGTTACATTTATATTAGTGTTGGGAAGTAAACATTATGAGGTTCTATCATTAATATTGAGTGGAGAACATATTTTTAATAACGCACCTCATACAATTTCAAATTTCTTTGAAACCAATGGTCTGAAAGAAATTTGAAATTGCATGAGGCGAGTTATAAAAATATGTTCTCTACTCAAAATTAAAATAAACGTACTCAAGGAGATGGAAATTTTGAAAGCAATTAACAACAACGACCATCTGATAAACGAAAACAAACCCAGTATGTGTAACGCTCTCTATCAGATCTTCTGCGAAACACCAGTTTTGAATCCTGCTGATGATGGGACTAGTCCCGAAAGCGCTACAGATAAATAACTAATAAAGTTGAGGAGACGGACATTTTAGGTAAATATTTCATAATTTTAATTTTCCCTGTATAAAGTAATCACATATAGTTATTGATTTTATTTTAGAAAGTAAAATTACGTTCGAACCGGGAGTCAAACCCCGGACCTCTGACTCTGTACATCAGTGCGGTAACCATTACTCCATTCGAACTTCTGATAGGAACATCAAATTTCTCTACTTATACAATTAATTCTCCTTTCATCCGAAGGCCAATAGCCATCGTTATCAACAATGCCATCTGACGACTTCTTTTCAAAGTTTTTTTTATTGAAAATTTAAACATTAATTTTTAAGCGGTTAAAGCTTCTTATTTTGATGTTATATTTTAAATTAACATGTTCCAGAATTGGATATAGTTTTATTTTAGAAAGAAAAATTACATTCGAACTGGGAGTCAAACCCCAGACATCTGACTCTGTACATCAGTGCAGTAACCGTTACGCCATAGTTATTGATGTTAACAAGGAGGGAAACTAATATTTACATTCTTTGCCCTGCTACTTGTCCTTGAAACCAGCTGCAATGAGCAACCGTGCCATTATGAACCAGTCAATGACAAATAACAGGAGTTTTATTAACTTTGCAGCAAAATGACTAACATCATTATATTTAATGTCAATCAATTAACATATCCTCCAATTTTTGTTACAATCCAACTGGTCCAACATAAGTACTTTCCTTGTTAGAAATGTTAAAACGGTGAAGCTGAAAAGTCAGCAGTAGCTGCTCATGCTTGGTCTCAAAAACATCTAATTCATATAATTGCTAGTTCAATTAAACAAATAAAAAATCAAAAGAGCTCACAGTTTGGGGAAAAATCCACATTCAAGAAAACAAGAAATAAAAATACATGAATTTTGAAATTCCCGGGGAATTTAACTTAATTTGGAGGTTTATCGGTCCACCTACAGAAGGAATAAGAAGCTGTTCTTCTAAATGACATAACATTGGTCAAGATATTACTGAATATGAACCACACAGGTTTTGAAACCGGTATAATTAGAAGACTGGATATGAGGTTAGGTATAAATTAATTTAATTTAAATCTTAAATTAAACCTCATAGTGACTTTTCCTATAAAAGTTCAAATAAGTGTTTTTTTTTTTGTGACAAAGATATCTAACAAACCCCAACTTCTAATGTTATAATAAAAATGAATATCCTAATAACTGGTTTGTATACCTTTGGATCTGGCGGTGTAAGTGTCACTTTACCAGATACAGGTGTGGTAAAGGAATGGTCAGACTGTTCTCGATAAACTTGACTCTTATCCAATAACTTCAATTCATAATTTCCTTGTAGTTTTGGGTCTTTCCCCAATCTAACTATAAGTTTGTTGCTCACAAAACTGCAATTAGCATCTGGAAAAATTAGAATTGAAGCATAAGTCATAGCAAAAATATTTTTTGCAGCAACAATGCATGAAACTAAAAAATATAATCTATTAGAAAATAATGGTAAGATATCAAAATTAATGTATACTGATACAGTACTAACAAAAGGTATTTTTAAAAACTCAAAAGAAAATTCTAATAAAATGTTTATCCACAGTATAGATGGAATTTTAAAGTCCAGCCACCTAGTCTTTAGGATGAACGAGGGGTAATGGGAGAATATTAAATTAATGTTGGGAAGTAAACATTATGAGGTATAATCATTAAAATTCATCGGAGAACATTTAGTTTAAACAACTCACCTCATAGGATTCGTGCTTCCATGATACCACGGTTTCAAACACAGTCGCATTCATCTTCAGCCATAACTCCAACTGACAAAATTCTTTGGCCGTCAACTGAAGATGGCGACAATAGAACAGTTGACAGCCGAAGAATTTCGTCAGTCGGAGTTATGGCTGAAGATGAACACGACTGTGTTGAAACCACGGTATCATGGAAGCATGAATCCTATGAGGTGAGTTGTTTAAACAAAATGTTCTCCGATGAATTTTAATGGTAAAGGGAGAAACTCGCCCTCTACTGCCAATAAGGAAACAGTTGAATTGAGAGTGGACATCTGCCACAACCAATCACTGCTCTTGACACCGATAGTACAGTTTGAAATTGCTGTAATGTTGCCAGCTGTATTTCTGCTAACTGCGTAGCTTCAGTGGTATATAAAGCCACCACTCCCACCGAATATCCATATCGGCAACACTCATGAAAACGTCAGAGCCGGAGACTCGGCGGTTGGACTATAATATAAGAAAGCTAAATTACAAATTTACTTACACACACACACATACATACCCTGCAATGCACTGTAATACCAATGTAGAGTATAATCCCGGTGGTCATTGCAGTTACCCCAGCTGTACAACAAAAAAGTGTTCCACTCATATTGCAAGATACTATGCTATTATTTTATTTAACGACACTCTTTAACAGCTAAGGTCATTTCATTCATCATCATCTTCTTCTTTCACAGATTAGGTCTCTGCCTGTTCCAATCTCACATTTGTTCAGCCCAATGTTTCTTGGACCTCCTACCGATCTTCGTCCTCCAGGATTATACATCAATGCCATCTTTGGTATCCTATCCTCTTGTTATTCTCTGCAGATGTTCCATCCAATTGTTCCTGTGTTCTTCTATTTGTTGAAGAAGTGGTTGTACTTTTAGTTCCTCTCTAATATTCTTATTTCTAACATGTTCTTCTCTTGTACAACCTATAACCAACCGTAGGTAGCTCATTTCCGCTGCCTGAAATTTACTTTTGTCTTTTTTTTTTCAGGACCCGACCTCACTTCCATACATCGCCACTGGTAGTGCCATTGTTGAGTAAAATCTTAGCTGCGTCTCCTTTCTAACTTCGTCCCTCGGTGTTCATCTGATTGTTCCACTAATATGTTGAAATTTCTGCATTTTCTTATTTATGTCTATCCTATTTCCTTTATGTCTCTTCCTAAGTTATACAGGAAGTGTGAAACCTGTTCCAACACTATCTTCTATTACTATTATATTGCATTTCAAATGTAGGCATGAAGGGACAAACAAATTTTGCTCAGATGCCTCTTTTTTTCAGACAACTCTTCAGAATGACATAACGACAGTCGTGAAAATACTGATGATAAAACCAAAGGAGGACTTGAAACTAGAATAAGAATAAGAATAAGAAGAAGAAGAAGAAGAAGAATAAGAATAAGAAGAAGAAGAAGAATAAGAAGAAGAAGAAGAATAAGAAGAAGAATAAGAATAAGAAGAAGAATAAGAATAAGAAGAAGAAGAATAAGAAGAAGAAGAATAAGAATAATAATATGAAGAAGAATAAGAATAAGAAGAATAAGAAGAAGAAGAAGAATAAGAAGAAGAAGAAGAAGAAGAAAGAAGAAGAAGAAGAAGAATAAGAAGAATAATAAGAATAAGAAGAATAAGAATAAGAAGAAGAAGAATAAGAATAACAATAATAAGAAGAATAAGAATAAGAAGAATAAGAAGAAGAAGTAGAAGTAGAAGAAGAAGAAGTAGAAGAAGTAGAAGTAGTAGAAGAAGTAGAAGTAGAAGTAGTAGAAGTAGAAGAAGTAGGTAGAAGTAGAAGAAGTAGAAGAAGTAGTAGAAGAAGAAGAAGAAGAAGAATATGAGGTGAGATGATAAAATTTTAAGATTTAAATTAAAATGTTTTATACCTCACCTCATATCCAGTCTGAGGAAGAAGCAGTTCTCCTGATCGACATAACATCAGTCGACAAGAAATTACTGAAGATGAAGCTGCCCAGGCTTCAAAATTGGTATAATTACAAGACTGGATATGAGGTGAGGTATAAAACATTTTAATTTTAAATCTTAAATTAAACCTCATAGTTATTTTTTCCTATAAAAGTTAAATAAAATTTTACTTAAATAAATAATACCTCATAGTATTAATACCTAAAAAAATTTATTTATCATGTTATTTTATTTAATATTGGTTCTTTGTGGTTTGTAAAAAATATGGTTGGTTGGTATCTAATGTCGAGCACTTGATAATGAAATCATTCGCTCTCTTGCACTCCAATATTTAGCAGAAAGGCTGGTCTCTTCTACAAAAGCTGGACAACGGAGGAGATGGTTTCTTTCCATATCTTCATTTAAATTGCAAATTGTAAAAAATATAACTTGAACAAATTTTAATAAAATTAATTTAAAATTATTATTTTGAAAATTTATTGTTAAACGAGTCCACCGCTGTGGTCTCAAGGTAGCGTGCTGCCTTGTCACGCGCAGCGGGCCTGGGTTCGATCCCCGGTCGGGGCAGTTTTTCTGGGTGAGATTTTTATCGGGGTTTTTCCTCACCTGTAAGACAAATGTCAGGAAAACTTTAAAGCCCAAATGGTCCCCGAAATCATATGGCCATCATCATCATCATCCTTATCATCATCATCCTTATCATCATCATCCTTCACTGGTATGGAAAGCAAAGGGAAGCTACCACACCTACAATTCCCTAGTAAAGCTGCAAGCATAGCATGAAAAATGCTATGATTGCAGTGAACGACCTGCCTTCAGGCAGAATTACTATGGATGGATGGATTGTTAAACAACTTGTACTTTCTGATCACCCAATCACGTTTTGTAGTCAAAGGAATTCTTCATGAATCAATATGTTGAAAAATACATTTCTCTTTCCAGTATCAATGATGTCTGCACCCTTTCAGCAAGCTAGCCGATCTTCCAATATACATAACAAAGCTTTTAGAGAGTACCTTCATCTGGCAACCATAATGCAAAATATATTATCAGTGCATGCATAAATTCATCTCTCACGAAGTCGCTGATGTAAACAGAGGTACATATGAATGTGATAGAGCTCAGCATGAGGAAATATGAATTTTAATAATCATGTGTAATGGATTTGAATGAAATTTGGCAAACCTATAATTTTATTTTAATTAAAAATGATAATAAATTAATGAGTCATTTTTACATCTTACCTCATATTTCATGTTTTATTAAACACGGTAACTATAGTTTTGAAATGATCTTGTCATTCATTTTCAACCTTCTCTTAAATTCAAATGAATATGAAGAAATTACATGCAATCCTCTTCCAAAAGCAATAAAATCATTTACTAATACAATAAAAAACATCAAATATGCCATCAAAGAACAAGAGAAATACAAGTTGAAAGTATCAAACCCACAGAATCCAAAATTGTATGGGCTCCCAAAAATACATAAAGAGGGGAATAAGATGAGACCCATTATTAATAATAATGGCTCACCTTGTTACAATTTGGCAAAATGGCTTACTAAGAAATTTAATGAACTACCAAGTTTCGACAACAAAAGTATTGAAAATTCAATTGAATTAGTTAATGAACTGAATAATATCACATTGGATTGTAATGATAGATTGGTTCTTTTGACGTCATTTCTTTATTTCCGAGCATCCCAATTGGGAAGATGTTAAATATTTTAGAAAAATGGCTCATTTCCTTGAAACTACAAAGAGAAATAATTAATGAATATTTGAATCTTACAAAACTTTGTATCGACAACAATTTTTTCACCTTCAATGAAAAATTTTATAAACAAATCTCAGGTCTGGCTATGGGAAACCCACTTTCACCATTTTGGCAAATTTATTATGGGTTATTTAGAATGTCATATCACCAATGCTTATCCCTGGATGTTCAAATGTTGGTATAGATATGTGGATGATATTTTCTCTGTGATAAATTCTAAATATATTGAAGATGCATTAAAATTACTAAACCTCCAGGATGAATCTGTGAAATTTACTATGGAATTAGAAAATAATAACCAAATCCCATTTTTGGACCTCTACATAAGAAGGAATGAACAACAAAGAATTGAATTCCATATATACAGAAAAGATACTCATATTGACAATTACATAAAGTCTTCAGGTTTCAATCATATTGCGCATAAGCATGCAATTTTCAACAGTTTGATATATAGATTATTGAATGTTCCACTAAATGAAGAAGATTTTAAGAAAGAATACAATCACATTTTGGACATAGCTAATTTAAATGGTTTTGGAAAGGAAATAATTATAACTAATCAAATGGTAAAGAGAAAAATTTTATGCCTGAACCGGGAATCGAACCCTGAACCTTCGGCTTTCCATGCTGATGCTCTAACCATTGAGCTAATCCAGACTTCCTTCCCATCCAAGCATAAATCCTTCCTTTACCTTACTGTCTTGGTCCCACATTCAAATGCTATGAATCATCATTCACAAATACACAATGAATGGCTTCTACCTGAAGAAGACATGAAGGGACTCCACATAGCTATAGCATTATTTTATTAAATTAATATTAAGAAGCTAAAGCTGTTACTATGATTGAAATAAGTATATTAAAGTACACTACTAAATTATTGTAATCAAATGGTAAAGAGAAAAATTATGCCTGAACCGGGAATCGAACCCCGAACCTTCAGCTTTCCGTGCTGATGCTCTAACCATTGAGCTAATCCAGGCTTCCTTCCCATCCAAGCATAAATCCTTCCTTTACCTTACTGTCTTGGTCCCACATTTAAATGCTATGAATCATCATTCACAAATACACAATGAATGGCTTCTACCTGAAGAAGACATGAAGGGACTCCACATAGCTATAGCATTATTTATTAAATTAATATTAAGAAGCTAAAGCTGTTACTATGATTGAAATAAGTATATTAAAGTACACTACTAAATTATTGTAATCAAATGGTAAAGAGAAAAATTTATGCCTGAACCGGGAATCGAACCCCGAACCTTCAGCTTTCCGTGCTGATGCTCTAACCATTGAGCTAATCCAGGCTTCCTTCCCATCCAAGCATAAATCCTTCCTTTACCTTACCGTCTTGGTCCCACATTCAAATGCTATGAATCATCATTCACAAATACACAATGAATGGCTTCTACCTGAAGAAGACATGAAGGGACTCCACATAGCTATAGCATTATTTTATTAAATTAATATTAAGAAGCTAAAGCTGTTACTATGATTGAAATAAGTATATTAAAGTACACTACTAAATTATTGTAATCAAATGGTAAAGAAAAAAATTTATGCCTGAACCGGGAATCGAACCCCGAACCTTCAGCTTTCCGTGCTGATGCTCTAACCATTGAGCTAATCCAGGCTTCCTTCCCATCCAAGCATAAATCCTTCCTTTACCTTACTGAAGGTTCGGGGTTCGATTCCCGGTTCAGGCATACATTTTTCTCTTTACCATTTGATTACAATAATTTAGTAGTGTACTTTAATATACTTATTTCAATCATAGTAACAGCTTTAGCTTCTTAATATTAATTTAATAAAATAATGCTATAGCTATGTGGAGTCCCTTCATGTCTTCTTCAGGTAGAAGCCATTCATTGTGTATTTGTGAATGATGATTCATAGCATTTAAATGTGGGACCAAGACAGTAAGGTAAAGGAAGGATTTATGCTTGGATGGGAAGGAAGCCTGGATTAGCTCAATGGTTAGAGCATCAGCACGGAAAGCTGAAGGTTCGGGGTTCGATTCCCGGTTCAGGCATAAATTTTTCTCTTTACCATTTGATTACAATAATTTAGTAGTGTACTTTAATATACTTATTTCAATCATAGTAACAGCTTTAGCTTCTTAATATTAATTTAATAAAATAATGCTATAGCTATGTGGAGTCCCTTCATGTCTTCTTCAGGTAGAAGCCATTCATTGTGTATTTGTGAATGATGAATCATAGCATTTGAATGTGGGACCAAGACAGTAAGGTAAAGGAAGGATTTATGCTTGGATGGGAAGGAAGCCTGGATTAGCTCAATGGTTAGAGCATCAGCATGGAAAGCTGAAGGTTCGGGGTTCGATTCCCGGTTCAGGCATAAATTTTTCTCTTTACCATTTGATTACAATAATTTAGTAGTGTACTTTAATATACTTATTTCAATCATAGTAACAGCTTTAGCTTCTTAATACTAATTTAATAATTATAACTAAATTAAAGAAATTCAGACAACAAAAAGATTAAAAGAATACACTACCCTGCAATCTGATTCAAAGAAAGGAAAACAATTTAAGAAAATCACTTATCATCCTGGAATACATAACAAATTTCAAAAATTTTCAAGAAATTCAATATTACATTGGCACCGATAAATAAATTTAGCCTTGGTAACTTATTAATAACCAATAAGAAAATGTACACCCCCAGATAGTAAAAAATCTGGAATTTATCAAATTGATTGTGGAGATTGCAATAAAGTATACATAGGAAAAACAAAAAAAAATATGGACACTCGCACAAAGGAACACTTTAGAAATATTAAAAATGGTGAAATTGAAAAATCAGCTATTGCAGCACATAGTTTGTTGGAAGGTCATAAAATTGAAAAAGAAACTAAACTTCTAAAACATTTGGAAAAACCTTTGGATTTGACAGTTTTGGGAGAAAATATTTATTCAGAAGAACAAATTTAAATCCATGAATTTCGACATTCCGGATGAACGTGACCTCATCTCGAAGTTCATCAAATCAATACCAGATGGCAACGATATCTCAAAGTTCATCAAATCAACACCAGATGGCAACGTTATAGAGGGAGATTCCAACGAATATCCGGTAGTCATAATGGCGGTTGAAAATGAATGACAAGATCATTTGAAAACTATAGTTACCTTGTTTAATAAAACATGAAATATGAGGTAAGATGTAAAAATGACTCATTAATTTATTAATTAAGAACCTCATAATGTGTTTCCCAATTTTAACTTTGAATAAAAATGATAAACTTATTAGTTACTCCAGCACTGCTGGGGTAGTGGGGGTTAAATGCACGTAATCCTGTACAAACTGATTTCCAACTGGCAGCTCATGAGGCCTTTTCTTCCAATCAGGGTAACATTTTAGAAAGCACGTTAATTTATTAAAATATACATTGTTATTGAACGGGTGACGTAACCACCACATGTGGTGCCTACTACTAAATGGTTACAACTAGTTTATTGTACTCCATTTCTGCTAAATATTGGAGTGCAAGAGAGCGAATGATTTCATTATCAACTGCTCGACATTAGATACCAACCAACCAACATTGTTATTGAAAACATGGAAGCTCTGATTGAAGCAGATTGCCTCAATTTTCACATTGAACATTGAAAAATTAAGTTAACAGTGTATATAAGGAAAAGATTTGAGTTTAGATTAGAGTTTCTCCAGTAGCTCAGTTGGTACAGCATTCACCTAGAGTGTGAAAGGTCCTGGGTTCAAACCCCGGTCTGAGCATATATTTTTCTCTTCAAATATAATGTAACTTTTTTTATTTAACTTTCACAGGGAAAAAACACTATAAGGTTTAATTTAAGAATTAAATTGATGTTTTTATTACCTCACCTCATATCTTTTTTCTTCTAGACTGTAGTTTCGGAGCTTATCTCCATCATCAGTAGCCTCTAGTCGACCAGTGTTATGTCATTTCTTGGCAGTTTTCTTCTTCCTTCTATCGGTGGACCGATGAACCTCTGGATCAGGTCAAAATTTGCGGGATTTATAATGTAACTTGTACATTTATCTTCTATTTATTATTCACATTTGTTTTAATGAATGGTGTGGCTTCCTAATATGATTATGGCACTCAGATCTTTAGAAGTTAGAAACTTAGCTAAACAAAGCATAGCAATTGAAGAAACTTTGACATCCCACAGCTTCCAAACCACATATTTGTCATACTCAGACCCTACACAGTGCCCAAAGCATGTATTTTAAGAATTGTCCCTCACAATATATTGAACATCTGATATTGTCTCCTGACTTCAATTCATGTTATTTCTTCCTCTGGACACTTGGAACTCAAAAAATAGATTGGTTGGTGTGTAGAATTCCAATGTAATTTCTTTGAATAAACACAAAAGATAGTCACAGAAAATTTCCAAATTCACTTTATTTGCTTCATAAAATTTCATTGATTCTTCACACAACAACAAATTGTTAAAATTTCTTGCTTCTTCTTCTTCTTCTTCCTTCCAAGTATTAGGCCAAGGCCTGTTACGATCCTATAGAAAATTGATCCTTCTGGAAAATTCTCATATAAGACTTGAAAGCATAATAATAGTCCCTTCAATTGGTTGCTGGCCAAAGGTTGCTTCACAATTTATTTATCACTTAGTCCTTTATATTTGCTGATGGTTTCACTTAGTACAGTTTCTTCTTGCAACTAGACCACTTGCACTCTTGTCCACACTTAGGATGTGACTGGCCTCTCCAACCCTCGTAACAGTTAATATATGTGAGGATATGAATATTCTTAGTGCCCAGACAAGACTCTACCAAATTGGAAATCTCAGTAACCGAAGTGGAGGGATAAATGTTTGTGGAAATTTCTCAGCAGACTTAATGATTCATGAGTCAACAGTTCACGAATCGTCTTCCACATAAGGCGAGACCACAACTTGCCACCACCCAGGAAGCTCAAAAACCAGTCCAACAATACATCACAGTATGTATGTATACACCAATATGTCCCACATGGAGATATGACTGCTCCCCTAGCCGGAATTTCTCGAAAAAGCTAATTTAATTATTAATTAGATAAAAATAAAACTTAGTTTTATTTGATTTTCATATTTATTAAGATATAATTCAGAGACAGTTGTTTCGGTACACTGTACCTTCTTCAGACATGTCAACAAATAATGAATTGTGTTATTATAGTACCCCTCCATGGTATCTTTACCTTGTCGTGGTGGAGTGGCTTGCGTGCTTAAATGATCCTGAGAGCTATGCCGGCGGTAGCATTGCTGCCGATAGGGTTACCCATGCCGGACTGGTCGAAGGTGATAAGCCAGACGAAAAAAGTACCTTGGGCAAAAGAGTGACGATCTTTCACCGTAAAAATACAACCGTCAAGAAATACGGACATGGGTTCATCTGAGGTAAAATTTTCCAGAGGACAAACTGTCCCCCATTCGGTTCTCCGGGCAGGGACTACTTCAGGGAACCCATGCCAAAGGCTCAAACATAGGGACATGTTCCTAGGAACATGGAATGTTAGGACTTTATACAATAGCGGGGCACTAGAGATATTAACGCGGGAATTAGATAAATCACCCTTAGATAAAGTCGCTTTACAGGAAGTTAGGTGGCCAGGAGAAGGTAGTCAGGAATCAGGAAGCTTTGCATTATACTACGGGGGTGCAGAAAGACCTGCATTTGGAACGGGTTTTTTAGTCAGAAGGAGGATCCTATCTGCTATCCGAGATATTAAGTTTGTTAGTGATAGGATATCATACATAATTCTAAAGGGTAAACGACATGATTTTATAATTGTAAATGTACATGCCCCCACAGAAGATAAAGATGACAAGATCAAGGATGAGTTCTATGAAGAATTAGAATGCTTATTTGATAGCCTTTCATGATATCATATGAAAATTGTCTTAGGAGATTTTAATGCAAAAGTGGGGCGGGAAGATATATTCAAACCAACAATAGGCAAATTCAGTCTTCATGAAGATAGTAACGACAATGGGGTTAGATTAGTCACATTTGCCACATCAAAGAATCTCATTGTTAAGATCACAACATTTCAGCATAAGGATATTCATAAATACACCTGGACGTCCCCAGATGGAGAAACTCGGAACCAGATAGATCATGTATTAGTGGATAAATGCTGGCACAGTAGCATCATTGATGTTAGATCAGTTAGAGGGACAGACTGCAATTCGGACCATCATCTGGTCAGAGTGAAAATCAGACGACTATCGCTTATGAGAGGAACAAACGCTAAAGATGATTCTGTTAAATATGAATTAAAAAAACTTGAAAAATGATGAAATGCGGCAAGAATACCAAATCAAAATTGCTAATATATTTGATGTATTAGAATCTTCAGATGGCAATGTGGCAAATGAAGAAGAAACTGATATAAATAAAGAATGGGAGGCTATAAGAGATACTATTAAGTTGTCAGCATCAGTAAGCATTGGTTGTTTAAAAAAAGAGGCAAAACAAGAAATGGTTTGATGAGGAATGTGCCAACATTGTAAAGAAAAGAAAGCTAGCAAAAATGAAATGATTACATGAGCCAAATGAGGTAAATTTAGAGCAATTGGGTAGTGTTAGATGGGAAACCACCAAGTTACTAAAGAGTAAAAAGAGGGAATATTTGAGAGAGAAGATTAATGATCTTGAAATGAATGCAAAAAATAGGAACATTAGAGAATTATATCAGGGAATTAGTATAGAGAAGAAAGGGTTTCAGGCTAGAACAAACATAATTCGGAATGAAAATGGGGATATGATTGCAGATTCTAGGAGTATATTAATATTTGAGAATAAAGTTCTTAGGAAAATTTTTGGACCAAAGAGAGATGAACAGACAGGTGAATGGAGAAGACTACATAACAATGAACTACATGGTCTTTATAGGAAGCCAGATATAATAAGAACAGTTAAGTCTCGTAGACTTCGATGGGCAGGACATGTTGCGCATATGGGGAATGAAAGACGTGCATGGAAGCTTCTTGTAGGAAAGCCAGAGGGAAAACGCCCAGTTGGTAGACCAAGAATGAGGTGGGAGAACAACATTAACTATGATTTGAGGGAAGTAGATTATACAGGGAATGATTGGAAAGCATTAGCTCAGGATAGGGATGTATGGAGAGCTTATGTCCGCGCGGCCATGAACCTTCGGGTTCGATAGTGCCAGTGAGTAAGTAAGTAAGTTATTATAGTACATATCAACTGATCTAAGCAACAATACAACAATATTTATTTAATTTTTTTAATTTAACAAAGGGGATTCATTCAATCTGATAAAAATAAAATTGAGACAATAGAAATGAGATTTCTCGGATCAGTTGCAGGTGTATCTCTAAGAAATCAAAAGAGAAGTCAAGATATCAGAAATGAACTACAAATCTATAATATAAATGAGAGAATACACACAAATAAACATAATTGGTTTGAACATATACAAAGATACTGCCAAATAATCGTTTATCAAAACAGCTGCTTTATTATAGGCCTCTAGGCCGAAGAAATGTAGGAAGACCAAAACGCCGTTGGAAAGACGACCTGCATCTGCTGCATATAGTGCACCAGGGAGCAGAACGGGCCAACAGGCCCATACCTTGAAGATGATGATGATGATGAAGGATTCATTCAAATCAAGTTTAAAAAGTACTAATAAACTGTTAAATTCTCAACTTGATTTGAATGAATCCCCTTTGTTAAATTAAAAAATTTAAATAAATATTGTTGCTTAGATCAGTTGATATGTACTATAATAACACAATTCATCATTTGTTAACATGTCTGAAGAAGGTTCAGTGTACCGAAACAGCTGTCACTGAATTATATCTTAATAAATATGAAAAATCAATAAAACTAAGTTTTATTTTTATTTAATTAATAAATATGGATTTCCATCAAGTAAACACCAACTCAATTGATAATTTAATGATGCTTATTTCTCAACAGATATCAGTGAGTGAGATGTGACATCTGTAGAGAAAGAAGCACACTACCATGGATCAAAATCTATGACATTGCCTTAATGAGACATCCAGTGGCAACTAAGGTATTAATTGGATGGAGAAGGCTGGTTTAATTTTTCTCAGAGGCATTAATTTAGACTTGAGGTTCATTTACAAGCAAGAAAATCTTCAGATTCAGAACTCATAGCTTAAAAATTAAAACATTTTGTCTGTTCATTCGTACCTCTTAAGAGTTGTTTTTGTTGAACATATGTTTCAGAGCTTCTTAGCCCCATCTTCAGCAATCATAGCTTAAAGTCCATTCTGGAGGACTTGTCCCTTGGATTTTTCCATCCTAAAAATCCATTGATCATAGGTGGGTTTGAATCCCAACCCTAGTAAGTAGATGTAAAGAACATAACTACAGACCACCAAGGCCAATAACAATAGATAAATGTCTCATACATTCCAATACAAGAGCTTGCTTACAATCTGTTTATCATTTGCAATGTTGAGAATAATATCTGAGGAGTTTCTTGTTCTTTTTATAAATTTAACCTTTTTTTATCATGAAAAATATTAGAGAAATGTAGTGTTTTAAATTTGATTAATTATTTGTGAGACTGGTTTACAATGGGCCCTTTTCTCCCAGTGTCTATTTGAAAATAGTGTAAATCATATTTAAATTTTTTTCATCTAATAAAATTTTTCTAATCCTCACCTTTTCCCAGAAGTAGTAGAGTATCTGAAGAAAATATGTCCTTACAATTTTCAGAGCCATCTACATTGTGGTCAAATATAATATGGATTTCTTGCAAACCATTGGCAAATTCTGCTGACTGAATGATAGGTGCAAGAGCTCGTACTGTCTGTCGTGCAGCTGGAGAACAACCTTCACTAAAATCATAAAATAATTAATAAATTACAACAGGAAGTAACATTATGAGCTTCTTCTTAATAAATAAGGTGAATCCTGAATCATCTTATCTCATAAATTGTTCTTTTTCTGTTTGAATGTGTTTCAATAGAACACAACAATTTATGAGGTATGATTTGGGATAAAGAAGCTCTTCCAGATGAATGGAAAGAATTGATTATCGTACCAATTTATAAGAAAAGAGATAAAACTGATTGCAACAACTATAGGGCATCTCATTACTTTCAACTTTGTACAAAATTCTAACAAATATATTAGTAAGTAGACTTACTCCTTATATTGATGATGATGACATTCTAGGAGATCATCAATGTAGATTTAAAAGAAACAGGTCTACAACAGATCAGATTTTTAGTTTAAGACAGATTTTAGAGAAGAAATGGGAATATAATGGTACTGTACATCAACTGTACGTAGATTTCAAAAAGGCATACAATTCAATTAAGAGGGAGAAGTTATATAGTATCCTGCTGGAGTTCAGAATTCCCAAAAAGTTAGTTAGACTTATACAAATGTTAAGGTAGAATATGTTTATCACTCACCTCATATTGTTCAATATTGAACAATATGAGGTGAGTGATAAACATATTCTACCTTAATGAATATACCTCATAGTGAGAATTCCTAAAATAAGTAATTATACAAATGTGTCTAAATGGCACAAAGAGTAGGGTGTGTGTAGGCAAACAGTTTTCAGATACTTTTGAAATCCAGAATGGGTTGAAGCAAGGAGATGTGCTATCTCCTCTTCTATTTAATTTTGTAATAGAGCATGCCATCAAATCTCTAGAGCAGGGTCACTAATTGGCAGACAGCGGTCCAGATCCAGACCCTGGGGCTTTGGTTTCTGGACCGGATAAATACCGAATTAATACAAATTTTTAAAACCAGTTAAACATCAAATAAAACCAGTTTACTAAATTTCATGTTATGATAGTATTATTGTTGGCTTGGTTGGCAGTACTGCTTATGGCTGGAGATTTGACTTAAGATGAACGGGATTCTGTTTGAAACCTGATATCATGAAAAACACAAAATTTATGAGGTGAGATATTTAAATATTACTCTGACCACATGTTAAGTCTATCATAAACTTATTAATAATTATTAGAATTAATAACTGTGTACTACTGTGCTGTATCCTTTTAGTATTTACCACGTGTTTTGTTTAATTTGTGCAATTCATACCCATAACATAATTTAAATAATTTCCTTATAATAGTAATTACTTCATAAAAGCTTCGTATGTTTAATCAACTGTGGCTCTGGACCTTGACTGAATTTACTACTTTGAAAATGGACCTCCATGAAATCTAATTGGTATATCTTTATTCCTGATTAATTATTCAGTTAAATTATAGACTTTTAAACTTTTCTCCATTCTTTTACTGATTTCAGTCTGTATTTTCCCATTTGAATTTATCACTGTTCCTAAATATGTAATTTTTCCTCTTTTTACATGCTTTATATTAGCACGACCTGTATCTATCTATCTATCTATGTAACTGAATCTTATAACGCAATTTTCACCCACTTAAAATCATTGGATCGACTTGAAACTTTGTATACTTGTAAAAGACCCGTGACAATACAATAATTTCATATTTTGTTTCTAAAATCATGGCCAGAATCATCAGAAAATCAAAAAAAGTGTCTTTGTATCTATGTGACGGAATTTTTTAACACGATTCTCACCCACTTAGAAACATTGGATTGATTTGAAACTTTGTATACTTGTAAAGGATCCATGACAATACAATAATTTCATATTTGTTTCTAAAATCCAGGCCAGAATCGTCATAAAATCAAAAAAAAAAAGTGTCTTTGTATCTATGTAACGGAATCTTTCAACACAATTTTCACCCACTTAGAAACATTGGATCAACTCAAAACGTTGTATACTTGTAAAGGACCCGTTACAATACAATAATTTCATATTTTGTTTCTAAAATCCTGGCCAGAATCATCAGAAAAAAAAATGAAAACTGGTATAATAGGTTGTGGACTTGTCGACTTTTTAGTCAATCGTTGTAAGAGCTCAGTTGGTAGAGCAGTGAAATCTAGTGGTATATAATTTCAGTAATTCGTAGGTCGCTGGTTCAAATCCGGCTGGGAGGTTTTTTTTTTTAGAAGAGTATTACTTTTAGCTCATACTACAATAGTATCGAATTTAAAGATATTTACATTTTTATCTTTTTCTGTAAAATGTTAAAACTAAAAAATAAAAAATAAATAATAGTTTTAAAAAACTAAAACAACACGCTTTATTAGAAAACCGAACTAAAAAAATGAAAAATAATTTTAATTTCCAACATGCTTGGGATAAATAATTTTACCATCAAAAGCATGGGGTGCTTTTTATGATTTTTACATTTATTCTTAGGGACTTTACTTTTACCAATATCTGTTTATTACCAAAAATATTAATTGATAAAGAGCACCCCACGCTTTTGATGGTAAAATTATTTATCCCAAGCGTGTTGGAAATTAAAATTATTTTTCATTTTTTTAGTTCGGTTTTCTAATAAAGCGTGTTGTTTTAGTTTTTTAAAACTATTATTTATTTTTTGTAGATTTATACTTCACTATTTAACTCATGCCCCAAATGGGAGTCAATGACCAATCACGTTTCAATGTATCTTGTTTTACAACCAATCACAGTTGTGTTTCACCCGATATTTATCAATTACGTTTATCACATTAAAGAAAGCTCTTCCTTTTTAATATTCTGAACAGGTCATAGCATTATTTTGCAGTGAATGACTCTCTAATAAATACGTTGGATATAACAATTTATATACTAAGGTGTAAGAATCCTAGAATCCATGTGGCTACCAGATTGTATTTATAGTGCAAGAATGAAACCAGAGACTGCTTGTGAGATATTACAGAAAAAATATTGTAGTAATTGATTATACCATAATAAAAAGAAACCACTGTTTACACTTTCTTAAACGTATTACTTCCCAGGAATTTGCATTCCAGCAAAATATAATTTACATCATAGGACATCAGAAATTAATTGATAACCTATAATGTTGGTTATAAACAGTTTGATTTGTTTCATTTTTTCTCCACAATTATATAAAGTCTTCAGGTTTCAATCATATTGCGCATAAACATGCAATTTTCAACAGTTTGATACGAGGGCGAATCGGAAAGTAACGCACAATAATTTTTTTTTAAAAAGTTTAATAGTAAAAAAAAAGGAAAAAAATCACAAATGAACTTACATCTTTTACCTACTTTTCAACATAGTCACCAACTTTCTCAACACATTTTTCCCATCGTGTTACCAGTTTCAATATGCCCTGTTCGTAGAAGTCCGTTTGGTTGGAGTGTAGCCATCTGCGCACTGCTGATTTCACTTCCACATCTGTCTCAAAGCGTTTGCCGGCCAGGAATTTCTTCATGGGACCAAACAGATGAAAGTCCGATGGTGCAAGATCCGGACTGTATGGTGGATGCTGGAGCACCTCCCAACCAAATTCGGCGATTTTCTGACGAACGACAGCAGCAACATGGGGGCGAGCATTGTCATGAAGAAGTTTAACGTTAATGTTGTGATGTTTGTCACGAATGGCACGATGCAACTTCACCAAAGTTTTAATGTAGGCCGCAGCATTCACAGTGGTCCCGTGTTCAGCAAAGTCCACCAATAAAACACCATGCATATCCCAGAACACTGTCACAAGCATTTTCCTGGCAGATTGAGTCACTTTGAATTTTTTCTTTACTGGGGAACCAGCATGTTTCCACTCCATTGATGCCTGCTTTGTTTCGGGCGTGTAGTGGTATGCCCACGACTCATCACCTGTGACGATTCCTTCCAGAAAGTCATGTCCTTGTCCGTGCGTTTTCTTGTGTGTACCGAGTTAAGTGGTCCAATCTTGCCATCATTCGCTGGCCCTTGTGGTCGTCTGTCAGGTTCTTAGGCACCCAGCGAGCACTAACTTTACGGAATTTCAAATTTTCATTAACAATATCGTACACCGCACCATAGGAAATGTTGAACTTCTGCGATAAGGCTCGCAGTTGCACACGCCAGTCGTTCAGAATTGCCGCCTCAATACCTCTGACATTCTGCGGGATTGCTGTTGTCGGCCGGCTGGAGCATGGCGAATCACTAAGGTTCACGCGTCCCTCTTGGAAGAATGTGCACCACCTGGAGACATTGCTACGGTCCATACAATCATCCCCATACACGCCACGCATGTCCCTGTGAATTTCACTGGGTTTATGCCCTTTGGCCCACAAAAATCGAACAACACTTCTCTGTTCCTCACAGGTGGACGACTGTAGCATGCGCGCCATCTTTGTTGGATAGTTCAAGCTTCTCTCGCAAGAGGTGCACCTGAGAAAAAAATACCATCTGTAGTGAAAACTTCAAACTATATCTCTGTGAAATTTCAACATTCTAGCTGCAATACCAAGGCAGAAAAAAATTATTGTGCGTTACTTTCCGATCCGCCCTCGTATATAGATTACTAAATGTTTCCACTAAATGAAGATTTTAAGAAAGAATGCAATCACATTTTGGACATAGCTAATTTAATGATGTTTTTATTATTGATTTAACATTTCTCACTGAAAGATAAATTATATTTGAAGAGAAAAATTTTCGCCTAGACCGAGACTCGAACCCGGGACCCTTGGCTTTCCGGGCCAAGTGCTCTACCAACTGAGCTACCGAGGCAAGTTACGATTTAGACGCAAATTTTTCTCTTATATACGTTGTAATTCCCTATCGCCAAATGCTTTTGAAACCATTGCTTCTATCTTTGCAAATGGCGGCTTCTTAGTTAAGAAGACATTTATTGGGAATTTAACATTACTTTATAAAGCTAGTAAGGCTTCTAATGATGTTTTTATTATTGATTTAACATTTCTCACTGAAAGATAAATTATATTTGAAGAGAAAAATTTTCGCCTAGACCGAGACTCGAACCCGGAACCCTTGGCTTTCCGGGCCCGGAAGCCAAGGGTTCCGGGTTCAAGTCTCGGTCTAGGCGAAAATTTTTCTCTTCAAATATAATTTATCTTTCAGTGAGAAATGTTAAATCAATAATAAAAAATCATTAGAAGCCTTACTAGCTTTATAAAGTAATGTTAAATTCCCAATAAATGTCTTCTTAACTAAGAAGCCGCCATTTGCAAAGATAGAAGCAATGGTTTCAAAAGCATTTGGCGATAGGGAATTACAACGTATATAAGAGAAAAATTTGCGTCTAAATCGTAACTTACCTCGGTAGCTCAGTTGGTAGAGCACTTGGCCCGGAAAGCCAAGGGTCCCGGGTTCAAGTCTCAGTCTAGGCGAAAATATTTCTCTTCAAATATAATTTATCTTTCAGTGAGAAATGTTAAATCAATAATAAAAACATCATTAGAAGCCTTACTAGCTTTATAAAGTAATGTTAAATTCCCAATAAATGTCTTCTTAACTAAGAAGCCGCCATTTGTAAAGATAGAAGCAATGGTTTCAAAAGCATTTGGCGATAGGGAATTACAACATATATAAGAGAAAAATTTGCGTCTAAATCGTAACTTGCCTCGGTAGCTTAGTTGGTAGAGCACTTGGCCCGGAAAGCCAAGGGTCCCGGGTTCGAGTCTCGGTCTAGGCGAAAATTTTTCTCTTCAAATATAATATAGCTAATTTAAATTGTTTTGGAAAGGAAATAATTATAAATAAATTAAAGAAATTCAGTCAATAAAAAAAAGATTAAAAGAATACACCACCCTGCAATCTGATTCAAAGAAAGGAAAAGAATTTAAGAAAATTACTTATCCTGAAATATATAAATTTTAAAAAAGTGTCAAGAAATTCAACATTATATTGGCACCAATAAATAAATTTAGCCTTGATAATATATTAATAATCAATAAGAAATTGAACACCCCAGGTAGTAAAAAAATCTGGAATTTATCAACTTAATTGTAGGGAGATTATAGGAAAAACAAAGAGGAATTTGGACACTCGCACAAAGGAACACTTCAGAAATATTAAAAATGGTGAAATTGAAAAATCAGCTACTGCAGCACATAGTTTGTTGGAGAGTCATAAAATTGAAAAAGAGGCTAAACTTCTAAAACATCTGGAAAAACCTTTAGAATTGACAGTTTGGGAGAAGATATATATTCAGAAGAACAAATTTAAATCCGTGAATTTCGAAATTCCTGATGAACGGGACCTCATCTCGAAGTTCATCAAATTAACACCAGATGGCAACATTATCTCAAAGTTCATCAGATCCACACCAGATGGCAATGTTATAGATGGAGATTCCAACGAAAATCCGGTATTCATAATGGCGGTTGAAAATGAAAGGGATTGACCTTTTGAAAACTGCAGTTCCCGTGTTTAAGAAAACAAACTATAAGGTAAGATGTAAAAAATGACTCATTAATTTACAAAAAATTATATGCCTAGACCAGGATTTGAACCCAAGGCTTTTAGCTTCATACGCTAATGCTCTGCCACTGACTATCCAAGGCCTCCAATCTAAACGCAAATTTTTCTCTTACACATTTTTTATTCCTGAGAGCGCTTAAGGCTTGCGAACCATTGTGAACTAGAAGGCTGATATTAGAATAATAATGGAATCTAATTTCTTTTTATTTGTGGTTGAGATTCAAGTTGAATTTCTTCTTAAAATAATGAAGGATGAATATGAAATCCGTAGATAATAGTATAATGTTACTAGTGATATAACATGCAAATGGCAGCTTCTTACTTAAGAATACTTTTAATGGGAATTTTTAACATTACTTTATAAAGCCAGGAGAGCTCATTAACCAAGCATGCACAGATGTGTTAGCCGCACAAGAGCTTGGCTCCTTTTATACCAACTAAACCTTAAGTTTCCTTCCCCTGCCTCCTCCTTTGTTGCATCCAAAATTTTGAGCCACAGACCAATTGATAAATGAGTCTGGGAGCATAGAACATAAGTTTATGATTATTTCAACATGTCAGAAACATAAATACTTACCTGGACACGCACTACTTTGAATGCTTATACAATGATAACTACTGACACTTTAATTATAATATATGTTTAATTTGTATTTATTAATTGATATTAATACCAGTTTCTTAGATAATTTTTTTTTATTTAAATTTTATAGGAATTAATCACTATGAGATTTAACACATCCAGTACCGTAAACCAGTTAAGGCATTTAAAGAGATTATCGTGTATGCGGCCGTCGGTCAGTTAACTCGTTTAAGAGCAGGCGTGAACAAACCGTGTTTATATTCGGCGCCTAAATATTGTGTTGGCTTAGTATGTCTTGGAGATCATAGATGGCAAGTAAATGTACATTTTCTATTCCTGTTTGACACGTTTAACCTTGGTGAATCCCCTTTTATTTTTAAAACAAACAACACATGGAATTCATTCACCCAAACTTGACTCCAGGCTCCAATGCAGTCGTATATGTTTCTCGTTATCGAGCTGTTGTTTGTGCGTGAGTGAAACCATAGCGAAAGAAAAATATCTTACTGAAGAAGAATTAGTGAATATTTTGTATAATGATGATTCAGGTGATGAACTGATTCCTGAATTAGAAGATTCACATAGTGAAAGTGAAGATGAACTTCCACTTCCTGAAATTGATATGCTGATACCATGTGATGTCAATCACCCAAGTTATTTCACCATCAAATCCTACTAGGATATCTCCTTTAGGTATGTACAAAATTTGAATTTTCTAGGACTAATAGTTTGTGAATAATGGTCCATTTTCTGAAGTGTCACGAAAAGGGTAGCTGGGGTATTTAAATGGCTGGCCTGTGGGTTTAAATGCCCTGCTCAGTGCCTGGTACTGAATGTGACATGTGAATGGTGAAATTACCCCATTCTTAGATAATGTTTGTGCACTGTCATCATCATCATTAACTTCACAGATTAGGTCTTTGCTGTTCTGATCTCACATCTGTTCAGCCCAGCGCTTTCTTGGTCTTCCTATCAATCTTTGTCCTCCAGGATTATACATCAGTGCCATCTTTGCTATCCTATCCTCTGTCATTCTTTGTAGATGTTTTATCCAATTGTTCCTGTGTTCTTATATTTGTTGAAGAAGTGGTTGTACTTTTAGTTCTCCTCTAATATTGCACTGTATCTTAGAAAAATGCTCAGGAATTTCCATTGGTGTTAATGTATGTTTATTAAAATTTCAATTAGTTAGATTTTAATTACCAAATAATTTATAAAATTACAATGGGAAATAACATTATGAGGTTCTTCTTAATAAAGAAGGTGAGTCTGTTGCATCTTACCCCATAAAAGTTGACTTCTTTTAGGACATGTTTAAAAACTTATGTTTTATCTTCAGCTTGTTCAGATTGTCGATTATGTTGTTGGCCCTGGATGTCAACTTTACTCCAATTTTTTTATGGACCAAAGAACTTGCATATCAAATCCCTCTCCCAAGGAATTTCAAAATTCATGATTCTATCCCTGTTCTTCTGGATGTAGATCTTCTCTCAAATGGTGAGTTCTTTAGTATTTTCTAATTATTGTTATAATAATTTGGTGTTCACCAATTTGTCACTCCTACTTCATCTTTTTTATGGACCAAAGAACTTACATATCAAATCCCTCTCCTCGGAAATTTCAAAATTCATGATTCTATCCCTGTTCTTCTGTCTGGATGTAGATCTTCTCCTCTGTCTGGATATAGATCTTCTCCAAATGGTGAGTTGTTTAGTATTTTCTAACTATTTTAATAATGTGGTATTCACCAATTTGTGAACACCAAATTATTAAAAGAGTTAGAAAATACTAAATAATTCACCAATTGGTGAACACCAAATATTAAAAAGTTAGAAAATACTAAATAACTCAATATTTTAATTTGTATTTTTTAACATTCTTTTTTTTTTTCCAAATGCCCCAGGTTTGTCTTTCGACATTCCTGGTTTCTCTCCTGGCATGGCATACTTGTAACCCACTTCTGAGGTTGGGGCGCCTGGAAGGCAGGGTTACGTTGCCCCGATGATATGATGGGTGATGATGATGATAATGGTGCACCAGGAGAGTCCCTAATCCTAAGCTTAAACTAAGATGAATATGAATGATGATGATTGCGATGGCCATATGATTTCGGGGACCGTTTGGGCCTTAAAGTTTTCCTGACATTTGTCTTACAGGTGAGGAAAAACCCTAATAAAAACCTCACCCCAATAAAAACCTCACCCAGGAAAACTGTCCTGACCGGGGATTGAAACCGGCCTGCTGCGTGACAAGGTAGCACGCTACCCCGAGACCACAGCGGTGGACTTTTTTTTAACATTCTTACCACATGTTTATTTTGTTGGACGATCGTTTCAAAGCTATTGCTCCATCTTCAGCTTGTTCACAAATTGGTTTTTTTTCTTTTCTTCCCTTTTCTTCAAGAAAAGAAAACCAGTTTGTGAACAAGTTGAAGCTGGATCAATAGCTTTGAAATGATCATCCAACAAAATAAACATATGAGGTAAGAATGTTAAAAAATACAAACTCAAATATTAAATTAAACCTCATAATGTAACTTCCTAATGATTTTAAAATAAATAACTCACCAATTGGTTAACACCAAATTATTAAAACAGTTAGAAAATACTATAATAATAATTAAATGAATCGTGATGTTTTCTTACCTCATACCTCTATGTTTCTTTTAACACAGCACTGCAGTATCGGCGACACTTTGTCGTGTTAATTATTATTAATTGAACCTCATAATGTTAAAAATTCCCAAATTTAATATATACAAAATACTATTATTAAAACAGTTAGAAAATACTAAATAACTCACAATTGGTGAACACCAAATTATTAAAACAGTTAAAAAATACTAAATAACTCACCAATTGATGAACACCAAATTATTAAAACAGAAAATACTATATAACTCACCAATTGGTGAACACCAAATTATTAAAACAGTTAGAAAATACTAAAAAAAACTCACCATTTGGGAGAAGATCTATATCCAGAACAACAGGGATAGAATCATGAATTTTGAAATTCCCGGGGAGAGAGATTTCGATTCCGATTGAGGGTCTTTCCACTTTTCAGCGGTTGCCCTTTTACCAGCCGGCTGCTGGCCCTTCACATCCACATGTGTCAATCACAGAGGTAGATGATCAACAGCCAGTATAGGGGTGACATGTGGTTAGCATGTCGAGTCCCCCAGCCATTGGAGAGAGATTTAATATGCAAATTCTTTGGTCCACAAAAAGATGGTATAAGAGTTGATATCCAGGCTGACAATATAAAAATCAACAATCTGGATAAGCTGAAGATAAAACACAAGTGTTTTGAAACATGTTTTAAAAGAACTGAACTTTTATGAACTATAATAACTGATGATTAATGATAAAATAATTCATAGTAATGAAAATCTGACTCAGCATTTGCCTTAATAACTGAGAAAAACCATAATAAAATATAAGTAAAGTTGACCTGGCAGAGAAGAATTTCAAATCCTTTTTATTTGAGCCTCCTCATTTAGAAACTTACCCATCAACTGCTGCATCCCATGTATAGGCAGCACCCCATTCCATGATACCAGCTCTCTTAGCTACATATGGACCACACTTCACAAGCCCTTCTGTTACTGATGTTGCTTGTACTACTTCTGCAGTTGATTGACCTTTCTTTCTTACAAAGCATAATAAACTACTGTTTTCCTTAGCAGCTGGTATACTTAGTTCCATCTGAAGACAAAGAAAAACATAATATATGTAATAAAACTTAATACAGAATGGAAGTAATACACATGTGCAGATTTTAAGTATAAATTACTTAGTATAAATACAATCAAAATGTCTTAGGCACTCTGGGCTGCAAATGTAGGGCTCTCTTGAAAAAAATATTTCATCTAAAAGTTTACTCGTGCTTTACTTCATAATGATAGTAAATATTGACTTATTTTCTCAGAGTACTTAAGGAACATTATATAGAACATCTTCAGTTGCCCTTAGCTCTTTAGAGCAGTTGTGCCATGGACTTTTAGTATGCTTATATCTTAATATATAAAAATTTCATGTCACGTTGTTTGTCCGCGATGGAATCCTAAACTACTGAACCAATTTTAATAAAATTTTGCACAATGTGTGCATTTTGATCCAAATTGAGACCTAGGGTAGTTTATAACTAAATTTATAGTCGCATTATTTTTTATTGCAAATTATTTGTTTATTATTTAACAAAGAGTTATAATTATCTGTGAGTTCCATACGATTCTAAGAGATGGCAATGTAAGGTAATTTGGTAAGGTAATTGGTTTATTATTTAACAAAGAGAGATCCAGGTGGCTGTGCTTTTTGTTGCAACCGCAAATTTCAATTGAATTACAAATATTGATTATTTCATAATTTAAGTGTGTTTATTTTATTTTCAATATATTGATAATAATATCAATTCCGTGTGTAAGTATTAGTTTTAAGTAATCTGGCTGAAAGACAGCAACTTAATTTAAATTTAACTGGACCGAGAAGGGACTTACTTACTTACTCACTGGCACTATCGAACCCGTAGGTTCATGGCCGCACGGACATAAGCTCTCCATACATCCCTATCCTGAGCCAATGCTTTCCAATCATTCCCTGTATAATCTACTTCCCTCAAATCATAGTTAATGTTGTTCTCCCACCTCATTCTTGGTCTACCAACTGGGCGTTTTCCTTCTGGCTTTCCTACAAGAAGTTTCCATGCACGTCTTTCATTCCCCATACGCGCAACATGTCCTGCCCATCGCAGTCTACGGGACTTAACTGTTCTTATTATATCTGGCTTCCTATAAAGACCATGTAGTTCATTGTTATGTAGTCTTCTCCATTCACCTGACTGTTCATCTCTCTTTGGTCCAAAAATTTTCCTAAGAACTTTATTCTCAAATACTCGTAATCTCCTTTCCTCCCTTAAAGTAAGAGTCCATGTTTCGCACCCATATAATATAACTGGTAGAATAATAGTTTTATATATTTTCAGCTTAACGTTTTTTGAAAGGAGTTGGGACATCAAAAGTCTCTGCAATGCATAATAGCATGCATTTCCAGAATTGAGCCTATGTTTAATTTCTTTGTGCATCTCATTCCTATTTGTGATTATTGTTCCTAGGTATTTGAATTCAGCCAATTCCTCAAAATTTCCCTCATTTGTCATTAGCTGTCCATTTCCATTATATAATGTATTTCTACGTGTGACCATATATTTAGTTTTACTGATATTTACTTTCACTCCTAATTTCTTAGTGTTACTCAATAGTGTGTGCGTGTTGGCCTTTAGTATCTCCTCGCTATCGGCCAGTAGTACTACATCATCAGCATAAACTAACAGCTTATTAATACCATTCAGTTGTAAGCCTTCCTCATTCTCTAAAGATTTAATGGCATGCTCTAGTACAAAATTAAATAGTAGAGGAGATAGTGCATCTCCTTGCTTCAACCCATTCTGGATTTCAAAAGTGTCTGAAAACTGTTTGCCTACACGCACCCTACTCGTTGAGCCATTTAGACACATTCGTATAAGTCTAACTAACTTTTTAGGAATTCCGAACTCCAGCAGGATACTATATAACTTCTCCCTCTTAATTGAATCATATGCTTTTTTGAGTCTACATATAGTTGATGTACAGTACCATTATATTCCCATTTCTTTTCTAAAATCTGTCTTATACTAAAAATCTGATCTGTTGTAGACCTGTTTCTTCTAAATGCACATTGATGATCTCCTAGAATGTCATCAATATAGGGAGTAAGTCTGCTTACTAATATATTTGTTAGAATTTTGTACGAAGTTGAAAGTAATGAGATGCCCTGTAGTTGTTGCAATCAGTTTTATCTCCTTTCTTATAAATTGGTACGATAATTGATTCCTTCCATTCATCTGGAAGAGCTTCTTTTTCCCAAATCATACTAAGCAACCAGCGTATCTTGTCCATCAATTTTTCTCCCCCTGATTTTATCAGTTCTGCTGGGATCTCATCTGAACCTGATGCTTTATACATCTTCAATTTTTCAATTGCCATTTGAACCTCTAATGCACTTGGCTCTGCGACTAGCATTTCTGCTGTTTGTAACTTATCCTCCTCAATGTCCTGTTCTGTATGTACATTTAATAGCTGATTAAAATAACTTTTCCATCTATTTAATATACTCTTGGAATCTGCAATCATATCCCCATTTTCATTCTGAATTATGTTTGTTCTAGCCTGAAACCCTTTCTTCTCTATACTAATTCCCTGATATAATTCTCTAATGTTCCTATTTATTGCATTCATTTCAAGATCATTAATCTTCTCTCTCAAATATTCCGAGAAGGGACATTGAACAATATGGCGAATCAGTTCTAGAGACCATGAATGATAAGATATCAAGTGAATTTCCACAAACTGGTATAGGCCTATGTGACATAAATCTTACAATTAAGAAGAATGTCAATTTAAAAACATATGAAGGTCCTAAGGAACGGAATAACAGAACTGTAAGTCTGTTAGTTATAATAATATGCCTAATATTGCAGAAACAATCCCCATGCCTCAATTAAATGAAAAACAAGATGACTATAATATATCACAAGATGATATTACTATACAGAGGCTTCTTGATAAAGAAAGTATAATGAAATCAGCAAGCCTCCTCAAAATATTCCATCAATAAATGTATATAATCATTATGATACACTTATGGATGATACTGAGAATGCAGACAACATAAATTCATCTCAATCAACAAAACCACTTCCACATAAACCACCACCCATATTTATACCGGGTGTAGTTAACGTACCAGAACTAATAAATTGTAATTTACTCATTTGTTACAAACTTGAATATAAAATTAATGAAATCTAAAATTCAACATTTTATGCTGATTTGTGCTTCTTATCAACTCTACGAAAATTTTCATCAATCGTTTTCAAATCTTAATCTCGTGGACTTTTATACCGGCTATAACATTTCTGTATTTATTCGAAAATAATAATTTCACTTAGTTTACTACAACATAATTTAACGTATACTTTAGCCACAGCAACACGTGGCCGGGACTTCTAGTATTTTATAAAAAAAACAAAGGAAAAAAAGTTTTATATAATGTCCCCTAAGGCATGATGATGATGATGATGATGACTTACTTACTCACTTATTCACTGGCACTATCGAACCCATAGGTTCATGGCCGCGCAGACATAAGCTTTCCAAACATCCTTATCCTGAGCTAATGTTTTCCAATCATTTCCTATATAATCTACTTCCCTCAAATAATAGTTAATGTTATTCTCCCAACTCATTCTTGGTCTACCAACTGGGCATTTTCCCTCTGGCTTTCCTACAAGAAGCTTCCATGCCCGTCTTTCATTCCCCATACACGCAACATGTCCTGCCCATCACAGTCTACGAGACTTAACTGTTCTTATTATATCTGGCTTCCTATAAAGACCATATAGTTCACTGTTATGTAGTCTTCTCCATTCACCTGTCTGTTCATCTCTCTTTGGTCCTAAAATTTTCCTAAGAACTTTATTCTCAAATACTCGTAACCTACTTTCCTCCTTTAAAGTAAGAGTCCATGTTTTGCACCCATATAATATAACTGGTAGAATAATAGTCTTATATATTTTCAGTTTAACGTTTTTTTGAAAGGAGTGATGATGATGACTTAGGAGACATTATACAACATCTTTTTCCTTTTTTTTTTTATATAAAATATATAGTAAAAGTTCTCATAGACTGTGATGGGCAGGACATATTGTGTATGTGGAATGAAAGACGTGCATGGAAGCTTATTGTAGGAAAGCCAGAGGGAAAACGTCCAGTTGGTAGACCAAGAATGAGGTGGGAGAATAACATTAACTATGATTTGAGGGAAGTAGATTATACGGAGAATGATTGGAAAGCATTAGCTCAGGCTAGGGATGTATGGAGAGCTTATGTCCGTGCGGCCATGAACCTATGGGTTTGATAGTGCCAGTAAGTAAGTATAGTAAAAGTCCATGGCACAACTGCTCTAAAGGGCTAAGGGAAACTGAAGTGTTTTTTTCCACTGGCTAGCAGATGAGAATACAAGAAAGTCAAGTGATTAATGTGACTCAATCACTCAATCTTACTCTCTAACTAACTGGCACTATCAAACCCGTAGGTTCATGGCCGGGTGGATCACAAGCTCTCCATACATCCCTATCTTGAGCTAATGCTTTCCAATCATTCCCTGTATAATCTACTTCCCTCAAATCATAGTTAATGTTATTTTCCCACTTCATTCTTGGTCTACCAACTGGGCATTTTCCCTCTGGCTTTCCTACAAGAAGCTTCCATGCAAGTCTTTCATTCCCCATACGTGCAACATGTCCTGCCCATCACAGTCTATGAGACTTAACTGTTCTTATTACATCTGGCTTCCTACAAAGACCATGTAGTTCATTGTTATGTAGTCTTATCAATTCACCTGTCTGTTCATCTCTCTTTGGTCCAAAAATTTTCCTAAGTACTTTATTCTCAAATACTCGTAATCTCCTTTCCTCCCTTAAAGTAAGAGTCCATGTTTCGCACCCATGTAGTATAACTGGTAGAATAATAGTTCTATATATTTTCAGTTTAACGTTTTTTTAAAGGAGTTGGGACATCAAGAGTCTCTGCAATGCATAATAGCATGCATTTCCAGAATTGAGCCTATGTTTAATTTCTTTGTGCATCTCATTCCTGTTTGTGATTATTGTTCCTAGGTATTTGAATTCAGCCACTTTCTCAAAATTTCCCTCATTTGTCATTAGCTGTCCATTTCCATTATATAATGTATTTCTACGTGTGACCATATATTTAGTTTTATTAATATTTACTTCCAGTCCAAATTTCTTAATGTTACTCAGTAGTGTGTGCATGATGTCCTTTAGTATCTCCTCGCTATCGGCCAATAGTACTACATCATCAGCATAAACTAACAGCTTATTAATACCATTCAGTTGTAAGCCTTCCTCATTCTCTAAAGATTTGATGGCATGCTCTAGTACAAAATTAAATAATAGAGGAGATAGTGCATCTCCTTGCTTCAACCCATTCTGGATTTCAAAAGTATCAAAAAACTGTTTGCCTACACGCACCATACTCTTTGTGCCATTTAGACACATTCGTATAAGTCTAACTAACTTTTTAGGAATTCCGAACTCCAGCAGGATACTATATAACTTCTCCCTCTTAATTGAATCATATGCTTTTTTGAAGTCTACATATAGTTGATGTACAGTACCATTATATTCCCATTTCTTTTCCAAAATCTGTCTTATACTAAAAATCTGATCTGTTGTAGACATGTTTCTTCTAAATGCACATTGATGATCTCCTAGAATGTCATCAATATAGGGAGTAAGTCTGCTTATTAATATATTTGTTAGAATTTTGTATGAAGTTGAAAGTAATGAGATGCCCCTGTAGTTGTTGCAATCAGTTTTATCTCCTTTCTTATAAATTGGTACGATAATCAATTCTTTCCAGTCATTTGGAAAAGCTTCTTTTTCCAAATCATACTAAGCAACAGGCGTATCTTGTCCATCAATTTTTCTCCCTCTGATTTTATAAGTTCTGCTGGGATCTCATCTGAACCTGATGCTTTATAAATCTTCAATTTTTCTATCACTAATTCAGCCTCTAATGCACTTGGTACGGCGACTAGCATTTCTGCTGTCTGTAAATTATCCTCTTTAATATCCTGTTCTGTATGTACATTTAATAGAAAAAACCATAAGAGGTAAGAATATACACCCATAAGAGGTAAGAATATACACCCATAAGAGGTAAGAATATACACCCATAAGAGGTAAGAATATACAGACCAAATATCTTAATTATTAAATAAACCTCTTAATTAAGTTATGTAGATAGGAAATAACACTATGAGGTTTTTTAATATTGTTTATTTTTTATTATTTCACTCACCTCATACTTCATAATTCATAGCAGACCCAGGGTTTCTTCACATCTTTTGTGACATTCTCAATGCTGTGTCACGTGACACAGCATTGAGAATGTCACAAAAGATGTGAAGAAACCCTGGGTCTGCTATGAATTATGAAGTATGAGGTGAGTGAAATAATAAAAAATAAACAAAACCTCTTAATGTTACTTCCTATTGTATTTTAAAATAAATTTATGTTCATATTTTTAAACATACCTTACAGTATTCTCTACTTAACAAGTATAAGAAATTCTAATAAATCATCATACACCATTCATGAATATAGGCCAATATTGACCTGTTTTGGTCTCAACTAACAGGGTCTAAATGTGGTTTTTATGGACATCCAGGGCATCATTATCCTCATGGGTGATACCAAAGAACTGCATTGGGGATCCTAGTTGGTGACATTCGGAATTCATGTTGCAGCCATCTGTCTCTGTAGGTGGATATATTTTCTTCTAAAGGTTGCATGTGGAGTTCCTTTAAAATATCTTCATTCTTCTGATGGTCAAATAGAGTACATCCAGCAGTTCAGTACATGAATCTCATTTTTGCAGCTGGTGATGTCTTTCTTTTTTAGATATTGTAATAAAACAAAGGAAATGCTGTTTTCAAGCTTGTCCAGGAGTTAAAGGTAGCAGCCCTACCATTGGACTATTCAACATCTGGCTAATATTTAATTTTTATAGGAATTAATCACTATGAGGTTTAATTTATGGTGAAATTAAATGTTTCATCGGTCCACCAACAGAGGGAAGAAGAAGAGTTTCTTCCGATCGACATAACACCAGTCGCCAACAAAGTTCTGATGAGGAGACAGTTATAGTCTCAAAATCGCGATCAACTTAGAAAATTATATGAGGAGAGGTAAGAAACATTTAATTTCACCATCTGGCTAATAACCCAACATGGGGAATTTAATCTTACTTTCAAGTCTCAACAAAACAAAAACCATATGGATACAAATTTATTGTAATAAATAACAGTTCTTACTTGAAATTCCTTGTCAACAGTAAACTCTTTTGGATTAGAATCTGTTACACAGAGTTCTTTGCTATCAACAATCATCAATGTAACATCATCTCCCAATTCCAGAGGTCCGATAGTATTAGAACTGCAGTGCACAGCAAATTTTCTCATTTTGTCCAATAATGTTACTTCCAACTGGATCAAGCCATCTTCAATGCTCTGCTTTTCAATCTAAAAATCAATTCCAACACAACATTTTAATTTTTCAGTACCACAATAATAATTAGTTTTTTACAAAAATGCCATCGTTAGAAAAGAAAGTTTTTTTTTTAAATTTGTTATGTAGTTATGTTTGCTTCAAAAGCAAATCTATTGCAATTTTCATCTTTAGGTTCTATACATGTAATTGATATGGAAGCTGAGTAGTTTATTTTCAAATCATACAGCATTCTGGAAGATTATATTATGCAGGAGGTATAGAACCATAATTGTCACTGAGCAATCAGGGCAATTCTCTTAAAGCAAAAGAATTTTGGGACATCATTTATAACCCAAAATACCTGTAAAAATTGTGAATTTTGTTACAAGAGAGGGAAAAAATCTTTTAAAATTTGATATTGCTATATTTTCTTCACTTTACTCGTGCCTCCAATAAGATCATAAATGGTGTTCTCAAGCATATGAGAATTTCAATAAAATTTTAAGATTATAATTTTTAGACGATAATTTGCTATTATTGGATTCTATGGAACCTAGTTAACTAAATTAGTTTTTGCTTTTCTAGTGATTCAGTATTTTATATTGAAATTGAAGGACAGAAACAACAAAATAATGGTAAATAATTAAATATGGCCAAGGAGGAACTTATTGCTAGATTCTTAGTTACTTAATAAATTTAATCGAGTCAATAACATATTACCTCATATTTTGGTAGAATTTTTGAGAACATGTTTCAGTATGTCTAAATACTCTCATCAGCTCTTTCCAACTTTCTATTGAAATATTAATCTTATTTGCTTAGTCTAATAGATACCAAAAAGTGTGACGAAATGTCATGTGCATGTATTGAGGTTTATAGTCATAACATTTAATTGCTGAAGAGGCGATGGTAAAAATGTGAGAACTCTGTTTTAAGTGATGATATAAATAAGGTTAAAGTTCTGAAATTACAACTCTAGCACATGATTTACAATTTTTAAGTATCTATTTGATACAGAGATGGAGAATTAAGTGTTTGGTAGTTAACAAATTCCACACTCAAAATTTGTTCTTAACATTACAATCACAAAATTGATAGGAAGTAATGCCGTGGGATCAGGGCCGTCTTAGGCCATGCCGGGGCCCCTGGGCTCACAAGAATTTGGGACCCTGTTGGAAAGTAAATAAAGTGAATGACAAAAACATTTTCCTGCTATGATCTTATATTTATTATGGTTAATTGGCACAAATCAAATATACATACATAATTAATTAGAAAAGTATGTTGCTGGTTCTATCTTCAAGCCATATTTAGTCCAAAAGCATTCAAGATTAAAAGTGTATAAAATACTGGCTCTTCCAACTCTTTTGTATGGTAGCGAAGTATGGACGTTGAAACAGAAGGATATACAGAGACTTAGATCTGCTGAAATGAGATATCTTCGGAGGACTGCAGGATACACATTACTAGATCACAAAAAAAATGAAGACATCTTAGAAGAATTACACATGGAATCTTTAGAAAACAAAATTTCTGATTATAAGTCAAGATGGATACTACATGTTCATCGAATGGAAGATCACAGAATACCCAAACAAATGTTAAGATATCAACCTGCACGAAGAAGAAGACCAGGACGTCCATTCAAAAGACTTTTGGATGGTGTTTCTCTTGAGGCCGAAACAGGTCAACAAATGGCCTAAATTCGTGAATGTACTATAATAATGATGATGATGATGATGATGATGTTACTGGTTTGAATTGGTTATGATTACGATAATGGTTTCTTTCGGGATTTCTGTTGTGCAAAATCTTGTGTTATATCCTCAAAGTCTATTTTTTTAAGGATATCACATTCTATGCACATAAATGACATATTAGTTAGTCATTCTTGTAACAGTGTTGTTCGTTATTAATTTTTTTATTATCTTTAACTGTGAAAATGAGCGCTCTACTCTACAATTCGTAACCATTAAGCAATGGAATATTCTTGTAGCAACTTCAACATTTGGAAACATTTCTTCTAATTCATTAGACTTTATTAGGTTTGCAAGATTGAGTTACTCAAATCCGCTGAATCCTTTGCTATGTTCTTTAAATACTGCCTTAAATTAAAAAATTCTGATTTCAGCTCATATGCATTAATGTCTTCGTGACAGAATTCTGCAAATTCTTTGCATTTTTTGTCAACTTGTCAGAATCTATTGTTATTAACTGACAAAGAAAATTAAAACGATTGTCAATTTCTTGGTATGCTGCCAAAAACAATTTTTTAAATGTGCATACAGTGTGTAGAATATAGGAATAAACGTATCCACATGAATTTTTTCTTTGCCATTCAACTGTACGGTCTCTGATGATGATCCTTCAAAAAGAAGTGATGCGTATGTTACAAATTCTTTTTATTTCAGACTTCTCTTCATAGTCAGCATTTGGATTTTTTCTTCAGCAGCCGATTTGCACTAATCAAAATTTTTGGGTGCATTATTGACATAATCAATCAGAGATGCACAAAGTTGTATTGCAATGTACATTGCCACAGTGCTATTTTGTAAACTTAAGTTTGTTTTATTCATAATTCCCAAAAGATCATTCCATATCTCCGTTAGAAGAATAGTCTTTTTTTTTTTTTGGTATGCTTTAGGCTTCCTGGTTGATTGATGTCACTTGTAATTGATGACAAAGCTTCAGAAATATTTAAATAACCATTTTGCAAAGCATTAATAGCATTAGCACGTGCAGACCATCTAGTATCCGGGAGGAGACTTCAGAACTGCATTTGCACCCAAATGCTGTGTCATAATTTTCCAACGTTTGGTCGAAGACAAGAAAAAAATTGAACAATTTTTGGATAAACTGAAAGTATGCTAGTGCTTTAGAAACTCGTTCAACAGCCTGAACACCTACTAAATTTAGCAAATGTGCCGCACATGGGACAAAAATTGCAAATTCACATTTTCCTTTTATTCTTGGCTGAATATCAGAAAACTATCCAGCCATATTTGATTCATTATCATAACTCTGCCCACAACAATATTTTATAGGAATACGAAGGCTTTCAAAAAAATTTAAAATTGTATCTGCTGTGTGTTTGTGCATTATGTTCATCCATAGGCAAAATTGCAAAAATCTCTCAATAGGCTCTCCATCTTTTACGTATCTAACGATGAAGGTCAGTTGGTCAACGTGGGAGAAATCTGGCATATAATCCACCCTAATAGAGTAGTATTTTGCTGATTTTAGTTCATTAACAATTGCTTTTAATATCTCCTGTCCCATTATAATAATACATTACACATATTTGCAGACAAATATGATGTACTTCCTTTTCCATGATTTCTGCAGTTTCATATATGATCAGCAAGAAAAGGATCAAATTCAGTAATCAGTTCTAAGCATCCCAAATAATTCCTCTTATTGTGAGACCCCAATACTCATTATCACCACAAAAAACAAGACCTCTTGAATAAAAAATTTCACTTCTGCAACAATTCTTCTAAGTACATTCTTCCAATAATTGACTTCTGTATTATATACTTGTCCAGTAGTTTTGCTTTTTGCTACATAAATTCATCATTAATTTTAAAATACAATAGGAAGTAACATTAAGAGGTTTGTTTAATAATTAAAACATTTTGTTTGTTCATTCTTACCTCTTAGAGTTGTTTTTGTCGAACATATGTTTCAGAGCTTCTTAGCCCCATCATCAGTCTGTAATCGCTGACGATGGGGCTAAGAAGCTCTGATACATATGTTCGACAAAAACAACTCTAAGAGGTAAGAATGAACAGACAAAATGTTTTAATTATCATCATTAATTGTCTCTGCTGTAAACTGTTCTCATGCTCCATTAATAAGTTACTTGTAGGCTATGCTTCAAATCTTTATATCCATTCGGAGAACTCAAATTATGTCCAGTACCAGTTGTAGTATTTAATAGACGGAAGCAATAACAGTACAGAGACTTCTTCGATGGTGAATAAAAGAACCATTTTCTTTCTAAAGACTCGTCATTCGTCACTTTACGGGTGAAAATATTTTTAGTCAAGCATCTAGTTTTTGTTTTTCCACTTGAATCTGGAAAACTTGTAGAAGTTTCGGACAAGTTACAATTTTTATTTTGGAAAAACTCTGATCCTTTTCGAATCAAAATATCGCGTACTTCTTCCGTTAAAATTTCATCAGGATCAGAAGATACATTTTCCAAGCTTGTAGTTGTTAACTCACAGTACCTTGAAGTGGAAGGTTCGATATCTGATGTGTGTTCGTCACACGTAAGTTCTTTTTTCCATTGATATTCAGAAGTATTTTGATCTTGAGGTGATAAGAGTGAAGAATCATTCAGTCTATTTGTTTCTTCAACCATAAAAAATGGAGTGAGTTTGAAAAGTTTTTTGGTTATTTCTTTTTGAGCTGGAACTATTTTTCTTTTCTTTTTTTTTTTTTGTGAACCACTTAAATATGTTCTTTTCGACACAATGAAATAATTTATAAATGAACACGTCAACACTTCTATTATTTTAATTAATTTCTATTAAACAAAACAAAATCTATATATATATATATATAAGCATTCTACAGACTGTGCAATCAAAGTGGTTTGTGTAGGTGGCTGCTAGATGGTGAAGTTTAGCTGTTTATGTTACGAGACACAGAAGTAGCCAGTTATGGGTGAGTTCCAAAACGAGTTGATGGGTGGCGCTGTGTCAAACAGGAGAACGAGTGGAGATTAATTATTATCCCGGGCATAGCATAGTGTAAGGGATTATATCAGTCTTTCAGGGCCCCCGTGAAGATGGGGGCCCTGGGCACAGGCCAAACGGCATTGCATGGGATATTTTATCAAAGAATTGGTTATTTACACCTCACCCCATATTTTGCACTCTAATCTGAAACATGTTCTGGCTGAGAATGAAGGAAATATGAGGTGATATCTAAATAATCAATTTAATTTCTTTCTTTGTTGTAACATGTTTATTCAATTTTCAATAAAAATTACAATGGCAAGTAACTCTATGAGGCAATTTATAATTTATATAAATATATAAATCAGATATTATTTTTACATCTCATCTCATAAAACTCTATGACTCTCACAGGATTGGTTTCTGAAGGCTCCCTTCTATCCTCACTCAAAACTCAAGATTTATGTTTTGGATCAATGAGTTTCTGCCATGATCCCTTCAATTGTACTTTATTTTATACAACAACTATGATACAGGCCAAACTCTTTAATAGGGGAACCTCGGCCTCAATTGACAAAACAATAACTTGCTACGAATAGGAGAAGTTAAAAAGAGTAAAATGATTTATAATTAGAAACTGTTAATTTCAGTAACATTTATGCATGCAGGATTGACATATTGATAGAAGTATAGAAAATGTAGAGTATAAGTAGATCTTTCCCTCATATTTTGATTAATTGTTTAGGTTTAAGCTAGCTAAGATATGGTTGGTATGTTGGAAAATATTGTTACACATTGCTGGATTAGCTTTTGAATTTCATGGGTGGCAACAAGAGTTGGGGCCTTGCATTGTATGTAGAGAAGGATTCATGTTCCGATTCGTGAGCCAGATAGCCTGCAGAGAAAGTTCCACAAGTGTCTGACCCTCCATTTTTGGAAGGTTCAATTCCCGAGATTTTCAATGTGATAAAGTCTCAACTGGCACCAAAAATATTCCTTACCTCGCATATAAACCAACTGGAGTGACAATATATTTTATCTCATGCAAGTACCTTATCCAAGCTATAATAACAAATTTGCTATTTCCCCAGCAGACTTATGAATTTGTTTATAAATTTCATGCTGTAAGTCCTATATAAAGGACCCTTTTCAGTACCAGTCCTTCCGTACCTTATAGATATATCCTAAAGAGAAAATTTTGTTTATGGTTTAAAAAATAAAGCTTACAAAAATGTTCCGCATACTTATTAAATAATAATCAATATCCCACAGAGCTTAAAGTGACAATTTTAGATCAGTGGTTCCATACCTTGGACACCTCTTCAAGTAACTAAATAATAAAAATAAATAAATAGCTTTATTTTACCTGGCAAAGTTAAGGCCTTAAGGCCTTGTCTGCCACTCAACCAGGTTTTTAAAAAAAATACAAAATACAAAAAGAAAATAGTCTTACAACTACATAAACAATTACATATTATAAAAACAACACAATACAATCAATATTTATAATCTATTTTGATTTACTCGAAATTTAACTAATTAAATATATAATATGTACAAGGTATAAAAAAAAGAGAAAAAAATTATTAATGACATAGTATAAATTTAAATATATAAAGAGAAATTAATTATTAGACAACAGGTAACTGTATAAGCGTGACTTAAAGGTCCCAAGTGTGCGGCAACCCCTGATATCTTGAAGAAGGAAATTCCAGTAGCGGGCAGAGGTATGTTTCTAGCAAACAAGTCAAACAATCATAGGTTCTTACCCTCACTGGTTGCTGTTCAGGATCCAATGGCTGCAAACTACAGCTCACATCTGGAAGGTTGGTTGGATTGAGTCCTGCACCTCTTAATCGGACAGTCACTATTCTGTCCACAGCTCTGTCTAATATGTTCGGGTAAACAGATGTAATCTTTGTGCATTCTAAAAAAAAAGACAGTGCTTTAGTTGAAAAAAATATTTGGACAGACTCACTTTTGTAGGAGCCAACTATCAACTTTCCATACTAACTAATACTACAAAATGTAAGCAGAACAAGATTTTTAAATCTTTTGACAAAAAATAACTATGTACACTTAGCAAAAAAAGAATGAGCGGCTTCAAAATGTAGAGTCCCTCTTTTGACCCACTGTGCATGCTCAAAGAGCTAAAGCTGTGGTTCACGAGGTAATGCATTGTTAAATGTTTTAAATATTTTGGCTCTAATCGTCTTAAATAGTTAAAGAGCAGTGAAGGAGATATTTATGAGTGTTCGACGAATACAATATTACTCAAATTGCGACATTTCAACTCTCTTACATAGTGTAAAAGTAAACAAGACAACCAGGATTTAGACGACTAGTATCAGACGTTTGAGTAGCATAGATTGTTAAACCATTTACGAAAAAATGAAATTTATATGAAAGCCAGAGTTCAAATCCCTCGACAATATTTTTTTTTGTTATTTATTTGTATTTCTGCAAAATACATCCCACAACACTTAATTCCAGCCACATAATCTACATCCACTTCACATTATTTTAAATAATATTCCTGCCTTCTTAAACTATATAACACTATTTAGCTACCGGCAGAAGTTTAATCGTGAGTGCAGTACCACGTTTTAATAACAATGCTATAAATTTATGTAATAGAAGATAATGTAGCTTCACATATTTATGTATGTATGTATTTATTTATTTATTTATTACTAGCGTATCTGGCAGACGTCCTGCCCGGACGTTCAATTCTCATGTCATGGGCGGACGATAAAAATATGTTACTTTTTTATCATAAAATTCAGCAATTAGGACATAATTAGATATTATTAAATAAGTTCGCAAGAAAACCTCTTACAGCCTTCTGTTGTGGCTCAAGAAGTGATGACGTCACATAGTTATGTTGGAACATAACTATAATGCAGATGATTACGCATCTGACATAAAACATCCTATAACCCCATCGCCGCGCCACCTACCAAGTCCAATTGTGAATCTAAACCATCCAGGGACCCACTCAAACACACAGAAGAAAAAATCATCCAAATCGGATGAACACACAACGCTAATAACGCAACTGGGATACAGACCAGATGAGTTCTTAACCATCGGCAACTTCCGATGTTTAAATTGTCTTCATAAACATTACAATTGTACCCTCCTTTGCAGATAACTTAAGAACCATCATATAACAATTATATTAGAGTGAAAAAAAAAAAAAGATAAATTGATGAGAGAGTCAAAACAGATTTTTTTTTCCCCCAGCTAGATTTCATTTCTGACCCACTGTGCACCGGTCCCATACTGGCCGAAATTCCATGAGAAAAATTTCTTCACTCGTAGAGACTCGAACCAGCGTAAGTCCCGTAGTTCTGCGCCAAGACTTCTCGCCTTAACCACTCGGCTACGGCGCGAGACTCTTGGTATCAATGAAAGACAAAAATGGTTATTGTGAGTTATCCGTAAGAGATAAGGGACTCTTGGTATCAATGAAAGGCAAAAATGGTTTTTGTGAATTATCCGTAAGAGATAAACATATGCTGTCGCGGACTTCTTTGTAGACTTTTTGTGATATTCAATTCTGTGTACATTAATTTTGTGTATTTCTTATGGTTTAGGCAACGTAAGCCATTTAAGCGTCCAAAGAGTTACTTTTTTCATGTTTCCCACTAAAAGGGCAATTTTTAAGGGTGTAGGAGTTGAGTATCACAATTCTCTTATAGCCTATTCATCCCGGGAATCTGCTGAACATTTTGCAAAAAACCCCATCACAATCGGATCAATGGTATGGCCGCGCATAAAGTACGAACAAACAAACAAACATTAATTTTTATATATAAGATGTATTAGTGAGAAAAAAGTTACGCTCTTCAATTAAAATATTTTGTTTATATAGGTCAAGTCTAGCCTAATATTAGACCATAGATGGTGGGCAATAATAATAATAATAATAATAATAATAATAATAATAATAAAATAGTAATACTTCCAAGTAGTTGGTTATTTTTTTTCTTTAAGAGTGGACAGACAGATTAAAGTAGAAAGCATTGTAACAATTAAAAAATTTAACCTCACCAGGGATCGAACCTGTGACCTCTTGCATACGAAGCAAGCTATAAGGCACTGTTCTAAGCATTTGCTGCATTACTGTACATAAAAGAATGATCCTATGCTATGCAATTAGTTTTCTTCTGTGAATCACACATTAAAACTTAAAATATTCGAGATCAAGAGTCCACTCATTCTTTTTTTTTTTGCTAAGTGTACATATGGTTCCAGAAACATTGTTATAGTAAATTATAAGAAACTAGATTTAAAATAAGGAAGGAAAACATGAGGATAGTAATGCAAGCAAGAGGGCTAAACATTGAAGATGCCCAAGATCATAGGTTTTGGAGGTTTGGCCCAAGAAGACAGCAGCAGCTGTACAAACCTGAAGATAAGATAGATTTAAAATAACTCATCCTAAATATTTGGGGGGATGTTGTCCTCATACATTCCCTCTCAGCTAAAGCACTGCTTCAAGATTACAGACCAATTAATATTTTCCCTAATTGTCTAAAGCATTGGAGCATGTGTATGATATACTCACAACTAACAGACTACCACACCACATATTGAATACCAGTTTGGTTTTAGAATGCAACTTCACACAAGCACTGCACTTACTCAACATTGTATAGGACATGAGAGTTTCAATATATAAAGTTAATTTCGGTGTTTTTATTATAAATTTAACACTTCTCACTGAAGGACAAATTATATTAGAACCAAAAAATATATTAATTATATCTGAGTTGTGAATTTTGACTCATTTCATATTTCTTGATTTTTATGCAGACCTAGGTTTCGTCGCTAACTTAGTGACATTCTCGATGCCAAAGTTGTGTGGCATCAAGAATGCGCTAAGTTAGCGACTAAACCTAGGTCTGCATAAAAATCAAGAAATATGAGATGAGTCAAAACTCACAACTCAAATATAATTAAAACAAACCTCATAGTGTTATTTCCTACATACAGAGTGATTCAGAAATATGGCTATACGTTTAATCGCATTTTGTGACAAAAATATTATTATTAAAGGAAATATGAGGTTATCATTGGAAAGGGAATCCTTCAAATTACAACAATAGAACAAAACAAAACAAATCACTGCTCATGTGCAGCTTGGCAGGTTGATTTTTGTGCGCTAGCATCGAACGCCTCCACAATTCTCTTCGTTGTTTCTGCATCCGTGTTAATGCGAGGCCTTCCAGGAGGTTTGATTTTCTGCATCCTTCCCGTTTCCAGCAGTTGTTTTCTCCACTTCCCCACAGTCGACGGCTGCAATGCTACGTTAAACTCACGTCTTGCCCGTCTTGCGGCCTCACGATCATTAGCATATGTTATTGCCCATGCAGCAATTGTAATTTGCTGTTGCATATCCAATGCAATTTTGACTAATGACGTAAGTTCTACACTGTTTTGTTTTATTCCATTGTTGTAATTTGAATAATTGCCTTTCCAACGGTAATTTCATATTTCCTGTAATGGTAATATTTTCATCACACAACGCAATGAAATGTATAGCCATATTTATGATTCACCCCATATATTCAATTCAAGAAAAAATATATGCTTAGACTGAAGATTGAACTCAGGAGTTTTAGTTTCATACACTAATGCTCTACCATCTCAGCTATCCTAAGCTCCAATCTAAACATAATTTTTTTAATACATTTCTTAATTCCCAAGAGCGCATTTAATTAAGAATGTATAAGAGAAAAATTTGTGTTTAGGTTGGAGTGCTTAGGATAAGATAGAGCATTAACATAAAAAATTCAAGGTCCTGGGTTCAAATCCCAATCTAAGCGTACATTTTTTCTCTTCAAATATAATTTGTCCTACAGTAAGAAGTGTTAAGTTTATTACAAAAACATTGGAAGCTCTACTGACTTTATAAATTAATGTTAAAATTCCCAATAAGTCTTCTTAAATAAGAAGCCATTATTTGCGTGATCGAGCAACGGTTTGAAGCATATGACACTCTCAGGAATTAAAAATGTACAACAGAAAAACGTGTTAAGGTAGAATTTTTTATCACTCACCTCATATTGTTCATGAATAAAAAATTCTACCTTAATGGATATACCTCATAGTGAGAATTCCTAAAATAAGTAGAAAAATGTGTATTTAATTGGATGTTTACGATAACTCAGATGGTAGAGCATTAACATATAAAGCTAAAGATCCTGGGTTCAAATCCCAGTGTAAGCATATATTCTTCATTAAATATATATATATAGGAAATAACACTATGAGGTTTATTTTAATTATATTTGAGTTGTATATTTTGTGCAGACTAGTTTTGTCACTTCTGTGCAACATTTTTGATGCATTGCAACTGTTGCCTTGTGGTTGTTCTTCCTGCAACTCATATATAATTTAAATATATTTTACTCTTCAAATATAAAAGTGAATTTATTGCATTAGTTCTGTTATAACAAATCAACTAACTCACTGGTACTATAGAAACAGTAGATTCATGACCACAGAGACATAAGCTCTTCAAACATCCTTATCTTGAGTTAATATTTTCCAATCATCCCCTGTATAATACATTTCCCTGAAATCATGGTTAAGTTATTTTCTCATCTCATTATTGGCCTTTTTCAAAGTTAAAATTGGGAAACACATTATGAGGTTCTTAATTTATTCATTATTGGCCTACCTACTGGATGCTTTTTCTCTGGTTTTTTCAAACATGGGAGTTTCCATACCTCTGTTTCATTCTCCATTCATGCCAAATGCAATCTATGAGACTTAACTTTTATTATTATAATAATTAAATTAAACCTCATAGTGTTCTTTCCCTGTGAAAGTTAAATAAATTTTATTATTATATCTGGTTTCCTATAAAGATCATTAACTTACTGTTAAGTAGTCTTCTTCATTTGTCTGTCTGATCATCTCCTTTGGTCCAAAAATTTTCTTAGAACTTTACCCCCGAATACTCGTAATCTTTTCTCCTCCCTTAAAGTAAGAGTCCATGTTTCCCATCCATATAATATAAATGGGAGAATAATAGTTATATATATTTTCAATTTAATGTTTTTTTAGAGAATTTGGGACATCAAGAGTCCCTATAAAGCATAATAACATCCATTTCCAGATTGAACCAGTGTTTAATTTCTTTGTGCACCTCATTCCTGTTTGAAATTGTTGTTCGTAATTAGTTCTGTTAAACTTTAGCAAACCAAACTTTTGACACAGTAGACACAGACTCCATGCTAACTAGATAAAAACATCTCTCAGAAAAAACTTACATTGGTATAATTACTATTTATTACTTTACTTACTGACATAATGATGAGTGGATACATTTGGTAAAATTTCGTGAATTGAAGGATATAAAGCTAGTGGTATAATTTTTCTTCATTTTGAGGTTTTATTAGGCAGTGTATAAAAATCAATGAAATGTAACATAGATGGTTATGGGAATGTTTGTCTTACTTTGGTATGCCGTCAGTATATCTTCACGTAATAATATTTTGATTTTTAATGGTACTTTTAGTGTATTTTTATTACATCATTTTTAGTTTGGAACAATGAAATTAATCACCAGTATCATACTCTTCAGAATTATCCCTCATATTATGAAAAAGCTCTAAGCAACAGGAGGAATGTATAGCAGTAAGTTTAATATGTATTTCTTCTTAATTTTTAAAAACTGATCGTGCTTGCCTGTACTGTGGTTCTTATTTAATATGTTGTTGTTTTCAAATGCTGGGCCTTGGCAACGAAGCCATTAGTGTTCTTGCTCTCCAATATTTCTCTAGGGGGGATCCAACAGGTAAAACTTCACAGGTTTGTACATGTTCTTTGTTCATTTCTTCATCTTTGTTGCATAGAGGACAATTTGGATTTGTGTATATTCCTATTTTATATAAATGTTTGGCCAAATAGTCATGTTCTGTAAGCAGTCTAAATTTTGCTACTGTAGTTTTACGTGGAATTTCTGGAATAATATCTGGCTTCATTACTAAAATATTCCATTTTTTTTCTTTGGCTTTATTACATAGGTCTTGGTTTTGTTTGATTTTATATTTGTTTTTAATTATTCTTTTTTATGGATGTGAAAGGTAAGCTTTTAGTAGAATTCTGAATTAAATTGGAGCCCTTTTTGGCAAGAAAATCAGCAGTGTCATTTCCAGCAATTCCACAATGTGCAGGTATCCATTGCAATTGAATTCTTTTTCTGTAGTTTTTGGAGTTGTTGAATCATTTTGTGTTGACTTCATTTTGTGTGAATTTATTGCATATATTGCTGCCTTAGAATCAGAGAGTATGACAGCATTTTGAAATGTATTTATTCTGTATAGTAATTGTTGGAGTGAAATATGAATAGCTGCTACTTCTGCATCAAAATTTGTTGTGTGGTATCCTGCTGGTTGATAAAATGAAAATAATGCACATGTAATTCCTGATCCTGACTTATCAATAGTAGATCCATCTGTGTAGACATGTAACCATTCTTCTGGTGGATATCTCTTGTTCACAGCTTCTAATGCTATTTAATATTAATAAATTAATGAGTCATTTTTACATCTTACCTCATATTTCATGTTTTATTAAACACGGTAACTATAGTTTTCAAATGATCTTGTCATTCATTTTCAACCGCCATTATGACTACCGGATATTCGTTGGAATCTCCCTCTATAACGTTGCCATCTGGTGTTGATTTGATGAACTTCGAGATATCGTTGCCATCTGATCTCGAAGTTCATCAAATCAACACCAGATGGCAACGTTATAGAGGGAGATTCCAACGAATATCCGGTAGTCATAATGGCGGTTGAAAATGAATGACAAGATCATTTGAAAACTATAGTTACCGTGTTAATAAAACATGAAATATGAGGTAAGATGTAAAAATGACTCATTAATTTATTAATTAAAAACCTCATAATGTGTTTCCCATTTTTAACTTTGAACTATTTAATATTGTTGAGCTGAGATCAATGTCCCTTTTTTCCTTTCAAGTGTTCAAATTTCAAACACCATATAAGTGTTCAATGTTATGTTGTAGAATATACTGTTGAGTTCAGACCTTCTGTACTGCAACTGTACTGCAACCAAGTTACTGGAAAATTTGATTAATTTGTTCTATGGTTACATACTTCCATCTCTAGGACTTCTATGTATAAAAATTCTTCCTCCTTCATCTGAAATATTGTAAAGTGCTTCTTTCTTTGTGAATGTCCAATGATGTTATATCAATCTAAAAGAGTGTAGATAGCTTTCTCTTTAGCATGGAGTTCCACAGAGCAAACATTTTACTCATTAGGCAGATAAGAATTTCCAGATAACATAAAAATGTGATCAATAACTTGTCCTTGAAGTAAATGGATCCAACAAAAATTTCAAAAAAGGAAAGTGCATTTTGAAATTTCATTTCTGTGACTGTTCACTGCAGATTAAATTTCTACATTAACATGTGTTTTCTCATGTCAGCTATTTATTTTGCGTGTCTTCTTAGGCGGGCTGACTTTTTTTGTAATCCTCTGGATGGTATGGTTTCATATAAAAATAATTTTGTTATATGACCAAATGGTGTATGTCAAATAAGTAAAATATGAAAAACACACAAATTAATGTAGCAGTATATGATTAATGGGCCAGTTTCAAGGTCTTGTGGTCAGAACTTTGGTTTATGAGGACTTGGGTTTGATTACCAGTTAGACCACAGAATTTTTTTTTCTGTGGTTACCTATGGGAATTTACGTTAAGTTAATCTCCTGTGTCCCAAAGAAAAGTTAACGAGATATATACTCATTTTTGTACTTAATAGATTTCTAGGGAACCAAATAACAAAAAAATATATTTATTTTGGGGATTCAAAAAAATTTTGGGAGGCTTTTAGGGGGTTCTCAATTGAGATTTTGTCAATTATAATTTTATTCTCACGTTTAATGGGTTAATTAAAGTCAAAATAACATATATTTTCAAGAAACAAACAATTTTATTTTGGGGGGGGGCACATAAGGAGGTTTATTGTGAAGTATCATATGATACCTTTGGTCACAACCAAGTTTTTGCCCTTTAATTGATGCTGCCATCTAAATACTGCGATTGGAAAAGAAAAAAAACAAACACGAACTTGAAGCTCTGAAGGTAATGAATATGATACCACCAATCATAGTGAGTTGGAGTTATTCCCGAAGCAAGAAATAAATTAAATGCTATAGGTATCATATATGATACTAAAGGATGCAGGAGGTTAAGGTTTAAGGATTATCCAGGTTGGTGGCTTTATCATCATTTATCACCCATCATATAATCCGGATAATGTAATTCTTGTCTTCCAGATGCCTCAACCTCAAAGCAGGTTACAATTCCACAAAGGTCAGGAGAAAATGCAGAAATGTTGTATGACAATCCGGTGTCATTGGACAAAAGAAAAGTATGAAAAAAATGCCAGAATGATTATATATATATTTGAAGAGAAAAATTATACGCTCAGATAAATATAATTTATCAATCATTGAGATGTATGAAATGAATAATAGAAACGTACATTTATTTATTTATTTATGTGTGTGTGTGTTTTTTTTTGTCCGAAGAAGTACACAAAATACCAGAACAATCAATGAGAAATCCACTTTCTCCATTTTTAGCCAATTTATTTATGGGGTATCTTAAATTACATATCACCAATGCTTATCCTTTGATTTTCAAGTGTTGGTATAGATATGTGGATGATATTATCGCTGTAATTGATGCAAAATACATTCAAGATGCATTGAAATTGCTTAATCTTCAGGATGAGTCAGTAAAATTCACTATTGAAATTGAACAAGATAACAAGATCCCATTTTTAGATTTATACTCAATAAGAAATAAACAACAGCAAAGAACTGAATTTAATATTTATAGAAAGGACACTCACACAGACAACTACATAAAATGTTCAGGTTTTAATCATGTTTCACATAAACATGCAATTTTCAATAATCTATTACACAGATTAATAAATATTCCACTTAATATAGAAGATTTTGATAATGAATATAATCATATTGTACATATTGCTAAAATAAATGGTATTGATGAAGACATAATAAAGAATAAATTAAAGAAATTTAAACAACAGAAAAGGTTACAGGAATACACCACCCTACAACATGATTCCAAGAAAGATGAAAAATTCAAGAAATTTACTTACCATCCTAAAATTCATAATAAATTTTAAAAAAAATTCAGAAAATTTAATATAACATTGGCTCCAATTAACAAATTCAGCCTGGGTAATTTTCTGTTAACTAATAATAAAGTTAACACCCCAGACAACAAAAAATCTGGAATTTATCATTGATTGCAAAGATTGCAATAGGATATATATAGGAAAAACAAAAAGGAATTTAGAAACTTGTAAAAAAGAACACTTTAGAAACATAAAGAATAGAGAAATTGAAAAATCAGCTATAGCAGCACATAGTTTATTAGAGAATCATAGAATTGAAAAAAGAAGCAAAACTTTTGAAACATCTATCTAAACCTTTGGATTTAACAGTTTGGGAAAAGATATATATTCAAAAAAACTATACTAGAACCATGAACTTCGAGATTCCGGACGAACCAAGCTTGATTACAAAGTTCTTCAAAAATACAACAGATAGCAGTTTAGAAAATGACTCCTTCAAAAGAACATCAGATGGTAGTTTGGATAATTACAGGCAAAAAGAAAAAATTGTCAGTCGTGAAAACAACTGACAATGGTGACGGTCGCCGATACTGCGGTGCTGTGTTTAAAAAAACATAGAAGTATGAGGTAAGAAGAATTCACGATTTATTTGATTATTTGATTCTTATAAGAGAATTAATGAAATAAGTTAGATTAACACCTCACCTCAAAACTGTAGATTTCTTGAAAACTAGTTTCGATATATCTTCGTATTATTTTCAATTCTATCTAACTGTTGAATTGACGGTTGGCAATCCTATAGGTTGCTTCCTGCTCCTTCCAAATTAAATATTTTTCCCCGGGAATTTCAAAATTCAGAATTTTCCTTTTATTTTCCTTTGTGTGAATTTTCTCCCAAACCGTGAGTTCCTTTAGATTTATCTAACTGTTTCAATAATTGACATTTGTTTCGATTCAGTGTTTTCCTGACTATGCACGTGTAGCTATTGCGGATTTATCTATTTTCCCATTTTTAACCTTTCTAAGGTGTTCTTCCAATCTTGTATCCAAGTTCTTTTTTGTTCATTTTTTTTCTTCATTTCTGATCAATTTTAGGTCCAAAAAAAATATTTGTCGGTTATTTTCAACTTCCATAGTAAATTTGTTTTATTCTAGATATTCAAAAGTTTTACAGCATCTTCCAAGCGTGATTTACTATTGAAAAGATATCGTCCACATATCTACACGAAAATTTAAACATCATAATTTGCCAAAATTGGGGATAATGGAAAAGTTAAAAATGGGGAAAGATAAATCTGCAATAGCTGCACAATCCATGGTCAGAAAAACACAGAATCGAAACAAAGGCCAAATTATTAAAACAGTTAGATAAATCTAAGGAACTCACAGTTTGAGAGAAAATTCATATATATATATATATATATATATGTCCACCGCTGTGGTCTTGAGGTAGCGTGCTGCCTTGTCACGCAGCGGGCCCGGGTTCGATCCCCAGTCGGGGCAGTTTTTCTGGGTGAGGTTTTTATCGGGGTTTTTCCTCACCTGTAAGACAAATGTCAGGAAAACTTTAAGGCCCAAACGGTCCCCGAAATCATATGGTCATCATCCTTATCATTATCATCCTTACCATTATCATTATCATCATCATCCTTCACCAGTGTGGAAAGCAACGGGAAGCTACCACACCTACACAATTCCCTAGTAAAGCTGCAAGCATAGCATGAAAATGCTATGATTGCAGTGAAGGACCTGCCTTCGGGCAGAATTACTATGGATATATATATATATATATATATATATATATATATATATATATATAAGGGAGAATCGCGAATTTTGAAATTCCTAGGTTAAAAGATTTAATTTCGAAGATCATCAGTCAGCCTACAGAGGGAACAGGAAGTAACCTACAGGATCGCCAACCACCATTTCAACAATTAGATAGAATTGAAAATGATACAAAGATGTATTGAAACTGTTTTCAAGAAATTTAGAATTATGAGGTGTGTGGTGTTATTCTAACTCATTATATTAACTAAAATAAACCTCATAGTGTTAAACATTAATGGAAATTAATGAGAAATTGAGATAGAAATAACCTGAAAAAAAAAAGGCATTAACAATATATAATGTTGGAAGATACCTATGAATTATGAGTACACCTGATGGGAAAACGCTAAAAACTTAAATATAACCCAGTCTTAATCTTAATAAGCTAGCCAAAGAAATTCACTCTAACCTTATATTTTATCATTTTGTGAAGCATACATGTTACTGTTTAGTGTTATTCCAAGATTCACAAACTGCTATTTGCACCAGAATAGCCTCATTCTTAATAAATATTTTCACATTTCATTAAAAATTGAAATTCAAATGAATTTGCACATATAAATGCAGCCAACAACAGATAAAGCTTTTAAATGAATACACACATGAACAGATACAATTTACACAGTCTACTGATACAACTAAAATATCTTAAATGCAATTAAGTTGAAGTAAAAAAAATTGGTAATTCTATTAATTTGATTATGTTTTAAACAAACTTACGATCCTGCTCTGTAGTATCAGGTTCGAGGCAGGCTCCACAAGCATCTGCTACCTTGTTACTTCCCTTAACACCATCACAACCAATGCAAGTGTCACCCCCATCACAAACATTACAACTATCCACTCCTTCAGTATCAGTTCGGCCTGTTGTTCCTCCTACACATAACCCACATCTGTAAGTCAAGTGCACAATTTCATCCCATTTTGTTCCAACAACCTCATCCTCTGATTAATTTTAATTATAAATGCCTTAATTTTTAACCCATAATTGTATTTTAATAGCTTTCAAATCTGAAAATAGTTAATATTCACTCAACTCTAGCTTAGATATATTTTCCTCTGTTCTGAATTATACTTCAAGAGGGTATATACATGCATCAAATTGAACAAGAAAATACAACTCAATAAAAACTTATCTCTACTCTATTGGGAAGCAAGAAGCAAAATGGGTTAAATGATCCCAAATGCAGCCATTAGAAGACAACAATAACAACAGGATATTATCTTCTTCTTTTTCTTATTCCTCTTCCTTCTTCATCTTCCTATTCAAGGTTTGTATCATCTGACCTGCTCGAAGACTAGAGGTTTTTTATTTGCTGCCCGCATCTTGTATATGGACGGACTATATCCTATCTTCCAATTGGGTTATGAAAAGCTTGACTTTTTATAGTTTAATTAAACAAATAAAAAAACAAAAGAGCTCACGGTTTGAGAAAAAATCCACATTCAAAAAACACAAGAAAGAAAAACTAATGAATTTTGGAAAATCTCCTGGAGTAAGAAGCAGTTCTCCTGGACGACAGAACATCAGTCGTGAAATTACTAATGATGAACCACCTAGATTTTGAAACCTGTTTAATTAGAAGATTGGATATGAGGTGAGGTATAAATAATTTTAATTTAAATCATAGAAAGTTTGCTAATGTAGATAATCAAGAAGCATAATATGTTAATGCCATTTTTCTTGACATTGTTGTACCTCTAATATCAGTTGATAGGATATTATTTCATTAATTTTATTGCTAATAGAATATGCCTTCTATCCTTCTTTTAAATCTGTAGATTTCATTATGTGCATCCAAATAGGGGAGAAAGGAAAATTATTATAAGTAATGCCATGAGTGATTTCCAAATTATCAATAAATTCACAACTCACAAAGTGAGGAGTGAATTTATCTAGAGAATTTGGAAATCAACAGTGGCATTTGTTAGTACTATTTAATGAATAAAATTAAGCTGTTTACTCATAAATCATTATTTAAATATACTTATTTTAAAATATTTATATATATGTAATGTAAATAGCAATATTTGAAAACAAATAAGAAATGTTTGTTATGTTTCACTTGTTCATCACTGCAAACAGATCATATTATTCATTGCCAAAGGATAACAATATTGTAAGAATGCACCCTAGTGGAGAAAAAATAAAACACATCAAATTATATATTAATTAATTAAATAAAAATAAAACTCAGTTTTATTTGATTTTCATATTTATTATCGGCAGTGGAATTTCAATAACTAGGAATAAAATAATTCAAACAATATTATATGCTGATGATCAAATAATATTATCAGATTCCGAAGATAGCTTACAAATAGCAGCATATCAATTATTCAAAATTGCCAGCAAATATAATATGAAAATTTCCACATCAAAATCCAAAACAATGGCAATGTGTGGAAAAAACATACAACGGGTGAAAATTGAGATTGATGGAAAAATTATAGAACAAGTGTCAGATTTCTCTTACTTAGGAAGTGTATTTGCAGAGTATAAGAGTGACATTGATTCAAAATTACAAAAATCTGCAATTGCTGCACATAGTTTATTAGAACATCATAAAATTGGAAGAGAAGCTAAACTTTTAAAACAAGTAGAGAAACCTTTGGAATTGACAGTTTGGGAAAAAATATACATTCAGAAAAACAAAAATAGATCAATGAATTTTGATATCCCTAACGAAATTACATTGATTTCGAAGTTCATAAATTCAACCATAGATGGCAGCACTGAAGATGGCGACAATAGAATAGTTGACGGCCGAAGAATTTCATCAGTCGGAGTTATGGCTGACGATGAACATGACTATGTTTGAAATCGCGATATCATGGAAGCATGAATCCTATGAGGTGAGTTGTTTAAACAATATGTTCTCCGATGAATTTTACAAAAATATAATAAAATGAATGGGGTAATACGAAGACATTTTGGTAAACAGATGAGGACAGAGACAAAACTAAGATTACATAACATCACATCAAAAGCTGCTCTAAAATATGGAAGTGAAATTTGGATTTTAAATAAAAGAAACTCTCATGAACTTCAAGTAAGCCAAATGCGCTTCTTACGATCATTGTTAGGAGTTAATAGACTGGATCACCAAAGGAACACTATTATCAGAGGAAAACTTGGAGTAACAAGTTTAAATGAAGATATACAAAGATACCAACAAGAATGGAAAAATCATCTGAGAAGAATGGCAAGAAATAGACTTCCAAAATTGGCATTCCAATATACCCCCAACTGGACATAGGGACCAAGGAAGACCAAAAACATCGGTGGAAAGATCAAGACCATCTTCGCTAGGTTTACCGTACAGGCCACATGGCCTAAAACGAATTTGTTCATGATGATGATGATGATGATTAAGATATAATTCAGTGACAGCTGTTTCGGTACACTGTACCTTCTTCTAATTAATTTCTGATGTAAATATGTCAATTATATTTTTCTGGAATGTTATTACCTGGGAAATAATATGTTTAAGAAAGTGCAAACAGTGGTTTTATTTTTTTTTTGTGGTATAATCAATTGCTACAAATAGTTTATATTATATCCTGCAAGCACTATCTGTTTCTGTTTACATTCGTGCACTATATACACAATCTGGTAGCCGTATTTCTTAGAGAGTCAGTTACTGCAAAATAGTGCTCCAGCCTATTCAGAATGTTAAAAAGGAGGAGCTTTCTTTAATATGATAAACTTATTTGATAAATTCCAGGAGAAACAAGACTGTGATTGGTTGTAAATCAAAATTCATTCAAATGTGATTGGTCATTTACTCCCATTTGGGGCACGAGTTAATAGTCAAGATAATCCTTTTCAGGTTTCTTGAAAAAAAGCATAGGACATTAAAAGCTTATGTGAATGGATTAATAGAGGAAGGTAGGTGGTATTTTATTTAAAGGTGCTCTTTATCTGCTCAAGTTATCAGCATCATATTTCAGATCTGGATATGAACTCTGAAAGGTGCAACAAATTTTGCTCAGATACCTATTTTTTGCATGCTGTAAATCTACAACATCGAATCCAAGATTTTTACTTCCCTTTCAATGGAAGCCAAGATCAGGGTTTTTAAGCCCTTAGCCATTAAGTGGAGATGTGGGGTGGCAACAACATCCCAGGTTTAAACTTTCATGCTTTTTTTAAATGCACCATTTTCTGTTTTGTATTTTTTACTACCTTCTTATTAATGTCTGTAATTTATGATTTTGTAACTGCTGTCAACACAAATATTGTTCATTTTTAAGATTTTTTTTTTTTGTGGTGTGGTGTTAGTACCATCTCCCCTCCCTTCTTAAGTTTCAGTGAACAATATTTTATCATCAAGACCTATAAATGCTAACTAACTAAAGTCACAAGCACTATCAAACCCTTAGGTTCATAACCATGTGTACATAAGCTCTCCACACATCCCTATCCTGAGCTAATGTTTTCCAATCATCCCTTGTATAATCTACTTCTCTCAAATCATGGTTAACATTATTCTCCCACCTCATCATTGGTCTACCAACTGGACATTTTCCCTATGGTTTTCCTACAAGAAGCTTCCATGTCCCTCTTCCCGTTATGAGATGTAATCTGGTTTTCTATAAAGATCATATAGCTCACAGTTATGTAGTCTTCGCCATTTGCCTGTCTGCTAATCTCTTTTTTGGTCCAAAAATTTTCCTAAGAACTTTATTCTCAAATACTCATAATATTTTCTCCTCCCTTAAAATAAGTATAAGAATACAATACAATCATGAATTGTATTTCTTATTCACAGACCTTGACATTATTAAGTTTAAAAGGATAGCTTAGATGAAGTTGGGTTGGCAATATTATCAAGATGGCAGAAGACAATCCTAAAAAAACTGACACTATTTAAACCTGAAGGAAGTAGAAGAATAGGCAGACCAAAGCTGAAATGGTTAGATGGAATAAATGAAGATCATAAAAATATTGGTATTAGAGGATGGAGAAGGAGAACTTTGGATAGGGATGAATGTCAGTGGTTTAGAGCTCAAAATGAGCTGTAGTGTCATTTATTATGATGATGAACAGCATTTTGTAGAATCTAGTTTCCAAAAGTATTTCTGCAGTTATTTTTGATGTAGCAATGCCACATTCTTACAATTAATTAGTGTATAGCTGATAATGGTAAATAATTAAAGTTTCTTAAATATCAATTCTACCATGCAATTGATTTACAATATATTAGTAAAGTTTTTTTTAACAATCTTTTATAACGAGTCAATTGAGGGAACTAACATATAAAGAAATGTTGTATATTTTTAGGAAGTAATACGGTATTAAGAAGTTTTATTTAACAATTATTAAATGAATCAAATTTCACACCTCACCTCATATTTTGTACCTTTTTCAGGACTTTTCTTTGTATCCTATCCAGGACTAGTTTTAAAGAATTTTTTCTTTACTTTCAATAAGGAAGATATTTCCTTGAAACTAGTCCTAGAAAACATGAGGTGAGATATAAAATCTAATTAATTTAATGCTTGCTATATAAAGATTTCTTCACACAGAATATGGAAAGATTACATAGCTCTACAATTTTTTTTTTGTTGTCCTAGATATCTCAGTGAATTTCAAAGTTTTCAAGGGCACAGTTTACGAATATATTCATGAAAGTGCTGAATGTGCTCTAGTGATGACTTTTGCATATCATATATCTTAAACAGTAAACAGCTTGTTACTAATAAAATTTGTTTCCAGTCATGATTTGATTTTTGCGCAATTTTTCACGTATGCAAACATCACGTGATCCCCACTCTCACACCCCTCACTCTGCACATCGGCTGTGATCTCAGTTATTTGACAAAATTAAAGTACTCACGATGTGCATCTGGATATGATAAAACAATTCGTCAAAGTGTTGGACGACCAAAGAGAGATGAACAGACAGGTGAATGGAGAAAACTACATAACAATGAACTACATGGTCTTTATAGGAAGCCAGAAATAATAAGAACAGTTAAGTCTCGTATACTGCGATGGGCAGGACATGTTGCATGTATGGGGAATGAAAGACTTGCATGGAAGCTTCTTGTAGGAAAGCCAGAAGGAAAACGCCCAGTTGGTAGACCAAGAATGAGATGGGAGAATAACATTAACTATGATTTGAGGGAAGTAGATTATACAGGGAATGATTGGAAAGTATTAGCTCAGGATAGGGGTGTATGGAGAGCTTATGTCCGCGCGGCCATGAACCTACGGGTTCGATAGTGCCAGTGAATAAGTAAGTAAGTTGGACAAGGAAGGAAAATGTTTCAAATACATTAAATTTGTAGAAAATTTCCTAAGCTCAGTATATAAAAGTTAAAAGGCAGAATATTTTATGGTCCTCAAATTCGGCAATTGATGAAAGATGCAAATTTTATCAAAGTTATGGCTGTTCTGGAAAGTGAAGCTTGGAAGGGTTTTGTATTGGTAGTAGAAAATTTCCTAGGTAACTATAAAGCACCAAATTATAAAGAAATTGTGCAAAACATGTTGACAAGCTTCAAGATTCTGGGAGCAAATATGAGTATAAAGTTACACTTTCTCCACAGTCACCTGGATAGATTTCCGGGTAATTTAGGAAATTATAGCGACGAACAGGGAGTGTGCTTTCACTAGGATCTAAAAGTAATGGAGGAAAGGTATCAGGGTAGATGGGACCGTCACATGATGGCAGATTACTGCTGGTCTTTAAAAAGAGATTGTCCCCTCAAAATTCTAGAAGAAAATCTTATAAAGGCATTTCACTGAAGTATAACATGGGTTTTCAATATTTTTCTTTCTATTTACATCGGTGTATACTAATTTTTCAAAAAAACAATTGACATTATAAATATATGTTATATTCTTTCATATTTTCCAATTTTTGTAGTGTAAAATGAAAATAAAGATTAAAAAAAAACCAGAGTAAATCTTCCAAAATCATATCAAGGGCAACAAAACGACTGTTGACCAGTGTTATTAATATATACCCATAGATTCTACAACAAGATTATGAATCCAATATCTAAATGCACTATGCACTTTTTCCTTTCTCTTGATAACCAACTACCTGCTGTTACAGAAATATATAAAAAACATTGTCTTTGATATTACAAAGTACAGAATTAGACTGAGAGTGAGTTGCACTAAATAGGTAGGCCTGCAGTAAAATGTTAACTCTGTAAGTAGATTATATTATGGATCCAGGTTTCAAGTCCCGGTTCAAACATTAATTTATCTTTCTTAACCCTCTGCATGCCACTGGTAAAATCTCTTGTGTCAGAGATTTAAATTGCACCCGCCGATGTGATCAGCTTTGCAAGTAGTTTAAGTATATTGTCTGGCACGTAATGGACAGGAGCACCAGAGCCGATCTAATCGGCTCATGACACCTAAAGGGTTAAATAGGTTATAGTTATTGCTATATATAAGTTCGGCATTCTCTTTCACCCTATAAACATCTGGCATACTCCAATTGGAGTGCTCTCTCAGTGTCACAAAATAAGGTATAATGAACACGTTCTTCAATGAGAGGTGCTCACCATCCACGCACCATTCAATTTCACACTACATTAATACTTAAACCGTCAGAAAAAATATAGTGTATCTCTGGGTTAAACATTTCAATATTATCAATGTTTTTATTTTAAATTTATCACTTACACTGAAGGACAAATTAATATTTGAAGAGAAACATTTTAGTCTAAACTGGAATTTGAAACCAAGGTCTCTGGTTCTATGTACCAGTGCATTAAACCACTGTCTAACTTAGGCATCTCACTTTAAATGGAAATTTTTCTCTCTTATAAACCACTATACTACTTAAGCATCTCACTTTAAACAAGAATTTTTCTTTCTCTTATAAGAAAAAGAAAAATTGCTATTTAAACTGAGAAGAGAGAAAAGAATTCCATTTAAAGTGAGATGCCTGAGTAGTATAATGGTTTATAAGAGAGAGAAAAATTTCCATTTAAAGTGAGATGCCTAAGTAGCACAGTGGTTTAGTGCACTGGTCCATAGAACCAGAGACCTTGGGTTCAAATTCCAGTTTAGGCAAAAATGTTTCTCTTCAAATATTAATTTCAACATTAATTTACATACAGTGATGCTATCTCATAGTCTTTGAATGAACTATGATAATTGTTTGGATAAAATTTTGATCACTCACCTCATATTATTATAATAATGAATATACCTCATAGCGTGAATTCCTAAAATAAGTAATTATGATAATCATGTTTTACTTTTAATACTTTTTTTTACAAATATGACTTACGATAATTATGATGTCAGTTAATATTCATTATAATGCTACAGAGTTGAGGAAAACTGAAAAATCTCAAGCAGGAAATTACGAGGATCACACTGAAAGTCATGAGCAACATTTTTTTAAACAATCATAATATTTATTTCAAACAAACCAAGTACACCATGTTAATCTACAGACCTTAGTGCTACTTTTCAACATAGTCTCCATTTCTTTGCACACATTTTGTCCAGCGTTCTACAAGCTTGAAAATTCCCTTATGATAGAAGTCCGTCCCAGCTGCTCGAAGACAATGATGCACTGCTTTCCGAATATCCTCCAGCGTCTCGTAGCGTTGGCCTCTCATCTGCTCCTTCACAGAACCAAAAAGATGGTAGTCGGAGGGTGCCAAATCGGGACTATAGGGAGGATGTGGAAGAGTTTCCCACCCAAATGTCCTGATCTTCTCCACAGTGGCACAAGCAGTGTGAGGACGCGCGTTATCATGTTGCAGAATGATCTTCCTTTCAGGGCGTTTGTCGTGCAATGCACGACGGAGCTTCACAAGTGTCTGGATATAGCGGGCAGCATTTATGGTTTGTCCAGGTTCAAGAATTTCAACCAGAATGCAACCTTGCGCATCCCAGAAGACGCTGCCCATAACTTTCCCAACAGATTGCACTGTCTTCGCTTTTTTCTTTGATGGCGAATTCAAGTGGTGCCATTCCATACTCTGGCATTTTGTTTCAGGCTCGTAGAAATGAAACCAGCTTTTGTCACCTGTCACAATACTCGTCAAAAAATCATCACCTTCATTTTGAAATCTCTGAAGAAGATTATGGGTGATGGTTCTTCTCTGAAGTTTGTGGTCTTCACTCAATAAACATGGAACCCAACGGGCACTAACTTTTCGGTAACCTAAGCTGTGAATCATTTCTTGCACTGCACTGTGTCCTACTGCAAGTTTTGTAGCAATTTCATTCACTGTGATACGCCTGTCGTCTCTAATGAGCGCATCAAATCTTTCCTTGTTGCAATCCGTGGAGGCAGAGTGTGGGCGACCGCTACGAGGTTCATCTTTGGTACTCGTGTTCCCATCTTTAAAATGTTTCACCCATCTCCTAACACTGCTGGCACCCATGCAGGCATCTCCGTAAGCACATTGAAGTCTTTCAGATTGTTCCTCTTTAACAAGGAATTCAATGACAGCGCGCTGTCGAAACGAAACATTGATGTCTGCCATTTTGGAAACACTGCGTGTGGTCACATGATAGAAGCTATGGCGCCACAAAACGGCAATGTTGTGGTATAAAGTCTGTAGATTACGATCCTGCAGTTGTATTTGTTACATTGTTGAAATTTGAATTTTAACAATGGGTTGCTCATGACTTTCAGTAAGACCCTCGTAAATTTAACTGAAATTTGAAACTTAAGCTGTGGCAAGTTCACAGTCCTGCAGCTAGGAGCACATGTTTTCATTTCATTTCTCATTGTTACTTTCATTCTCATTGCAATGCCTGCTATTGTCAACACGAAGTGAATGAAAGCAGGTATTTCATACATCATGAGTGTTCTTTTATTCTCGGGTAGAATGCCATTGTATTGCTTGCAATTCCCCTGCCCCCCTTCATCCCATGATTTCATTCTCTTCGTCTGTGGACTATACACTTGTTGAGATCTCTTCCTGTTTTTTGCCATCAATACCTGATCATCTGCAAAGTTATTGTTTGTAGACTATCAATATTCCTGAAAAAATACTACTGAAAATCTAGTAAATTTGTACAAAATATGCCGAGTATATACCTATGCATTAGGTCTAACTTCTCATCTAGTACCTGTCCACATTCTAGGAGTCGAGTTTTAGATAAAAGCCTCCATTTATATCAGTCAATCCATGTCTCCTCTTCTATCCATTCAACTTCTCTTTTCTCGATATTCTTCTTAACTTTCTCTTCCCAATTAAATCTCAACCAACTTCTTGATCTTTTCCATCCTAATCTAAATTCCAGTGCTTGTCTTAATATCCTTCCAGCATTCATAATTTTAATGTGGCCATACTATCTTATTGTATTATCTTCCCTTTAACCTTAGGCCTAACACTCGAGCAGATTTAAATAAAAGTGAACAAAAAAAATTTTTAAGTAAAACCATTATATTTTAATATTCTTTGATCTTCAATAAATCAGAATTACTGTGATATTAATGTTAGGTGCCTATCTCTCTATTATTTTAAAAAGTTATTACAATAGACCAAAATTAATATAAAAAAACAGTCTTGTTTCTATAAATAATAAGAAGACTGAACAAATTTAACTTACAGATTCACAAATGATCCTTCACCACCACATGGTACCACCTCATTCTGTCCCTGTAAGAAAGAAATTGAAACATTGAATAAAAAACTGCCAAAAGAATTTTTTTTATTACTCTAAGATGAAAATGGAGGTAAATCAAAACATTATTTTAATGGCAAAAACCATTGTCATACTCATATGAAAATCAGAGGAATATAATTTAATTTTATCGATTTTACAGGGAAGAAAAAAGAATGTTTTTGAATCATTTTTTAACATTAGATAGTAGCTTATAAAAGCTTTATTTAAAAGTATGGTAATTTTAAATAAAGCTTTTACTATACAGGATGGCCCACTTAAAACTTTCACGTCTGATAGTTTGTTAAATGTTACTGAAAAATAAAGAAACCAGAATCACAACTAAAAATGACATCAAGGGGGACATCAAATATGCATAATGCTATTTTTCGAAAATAAGTAATTTTCAAGATATGAAAGTAAATTTTTATTTTTTAAATAGGAACCAACTAGGTTTTGTGTCACAAATTTTGAGTTAGCTACGTCTAATAACCACTCAATACTAATAAAATTCATTGTTAAAGCCGTTGAGGTGGATAGTCATAAAATAAAATAAGTTAAAATATACGTTCTTAGGTAAGATCTGATGTCCTCAACTTATAAAATATGTATTCTTTATGCCTGTAGGCCTTTCAGAACATCCGTTCCATCTTCAGCAGGTCCTTCTTCACTACAATATCTAATATGATGGTTGATGCTGCTGGTGGTCACGACAACACCACATTAGGACCAGCAGCATCAACCATCATATTAGATATTGTAGCAAAGAAGGACCTGCTGAAGATGGAACGGATGTTCTGAAATGCCTACAGGCATAAAGAATACATATTTCATAAGTTGAGGACAACGGATCTTACCTAAGAAGGTATATTTTAACTTATTTCATTTTATGACTAATAATAACTGACTCTGTTACTGACTTTTTCTGTGTCACTGAGATGTGTAAACATAAACAATGTCTGACGCACCCTTCCTTTTGTGTGGTTCATAATATTGACATTGAAGATCGAACACACAGAACAGTCCAATTGATTTGCACAATTTTCTCTGAGAATTCAGAAACTGTGAAACAGCGATTCTGCCTGGCCACTTCATCCACTATTGCAACAAGTTCATGCTTCACAACAGATAGTCGGCCACTTCATTCTTCATTATAGACTTTAGTGTGTCTGATTTGAAATCCATGACCCTAATGTTGTATAATACCACCACTCATAATATTCCCACACACTACACTAATCTTATGAATTGCTGCTGCTGTCATTATACTTGGTGGGAGCTTCTATTGTTGCAGACATTTTAAAAACTTGTCTTAATGAGAGAAAAGGCTAAATGTAACCACACAATATACTAGCAAAAGCATACTGAACCCAGCTATACAATGTAACAAAGATGGCAATGCTATAACCACTCGTTTGCATGATGAACGAGACCGTAATTTATTTTCTGAATCCCCTCGTACCTATGAGTGTATTAATGATTTTGGTGAAAGCAGAGTTACTTTGGTACAGGCAGTGCAGGGTTGAATGTTACAGATGTATATTGAAGACAATGTTAAGAAATAGTATATTACAATACAAGGTTGGAAAGTGGTTTTACAGATTCAAGGAAAATATTTAAAAACTGAGCAATAGCGAGGTTTTTAATTTCTGAGATTCTGTAAAACACTTCACAAATGTGTGTTTTACATTATTTTTTGCATGATGGTGTTTTCAAAATAATAAATAATAGTAAAATAATAACATCTGTGTTGGAAATATTTGTTTCCATTATAAACAATTGACTGACTTCAGCAGTCTGGCCAATGTATATATGCTAAATGCCAAAAATAATTGTTGAGATTACAGCACGCCTTGATATCAATCTCGTATAAAATGGCTGCAACTATAAATGATTGTAATCAAAATGACGAAATTGAAGAAGCATGGGAAGTTGGGTGTGTTTCTTTAGTGCCAGAGAAATCTAAATTAAGATACGAAAAAAACATATTTCATTCAGAAAGTGGCTGGAGGAGAAGAATTGTAGTGTAAGTGAAAAAAAGTATGATTGCTTCTTTCATGCTTAGGAGTGAAACATTAAAGTCTCCAGTGAGTTTGTGGTCAGAATATTCAATGCTGATGACAATGATAAATTTAAAAGAAGGTATCAATATTGCAGATTTTGTTACACTAGTTAGCTTCTTCGAAAAGAAGAATATCGGACATGAATCTAAAAGTTTTCAGTAGAATTTTGTTAAGTCAACTTTCAATACTGTTTCAAATAAAGTTCAGTTCATTTAAAATGCAGTGATTTCTTTCGTATAATGTATATTAACACTACCTTTTGGATATATTTTTGTACAGGCCTATACATAAAGGGCAGTGGTTTTACTTCCCACACATGGGTTGTAATACATAGTATTACAGTATAGTTATTTAGGTTGGCAACCCCGAAATGTAGGAAGTTGAACTTTCAATCATGGTCGACATTGCTGGTAAGTATGACAATACGCACTATCGCGCAAAAAAGATTGTTTCAATAACTTGAAAAAAATTTGTACTGGAGCCAAGTCAACAGAGCATTCAATGGTAATGTAATGTCATGTACTTTCTCTTCACCCATAACATGAACATCTTTTCACTAGTAAGAAAATATTTTTCCTACTAGCACATTAGAAAGAGGTGTAAAATTAGGTCTATGACATGAACTACCTCTGATTGATACACAATGCAGACCCTCAATGATGTTTATGGTTTTCCTTCAAAATCTTTAATCTTTTGCTCTCTGAGATCTCTATTCCCTTGTGAAACTACATAGATTTGATTCATTAATCATCTGGAAAGTGATCTTGTATAAGTTTTGTATTAATGACTTCATAACTTAATTATTTTTTAAGTAGTCATTCCACCCATTTATTTTTTTTTTCCAAGACTTTATGTTGTCCACTCAGTCAGGCTATTCAAGAAATGTTTATTTCGGGTAGTTACTTAATATTAGAAGTAGTAAAATCTAATTAAGAAATCTGATGAAAGTTTGAAGGATTACATCATGCTAATCACATGATACTCTGTATTGTCATCCAGAAACACCAATCACTTCAGTTGGACAAGTTTTTCAGACATGTAACGCAATGTTTATTTTAATTATTTAAAAAACTCTCTTTACAATGTTGGAATTTCTAACATATCCATATTGATTTTCTATTTTATTTAGGAGAGTTTATAAATGTTTTAGTTAGTGCATACAGTACTGCATAACATCGATAACACCCTCACTTTATTATATAGAGAAAACATTCCGAGGATAAATATTTAACTTTTACAGGAATTAATCACTATGTTTAATTTATGGTAAAATATACTGGAGGAAATCGCAATCCTAAGAGAAACCGACAACCAACCTGATTCTTAATGAGAACATACCCAGTCCACACAATCCTCTATACAAAATATTTACAACCAAGTCAGTGCTTCAACAAGGGTCAACAAGCCCGGACCTAATGGGTGGATTTCTAACTTTTTTTAGAAAAAACTAAATGAATTCTGCTGATGATGGGACTAGTCCCGAAAGGCCTACAGAGTTTTAAAACAACTTAAGTTGAGGAGACAGACCTACAAGGTGACTATTTTATAGTTTTTAATCATACATTATATTACTGTAAATTAACACCTCAACAGAAACTTATCATGAATTTTACTAGTATTTATGTATTTTAGTTAATGACACTCTTTAACAATTTTGGTCATTAGAGTAGAAATTCAAATCTGGGTATGAAAGAACTAACAGGATTTGCTCTGAAGCATCTTATTTCAGTCAGCTGCAGTGGTCCAGTGGTTATGTTCCTACTCTCTGGTCCTGAGGATCATGGGTTCAAACCTGGCCAGGGTCAATGGATTTTTTAGGATGTAAAATTTAAGGAACAAGTCCTCCGGGAGGGACTTAAGAGCCATGGGTTCCAAGTCTGGACATTTTCGGCTCATAAACAAACCTTGAGCCTGAGAAAAGAGGTCTTTAAGCAAAATTTATCAACCTTCATCATCTATTCAATACCTTAGTTGCCTACTAGATGTGTGATTGGTCGGTATGCTAACCACATACTATTCATGGGATCTGCATGGAAATAAGTATAACTAAATTCATCTGGTTAAGAAACTACCCACTAGGCAAGCACACATGTTCCCACAGTGGGACAAACAAGGAGCAAGCATCATCTTCTTAGTTCAAGATTGGGATTCTTTTACATATCATAAATCTACATGGGTCCCACTGCTTCATTTCCCTTCCAAATGAAGTCATGCCATAATTTTTTGCCCTTAAAATCCATTGACTTCACTAAACTCACAAATTGAGAATAGAGGTGAGTAGGTAACAGTAAATCACTTAACATTAACTAAATGTTTTGTTTTTAAATCCTCGTAACAAAACATAATAACTCATAGTATTACAATTCCAGAATTTTTTTATCCGATATCACTGAGTGTCTTATAACATTTCTGGGATTTTGTCCTGAGACTGGCGAAATTGTAAATCCACTTCTGAGGTTGGGATGCCTGGAAGACAGAGTTATATTAGCCCAATGTGATTAGTGATAATTGATAATGATGTACCAGAAAAGTCCTTAAGCCTAAACTAACCCATATTCCAGACCGTGGGTGACCTCAAAAATAAGGAAAAATTCCTGTAGTGTGACCGTGAATTGAACCTAGAATCTCATAAACTCTAGACATGATTGCAAGACCACGACTTGAATCTGGAATCTATAAAATTAGTTGAATTTGACATATTAACTGAAAGTTGGAGTGGAAGGAATAGAAACCGAGACGACGTACAGGAGAAGAAATTGCACAAGGAAAGACAATGAGGATGTTGATGGTTATGCCTTTTGATAGAAATTGATGGAAGAATTTGTTACAGCTTCTCCAATGCTGCATGCAATAAGGAGAATTTCTTTTTACTTTATTCTATAGGAATTACATGATAACATTGCTTGTCTATTGGTATGCAAGAGATACTTCAAGATATAACTGGTTACTCATAAGAACACTAGCAATTGGAATGTTGGCCAGCTGAGTACAAACTTCACGTGGGGGGTAGCAATACTATCCATGCTAACTCTATTCAACAAATAGTGAGAGACAACAAGTAAAGGAAATATGGTTACTGTACTGTCGCCATTGAGAATTTTTCCTAAGTTCAATGAAGTAGTAATGCACATGCACAAGTATTATGAAGTTGCCCATAGATTACAGCACATTATGAAACCAGTGTGGTAAACATTCACACAAACGAAACTATACCCACTGTTTAATATTCTGCAGCAGATTGTGAATTATGTATGGTAGAGTTGGGGGTAATACCATGACAACTTTCACAATTTTACATTTTACTAACTAAACATAGTACAAACATATAAATTATGTTTAAGAATGTTCATTCTATTACTTATCATTCCACTAAAAATATTAAGATTACAGTTAACAATAACATTTTTACAATTAAGTTAATTATAGTTCAAGCATAAGGAAATATCATGATATCAATACATCCATACAAAATTCTGCTCAAGGGCAGGTCTTTCACTGCAATCATAGCATTTTCATGCTATGCTTTGCAGCTTTACTAGATGATTTTTATTTATATACAGAATTTTAATGTTTACACATCTTTCTGTGCCTAAAGTTTTATTTTTCTTCTCCGCTCGTCTCTCTCCATCCAATCCATGTCCTACAGTCCTCTTGCTCTCATTCCAGTTCTTATTTCCTGCATCCATGAGTGTCGAGGTCTTCGTCCCCTTCTTCTTCCAGGTGGACACCATTCCAATGTTTTCCTGGGTAATCTTTCTTCTCGCATTCGTCGTACGTGCCCATACCAATTTAATTGCTTATATCGTATGATGATATGTAGAGTAACATTGGGATAGCCCATAGGTAATACTGTGATACATTTTACCTGTGACGGTAATAAACATACAAATAAAAACAAAGATAAAAATGAAAATAAAGCAACAAAACATATTCTTCACTTTCTTCCATATTAGGCAAACCAGACTCACATTCCTCACACATGAACTGCGGAAAATTGCTTAAGTCAAAACAGTGTTCTTGGTACCATCCCGAACAGAACTCGCACTGAATCCATTCAGCACCATTTTTACCTTCTATGTCCTAAGAATAAGTTCCTTCTTACATCTTACAGATGGTAGGCCTACTGTTTGGTTTTCTAGGAGTCCCACTGGGTCCAGCTGCATCAGTAGCCACCAATTGTTGTTTCTTTGACCTCCCCTTCCTCTTGGTTCGGGCAATGGAGTCAGAATTTTAGCCTTCAGATCGTTTTGCCAGACTTGATTGTTACATCTTCCTTGGCTGCAGTCTGGTAATGTCAATATCTCATGATTTGCATCACAAGGGGTGGATGGTACGGAATTTCCCGATATTTCCATTATTCGAGAAGGAGGTAGTGCATCTTGAGAAACTGCAGTCCAGGCAAAGGGATAGATTCCAGCTTTTCCAAATCCATTCCTTATTTTTTCCAGGGTGAAAACAGCTAAATATGCTGAAGATAATAATTCACAGAAGTCCATTCTTGTTGGAGGTTACAAGGGAATACTTCTTTGAAACGATCAAATTTCAAACTCCATGCACACTTCAAACATGTGTAGCCACACATCTCTAAGATGTTGCAAGATATGGCTAGCGGGAATGTTATTTTCATGCGCACTCCCTTGAACGACATCTATTCCCACGTGAGAAGAGTGTGAGTCCATAATGAGCAATACATGTCTTGTTGCTGAAATTGACCTCACAAAATGCTTTTAACCATTCCAAGAACAGTTTGGAATTTATCCAACCATTCTTGGAAACCTTCACAAGAGAACCCATTTGAGGAATCCTTGCTCAAACCATCAATAAGTTGTATTTCCTTCAAGATTATCAATGGAGGAACAGCTCTTCCTGCAGGATTGCAGCATCCCAGCACCAACTGGGTAACTCCTCTTTCGGCAAATGTTGCGCTACAAACAAACTTCTTTCTGTTTCATCGCAGCTGAATATTTATTCAGATTTATCATGAAATTTTAGTCTAGTCACTGAAGATTCTAGGGGAACTTGTCATAGAATTCATTCACATTTTCCTGGATAGTTGGTTGACAGATTTTGTGGAGCACATAATGACAGCACATATCTCTACCAGAATGCCACAGTTCTGACTTTATCATCACAAAATGGACAATTTTTTGATGAGTTCTTGCACAGCTGGAAAGTTAACCTCTTTACTTGGATCACATTTAAACTAAAACCCAGTTCTTGCATGTCTGCAATACATTTTACTAACTGGGGTTCGGTTGCTATGCACAAAACAAAACAACGACCAAGTAAAGAATTGTGATGGCAGACACTGAACCAGTATCCTTAACTCCAGTTTGTAATGGCTGATATGGTCTTTTAATGTGCTCCAAGATATTCCACACTCTTAAGCAGCCTTGTAGACACTCCTGTTATGTATAATTGTAGGCTTTCACGGCCGGCGTCTTGATCCATACTTGGTTCGTCTTCCGGGCTTATGTTATGTTCTCTAACCTTTTGTACTGCTTCTGATAACTTACTTAGAAAAGTCGCAGGACCTTCACTTATTTTTCAAAACTTTAAATTTCTCACCAAATGTCTTGCCCGCCCCATAAGAAGAATACCCAAATGCGTAAACCTATACGTGTTGTCCATATATCACAAAGAAGCTTCCAATGCCATAGAAAAATCACATCATGTTGAATGGAAAATCGCGATCGACAAATACTTGACATCAGCCTTAATATAAATTCACATGTTGGTAACCGTAATTTTATATGTGTATTACCTGTCATTCCTATACTTCTTGAAGGATTTATTTTGCTCGTCACGCACGCAAGCCTCGTTTCAAGACGCCATTATGCTTTCTGACGCATAGAAAACCGAACATGGTGACTAACCATAGAGAACCAACGTTATCTGACGGGCCAAGTAATCACGGAACAGCGATAACCCATGCAAGGTACTCGGAAAACTTCTCCACGCTTACTAATGCCGTAATATACAAAGACGTATCACGATATTATCTAACTCTATCATACTCAATCTATTTTGTAAGGTGAGAAAATGCGAGTTAGTATACACCAAGTTTTTTTTTTACAAGTTGGCTAGAATGTTCTATGACAGGTTTCCACCGGTGAACACTCGATCGGAGAACAACTACAGTATTTCTATGGCATCTGTAGAGAAAGTTGTTCGAAATAAGCCATCTGCGCAAGAGGCGGGCAAAATGCACCACCAATGAAGCTGTAGTATGAAGTGCTGGAGGGAGAACAAATCACGTGACATTACTTCACTTCGCTGTAGAATTTCAAGGGAGAAAGATGTCTAATCGGAAAGCTGTCACGGCCTTACGTTCTGGAGAACGCAAGATTGTTCTTAATCTGTTTTTTTTTTTTTTTTGGGTCACAACCGTGTTCATACAACCACATAAAAAGAATCTAACAGCGAAACAAGTGGAGACAATTTTCTCAAAATCTATATAAAACAATATGAAACTCAGTTCATGTGTTTTTGCGTTTCACAGAAATTATAATTTTATAGTAGGATATATAGAAATTTAAAAATAATAATAATAGCTTTTTTGTGTGAGGCATTACAAAAATGTCCATCTATCCATAGTAATTCTGCCTAAAGGCATGTCCTTCACTGCAATCTTAGCATTTTCAAGCTATGCTTGCAGCTTTACTAGGGAATTGTAGGTGTGGTAGCTTCCCGTTGCTTTCCACACCGGTGAAGATGATGATGATAATGATAAGGATGGTGATGGCCATATGATTTCGGGGACCGTTTGGGCCTTAAAGCTTTCCTGACAATTGTCTTACAGGTGAGAAAAATCCCGATAAAAACCTCACCCACAAAAATTGCCCCGACCGGGGATCGAACCCGGGCTCGCTGCGTGACAAGGCAGCACGCTACTTCGAGACCACAGCGGTGGACTATAAAAAAAATACATTAAAAATAATTTTTAGCTACTAAACATTTCATCGAAATCGCTTTGATCTGGTTTGAAAAATAAATTTGCAAGAAGTGAAAGTTTTCAAGACCTGTTTTCATTTCTTTCAAGTATGAATTTTCGTTATTTAATTTTATTTTCTCCGTCACGTGAAAACCGATTTTGATTACATTTTCAGGCATTATAGAAATAAAAATAATAAAACTCTTAAATTCAATTAATTGGACTGGGTGCCGTGGATGGTTCAGTGGCAGATCATTGGTATATTAAATCAAAGATTCCGAGTTCATTTCCCGATCCCAGAACACCTTTTCGTTTATAATCATGAATTTGATTCTATATTTGTAATACCTGAAGAAATTTCAAAATTGATGTGATTTTCAAGACACTATAAAACAAATAAGTCTCTAAAACACGTGAACGAAATTGTAGTTTGTTCCACCTGATTACACATTCTGACAATATAAACAACACTGAGACACAGTATCATTGATCCATACACATATATTTATTTTTAGAGAATAATACAATGTATTATCATTATTATTATTATTATCACCATCATTACTATGCGGAATGTGTTTAATTCGCCGTAGCGTAGTGGTTAAGGCACTGAGCTACAAGCCGGAGGGTCGAGGGTTCAAGTCCCGTTGGGGTCAGGATTTTTAAACTGACCCAAACCCTCTGGCGGCACTATGGCCCTGGGGTCGACTCAGCCTCTAACGTAAATGAGTACCAGACGCTTGTTCTGGGGGTAAAGGCGGCCGTCACGCAGGGCTGACAACCCGGCTGACATAAAGTGCCGATTGTCTAGAAAAAGTGGGAGCCTTAACCTCCTACTACCCCAAGGGCCTCCGGGCATGTTGTGGGATCACTTTACTTTATGTGTTTAATTACATTTAATAACACTAAGTAAGAAGGTAAGTAAACACCAAACCTTCTGCTTCGTTAAAAATTAGACAAGATTTATTATTATTATTATTACTATTACTATTATTATTACTATTATTATTACTATTATTATTATTAATATTATTAATATTATTATTATTAATATTATTATTATTATTAATATTATTATTATTAATATTATTATTATTATTATTATTATTATTATTATTATTATTATTATTATTATTATTATTATTATTATTATTGTCCACCGCTGTGGTCTCGAGGTAGCGTGCTGCCTTGTCACACAGCGGGCCCGGGTCGATCCCCGGTCGGGGCAGTTTTTCTGGGCGAGGCTTCTATCGGAGTTTTTCCTCACCTATAAGACAAATGTCAGGAGAACTTTAAGGCGCAAACGGTCCCCGAAATCATATGGCGATCATCATCATCATCATCACCCTTATTATTATTATTATCATCATCATCATCTTTCACCGGTGTAGAAAGCAACGGGAAGCTACCACACCTACAATCCCCTAGTAAAGCTGTAAGCATAGCATGAAAATGCTATGATTGCAGTGAAGGACCTGCCTTCGGGCAGAATTACTATGGATGGATATTATTATTATTATTATTATTATTATTATTATTATTATTATTATTATTAATCACATTAAAAAAATAAAAATATATTTATGCCCATAATACGTAATGTTTAACATTTAACAGTTACAGTTCTGGTTCTAAATAATCTCTTTCATTTTTCTTTCTTCGAATACAGGGTGAAAAAAAAACTAAACGTCAAAAATTCAGGAATGAATTCCTCATATTAAGAGAAGGAAAAAAGTGTGGTACAACATGGTTCCGGAAATGTATAATTACAGAGTTTTTCGAACTTGTATGAATATTAGTAAACCACTGAAAACAGACATAATTCTCAATTTCTCAGCACACTGTAAACCACTGAAAACATACTTCTTCCCATCACAATGTAAACCACTGAAAGCAGACTTCAGACAAACCGATCAGATAGGGCTAAGTAACCTAGACATTACGGGAAATTATTTGCAGTGCTAACAAGTATTCAGGTGGAAAACGGTTTTATTCGCAACGTGTTTTCTTATTTACAATGTGATGGAAAGAAGTATGTTTTCAGTGGTTTACAAAGTGCGGAGAAGGTATTATGTCTGTTTTCAGTGGTTTACTTACATTCATAAAAGTTCGAATAAGTCTGTAATTATACATTTACGGACACATATTCTACTAGACTCTTTTCTTCTCTTAATGTGAGGAATTCATTCCTGAAATTTTGCCGTTCAGTTTTGTTACACCCTGTATTATTAGTAGAGCCCGGATTTGTATGTGAAATGCATGTTTTGTTTTACGCATTAAAAAGTTTGCGGAATGATTTACATGTTAAGTGGTCCCTTCACAGACAATTTGAGCGGTATTTGATAATGCATAGAAATGCATATTCCGGAGGAAAATGCTTATTTTAGATTTTTAATGCATAAATGCATATTTTACTCCTAAATGTGGTATTAAATTATAATTTTCCCTTCAGTTAATTACTAGTAATTAATTAATTTATTAATTATTAATATTTTTAATAATAAAGTCTGCAATCCATTAGATATAAGCGCTTAGGGAAGTATTAAATAAAAACCCTGCTTACAATAGAATTTGTCAAATTAGCTCTGGTGATAGTGAAAAAAACTGTAACCGAAGAGAAATTCGCTGAAGAAGAACTATGGGGTTATATTCACATGCAGCTGTGACATCATATGATGTAGAAGGACATTTTCATTGTATAAATCCTTTACTGATAAACGAAGGAGCTTCACACAACAAAAATATCCGTATTTGCTGTAACAGCCAGGAATAAGCTAAGATTACCCTCAAAGCAAATAATTTATTTAATTTTATTAAATCTGTTTTTGCATATGTAGGGTGCATATTTTCTACATTTTTCATGCATATTTAGTACTTTATTTTGCATACAAATCCGGGCTCTAATTATTATTAGTATTTGTTAATTTGTGCGCTATTTTTTTCTTCAAAATTGAAGTTTCAAGTTTTCAAGATTTTGCGTGAAAAAATCCTAACCGTTTTGACATTTCAATTTTTTTAATTATTTTATTGTGTTTATTGAAATTTTGGGACACGCCGTAGCGTAGTGGTTAAGGCACTGCGCTACAAGCCGGAAGGTCGAGGGTTTGAGCCCCGTGGGGGTCAGGATTTTTAAACTGACCCAAACCCTCTGACGGCACTATGGCCCTGGGATCGACTCGGCCTCTAACGGAAATGAGTACCAGACGCTTGTTCTGGGGGTAAAGGCGGCCGTCACGCAGGGCTGACAACCCGGCTGACATCAAGTGCCGATTGTCTAGAAAAGTGGGAGCCTTAACCTCCTACTACCCCAAGGGCATCCTGAGGCCTGTCGTGGGATCACTTTACTTTTTATTGAAATTTAACATAATAGTATATTAATTTTACCAATGTTTCTAAACTCCGGTAAGCTTTAAGATTTTTAAAGCATTGTCGAATTCTCGCGACGGAATGATTATGCAGAACTCGTAGGGATCGTAACTGTCCAGCATTCACCTTCAGACTGACTGACTTGGAAAGTAAATCACATACGCACTTAGGCTCCGCTCTATCCCCACAAACCCGTTGCGCGAATTTCTCTACATTTTCCGCGGACATATTTTAACTACTAGCGTGATGTTTACCAATGTGATAACACACATTCCATCTATAGCCAATTGCTAACATGCTTACTCACATATAAGGGGATCCTATACCAGGAGTCCACCTACACTAGTGGGAAAGTTACGATGAGAAATTTGGCAAGTTAGTGTACACAATATTAGTTTGGGCAAATTAGGGTGAACAAATGATTAGTTTAGCGTTCACTTGTTTGTTAGCGTGTTTTTGTGATACGTTCGCTTCTTGTAAATACGTAAATACAGTGATTTTAGTTTACTTCCAACTCAACTTCTCACTTCATTTCAAGTATTTTCATATACGATATATATATATATATATATATGTGTATGTATGTATGTATGTATGACCACCGCTGTGGTCTCGAGGTAGCGTGCTGCCTTGTCACGCAGCGGGCCAGGGTTCGATTCCCGATCGGGACAGGCTCCTGGGTGAGGTTTTTTCGGGTTTTTCCTCACCTCTAAGACAAATGTCAGGAAGCTTAGGGCCCAACGGTCCCCGAAAATCATCCGGCCATCATCATCATCCTTATCATTATCATCACATCCTTCACCGGTGTGGAAAACAACGGGAAGCTACCACACCTATAATTCCCTAGTAAAGCTGCAAAGCATAGTACGAAAATGCTACGATTGCAGTGAAAGACCTGCCCTCGGGCAGAATTACTAGGATGGATATATATATATATATATATTTATTTATTTATTTCTCTCGTGCTAATTGTTCATATACTGTAATCCGTTTTTTTTTTCATTCGAAGGTGGAAACGTGATATAAAATCTCACTTATGAGCATGGTATATTGTGTTTTTCTTGTGAAAAAAAATAATATTGCACTTATTGAATATCGAGCGAGAGCATTTTAGACTCATTCGGGAAGTCAGTCAAATGGCGGGCAGATCAACCTTACAGAGGTTTATACTAACTTTTATAACAGTCAAAGTAACTGTTAGGTTAAAATTTCATACCAGAAAGTTGTATTTCATAACAATCATAATCTCATATAATTAAATGTAAGCAGTGAATTGTAGGCATACACAAAAAAAACATGATAAAACAAATTATTCACGAACTAGCGAATACAACCATATGTTCTAGGCGTAATATAAACCTAGATATTAAAGGGTGTATAGATAATTAAATTGAAAATTATTTCAAATTTCATTTACATGAAAGATTGAAAACCTGGATTGAATCTTTATTTCATTAGTTTAATACCAAGTCGCCACGACGCGCGACGTCTCATCGGTCCCCCTGGTCTAGTAGTTATCGTTGCTCAACTCGGGATCCTAAGTTGGCAGTTTGAAATCCGGCTGAGATCCATATATTCTTTCCAGGGCTTCACAAATGTCTTGTTAATTCTATTTACAAGATTTTCTGTTCTGAATTTCTTTCACAATTATAGTAACAGAAGTGAATTCTGGAGTAGGCTACATTTACCAATGCAACAATGAAATCACAAATATAACAATAGTTGTAGTGACTGCAGAATTTAAAACGATGGTTTCTATATTATACAAGTTGAGGATTCCCTAAAATAATTGTAAATATCTAACTATAGCACTAATCTGTTAAATTCACTCATCGTACCCGTTTTTTATAGTCAAATTTAAAATCTACCCACTTCAGATGACCGCATATTACTCTTTATATTATTAATTTTATGGTTTTAGTTTTTTGCCTTTCATATTTCAACAATTGCTGTATAGTCTTATGAAAAAAGTACCTGATTTCGGATTTTCATTCTCATCGGTAAATCTTAGTTTGAAATGGAATTAATATTCTTGAAACTTTGCTATGGGTTAGTTTATTTACTGGTATGTTTATTCGACATTTCATCATTTACTGTTATATATACTGCACTACCTTTTTATTAAACTACATTATAATATTAGCGTATATGTGGTATAACTGTCTTCACATTAGCTCATGATAAAATTTTCTCTATTTCATGCAGGAGTACATTAACTTGACTCATCCTAATCTAACGAAATAATTACATGTTATTTATGGGATTTGTTAGTGTGTATATATATTCTATCAAATAAACTGTAAACTAAATTGGTGTACACACTAAATTGCCCATTTCTCATATAAGGAAATACATAAACCCTGATATTACGTCAGAATTATAACAAATGAACTGTTTATACAGTCATGGTTACTTGAAATCAGAAAGGGCATATATCCAACATTTACCGCCCTATTCTGGAGCGTAGCACACATTTTTACTGGAAATTTAAAGAAAAAAATCGTTCCAGTCGACTTCAAACTGTGAACATCTGACAGGAAAGATAAGTAATTTATGCATTTTTTTTAGATTATGAATGATGTACCATCGTTTATATTTAACCTTGAAACAGTATATGTTAAAATAATTTATTGCGCTTATGAAATTTTATAGTGTACTCATGATCTGCCATAGACACAAATTGGTAATAGCCGAGTTGAAGATCCCTGTACGTACTATGAACTTTCACACGTGTAATTTTTGGTTATCAAAATGGATTACATTAATCAACGTTAGTTTTAAGGGAGCTTCGGTTCGCCCCCTCCCTCAGAAAAATTAAGTATTTTTATAATTTCCGTTTGTCACATGTTTCCACCGCTGTGGTCTCGAGGTAGCATGCTGCCTCGTCACACAGCGGACCCGGGTTCGATCCCCGGTCAGAACAAGTTTCCTGGGTGATGTTTTTTTCGGGGTTTTTCTTCACCTGTAAGACAAATGTCAGGAAATAATAATAATAATAATAATAATAATAATAATAATAATAATAATAATAATAATAATAATAATAATAATAATAATAATAATAATAATAATAATAATAATAATGCTTTATTTATTCTGGCAGAGTTAAGGCCATAAGGCCTTCTCTTCCACTCAACCAGCACAAATACAAATAAATATTTGACAAATATAGATATACACTATACTAATTATAAACAGTTAAAGATACATTAAATGTAGCAATGTAAATTTCATGTACAAACAACATTTTATAGGATAATAACAATAATAATACTTACGATAATAATAATAATAATATAAATATGATAAATTATACGAGAAACACCAATTAATGTATATACCTTACACTGGGTAATAATGAAGTCGAGGTTAGAGCAAATGTAAATTTAGATTTCTTTTAAAAGATGCCAATGTCCGGCAGCCCCTTATTTCTTGTGGTAGGGAATTCCAGTTGCGAGAAGTGAAGATGGTATATGACATGGAGTGATGTGATGTCCTATGTTGCGGTATATTAAGTAAGAGACTATGTTGTGATCTTGTGTTTAAGTTATGGTTTGAGGATAGATACTAGAAGCAGGATGATATAAATTGGGAATCGAGGTATGTAGGATTTTAAATAAGAGAATTAGACAGTGCGATTTTCTTCTCTCTTTTAGATGTAGCCATGACAATTCGTGGAATAATGGAGAAATGTGATCGTATTTTCGAACATTAAATATGAATCTGATACACATATTATGGACACGCTGCAGTTTGTCCGACAATCCGTCACTTATGTCAGTTAGTAGAACGTCACAGTAGTCAAAATGCGGCATCACTAAGGTTTGGATTAAAATTCTTTTAAGAGCTGTAGGGAGAAAAATTTTAAGACGCTTTAGGGAATGCATTATGGAGGCTCAAACGGTCCCCGAACATCATCTGGCCATCATTATCACCATTCACATATTCATTAAGTTTAAGATTAAGGCCGCTCCTGGCGCATCATTGCCATCAACATGACCTATCATATCCTATATAATCGGGGCAGCGTAACTCCGCCTTTCAGGCGCTCCAACCTCAGAGGTGGGTTACAATAACGCCATACCAGGAGAGAATACCAGAATGTTGGGTAGCATTGTATAAATATATGTTATATCCCTATATATACAGGGTGTAAGAGAACCTCGCCGACAAAAGATAGGAATGATAGGCCATGCAGAGAGGATCATTTTTTGTGAAGGAACATATAGTCGAAAACAAGTCGTTTATGAGTTATGCGCAAATGTAGGTGTTCACCCGTAAGGGTCGGAATTGAATACAAACAAATTTTACACATATAATTTTATTGAAAAATACATGTTTTTACAATAAGGGTTCAAACAATAAGTGTTTTGACAACGCCAAAAAGAATCCTGCCATGATCGGCCGTGCTGGCCGATCGTTGCTGCGACGATACAAACATGCACTGTTTGAACACTTATTGTAAAAACATGTCTTTTTTAATAAAATGATACGTGTACAATTGATTGAATTCAATTCCGACCCTTACGGGTGAACATCTTCATCTGGCATAACTCAGAAACGACTTGTTTGCGACTATATGTTCCTTCACAAAAAAAATGATCCTCTCTGCATGGCCTATCATCCCTATCATTTTGTCGGTGAGGTCCTGTTACACCCTGTATAAAAGCTTGTTTTTAATATTTCGTTTGTCATTAATATAGCATTTTGCTGCTGATGTTATATGTGTTATACAGCATTTAAAATGGTCGTATATTCATATCCAATGCTAATAATGTGTGTGTGTGTCACTTTACGTGGTTTGGGTTCCGCACTGGGCGGAAAGATGTCGTTATTGTGGTCTATTTTCAATTAACACACCACTTCGACAGACCACTTTACGTACATGATGTATTCTTGCATTATGTACAATGAGAAGTGTAGAATGAGGGTATGTTTATGTTTGTGTAGTGTAAAGTGTATTGAAAATGACATGATGATGAAGAGAAGAGAGAAGGTGAAACCCAGTGCCGGTACGTAGTCTAATCCTATCTAAAAGCACTAAAGGGGACTACCATCCGACGGACGAATCGCAATCAACAGTACTACATACCTTCTCAATATGTGTACTATGGAGATATTTACAATTTAATGCAGAACTCTGGTGCACAATCTAGCGATTAAAAATTGTACACCATCCACCTCTCTCGGTGGCCCTGAGATTGAAATTTTTGCGATTGAATTAGATTAATTGAATTAATTTAACAATTAAATTTTCCAATCCAGCCGTGCATCGAACCCGGGCCCGCTGGTCAGGAAGCAGGAGTAGAGCCCCTCCTCTTCCTTCGGCCGTTGAGAGAAAGTCCAAGCTCTAGCTGACAGTCTTGAAGAATTATTCTGCCCTAATGATCTCACCCGCACATGCTCATGAAGCTCAGATACACTAAACAGTAAGTACTTTTCTTGAGACTTCTGTCCTTCTTACCCTTCCTCAATACAGTTTTCAAAATTAAAACCATCGTACATCAATTACACCGAAACATATTTGCCAGACTCCCATCCCAACGGACCCAGACTAATGAAATAAGTGCTGTGCTACAGCTATAGAGTAGTTTGGCCCACTCCGCATCGTCGGCTCTCGGACTCTTCTCGTCCGGCCATGCGGTTACGATGCCCTGCTCTAGAGATGAAACACCTATTTGATCCCAAATTCACAACGAATCTCGGCTGAACACCAACGCCGCTACACACGCGAGGGCTAAACTGATAACCACTAAGAGATTAGCTGCATGATCCTCAACAAACGCGGCACACTAGGCCATGCTTAGATCATTGCCACCTCTTCATATCGTATTAAAATGAAGTACGCATATCATAATATGTAGCTTAGCTTCATTGTGTTTAATATATGGTAGCACATGCCTACGCCTGCAAGCAGAAATAATTATTAATCAAGTTAAGAAGATGAGAGTAAAAAGAATCGCAATGGACATTGCGAGTGCAATTAATTTTTAATTATAGAAATTGTTAAAATATAGACAACATTGATTTGATAGGCGTGTATAATTTAATTCTACTTGAGGACATGAATATGCTCAACATAATTTGTTCTCTCTGTAAGGGTACAACCCATGTAGAAATTCCACCTCATATATCGCACCTTGGGAAGAAGAGGGCCGCAAGTGTGAAAATGTCATAAATTGAGTTAAGACTACTATCTGTTAGAAAAAAAATGGTTACAAATTTATTTATTTATGGCCACAACTCATGTGCAAGAAAATGGAGACAGGATAAAATTGTGTCCATATCAAATAGCGTATGTAAGACCTTTTTTAAAACTTCAATTGTTAATACGTACCTCAGAACTAAACTTTTTACACTTGTGGCCGTCTTCTTCCCAATGTGCGACATAAGGCCTTATCCTTATTGATCATCCCGTCTTTATATTTGTTCAAGTTGGCAAACCTACTTGCTAGGAAGGAAATATGGAATCTCGTTAATCCATTCATGTGCGTCACTAACACTAGCCAACAGTGAAAATATAACTGGAATGAAGTAAATGTTTCATAAGTATATCGATCACACTGATAACGAAAAAGGCAATGAAAATCTCGAATTAGCTCTCATTTCCAAGTTAAAGGGGTTACATTAAACCCTTTTAAATTATGATTTTGTTTAGGTTAATTTCGGACAAGCAGCTTCAGCAACATCACTATTTATCCTAGAATCACGCTTCGAACCGCATTCTCTTCAGAAAAGAACAGTCTTTAAACAGTACCATTCAAAAGCCCCTATCATGTACCCGAGACGGGACAAATTGAGGGAAATTGGGATGTTTTCTGAAAATCCCTTGTTTATAATTTCGGGTCCCCTCTGCACCCGACCTGTGTTAACGCACAGATCTCGAAATCAACTGGAACATACTAAGAGGTGCATGCAATGTGTGTGAAAAATTCAAATCTTCTATGTTCAAAAGTAAGGCCAAAGTTATGACATCATTACCCCTTATGTCTCGACGCAGAAGAGCATATTACTATATGTAACGTGTTTTACAATACATCCACGCTTGAAAAAAAAAAAGTAAAAAGCTTTTCTAGAGAATTTTAAAGCCAATACTCACATTACTCTCTTTTGGGACTAATGGCAGCTATGGGCATTAACTATAAAAGTGTTGAGTGGAGGTTGTTCATAGACTCCTCCAAAATAAAATAAATCACAAGTGTATCCTACTTGCATAATGGCAACGTGTTACCATCGATCGATTCCAATTGGGTATACATGTTACATGAAAGAAAAATATATTAACATGAAACAAATTGTTATTGCGATTGAACAATGACAAGTTTAAATGGCAGATTTCCGGGAATCTGAAGATCATAGGCAAATACTTGGGCTACAACAGGGCTATTACAAGTTCTGTTACTTCCAGTGCCTCTGGGATAGCCGCGCCATAGCACTTCATTATAAAAAGGAAGGTTGGCCTAAGAATTAATAACTTGAACCAGATCTCTCAATGTTATGCAAGAATCACTTGTCGAATCCAAGATTATAATTCTCCCTGTTCTTCATATAACATTTGGCCTAATAAAAAGACTTCGTTAAGACTACGGACAAAACAAGGGTAGCATTTATCTATTTGCGCCAGAAATTTCCACGGCTTAGTGAAAAGAAAAAAGGAGGGGATTTTCGTGGATCCCCAGATACGGAAAATGTACAAAGATGAGCATTTCAACACCATCCTGACAGGTAATGAAAAGTTAGCTTGGGGTGACTTTGTTCAAGTATCAACAAACTTTCTAGAAAATAAGAGGGCAGAAAACTATAAGGATCTTATGGCAAATATCCTGCACTGCTACGAAAGACTATACATTCTCCAAATCACACCGGGGCAAATGTTTTAGCAGGAACCCGGGGTTCTCCTTTTCTGGACATCAGGAGAACCAAAAGGAATTGCTCACCGCTTGTCATTAATTTGGCGAGCCGCAGGGCCTTTCCACCAAGATCTACCTTCAGACTGGACGAAAGACTGGGATGTAACATGTCCTTAAAGTTACATTTCTTAGATTCTCATTTGAACTTTTTTTTCCTGACAAATGTAGTGCTGTAAGCAACGAGTACGGAGAACACTTCTAGCAACAAATTTCTAACATGAAAATGAGATATCACGGAAAGTGGAGTGCATCAATGTTAGCCGATTACTGCTGGACACTAATTAGGAAATCACCAGCAGAAAATTACAAATGCTAGGCAAAACGGTTGCGCCTTCAGTGACCTTCCTCCAAGGAATAAAGACAAGGTATAAATACTGCATAAGCTTATATAGGCAATAGCGTAAAGTTAGCATAACTTCAAAACGAGAGCTAAACTTACATTTTCTTTAACATTTTCGTTATCAGCACACCCGAAAACATAAAGATTAGCTGTTTCCATGTCAGTTACAGAAAAAAAAGTAAAATTGTGTTGGCTAGTGTAATTATATGACGAGGCATTTGACTACCTTAACAGAGGGAACATACGTAATACTGTATCTGCTGTGATTAATCAGGTGTTTCCAGGTTAAAAAAATTTCACCGAAAAGAATTAATGGATTATTTGTATAGAATGTAGGAATCTTTCTCCTTTCCTTATTTCAAACATAGTTCTATTATTGGAATTGACTTAACAGTAGTTGGCCGCGATGATCTATAGGTTACGTTCCTTGCTTCAAGTCCTGAGGGTCGCGGGTTGAAACCCGGCCAGAGTAGATTGATTTTAGGATGGAAAAATCTAAGAGACAAGTCCTCCGGCACGGACTTAAAGACATGGATTCCGAGTCTGAAGATTTTCAGGCTCGTAAAAGAACCGTAAGGCTGAATAAAAATGGCTCTGTATAAAATTTAACCAATGTTCTTCTATCCAAGAAATATCGTTGTTGCTTATTAGATAATGCTAACCACATGTTATTCGTTGACATCTGTAGGTAAATAAGCGTAACTAAATTATAATGGTTAAGACACTTCCGCTAGGAAACATCTGTTCTCCACACGGAACGTTTGGGATATATATATGTTATATTTCAGATTTTCGCGGATATAAGTATGAATAAGAAAGTTTTCTTGGGTTTTCCGCGTCATGGATGCAGGTTCGGCCTCTGGCCACTGATTCCGACGTTTCAGCATGATCCCACATGTCATTATCAAGGAATGATAATGATAATTGCATGTGGGATCATGCCGAAACGTTGGAATCAGTGGCCAGAGGCCGAACTTGAATCCATGACGCGGAAAACCCAAGAACACTTTCTTATTCACATATACATACACTGTGGGGAGTATAACTGGGAGCAATGGGATTCGGCAGAACAATGATGTTCAGGAGACAACTACGATAATTAAGGTAGACGAGGAATTAAATGTTTTATTATTTATTTTATATCTGTAATCAAAACTGGAACAACACTTTTAGATTCTGACATACTATGAGAGACACTAAATCAATATCTCTCTTGAGACTCTCGAAAACGCTTGTACGTATTCGAAACTTATTTGCGTAGACCGGACGTTCTCTATACGATCTATTAATTCTCTCGATGCCTATAATTTGATCGCGTAAATAACACACTGGTTTATTCAAATGGGAGATTACTGTATTCCCGATTTTTTATGACTAAGCGACCTCTACGGCCGTTTATACTAACTTGTAAAATATATATGTGGTACAATCGTTAAGTTTTGAGATTGAGCGCATAGTGGCGCTGTATTTACGCTATAGCGCCGTGGTATGGCACCTTGTCAGTTAGTCTCTCGTCCCAGCAAGAGACAGTTGAGTGCATTCACTGCAAGCAAAACTACGGCCTTTGTCGTGACGGTGATTTGAATGCGCATGTCGGAACTCGAGATGTCACAGTTAGAGCAACATCAAGTTCTGTCAGAAATTAGGCAAGACCGCTGTAGAAACGTTTCAAATGATGCAGTAAGTTTACGATGAGTACGCATTGAGTCGCAGTGTTGTGTTTAGGTGGCACCGACGTTTTTTGCAAGGAAGGAACAGTTTGGAAGATGACGTGCGTACTGGTCGGCCACAAACAATTCGAACTAAACGCGAGATCGAAGAAGTTGTGACGTTGGTGCGTGCTAACCGCTCCCAATCAGTAGACGATCTGGCAGCAGTGGTAGGGGTCAGCCATGGTACTTGTTATAAAATTCTGTCTGATGACCTGGACATGTCTCATGTTACCTTATCCAGCACAGTGTGCCAGGAATCCAGTCGCAAGACCAACGTGATGATAACACGATGATTTTTTTTCTCTTCCCTCGCATGAAAGCAATCCTACGTGGGAGTAGATTTCATTCCTCCGAAGAGGTCATGACTGCCACAAGAGAAGCCATACGGGACCTTCCTGCTAACATCTTTCAGCAGTGCTTCCAACAGCTATACCTACCACCGTTGGCAAACATGCATCACGGCCAAAGGCGACTATTTTGAGGGAGGATGTGATTCTATTTAAGTGTAAGCCTAGTTATCGGCATCTTGTGAGATATTTAGATTCTTGTGGGTGCCTATCCTCAGGCGTAAAGTCTCAGAACTTAATGACTGTACTAGTATATATCTTGCCTAATATTAGGACAAGATAAGCAAAACATAGATACCTAGTTCTTGCCAACAGGACAAGATAGACGCGAAGGTGTAATATACTCGTATATCTTGTCAAAAGCTAGACGAGAAGTGTGTATATCTCGTTAACAGGGCAAGACAGACGCCGAATGTGTTAATAATTTTATCTTAAGTTTTGACACAAGCCCTTTTTCGAGAGTCTGGAAGGCGGTGACTTTTATTTCTACCACTCGCCCAATTGGTTTACATATTATAATCATTAATATTCATATTCTCATTGGCTAAATCAATCACGCCCTCAATTTCATGATGTATTTTTTTGGAATTTTTACAGAGTTTGCGGGAGGTTTTTTTTTTTCCTGGCGGAGCACTTTGACCTTTTTACCAAGGGTGTATGGACATTTGCGAACCGCGCTCTTTTTAAGCGGTTTTGACAGGTCTACTCCTAAACTAATTTGTGTTCGGACTTTCCTCGGGTTTAACCCCTTCGGTACATTTGCCAGTAGGTTTTATTGCTTATCCGACTTGTAACAATAGGCATTTGCAAACTAATGTGCTTTGTTAATTTTAAGGTGAGGCCTGGAAAGTTTTGAAAGGACCACTCCTTTCCCATGTGAAGCAAATTTTGTTGACTGCTGTGCTACAGAAATTGTGTATTTTATTTATAATTACTATGTGTATTCCTATAATTAAATTCCAATAATTAAATGTATAATGAGGATATAAAATATCGTCTCAATACACAACTAATAGTGAGTAATATTAATTTATTTTTCTATGCTTCCACTATTAATGTTATTAATTAAATTTTTCTGCATGTTTAGATTACCAGTAAAATAATTATTTCCCTTTGTCTGACCTCCGATCCGACCAAAAAGTGCACTTAACGCCTTTGGGTTCTGTATGTCTTAATTATAATGCATATAATGTTGGCTTACCTAGGTCACTGACATTTCTCGCCTCTCATATTTTCAACCCATCATTAGCAGCCGATGTATTTTATCCTGCTACTTACAATCCCCCTTCCCCAGGCTCACACTTAAAAATAGATGCTGAACTGTTATTACAGAAAATTATTGGGTATAAAACTGACACTTCAAGTGATTTTAGTAGTCTACTTAACTGGTTTCAGTAGTCTATCGTATAAAAGTCCATCGTCGTAGCCGAGTGGTTTAAGGCTTATGACTTTTTGTAAAGCTACGGGCTTGCGCTGGTTCGAGTCTCAAAGAGGGGAAAAATATATTATGAAATTTCGGTCACTATGGGACCGGTGCCCACCCAGCATCGTGAGGAATAAATAATGGCTCCAAGTTGATAACACCAGCTTTAACGGTTGGGGGATCCGATATGCTGATCGTATGTCATCCCTGCACTGACTGGATGATCATCAACCTCTCTGATTAACACATGTGGATTTGAGGCAAGTAGACGGCTGGATCATCCACTCCTCTGTGATTAACACATGTGGATGTGAGGCCAGCAGACAGTCGGTAAGCCAATAGTCTTCTAGGCCTTCGCGTCATGGAGTTATCAACATAAACTGTTAAATCGTCAGATACTTTTATTTTATTTTTTATATTAGGATTTTTTCTATACTACAGTAAAACTTGTTCAAAGCGGAATCGCATGGGACCATTTTTTTCCACATTAGACAAGATTCCGCATTATACAAAACATTAACCAATCTTAGATTATGTCTTTTTATGTAACTTACCTTGGATTAATTGTAGTTCCTCTGTTGTTGGAAAATGAAAAGTATAGTACGTACGAGCGACTTCGACGGTAACAAAGACTTAACTCAATTACCAACGCCAACTTAGATAATTCATAGCCAGTTCACCCCCAATAATACTAATAAAAATTACCAACAATTTTAAATAAAGAGGTAAAGGCATAAACATAGGGGTAGGCAAAATTAACCAACTTCGCGAAAAAAAAACAGTCCCGTTTCGTCAGCGTTAAAAATGTCTCTTAGGTGCGTATCCTGAAATTAATGTATGAAATTTCGGTTTCGACTCACTAACTATACTTTCGTCCACATCCTTTTATTCCCCGCACTACATTGTGTCGTCTTTTAAAACTGCCCACAACCAACCTGAAACTGCATTGAAATCGTTATTCCCTATGAATATAGCAACAGCTACTTGACTTTGGAACATCGGTCCGGAAATTCGGAGATTTTTTGAACGTGGAATTGTAAAACACTCCCAAACATCGTTTATTTCTTCATTTCCTTGCGTCCGTTCATTCATTATTTTTTCTTTGTGTTTTAAAATCTCATAAACTGGGTTTTTCCACATTTACACTTAGCCATTATTTCGCGTACTGACAGTTTTCTTTATCTTCAATCACTTTCACTTTTTCGTTTAATGACAATGATACATACGATTTAGACATCTTTATTCCGTAAATTCAGAACGATACCTGAGAAAGATGCGTACACAATCGGTCTCAGATCTTAAACTAATTTAAGATTTTACAGTGCACTGGTTATTTGTGAGACAAAAGTCACACGCCAAATATTTGTTAAATGAACCTGTAATTCGCAAAACGGGTGTGCAGTGAGGCCGAAAGAAAATTCCAGACACAGGTAGAAACTATACTTCTCCCGGCGGCAGGAATCATCACTTATTGTTAATTCACCTAACGGGAATTGAATGAAGTGGAAACTAGTTTATTTCTCTCTGTATCTTTCCGCCTTATAAATATTTTTTTTCATTAATTGTGTAGAAATATCCTTTCGTTTCCGCACTGGACAGATTCCGTTTTATATAAAATAAATACACGTAAAATTACTATTATTTTGCCGGGACCAATAAATGTGTTCACATTGGACAGATTTCCGCATTATTCACGTTCCGGATTAAACAAGTTTTACTGTGCTGCATTTAGCATGAGTAAATCAAACTGATGATACGTCAATGGAGAGTGCTTCAATCCACTTGGACATCTTAAGAAAAGTTTTAAAGTTTGAGATCTGTTGCTCCATGGATTTCTGAGGAATTCGGGGTCAATCTCAATAAAATATATGTATCACTCTTAAAAATAGCTTGTAATAGCAGAACAATTAATTATTATAAATTATTATCCATATCTTAACATTCCTTGCAATATTCAACATCAGACTTGGTGTAAGTGTACAGTACAGAATATTACAACACATTACAAAACTACTCTCTAGAAAATAATTGTTTAATAGGCCTACAAATTTGAATTTGCATGTGGTACAGAAATTTAAACGAAACTATACATTGCCACAAGCAGCACAAAATTAATCGCCTACTGGAGAGACCAATAAAGATTCTTACATTTAACGACGCTCACTAACGTGCGAGGACATTATGTAGCAATTTATTTCAAGCGCGAGGTTGTCCTACGTACCATAAATCTACGTCACGAGGCTCGCAGATTTCCTTCCCTCTGGAGAAAGCTACATTTAGAACTGTTACGCCTTAAAATTCCATTGATTCCAATCGAGTTTGAACCCGCGAACCTCGGAATCGAGGAATGCAGAGTAACCACTAGTCCACGATGATTACGATAATGATGATGTAATAATAGTAATCGTGATAACAAAAATAATGTCTTCTTCTTCTTCTTCCTTCCAAGTATTAGGCCAAGGCCTGTTACGATCCTATAGAAAATTTTCCCTCCAGCGTTTCATAGGACGGCCCAGTGATCTTCGTCCTCTTGGTATATAATTATAAACAGCTTTGGGGATCCGATTTGAACTCATTCTTTCAAGATGGTGTTTCCAATTTAGTTGGTACTGTTTAATATATTCCAAAATTGGCGTAGTCTTCAATTCTTTTAAGATATAATGTAATGATGATAATAACAATAAAAATGTTTGGAAGTGCACAAAGGACTATTACCAAGCAGCTCCGTCATTGTTTGTACGAGCGAGCAATCTTTACTCACGCGAAAGGTATTGCGGGCATGCTACACATAGGATATTTTAGGGGAAATAATTATTTTTGGTAGTTTCCTTTCATTTCGCCACTTTAATACTAATTACAAATAATTAACTGGTCATCAGGTAATAATCTGGTATCTTTTGATTTTATAGCATTTTTGGTTGGAAAGGTCAATTGCATATTAATTGCATTTACGCCCTTCAGAAAAACGTAAATATTAACATACTAATTTTCAAGCGATAGAGCATAAAATCATCTATAATATGACTATCTTTTCAAGTAGAGAGAGTAGTTATACTTCGAGAAACTTATTTCATAAAAGAGACTATTTAAAACAATACGATAAATTGACAGCTCTATTACTCTTTAATTACATCAAACGAAGACCTGAAATTCGGTTCAGATATTCGGTATATCATAAAGTTTCATTGTAAAGAATATAAACTTTTAAAAGATGCGAGTTCAATTTTCACAATTTTTTACCAATTTCGTATGGAATGTCCCATAACGAAATAAACTGCACTCAAACAAGAACATTGTTTCTTTATATGGCATAGTGGTGTAAGTAATTTTTCTTCATATTGAGAAAAACAGGGTTTTATTAGTAAGTTTACAAAGAAAGAATCAAGATGGTTTTTAATGCCGATAATCATGGAGATATTTATTATCCTAATGATAGTGATTGTATTAATTTAGTAATGCATCTGATATATAGTATGGTATGCGGTTTCTTCTTTACAACCGTGTACTTCACTCATTTTTGTAAATTCTGACATCACTATGTCATACACCTCTTCATATACTGTATTTCACAATTGTATTTTCATCATGTATAGGTTCAGTTTGGTTAATTTTTAACTGTGCTAGCACAAATATCATCCTTAAATATCTTCGTACATATGGCTTTTTGAGAAATGTATATAAATATACGCGTATTAAAACAGAAACAAAAAATACTTGATGTTAAGAATTATTTCTTCATAAGTGTATTAATTAAATTTTATAGTCAACACTTTTAAATTTCATATTAAAGCACCGTTGAGGTTATGTAATAAGAAATAAAATTTTAACTTAAAATGCAGAAGATGAAACATTGTTTTTTGAAATGCCTCCATATTGGAACTGCTTGATGGAGTTCAATAATTTAGCTGTGGACGACTGACTTACCAGGTACTAATTTTATATTTAATATCTTAAATTTTAAAGACATAATATTAAATTGACAATGCATAAAATGGTCCTTTTTGGAAGTTAATTTTTTCTTTAAAAAGATGGTATCATCTTTAGTCATCTAGTCTTAGCATCTACAGTAAAGAGTAGATCATTGAGATCAGACTGAGATCGAAGGAAAGAGGTCAGATAAAATTTATAAATATGGAAAATTCTCGGAAAAGTTTTAGTGTAATTTCTTTACATAGTGGACTTGTTTTGATGAGCAAAATCTATATATATATATATATATATATATATATATATATGTGTGTGTGTGTGAACTTCGGGTAATGTGGACCCATATTTTGAATTTGTTGTTTTTCCTATTTAAATTAAAGGATTTGAATTTTTTTAATTACAGTGATTATCATTAGTGTTATATCTATGAAATAACATTGTTATTTTATTCTAATATGGAAACATCTTAATAATTTATAACTTTTTTTACTTTACAAGAAAGGTCCACTTTAACCTCCATATTCGGGTAAAGTGGACCCCAGAGTCCATCCTAGCTTTTAGACTATTTTTAAGTTTATTTACTCAATTTATACAGACAGGCACAAATTAATCTGAATATTTATGGCTGATCGTAATTAAAAAGCGTTGATATTTATTTAATGTTTTGAAAAAGTATTGTTGAATATAACATTCACATCTGCAGACAGCGACGGTCTTTGGGTTTATTAAAATTACAAGGATATTAAATCATATTAATAAAGTGCAGATTATAGTGAATTACAGATAGCATCCTCATTGATAAAATGTACGTATTCGTGTAGAGTGGACCCAGGTCCACTTTAACCACCTCGTGGAGGGTCCACATTAACCGAATTCGTTTGTAATTTTTAATCATTTTATACAGCAGCCATTTTACATAATATCAAATCACGCCCGTCAGTATATTAAAACAGCATGTACATAATATAATATATTTAAAAGGAACTTCCTCTCTCTCTCTCTCTCTCTCTCTCTCTATATATATATATATATATATATATATATATATATATATAGTTAGTTAGTGCTGAAAGTATTGATATACTTAAAAATGTCACAGAGAGAAGAAACAAATAATTTAATTATTTCTTCACTATAGGATACAAAAACAAAATTATACACCTCATGTAATCTATAAAGTTAAATAAACTCAGTTTCCTCTGTTTTAACATAACAATTAACGGGTAAAAAATAATTTATACACGAACAACAAGAATTAACAAACAAAAAATATTGATACAGTCTCATATTATGACTGTTTTGAGTATTTACTTTTTAGTTCAATGCTTGGTTGGGAGTTCCTTTGATTCCAAGATGGCTTGAGGACGACGTAGCATCGACCCGACTAAATTTGAAGTTAATGAAGAAGGTATATTTCTCCATTCTTCTTCCAAAGCGTTTCTCAGGTCTTGCTTGTTGGAAACTGCCTTGAACGAATTCTCCTTTTCAGATGTTCCCATAAATTCTCAATGGGGTTTATGTCCGGAGACCGCGGAGGCGTTTCCATGTATTTTGGTGCGTTATACAAAATCCACAAACGCGTATTGAAACCATTATCTTGCATATATACAAAACCTAGTTTAATCCCCATTTCCTCTGCAGATTTATGAAGATTGGTCTCAGGTTTGTTCACATAATGTTTGTGATCCATCATACCATCAATAAAATGCAAGGTCCCGATTCCAGAGGTACTCATGTATCCCCATACTAATAAAGAACCGCCAATATATTTCACAGTGGGTTGGAGATTTTGCTTTTGTAGTTCTGTATTTTAATTCCTCCAGACTTTTCTTCTTCCATCCGAACGGAAAATGTTGATTTTAGACTCGTCAATATAAATTACTTTTTTACAAAATTCTTTGGGGCTGTTTATGTAAGTTTTAGCGAAGTTCAAATTTTTCTTTCAGTTTTTTTCACTTACTAAGCATTTTTTACGGACTGTTTTCCCATTCAATTCGTTAGCCCATAGCCTGTTACGAACATTGCTAGCAGAAATACTAATATTAAAGTTATTCTTGATACTAGCTGCTAATTTAGGAGCACTACTTTCAGGTTTTTGCTTTACTTTTCACATTAATGATTTTTCAACATTAACATAGTTTTCTAGGGTGTCCTGATCTGTGGCTATTTTCGAAAGATTTTCGTTCGCCAACTCTATCAATTACATGCTGAATGTTTGGTTTTGACCTTCCAATTATTTCACTAATTCCATTTAGCGATTTACACTGATTATGCAAACCAATAATTAATTCCCTTTCTTCTACCTACTACTATTTCCAGCTTAATCTGCAGCCAGAACACACACAACTACAAGGCAAAGTACTCAAGGCTAGAGTGAATAACAACACTACCAGACCCACCCTCACTCGACTTCATGTAAACATTCTGTTGACCAAAACTTAGTACTGTGTCAATACTTTTTGTTTGTTAATTTTTGTTGTTCATGTGCAAATTATTATTTACTCGTTAATTGTCATATTAAAACAGTGGATACTGCGTGTATTTAACTGCACAGAGTTCAATTTCAAGATGTACATTTTTGTTTTTGTACATAGTGAAGAAATAATGAAATTATTTATTTCTGTCTGTGTTATTTTAAGTGTATCAAAACTTTCTGCACTAACTGTATATGAAATGATAAGAAAAACAAATGCTCGGACGGGACTTGAACCCGGATCTCTTGATGCGCTACCAATTACGCCATCGAGCAAGTCTAGTACAAACATTAATTTTTATTATGTATATACTTTCTTCTTATTATTACGAGACGTAGCGGGAACTCGGTCTCCACTGTCATCTAGTAGCTCCTATCACAAGTGAGCAAATTAAAGATATATACACGGTGATTACAAATGATTGGAGCGATTTCATGATTTTATTGTAGCGATCTTATTTGACATATCTTCACAGAACTTTAAAGTTATGTATAAAAACTCACAAGGTTTTTTTTTGTTTTCTCTCGCAGCCGTGTTTCAGCTTTAAACCGAGAGAGCGCAGCAGTTATCAAAGATGGCGACAGGCGAGGAGAAAGCATATGCTGTGCTTGAATTTCATTCAACTCAATCTGTGATAACTGTGCAACGACACTTCAGAACGAAGTTCGAGAAAGATGCACCGAGTGCCAACTCCATTCGGCGATGGTATGCGCAATTTAAAGCTACAGGATGCCTCTGTAAAAGGAAATCAACGGGTCGTCCTTCAGTGAGTGAAGAAAAGGTTGAGAGTGTGCGGATGAGTTTCACACGTAGCCCACAGAAATCAACACGAAAAGCGAGCAGAGAGCTGAACATTCCACAACCGACCGTTTGGAAGATCTTGCGGAAAAGATTGAAGCATAAACCTTACCACTTGCAATTTCTACAAGCCCTTACGCCCATTGACAAAGTGAGTCGGTTTGAATTTTGTACACAAATGCAGCAGTTTATGGATGAGGATGGTTTTTGTGAGAAATTGTCTTCAGTGACGAAGCAACATTCTTTGTGAATGGCAAAGTGAACAAACACAATGTGCGAATCTGGGGCACAGAAAATCCCCGCGTTATTGTGCAGCACATTCGCGACTCCCCAAAAGTTAGTGTGTTCTGTGCGGTTTCTCAGTTCAAAGTTTATGGCCCTTTTTTCTTCTGCGAGCAGAACGTTACAGGACACGTGTACCTGGACATGCTGGAAAATTGGCTCATGCCGCAGCTGACGACCGACAGTGAGACCTTCATCTACCAGCAGGATGGTGCTCCACCACACTTCCATCACGATGTTCGTGAATTTTTAAACATGAGATTGCCAAACCGATGGATCGGTCGCAGTGGAGAATGATCAGAAATTGTTGTCATGGCCTCCACGCTCCCCCGATTTGACGCCGTGCGATTTTTTTGTTTGGGGGTATGTGAAAGATTCAGTGTTTGTGCCTCCTTTACCAGTAGACTTACCAGAACTGCGAGCTCGCATAATCAATGCCTTTGAACAAATTAATAGGGACATGTTACGTCGAGTATGGGACGAACTTGATTACAGACTTGATATCTGCAGAATCACCAAGGGGGAGCATATGGAGCACCTGTAACATCTCAAAAAAAACCTGGGAAGTTGCTCTATGTATCTGTAAAAGTTCGTGAAAATATGTCGAATACTACAGCTACCATAAAATCATGAAATCGCTCCAATCATTTGTAATCACCCTGTATATATATATATATATATATATATATATATATATATATATAAAGTGATCCCACAACAGGCCCGGAGGCCCTTGGGGTAGTAGGTGGTTAAAGCTCCCACTTTTTCTAGACAATCGGCACTTTATGTCAGCCGGGTTGTCAGCCCTGCGTGACGGCCGCCTTTACCCCCAGAACAAGCGTCTGGTACTCATTTCCGTTAGAGGCTGAGTCGACCCCAGGGCCATAGTGCCGCCAGAGGGTTTGGGTCAGTTTAAAAATCCTGACCCCAACGGGACTTGAACCTTCGACCCCCCGGCTTGTAGCTCAGTGCCTTAACCACTACGCTACGGAGTGCCCCATATATATACATATATGAATGTATGTGTATATGTCCTTTACAGACTTCTAAACCGTGCAACCGATCTTCGTGAAAATTTGTATATGCAGCGTTTCAGATTGCGGCGAGTGTTTAGCCATTATCTATTATGTTCTAAAATCATTAGGTGTAGGAGTTCACCTGAAATGAAAATTTAAAAATCACTCTAGCGATCGCAATGTTCTATGTTTGACAACAAAACTCAGAATATCCTATTAACCAAGGTATGTATTATCAAAAAATCAGCGAAATCTGACCGTTAGAAGTGGGGTTTACTTGAAATCCGAAATTAAAAAATGCCTATACGACTGAATCAATGTTGATGAATTTTTTTGTGTGTGTTTGAGCAGGCCCTTGGATGGTTTAGATTCACAATTGGACCCTCTAAAACCATTAGGTTCAGGATTTCACCTGAAGTGAAAATTTAAAAATCGCTCTAGCGGTCACGATTCTCGATGTTTCACAACGAAACTGAGTATATCCTATTTAAATAAACCGAGGTAGGTATTTTGTCAAAAAATGAGCGAAATCCGACAATTAGAAGTGGAGGTATACTTGAAATTCCAAATTAAAAACTGCCTAAACGACTGCACCGATTTTGATAACAATTTTTGTGTTTGTTTGAGTCGGTCTCGGGATGGTTTAGATTCACAATTGGACCTCTAAAACCATTAGGTGTAGGAATTCACATGAAGTGAAAATTTGAAAATCGCTCTAGCGGTCACAATTTACTATGTTTCACAACGAAACTCAGTATAATATCCTATTAAAATAAACCTAGGTAGATATTATCAAAAAATGAGCGAAATCAGACAATTAAAAAATTAAAGAAAAGTTTTAAATTGAATTTTTTTCCCATAAAACTAATTAGAACTGGAAGTTTAATTGAAATCCGAAATTAGAAACTACCTAAATGACTAGACCGATTTTGATGAAATTTTATGTGTATATGTTTGAGTGGGTCCCTGAATGGTTTAGATTCATAATTGGACCCGGTAGGTGACGCTGCGATTGGGTAATAGAATTTTTTTTGTTAGGAGTGTAGTCATCTGCATTACTGACATATTCCGCGCGACAACAAAGTGACGTCATAATGCATGCTTCTTGCGCCACAACAGAAGGCAGCGAGGATTTTCTTGCGAACTTATTAATTAGTTAATTTTATGGTAAAAAAAAGTAACATATTTTTATCCTTAGCCCATGAATTGAACGTTCGGGCAAGATAAACTTCTGCCGGGTGCGCTAGTTTAAAATAGAAAATATGTGCGTTAAGAAAGTGACTTTTCTACTCCTCACATTCAAACCGAATTTGTTTCGCCCGCAACATGAGACCCAATTGTAGGCAAATCAGCATATTAATTCTGCTTTAAACATGAATTTTAATATTTTATGCCTAGATAGAAGTATGTCCAATACCTTCTATGGTACCGGCCCTTCAATTATTTTTACATTTTAAGGTACCATAACGATAGCACACTTTAACCATCTTAACATATAGCTATGATTGGGATATACATAATAAATTAAACCGATATCAAATGATGTGTGGCACCATAAGAAGAAACCTCCGAAAGATTCGAATAGGAACTCAATTCAGGTTTTATAAAATTAAGGCTGTTTTCCTGTTATTTTATATGGATCTGATTCTTGGGTACTTACAAAAAAAAATATCTCACACATTCAAGCCACTGAAATGAAATGTTTAATATCCGTAAAAGGATGTACACGCATGGAGAGATTACACAATGAATCAATAAGAAATTAACTGGAGATATTTTCAATAGTTGATAAACTAGAAGAGCACAAATACCAATGGAAAGAACATTTGGACAGAATGGACAGTACAAGATTACCCAAAAAGATCAACACCTACAAACCACATGGGAAAAGATCTTTGGGACGGCCAAGGAAACGATGGACTTGAGACCGGAACAGGTCATATTGACTTAATCCTGGAAAGGAAGAAGAAGAAGAAGAAGTACCATAACTGGTGTATGTCGACCGCGGTGGTCTAGTGGTTACGGACGTTCTTTGCCTCTAGTTCCGAGGGTCGCGGGTCCAATCCCGGCCGGGATCGATAGATTTTTAGGATGGAAAAATTTAAGGGACAAATCCTCCGAGAGCGACTTTAAGCCGTGTGTCCCGATTCTAAAGATGTTCAAGCTCGTAAAAGAACCGCAAGCCTGAATGAAAAGGCTTCTGTGCAAAATTTAATTGACCTTCATCCATCCAAAGTACCTGGTTGCCTAATATATGTCTCATTGAGGCGATGTCCTAACCATATGTCATTCATTGATATCGGTAGTTAAATAAGCGTAACTGAATTATTTAAAACAATAAAAATTGTACCTGTGATGGCAGTCGTCCTCAACAAATAAAATGTCGTTTAAAATATTTAGATATTATACAACATCAACTTTTATAAGATTCATGATGTGTTCCGTTGAGGTTTATTCAAAATTAATATAAAATTATAGAATACAACATGCTCGTAAAACATAATCAGTACCGAATGGAACAGCTTTGAAAATGGAACTAATTCCGAAAGGCCGAGCTAAATATTTTATTTGTTGAGGACGACTGCCATCACAGGTACATTTTTTTATTATTTTAAATAATTAACCTCAACGATGGTTTATAACGTTTTTTTAAGGAACTAAATTAGCCTGTTTAAGAAACTCCCGCTAGTGACCCCATGAGGAACGTATGACGTATATACAATATTGATGTATGTTTCTTCTTCAAATAAAAAAATGTTTTCTATGTAGAGCAAGTGAAAAATAGGTCACATTTATTTTTAATAATAGTTTCAGTGTGTCAAAGAAAGTAAATTACTAGCCAAAGCTACGTTAGAAACGAATCAATATTTCAAGGAGTAAGTGGAATTTCCCGCTTCTGTTGTTAATATTACAATATTATTATTTACTACTGTTTTATTATTTTATTAATAAAATTGTATAGTAGCTAAATTATAGCCGAAGTTAGGAAACGGCAGCATTTCCGATTCGTGTTCGGGATGCTGTTTTCTTGAATCAAGATAAATGTTGGGTTGCATTTTCATTGACCATTGTTCGTAATTCCAAGATTAATTAAAAATAAAATCAGAGAACACATAAAAAACATATACAGTATAATCATACAATATAAAATACAAAATAGGCTTCTAAAGATCTCAACCGCGATACTGATTGAGGCGTCTATAAAAATTAATTACTACAAACAGTCCTACTTATTTAAGTTTTAAAACACAATACTTTAAACAATACCCAAAAAAGTTTCATTTTTTTATTCAATGCCCCAGGTTATCATTTCCAACATTTCTGGTGTTCTCTCCTTTCATTGGCTTAATTGAAACCCACTTCTGAAGTTTGGGCGCCTAGAACGTGAAGTTACATTACGCCGATGATATCCATCCATAGTAATTCTGCCCGAAGGCAGGTCCTTCACTGCAATCATAGCATTTTCATGCTATGCTTGCAGCTTTACTAGATAATTGTAGGTGTGGTAGATTCTCGTTTCTTTCCACACCGGTGAAGGATGATGATGATGATAATGATAAGGATGATGATGGCTATATGATTTCGGGGACCGTTTGGGCCTTAAATTTTTCCTGACATTTGTCTTACAGGTGAGGAAAAACCCCGATAAAAACCTCACCCAGAAAAACTGCCCCGACGGGGATCGAACCCGGGCCCGCTGCGTGACAAGGCAGCACGCTACCTCGAGACCACAGCGGTGGACCCCGATGATATGATGGATGATAAATGATAATGAAGCACCAGGAGGGTTCTAAACCTAAAATTAACCTAAATTCCAGACAATGGGCAACCCTTTAAGGAAAAATACCTATGGTTTGACCGGGAATCGAACCCGGGACCTCATGAACAGTAGTCAGAAACGCTGACCACTAGCCAATGAGGCTGGTCAAAAAGAAAGTATGAACATTATTTTCTATCAATTCAAAAGGCATGGGGGAGACATAAAATTGCCTATCAAAGGGATGGCAACGAGAGGGGCAGGAAGGTATTTATGCAACATGCTTCCCTAAAGATAATTTATTATTAATTAAAGCCACTTGTATTTTAACGATAATTAATCATGGATTAGTTTTCCTTTTTTTTTTACGTTTAAAATGTATCATGTGCTTCTTTGAAATTTGTTTTATATCATAATCAATGGACACGAACTGTATAGTCTGATTTTGAATTATTTTGGTCACCCTTGATGGAGGCAGATGTTATTTATTTTCACATTGAATCTTTCTAATTGTTAGAATAAAAACAAGCAAAAATAAAACTGTCCGATTGTTGAATAACCAGTTAAAAACTTATAATCCTCTTAAAGTTTAATATAAAAATATGTTAATATCAAGGTGTTTTAATACAAAAATATTTTATATATTAATATCTATCTAGCTTCGGGTTTTTACAGCTGCTGCCGTCTTCCCGTACCAAACATCCAAAGCCTAAGCATCTTCAATGCTTATATTGTATATATTATATTTTAAAATAAAAAGTTTAAAGTAAGCAGCATGACGTCAACATTTTGTAGACGAAATAGGATTATTCCTTTATATTCCATTTTGCCAGCCTCAACAATAATTATTTTGAAGTGGATATTTTAAAGGAAATGTAAATAGTCCATATAAATTAATAATATGCTACACGGGGTTATATTTTAACCTATTATTGTAACATTTTATTTATATATTATAAAATGTAATATTTTGCTATTATTTTATGCAAAGTTTTGACACCCATCTATTCATTTTTTTAAACACAATTATCATATAAATTATAGTACAATGTTAAATAAACTAACTTTTAAATATGTTAATAAACGTGGTGACCGATCATTTTCACTGAATTTTTAAAACTATTTATTCTATGATAGATGAATTTCCCGTTATGTATCAGATCGTCCATAATTATTTGAAACGATTATTATAAATAGCATTGTTTATTGAGCCGATGTGAACTAATTAAAATCGTTTCAGAATTTTAATACTGTACTCACCACTTCATTATTACATTCCGAATTTGCATTGACATTTTGTGCCAGAAGAAATAATAATAGGCAGCAACCTGGGGAAATTAAACACATGTTTTAATTATAGGTAACATTATTTATTTAAAACAAATAATAGTGTTACCGTATCCATTCAACATACGCATTTTACAACGTAAACAAATGATTTACCACTGTAAAATTGTTCTTTTGTTAGAAAAATATTCATAATGAAAACAATGCATGCCATATATGTTCATTTGCATATTTGGATGCCGACACATATACGTTTTCCAGAGTTCTTCATTCCTACAAAGAACAATATTGTATAAAGAATGTGCAATGGTAGTTACGAAGGTCAAATGTGTGTATGCCAGTATTACCATAGCAACGTAATTTGTTTTAGGTTAAACCCCCTATTTCTACTACACATGCGTCACATGAAAGCTATTTTCAAGTCGATTAATGCCATGCTACTTCTCATGAGTAATTTTAATGTACAAATTTATAAAAATATATCAGAGCATATATTGTAAGTCTTCTGACAGATTGTATCCCTATAAAGCCTAGGAGGAGAGGGGTACGAAAAATTATAATATACAAAGAGATAAGTTAAACTTCAACTAATGGAAATAATAATATAAAATGAATACTGTAATATTATATTAAAATGTGCTGTACGTAGAAAATAAATCTTTAAAAAATTATAAAAATAAATATTGCCCTATAAAAGAGAGAAAATAAATCGCATTAATAATTTTAGTTAATTTTCAACGCAATTTTTCAGAATATAAAAATAATAATTTTCAATATTGAATTTAATGTGCATTATTATTAAATTGTCTTATTTCGTTTTCTTTAATGGGTTTTTTAAAGCAATTAAACATAACAATACTTGATTTTGAATATCAACAATAAAAAATGTTTTATTTTAACTTTTTCATTGGTTAAATTGAATATATTTAATGAGCTTCTAAGCCAATCAAATTGTAGGGAAGGTGTTTACGCTAGTGGCATTCCACTGAAAAATCTAGTACCGAAAATGTGCATAATTAATTGAGTAACACTTCAAGACGCACACAGTCGATGTTATTTCAGAATCCCTTTCTGTATATAGATTTTTAATAAATCTATCGTAAAACATTACCTAAAAATACATAAGTAATACATTTTCTGATAAGTTTGCGTATTAATACACTAATTGTTACAATCTCTTCAAAATTGATTTGAGTTATAATTTACCAGTACAGCTTGAGGTTTGTTCGTAGGTGATTCAAAATGCGAGAAATTGTCCACATTCAAGCTGGTCAGTGTGGTAATCAGATTGGAGCAAAGGTATGTAAATCAGAATAAACACTTAAAAATATCTACCTTTTGAAATATAAATGTGTTGATGTACAATAGTACAATGTCGAATTCAAAATATTTCATATATGGTATCTATGTTATTTTATTGCAGTAAAATGCTAAATTTGATTCTTACAAAGTGATTCGCCTGATCATGCAAGTTTATAGCTTAATTGGAAGAACTTCAAACTATTTAAAATTATTTATATTCATTGATATCACTCTTACATGTAATGAGTAGATAATCAAGTGTGATAACACGTTCTTTATTCTCTAACCAGTTCTGGGAAGTCATTTCTGACGAGCACGGAATAGATCCCACTGGAACATACCATGGCGACTCGGATCTACAACTTGAACGTATTAACGTGTACTACAATGAGGCAACAGGTAAATCAATTACTGTATATTGTGTATAATGAAGTTTGTATTCATTCCACAGACTAGATATTAATTCTACGGATTTTGATTGAAACTGTATCTCCGAAACCTATATTATATCGTAAATGAAGTTTAGATAATATTTTATTGAAATTTATAATTAATTCACATCATATAGATTTTAACTATTTTACAAAAGTGTCAATGTCGATATTGTAGAATCACCATTTATCGGCAATATTCAAACAAGCCGCCAAGAGTGTCGCGTTAAGAACCATAATATACTTAATGATTGTCCCGCGCCGTAGCCGAGTGATTAAGACAAGAGGCCTTCGCGCGGAGCTACGGTACTTATGCTGGTTCGGATCTCGATGGGCGAAGAAATTTTCTTAAGGAATTTCGACCAATGAGGAATTTGGATAGCTGCAATAAGTAGCGGCTCCAGGTTGAGAACTATAACGGCTGAAAGACCCAACATGCTGACCACATGTCACCCTTACACTAGCAGGATGATCGTCTACCTCTGTGTTTAACACATGTAGATGTGAGGCCAGCAGCCGGTTGGTAGGCCAAGGGCCTTCTAGGCCTGTCGTGCCATGAAGTTTAATTGATCATTATTAGAAATTTAGAGAAATTTTAAAGGACTGGGAAATAGAGGGAAGAAATGTGTTATAATAGAGATGAATGGAGGAAAATTATAAAGCAAAATTGAAGAGAAATCATTGGTGACGGAAAAATGTATCAACATTGTTAAAACCAGAAATATATATATTAGAAATTCGAAAATTAGTCAGAATCTTTATGCATTAAAAAGAAATTTAGTTTCTTTTTAAGACCAATACCAATGTAAATGGTGGCTCCATGGCGCCTTCCACCTCTGAGTCCTGAGTTCGCATCACAATCTTCCATGTGGAGTTTGTGATGGACAATTGAAGCCAGGGCAGATTTTCTCCCATTTTATCCTACTAAAAACTTCATTCCACAATTTTTCACACCCTCTATTTAGTTTTATTTCATCTCCTCCTGTGATTGTGTGACAGGCTTTGGTCAGCCGGCAACCTTATATGTCAGACCTACAAGAATTGGGGCCTTATCTCATTACCTGGCATTATGCCAGACATGAGTAGAGAGTTTACCAATGTATACGTATACAGAGTAATTTAAAATTCTCATTGTACACTTTATGAGGGTTATAGACTGTGCTTATAGTGTGGCATTATTAACCCATTTCGAAATTTTTATTTATTCTATTAACTTCTAGTTGATTTCAGTTTTTTTTATATTGTTCGAATAAAACAATCAGGTCACCTATTATAATCATTTTACTGATGATCATTTGCTATTGCATGGTACAAGCTTCATTTTCATATTTTTAAGGTCTGATTAATACATTTTTATTTGTCCTTGGGTTTTGCAATGTCTTTGACATCTTCCTATCCTCAAGATTCTATTGCGAATCTTCAGTCATCTCATCCCATTCCAATGTGGTAGCAATGATCTCCAGTAGAATAGTTGTTTGTATCGTTAATGTCATGTCTGAGTTGGTTATTGAAAATGAATTTTGCATTGAAATAACATAAGTCAACAAACTAAAAATACTGAATATGAAGGGTATAAGCTGTATTCTCATATCTGGAAAAATTATGTTGAGAACCCATCCCATTTAAACAACAGGTTAGATTATATTATTTTTGGTCTGGACATCTACCTCAATATTAATGTTGATTTGTTCTTGGACAAATCCAGACCAAAAATAATATAATTAAAATAACCTCAAAATATAACTTCCTAAAATTAAATATTAACAGGTTAGATGTTTACAGTAGTCAAATACATTTCTATTGTTGATGACAAGTCCCAGCTGTTTTGTTCCATTAGGATATTGGCCACAAATTTTAGTGGTGCTGACTGTGGTATGATCTTTGCTTCAGTGATAAACAGCATGAACTGTTATCCTAGTGTATCATCAGTTTTAATTTACCGCTGAAATGATGAAATGCATATGTGACTATATTCTAACGCATGCCATTTTTAAAACTACTGTAATATGTTCATAGTAGATGAAATTCAGACTATACATCTCATAGCATATTTTCGTAATTATATAAAGGGGAAAATCATCCCATTTCATTTATTATTACACTTCAAGCATGTTTATAGATGATACTATGTACATAAAGTTTTGAAGAACCCATGTCTGGAAATGTAGTTTAAGTTTTATAGTGATGCCTGATGATAATTTTTTGTGTTTAATTAAATAAAAATAAAACTTAGAGTTTTATGTGATTTTCATATTTATTAAAATATAAATCAGTTACAGCTGTTTCGGTACTTTTTACCTTCTTCAGACATCATAACAAATTAATGAATTTTGTTATTATGGTACAACTGTAACTATGCAACAATTTTTTTTTTTTACAATCTCTATTATAAATTTAAAAGAGATGATTCATTCAAATCTAGTTGAGAATTTAACAGCTTATTACCACTTTTCAATTTATTTATCTCTACAACTTCTAAAAGGTCCAACTTCTTTCCTTTGTCACAAACATGTAAAATTTTAAAATTTGAATCAAAACAATGATCATATTGGAGTAGGTGGTTAGCTTACTTTGAATTATCTATTTTTTTTTTTTGCTTCATATAGGACAATGATCCAAGTGAAAGTCCATCTCAATCATCCATCTTCCCTCTAATGTTCAGACAAATTTTGTAAGAGCAAAGGTGTTGATGCATTCCTGCATTAGGTAGTTGTCAGATTTAAATGGAAGACATACAATTGATTTCAGACCTTGCCATTGTCAATTTGGACTATCTACTGTCAAGTATGAGGTTTTAAATATAAATTTGTAACTCTATAACAGTTCATTTCTGATTTCTACCTATTCCTGGATTAATTTGCTTTTTTAAACTTGAAAGGCAATCATGTTTGTTTATCACACTATTCTTTAGACCTAATCTCTCAAGGTAATATTCTTAATACAAGCTGTACAAACACTCATAGGAGCCAAAAAATAAATTATATTACAACTTTTGGCTATGAGGGGGGAAAAAAAGTCCCATACATTAACCCAGGACTTCTTGCCTATAAATCCCCAAAATACCATCTTTCTTTTAAAAATACTATAGAAAGTAACATTAAGAGGTTTTATTTAATTAAGATATTTGGTCTGTTTATTCTTACCTCTATGGTTGTTTTTGTTGAACATATGTTTCAAGGCATCTACGCCCCATCATCAGTGATCACAGACTGATTTTTCTCAAGTTTAGCCCTGATTCTTGACTCCTGCTCCCTGTCTGTGGTCCAATGAACTTGATAATGAGGTTTCTTTCTCCAGGAATTTCAAAATTCAAAATTCTTTCCTTGTTCTTCTGTATGTAGATTTTTTCCCATATGGTGAGTTCATTTTTGTTTTCTAACTTCTAATAATTTTGTGTTTACATCTATTTTGTGTTTTTCTGACCAAACGTTAGCAGCCACTGCAGATTTTTCTACTTCCCCTTTATTTTACATTTCTTATGTGTTCTTTAGTTCTAATGGTTAAATTTCTTTTTGTTTTCCCTATGTACATCTTATCAGTCTTTACATTTTATATATATTCCTGATTTTTTACAATCATCAATCTTTTTATTTTTATTAGTTTATTTAAACTATAATCATTCTTTGGTACCAAACTAATATTAAATTTTTTCAAATTTTTTAAAAATTTAATGTGGGCCCAAGAGTGATATGTGAATTTCCTGTATTTCTTATCTTTTGGTTTTTCTTTCTGAAGAGTGCTTTCATTTCTCAATTTTTGTTTTTTTGTACTTCTCAATTTTTTTGTGTATCATTTTTTTCACCGAAACCATTTTCTTTTGCAACCTCAATTATGTGTTTTTTTCTTTAATTCGTAATTTTTCTTGTTCATGGGTATATTTACAATCTATGTACTAGGCTGTTGAAGACTGCCATTTTGTGTGAAATATGATTGAAACCTGTTGATTTAATATAGTTGTCTACATGTGTTCCTTTTCTGTGAATGCTGAATTCGATCTTCTTTTCCTAATTTCTGTGCAATTTCATGTCTAAAAATGGTAATTGTTAATTTCTTTTTCTGGTGTGAATTTGATTGTTTTCTTCTGTATATTTAAAGTTTTAAGGTATCTTCTATGTGTTTTTCTTTAACTATGGCAACAACATTGTCCACATATCTACACCAAAATTTGAACATAAGAGGATGTGCTTTTGTTATTTTGTTTTCAAAATCACTCATGAATAAATTAGCCAAAAAAGAGGATAATGGGTTCCCCACTGATAGTCCAGATTTTTGTATATACAAACCCCTGTTTATGCAAAAAAAATTGGTTGATGCATAGTTCAGTTAATTTTAAGTATTCTTTTCTCCTTTCTTTGTTGATATTGTTTTTGATAAACAATTTTTCCAATACTGGTATTTCTAATGTTTCTTCTTTTGGTACACTGGTGAACAATGCTGTGATGTCAAAAGAAACTATTCAATCTGCTGGTTCTATTTCTATCTTATTTAATTTTTCTACAAGTTGAAGGGAATTTCCAATGGTTAGACCTTCAAAATGTTTCATTTCTTTGAATTCCTGGCTTAGCCATTTGGAAATTTTGTAATTAGGAATCTTATATCATTGATGATTGGTCTCATTATTTAGTCGCACTATCACAGAATGATAAACTAACTTATAAAAATCATAACCCTATTAATGAAATGGTAGGTCTAAATAAAACTAAAATCAATCCATATAGCTCACCTCATTTCTCTAAATCTAAAAATTCCAATCGCATGCAAATTTTAATTTCAATATAGACATATATATGTGTGTGTGCGTGTATATATATATATATATATATATATATACATATACATACAGGGCTTCCAATATAAAACCGGACACGCCTCACGGGGTTTCACCCGTCAGGCAGCGCTCTCTCCTCGTCTGCATTTCACTCTGCCAGCCGCAGAGTGTCCGGTTTTATACTGGAAACCCTATATATATATATATATATATATATGCTTAAATATCTAAGGTTGTTAATAAATTACAATAGGAAGTAACATTGAGGTTCTTCTTAATAAACTGGGCAAGCTGAAGATGATACTCAGGAGTATTGAAACATATAGACAAAAGAACTCAACTTTTTTATGTCTCATCTTATTTATTATCTAAGGTTGTGTTACAAATTTTTTTATTCAGTAGACCTGAAATAGTATTTTATTTAATGAGCTATTTAACAACTTAGGTCATTAGAATTGCAATTCATACCTGGCCTTAAAAGGCTGACAAATTTTTTGTTCAGAGACCTCTTATTTCAGGATGGACTTACATTTCAAAATAATTCTTTAATCTATTGACCCCAGTAGGCCATAAACCTGTCAACCTCGAAACTAAGTTGTTTATTTCCATTAGTACAGTAATGCAGTTTCTGACAAATTAACTGTTTTAATATTTAACATTACAAAATGATAATGGTAAAATTAAATTAATGATAGTTAATGATAAAATTAATATAACTGAAATTAAATTCCATCCAAGGATTCGTCTTGAAGACAAAAGAAAACTATGAGTAAATCCAGTCATATTTATATTTAATTAATGTTGGGAAGTAAACATTATGAGGTATAATCATTAAAATTCATCGGAGAACATATTGTTTAAATAACTCACCTCATAGGATTCATGCTTCCATGATATCGCGATTTCAAACAGTCATATTTGTTGGATTTGAAACAAGGACATCACAAATGTTTCTGCCTGACCTAATTCAGTCAGTAAAGATTATCAACAAATATGACCAGAATGACAAATTAACTCTGAAAAAAGTTATGCTTCTTTTGATTTGAATATATTAAATAAGTACCATAATATATGCTAATAATAAATATATGCAAACATAAATTAAAAATTGAAATTACCTTTATTCAAGGTGGAAAGTATGTTCCTCGCGCCATCTTGGTGGATTTGGAGCCTGGCACCATGGATTCCGTTCGCTCCGGCCCGTTCGGACAGATTTTCAGGCCCGACAACTTTGTTTTCGGGCAGAGTGGTGCAGGGAATAACTGGGCCAAGGGCCATTATACAGAGGGGGCTGAGCTCGTGGATTCCGTGCTGGACGTTGTAAGAAAAGAAGCCGAGAGTTGCGACTGTCTTCAGGGCTTCCAGTTAACACATTCACTTGGTGGAGGAACTGGTTCTGGGATGGGTACTCTCCTCATATCAAAAATTAGAGAAGAATATCCAGACAGAATCATGAATACCTTCAGTGTCGTACCTTCACCTAAGGTAAGAAAGGATGCCAAGTCCAATTCAATACCAGTACACAAAGTATCATTCTCTTATAAATTTAGTACCATAACTTCTCGCCAACTATGTTGATGTGATAATACAGAATGATTATGATTTTTGTTTAGTAAATTTTAGGAAAACTGGGTATAAAAGTGCAGATTGATAAATTTTGTCTGTACGTTAAGTACTGTAATAAGAGGAAGACATTATTCTATGCCACAATAGCTTAAAAATGCTAAGTTGTTGATATCATTAACAGATGCTATGAATCATGTGGGTTAGAATAATGCACTCATTTTTAATTTCAGTTCTCAACCAAATTTACTGTTATTCTAATCATATATCTGCTCAATTGTATCATGAAGCTAAGAAGACTAGTTCCAGATTCTATATCTAAAAAATATATATATGTATGTCCATAGGGGAAAATACATTATTAATTTTCGCTGGATGTTTATTTAAGGAAATGTATGGATTTGACACTCTGTTGTGATCAGATAATGATAATGCAGCCTTATAAGGAATACTGAATAACTTCATGAATAGAATAGTGAATTTGGTTAGGAAAAATTAAACTAAGGTAAAGGGATTGTACCACATTAATGCATGGCTGCCTGTATTCTCGGTCCAATCCCATAGCCAAGCAATTTAAAGCATCGTGGTTATGTTTAGCATAGAAACTAGTGTCCAGAAACATACTGTTTTCTCGCTACATGCAAAATACAGCATACATTGCTCTAACACCTACTGCTTGTCATCTAGGTCCACAAGAAGACTCAATATTATGATCACCCACATCAACACAGATATGGTACCTTCATAACTTGTTCTGGTACACATGATCACCAATTCTTGGGCCTGCAGCATCCACTGCAGCCATAACCCGTGCCAGTAGGTTTTCCTCAGATGTCACAGGAGTCTCTTAAATCAGGAATTTCATATGACCCCATAGGTAGTAGTCTAGCGGAGTCAAGTTGGGAGAATGTGCAAGATCTTTGGCGCCAAAAAAGCAGGATAGTTGAACGTGTGTTGTAGTATTTTGTATGCATGTAGCAGGAAAATGGTACATTTCTGGACCATGAGTTCATATGCTAAATGTAACCATCTTGGTCCCCATTACACGTCCTTGAAGTCTATAATGGGAATTTAGTTACATTCTGTATATGTACACTACTCAAAAAAATTAGAGGATGATGAAAAATTAAGATTAGCATTTATGAAGATTTGGTTTCATAGTCGTTTGTTACAAAACATAGAATCTCTGATAGGGCTGATGGCTTTTATATTTTTCTTTAATAATAAGGCTGTATTTAAAGCTTTGGTGCTAAAAGTGTGCATACACTTACTTCATGAACCATTCAACAGATGGCATCAAAATATCAATCTTTTAAAAAATAGTGCTTTGCAGCTGATGCATAACATCATCCAATTTATGTATGTGGCAATAATAGTCACAGAATGCATTATACTACTATACTCCATTATCTGACAGGCCTAGAAAGAACTTGGCCTACCAGCTGGTTGCTGACCTCACTATATGTGTTACATAGATGAACATTCAAGCAGCTAGTATAGAGGTAACATGTGATCAGAATGCTGGATCTCCTGGTCATTATAGCTGCTTTTTTTCAACTTGGACCCATTACTTAGCTCCTCTAATATCTCACAGTGCTAGGTGAACTCTGATTCCATATACTAATCACAAACAGTTCATTATAACATGGAAATACGTAAATATGTTGTTTTGTAATATTTTCTTATTTTTGACTAAAAATTAACATTCTTTCTCATCTAAATAAAATAACTATATTTTAGATGTGATGAAAAAATTATAACTATTTTCTCATTAATTATATAATATACCATACCGATTAAAAAAGTTTCTACCTCACCTGCACAGATTGAAACACAAACGATAATCAGTCTCTGAATTTTAAAGGACTGGAGCTAAATCATAATAGTGTACCTGTAGGTACACTTAATACAAACTAAGACATTTTTTTTCACTGGAATAAAAATAAATAAATAAGAAAGTAGCTTCAGTGTGAGGTGAGTTGGAAAACTCTACCCTATCAAATTATTCTGGCAATTTCTCAGTTCTTAAACTTGATAATCTATATTGATATTTCATGGACATGGATGTATATTGTAAATTATGATGAAAATAATTAAATATTTTTATTATTATTATTCAATAATTTATTATTTTTGTTATCATCATCATTACAATTTGGTTGTTCAGGATTTAAAAAATATAGAAAAAGACAGCCAAAAAGACACTTATATAAGTAACATCATCATCATCATCATCCAAGCAAGTATTAGGCCGTGTGGCCTGTTGGTCTCAAAGAGGAATTTTCCATCCAGCACTTTTTTGGACGTCCCAGCGATCTTTTGCCTTGGAGGCAGTAACGAAGCATGGCTTTTGGAATTCTATGAGACGGCATTCGTTGAAGATGGGCTTTCCAATTGTTCTGATAGTTTTGTATATGGGTTCTACATCCAACTCTTCCATAAGTTCCTCATTTCTTTTATGGTCCCACTTTGTATAGCCTGCTGTACGGCGCATAAATCACATCTCATTTGCTGTTATTCGGCTTTCATCTCTTCTTCGTACTGTCCATGCTTCACTACCGTATCTTAATACTGGTCTTGTGAGAACCTTATAAAGCAGTAATCTTGTATTCTTTCGTACTAAAGATGGTTTCATTATACTGTTAATTATCCCTGTTGTTTTTGTGAAATTTGTATTTTCTTTGATATATCAGCTTCATCTTGAAATGTTAAATTATAACCCAAATAATTAAATTCATTTACTCGTTCTATAATTCTTCTTCTTCTTCTTCCTTCCAAGTATTAGGCCAAGGCCTGTTACGATCCTATAGAAAATTTTCCCTTCTCCGGGAAATTCTCGTATAAGACTTGAAAGCATAATAATAGTCCCTTCGATTGGTTCATCACCCAAAACAATTTTACTAGGTATAGGGTATTTCCCATAAAAGGCCATCACTTTAGTTTTCTTTGTATTGATTTCCATATTGTACCTTTTTTGCAATTATATTAAAATTGTGTATAGAATACTGTAAATCTGTTTCTTAAGCTATTAATACCAAATCATCTGCAAAAAGCAAGGAGTCTATTTTTAGGTTTCTATTAATTTGGATAGAACCATGTCTCATCTGTTGCCAATCTTGGAGTATTCTATCCATGTATATAATAAAAAGAGCAAGGGCGAGAGGCGACATCCTTGTCTTACACCCCTATTAATTTCGGTCCATTCTGTTTGTGTGTTATTGATTCGAACTGAAGTCAAATTTGTTTTATAGATATTGTATAAATTTAAAATATGCTGTTGTGATAGATTGTTGTCAGCTAAAATTTCCAACAGTTTATTCCTATTGATTTTGTCGAAGGCTTTTTCGAAGTCCACAAAAGCTAAATGTGTTTCTACATTGAACTCCCTGTTTTTCTATTAATAATTTCATGGAGAAATAACCATCACAGCAGGATCGACCTTTACAAAAGTCATTGTGTTCTTCGCTGGAGGAGGCTGTTAAGATGTTTGTATAATTTGTTCTTAATTATATTGGCGTAAATTTTGTATCCAGTATTTAGTAAGCTGATGCCTCTGTAATTTTCACAGTTTTTCTTGTCTCCTTTTTTTTAAATATTGGTATTCCAATAGATTTTGTCCAACTTACAGGAATGTCTCTCCCTTCCCATAGTTTATTTAAGAATGTTAGAAGTCTGTCTAAAAACAGAGGATTTACATTTTTAAATAGTTCAATACTGATTCCATCCTCTCCAGGAGCTTTGTTGATTCTCATTTTCGTCAATACTTCTGATAGTTCATCCTCTGTAGTCTGTAGAGGTGTTATTGGATGTTGGTAAAGTGAGAGTATTTGGAGTTTGAGTCCATAGATTTTGAAAATAATTTGACCATTGTTTGGCTAGGATGACATTAAGGTTGAGATTGTCTTTCGTTTCATGATTCAAATTTTTCAAGATTTTGTATGTTTGTGATGCAGGTCTAGTAATATCATTCTCTAATTGTGACACAAATTCCTCCCAATTTTTTGTCTCTTCCTGGTTTCTCTTTTTGTTATTGCTCTTGTTTTGTGGTAATTGATTTTGTCTTCTTCTGATTTATGTGATAAGTACTTGTGGTATGCTTCTTTTTTGTCTTTGATAATTTGTGCTATTTCTTCATCCCAATGTCTTATGCCATTTTTTTAACCATCTCCTTTTTGTGCCTAGGCTTTCTTTTGCAGATTGTTTTAAGATGTTAGCAAGTTTGCTCCATTCCTCTTCAATATTTTCGGAAACAGGGCAATCCTTCATAATGTTTTGCATTCTTGTCTTATAAAGCCAAGCTGTGCTGGGATCTCTGAGGGAGCTTACTTTGAACTTCAAATCCAATTTCTGAACTTTCTTTTTTGTTTTAATCCATCTTGGTTTCATACGTATAGTACTGACAAGAATATAATGATCTGATTCAATTTCTGGTCTCCGGAACACTCTTGTATCTAAGACCATATCTGATAGTTTCTGGTTACAAAGAATATAATCTATAATTGATCGAGAATTTCTGGCTTCCCAGGTATACTTATGTTCATACATGGAATTTATCATTTTTACTTGATTACAAACTGCAAAATCAACAAGTCTTTGGCCATTTCTATTTGATGTATCTTCTCCATGCCCTCCTACATAGCACTGGATTTTTCTGTTCCCTATCCTGCCATTAAAATCTCCTATATTAAGAGCATATCTGATTTATTTACATGATTGACAATTGTTTGCAGTTTAGAACAGAATTTGTCATTTTCTTCTTCTTCTTTGCCTTCTATTGGAGCATAAATTCCTATTATTGTTAAGTATCCTCGTGAGAGTTTTAGTCTTACTTGAATGACTCTTTCATTAATATACCGTAGAAAGAGGCATTTATATTTTAAAACAACAAGATTATTTATAAAGAAATTTCACAAAAACGTTAGGCTTCCCATCTAATTTTATCATTTGTTGCATACAACTACAAAGTGTTTCTTCAGATTATCACCACTAAAATTTTCTCTTTTGCATAATAATTTAAAATTTTAATCCAATTTTAAAACATAGCTGAAAAATTATGTCTTATATCAATCAGTATTGGAGCGAAAGTTTTTGATGATCTGATAGCAACCCATTTAAACTTAAATACATTGTAGTGCATTTCCTTCATAAATTGAAATCTGCTATAAGACATTATTTACAACATTTACAATAGTTACGCTGTAGCATAGTGGTTAAGGCACTGCACTACAAGTCGGAAGGTCGAGAGTTCAAGTCCCGGTGAGGTCAGGATTTTTAAACTGACCCAAACCTTCTGGCAGCACTATGGCCCTGGGGTCGACTCAGCCTCTAATGGGAATGAGTACCAGATGCTTGTTCTGGGGGTAAAGGCGGCCGTCACGCAGGGCTGACATCAAGTACTGATTGTCTAGAAAAAGTGGGAGCCTTAACCTCCTATTACCCCGAGGCCTGTAATGGGATTACTTTACTTTACATTGGAAAAAAAAATTACTTCTCATAGGCAATAATTAAAATAACAGGAAAATTGAAAAGGAAATTTTAAAAAATAGACAAATAGTACAAAATAGGCACCAAAATACAAAAAGGCAAAAATAAAACCTTTCCATTGTTTGATCTCAAATATCATATCTTATCTGATGGTCACCATTAAAAGAAGGCATTTTGCCACAAATCCAGACTCTAATTAGAAGTGAGGTGTGCCAGATAGCTCAAAGAGCAAGCCATCTGGCTATAGGCTAGAGAGTATGGATTCAAATCTGCAGAAGGGCTGAGATTTATTTATGTTCTGACAGGTTTTTGGGCTCATTAAGAATAAAATGAGTAGCAGGAACATCCCTGGAGATGAAGTCAGCCAGAGATTATGACTAGTCACCCTACCTTTTACTGCTACTGGAATTTCTTTTGGAAAGGCTCAAATTATTTTTTTAATATTGTTTAAGTCTATGAGGAATCTGTGTTCATGTATTATGTTATGGATGTCCCAATAATTATGGGAATTTACCATTACATCTAATTCAGTAATGAAAATCCATAAAAAAAATTTACTCATTGATAATATTCCTATTAATAGAAACAAATCAGACTCAATTCAATATGTAATTAGAATCAAGAATGTACCTATGATGAAATGGCATTTTAATAGCTTTTACGTAAGGTTGATTCCACTTCAGTCCTCTAGAGGCCCTAGGGGTAATAGGAGGTTAAGGCTCCCACCTTTTTAGACAATTGGCATGAGATGTCAAACAAGTTATCAGCCCTGCATGACAGCTGCATTCACCCCCAGAATAAGGGTCTAGTACTCGTTTATGTTAAAGGCTGAGTTAAACTCTGGGCCATGGTGTTGCCAAAAGGTTTGAGACAGTTTAAAAATCCATGGGTATTCGAACCCTTGACTTTCTGGCTTGTAGTGTATTGCCTTAACCAACTATGCTATGGCAGAATGTGTCACATTCAGTACCAGGCACTGAGCAGGGCATTTAAACCCACAGGCCAGCCATTTAAATACCCCAGCTACCCTTTTCGTGGCACTTCAGAAAATGGACCATTAATCACAAACTATTAGTCCTAGAAAATTCAAATTTTGTACATACCTAAAGGAGATATCCTAGTAGTATTTGATGGTGAAATAACTTGGGTGATTGACACCACATGGTATCGGCGTATCAATTTCAGGAAGTGGAAGTTCATCTCCACTTTCACTTTGTGAATCTTGTAATTCAGGAATCAGTTCATCATCATTATACAAAATATTCACTAATTCTTCTTCAGTGAGATATTTTTCTTTCGCCATGGTTTCACTCACGCACAAACAACAGCACGATAACGAGAAAGATATACGACTGCATTGGAGCCTGGAGGCAAGTTGGGGTGAACGAATTCCATGTGTTATTTGTTTTAAAAATAAAAGGGGATTCACCAAGGTTAAATGTGTCAAACAGGAATAGAAAATGTACATTTACATGCCATCTATGATCTCCAAGACATACTAAGCCAACACAATATTTAGGCGCCGAATATAAACACGGATTGTTCACGCCCGCTCTAAAACGAGTTAACTGACTGACGGCCACATACACAAGTCTCTTTAAACGCCTTAACTGGTTTATGGTACTGAATGTGACACATTAGGTTTTACAATTACATATATTTCTGACATTGTCAGTAAAACTAATAGTAGATAAAAATATTGAATTAAAATTACAACATGGTTAATCTATCACTATAAATAAATAAATAAATAAAGGTGCCTTTGCTGGTGTGAAGATAGATTTTTAGACAATAGGAGATAGGTCCACTGCTGTGGTCTCGAGGTAGCATGCTGCCTTGTCACGCAGCAGGCCCGGGTTTGATCCCCAGTTGGACAAGTTTCCTTCTTTTTTCCTTCTTCTTCTCACCTGTAAGGCAATTGTCAGGAAACTTTAAGGCCCATATGGTCCCTGAACATCATCTGGCCATCATTTAATCATTAACATATTCATTAAGTTTAGGATTAAGGCTTCCTGGCACATCATTGCCACCATTATATACCATCGGGGCAATGTGATTCCGCCTTTCAGATGCTCCAACCTCAGAAGTGGGTTACAATAATGCTATGCCAGGAGAGAATACCAGAATGTTGAAATGACAACATGGTTGCAGTGAACAAAAAAAAAATAGACGATCTTTACTCTCAGGGAGTTCTTCTTCTTCACTTCCTGGTTTAGGTATTAATTGCCTGTTCTGTCTTCTCCTGGTACTAATTTTACTGTAGGCTGAGTAGACTCCACGGTACATCTGGACATAAATGGATGAAAGAATCATCCTAAGATTCTAATCAAACCTGTGATGTACGTGTTTCTCTTATTGTATGTTAAAAATCAGTAAATTACCAGTATATCTACATATATGGGTTATTAAGATTTTCTTTTTATAAAGTGAGCATAGATTATTTAGACGATTTCACATTCATTTTAATACACAGTGATTTTCCAGATTCTTGTATCCAGTGGCTCACAGTTCAGCCACTCAACCTGGGATTCCAGGCAGAACAGATCCCCACTCTTTCTCATAATTACAAATATATGTTGTGTAATTTCAATTAGAGACTTCATTAGCTTGTCATGTTAAGGTCGTCAAAATTTGTTTCCTGTACAAGTAACAAAAAAACAAACACATCTATTTAAGAATAGATTCCATTTTTCTAGTATTACAAGTTTCTCTGAATGGGATAGGTATGACTGGAAATTGTGTTAAAAATCTCTTCTAACTTCCTTTAACAACTTCTTACTGCATACAAATTGTGAAGAAAAAAATCCTTTCTGTAAAGTGTAATCCTATCATAGCGCTATGAAAAATGGAAAGCACTGAAAACTCATAACATTTTTGTTATGGAAAACAAACCCAACAATGGCTTGTGTGAAGAGTTGGCAATGGTTACCATCTAATATATGAAAATGAATGTTTGTTTGTTCGTATTTTATGCGCTGCCATGCCATTCATCTGATTGTGATGGGGCTTTTGCAAAATGTTCAGGAGTTTTCTGGGAAGCTTTTAGGCTATAGAGAGTTGTAATACTCGACCCCTTCACCCTTTGTGGTGATAAACATTGCTTTTTGGATGCTTAAATGGCTTACACTGCCTAAACCATAACAAATACACCAAATTAATTACACAGAATTGAATATCACAAAAAAAGTCTGTGACAGCATAACTCACAATAACCATTTTTGTCTTTCATTGATGTCAAGAAGGGTTGGGATAGCATAGCTGTGCACAGCGGGTATTCTTTCACAGATAACTAACAATAACAAATTTTGTTTCACTTCATTTATGCCAAGAAGATCGGGATAAGTATATTCCTGGGCAACACTGGGTAATCAGCAAGGGATATCTTAAAATAATTATGATATACATTTATAATTATTTTCCCTTCTACTTATTCAACTAAATATAAAAATGCATTAAATTCCATCTTTTAGTTCATTTATGCCAAGAAGATCAGGATAAGTAGATTTTTGGGTAATCAGCATGGGGTATAAACGGTCCCCGAAATAATATAGCCATCATCCTTTACCGGTGTGGAAAGCAACAGGAAACTACCACACCTACAATTCCCTAGTAAAACTGCAAGCATAGCATGAAAATGCTATGAATGCAGTGAAGGACCTGTCTTCGGGCAGAATTACTATGGATGGAGCATGGGGTATCTAAAAATAATTATGATACAAATTTATAGTTATTTTTCCCTTTACTTATTCAACTAAACATAAAAACACATTAATTTTTATCTTTCTGTTGAAGAAGATTGGGATAAGTAGATTCCTGGTCAATGCCGGGTAATCAGCATGGGTTATCTAAAAATAATTACGATAAAATTTTTCCTTTTGCTTAAACATAAAAACACATTAATTTTCATCTTTCAGCTCATTTATACCAAGAAGATGGGTGTAAAGATCTTTGTAAATTATCTTCAGATTCTGAAAGGAGAACGACGTCATCTGTGTAACATATCAAGTGAAATCTAGTGTTTCCCATTTTATAACCCAAACATGGTGGTATTTTTTCAATAATTTTATCCATTATAATATTAAATACGAATGTAAAACTAAAAACAAATTATTTTGTTGACCTTGTGTTCTTTTTGAAACCTATAGTGGAGTATAGAATAGTATAGATTTCTTTAAATCAGTTTCATGATGATATAATAGAAACATTTCCCTGGAAAGGAGTGAGGATTCCATTGCTGTACAATAAACATCACTGCATACCACCGAAGAAATACTACCTACCTAGTAGAAGACAAATTTCAGATGTTTAGACTAAACATTACTCAGTCCAATTATGTCCTCGGACTGATCAAAGACGAACTGAAGAATGGTTCCTTAAATAGAGTCCCGACAAATTCCACCATTTCCTTCAAACCATTGTTGATTACATTTTGCTCTTTGTACACTATGCTTGTAATATCATAAATGCAAGGAAAATTTTACAATATTTTCACCAGTTTGTCATCTTCCTCAACTGTAAATAACACTTTTTGCTTGTACTTTTTTCTAAAAACAATGCACAACTAAATAGGCGCTAACACTCTTCATCATTGTTGTTCAACATCTGCTCTTAAAGGGGTAATGCTCATGCAACTCTATCTGAATGACAGGTGCAACAAACTCCTGATCCATGTAAGGAAATTATTAATAAACATTTCATTGTGGTAGTGTACTGCATTACACACATAGCATTAACCACATGCATCATCCACTTCATAGGAATTATAATTATTTCATCAGATCAAAGCTATGTTCATGGAATTTCATAAAAATACAAAGCAATGTTTAAATCTTTACTGTGGTCTCGAGGTAGCGTGCTGCCTTGTCACGCAGCGGGCCCGGGTTCGATACCCGGTCGGGGCAGTTTTTCTGGGTGAGGTTTTTATCGGGGTTTTTCCTCACCTGTAAGACAAATGTCAGGAAAACTTTAAGGCCCAAATGGTCCCCGAAATCATATGGCCATCATCCTTATCATTATCATCATCCTTCACCAGTGTGGAAAGCAACGGGAAGCTACCACACCTACACAATTCCGTAGCATGAAAATGCTATAATTGCAGTGAAGGACCTGCCTTTGGGCAGAATTACTATGGATGGATAGCTAGTTATGAAAATAGTATCAAGATTCTGAGAAAGGTGTTGAGGCTCCAGATTGCTAGAGAAATGAATTAAAAAGAAAATTGGCAGTAATCTGACATTCTCAAAAGAATATTTAGTCTTGGAATGAAATCCAAGCCAAGTGTTATAAACATAAGAGAATTAGAAATATGCATACACATGTTTTATTTTAGGAAGTAATATTTTGAGGTTCTTTTAATCAAATTTTTTGAGTCTGTATTATCTTACCTCAATATTAATGTTGATTTGTTCTTGAACATGTTTCGATTAGTCTTCCAAACATCCTCAGCATCATGGCCAGACTGGTTGGATTTATGTTGTAAACCCTGGATGTCGATGTCAGCTCCCTCCTGCAGTTCGGCCAACCATATCCAACATAAATCCAACTAGTCTGGCCATGATGCTGAGAATGATTAGAAGACTAATCGAAACATGTTCAAGAACAAATCAACATTAATACTGATCAACTTTTATAAGATTCATGATGTGTTCCGTTGAGGTATTATTCAAAATTAATATAAAATTATGGAATATTCACCTGAAAGGTCCGTCTCCTCAACTTAATTAATCATATAACTGTAGCGCTTTCGGGACTTGTCCCATAATCGGCAGGATTCAAAACTGGTGTTTCACTGACGTACTCGAAGAGATGGAAATCATGAAAGCAGCTCACAACAACGACAGCCTGATAAACGAAAATGAACCCAATACATGCAACCCCCTCTACCAGATCTTCAGTGAAACACCAGTTTTGAATCCTGCCGACGATGGGACAAGTCCCGAGAGCGCTACAGTTATATGATTAATTAAGTTGAGGAGACGGACCTTTCAGGTGAATATTCCATAATTTTATATTAATTTTTAATACTGATGTAAGATAATACAGACTCAAAATAATTTGATGCATATACATATTCAATGTTCTGTGGAATTTTAATTTTACAATCAAGCCTTACTGCATTTAAGATGACTGAAGTCATTACCAGCAATAACTCACAACTTCCTTGTGATGACTTAAATTGATCATGCAATTGAGGGGCTCAGTGGAATAAGGGCCCATCCCAACTCCACTAAGTTTGGAGAAAAATAGCATTTTATTAAATTCTACATTGAGTAAAATATATAGAGCACACATTGATAATATTTGGTACATGTCTTGTACATAAAATAAGCTTTCTGCCTGCAAATGTATAGACCACTACGTTGTTTCATATGTCTAATAAAAGAAAAAGAAAATTGAGAATATAAAAAAATACAACATAAATAAACAAATTAAATAACAATTTTTAACTTGAATATTGCATTAATCTACGTATTCTAAGTTTGCAGCATTTATATTATCATCATCATCATCTGATTTAAGGCTACTGTTAAAATATCTGGTGTACAGGTGGTACAAATGTCATGAGAGTCATGATGTCTTCTTTATCATCCTATCATTAGGATATTTTGTTATCAATATTACATCTCATAATATAGGACACTTTCCTTTCCCTTTTTTAAAGAGTTATTACTTCCTCTAAAGTAAAATTACTGAAAATAGATTTTATGTATATTACGTGTCTGTTTTCCACAAAACGAAACTGAGATGATTTTCTGATGCCCACCTTATGGTTGTCCAGCGTCACATTTCTCTTTGTGAACATTTAAGTTATCCAAATATTTAAAATCTTCTGCATTTGTCTCAATTACTGTAAATGGTTTTTTATTCAACTCTTTCTTATGAGGTGAGCCCACTGTTCAGGTGTTTAAACCACTTGTGTTTTTCTTTTAATTTTTTCAATCACACCAAAGTCAGCATCACAGGGAAGGAAAGTGTGACCTGGTACAAGAAATTTATGTTCAATTTCTTCAAACCAACCACAATCAATCTTGTACAGTCAAAGTCCCATTATTGTATAATTCTTGTTTTGAACAACACATGAATCACTATATAAATTATAAGTTTCTTTTATTAGCACTTTTTTCAATCAGTGGCACAGCTTTTAATAAGCAACTAGCAATTTCGTCCGCACCTCTTGAAGCAACTGATTCAGGCCGATATATATTCCTTTCCACTGTTGCGTAAAATGTTCTGCTTCATTTTATTCAACTGTTGCACATTTATTTTTCTTTTCTTATATTTTATTACACTATTTCCATTTGCACAAGAATCTGCCGCATCAGCCATTATGCATTTACTGATATTTGCCGTCAATGCTAGTCAGTATTGCAGCGGACCACAGAGTAGCGGACAATATACGGTCACGTGTCAGCAGTTGGGATGGGCCTTTATTCCCCGCGCGCGTGAAGAAGTTAGAAATTTTTCTTAGACATAAAGTCTCATTTAACCTCTTTTGAGCAAAGTTAGAATTATGAGCTTCTAAAGATTAACAGAAGATGGCCATAGGATACATAATCTGCAAATAACTAAAAATCCATCATTGGTTGGGATGGGCCCTTATTCCACTGAGCCCCTCAATTGAGTAACGCAGTTGAACCTTTGTGGCAATGTGACACATATATGTTCACATCCATGTTACAATTAACACAGCTGTTTCTTAGAACAGATCGCTTCTAATACTGTATATCTTTCCTGGTTATTTTTTTATAATAAATATTCAGTTGACCAATAAAAAAATGCACACCTGAAAGAATGCATTAGGCATAATAAGGGACTGTAGCTGATTCACGAACCTCAAGTCATTGAGGAGAAAATAAAATTAAGACATTTACCTATGCTAAATAAAATAACAATGTGCCTTTGATTGAATTTAATGAATATCATTTTATTATAATTATGTAACTCAACATAAACCACTACAAATATGTGTTCTATAACTTGGCTGAAACATATGGATTTCTTCCCTCGCTCTCTCGTCCCACAATCACATTCTCTTTGCTGTTCATAGACTATAAGAGCTTTTATTCTATTCGTAGCCAGTGTGTCCACTCATTGTTACATCACTTTTTGCATTTATGATAATATTGGCGATGACAGATTTTTCTACATTTCACAATTCTTATATTTTGAAGATAATGACAAAACTCCAAAAAAAAAAAAACCCTGACAATGACCCGAAGAAAATAACCCTGACAATGACTTTCTTTGGAAAATGAAAATTATGTTTGACACCCACAACGAGAATTTCACAAAATATTACAAACCCACAAAGTACTTTGGCTATAGATAATTGTTTTTTCTCGGATGTTGAACAATATGGAAACATACTTTTAGACTTAATGAATGTGATGATGTATTTTTCTAGGTGTCTGACACAGTCGTAGAGCCCTATAATGCCACCCTATCAGTGCATCAGCTTGTGGAAAATACAGATGAAACCTACTGTATCGACAATGAAGCCTTGTATGACATTTGTTTCCGAACGCTGAAGCTCACAACTCCAACTTACGGAGATTTGAACCATCTAGTTTCTGCAACAATGTCAGGAGTTACAACCTGCCTCAGATTCCCAGGCCAACTCAATGCTGATTTGAGAAAACTTGCAGTTAACATGGTTCCCTTCCCTCGACTTCACTTTTTCATGCCCGGTTTTGCACCTCTTACCTCCCGAGGAAGTCAACAGTACAGAGCCCTGACAGTACCGGAACTTACACAACAAATGTTCGATGCAAAGAACATGATGGCTGCCTGTGACCCAAGACATGGACGATACCTCACAGTAGCTGCAGTTTTCAGAGGACGCATGTCAATGAAGGAGGTTGATGAACAGATGCTAAATGTTCAAAATAAGAACAGCAGCTACTTTGTAGAATGGATTCCAAATAATGTAAAGACTGCTGTCTGTGATATTCCACCTAGAGGACTAAAGATGTCTGCCACATTCATTGGAAACTCTACTGCCATCCAGGAGTTATTCAAGCGCATTTCCGAACAGTTCACTGCTATGTTCAGACGCAAAGCTTTCCTTCACTGGTACACAGGTGAGGGTATGGATGAGATGGAATTCACAGAAGCTGAATCCAACATGAATGATCTGGTATCAGAATATCAGCAGTATCAAGATGCAACTGTTGACGAGGAAGGAGAATTTGATGAAGAAGAAGAAGGTGAAGGTGAAGAAGGTTAAGTTTATTAAGTATTACAAATATGTTTCTTCCATTTTTCATATTCATGTTTATTCACAGTTTGCTACTATTTCAATATTTTGTGTTGATTAATAATTATGTTGAAACAATTTCACTTCTGTATAAATGAGAAATAATATGTTAAATGTTTGTACTTCAATGTTTCAGTTGGTACAGAATTAAAGATTATATCAGTACTCAGACTGAACGAAAAAAAAAATTTGATATTGTTTATATGGCAATTTAAATTTTGGATACCATAAATGTTATTGTTATATATTCATAAAATAAAAAAATAACTTTACTCTTACAATGCACAATGGCTGTTTCGCAGTGTCTTTAATGTCACCCATTTTTACAAAAAGCCTCTTCCTTACCTGTGAATTTCATGAGGGATATGTATTTCATTTTTAAGGATTTTTTTAATGTTCCTCCCACGTTACATGTGACCAACAAATTTTATCTTTCCCTCCAAAGAAGACTTCAAATTTTCATCCAAACAAAAATCTATCAAGCTTACTCAGTATAAAATCTAAAAACCTCACATCTAAAGTTGGATGCACTACCAAAAATATATTGTATCACTGTAAGTTCTCTCTTACTGTTCAATTGAGTTTTCTAACTCTGCTTACTAAAATTAATAATAATAATAATGACAAATGCAAATCAGTTTTTATCTTCACACTAAAAAAATATTTAAAAATTTAAAGAGAATGAAGTGGGTGAAAAACATTAATATGATTTAAGGGAAGGTAATAATAGAGGAAATTATTGTAAAATTAGATGAGGATAGGAATGTATAGAAGGCTTGTCTATGTGGAGAAGAACCTCTGGGTTTGGTAGTTCCAATGAGTTAGTTTATTAAAAAGTAACATTGTTTATGGATATCAAGTCATCTTTTTTAGAAGTCATTGGATCGGGAATGGAACTTAATAGATTTCCAGTCCCTTTAGGTCAAATCAACACATAGAAGAGAAGTACAACTGAACATTTTAAATAAGGGAAGTGTTATATTAAATTAATATTGGAAAGTAAACATGAGGTATAAGATATAAATTTAAATGTTTTCATATCTGAAGAGGTATGAGAAGTCATAACCAATCTTCTAAGTAGATCACAATTTCAGGGCATTGGCAGCCCCACACTCATAACATCTTGATGACTATGCCAATGCCCTGAAATCACGATCTACTTAGAAGATTGGTTATGAGGAGAGGCGTGAAACATTTTAATTTACCTTAAATTAAACCTCATAATGACATATTCCTATTAAAGTCCAATTATGAGGTATAATTATTGAAATTCATAGATCATTTTTTGACAACTCGTCTCATAAATTTTGTTTTTCACAAAACCACGGTTTCAAATGTAATCACGTCCATCTTCAGCCATAACTACAACTGATGAAATTATTTGGCCATCAACTCTTCTATTGTCACCATCTTCAGTGCTGCCATCTATGGTTGAATTTATGAATTTCAAAATCAAATTTTGTTTGTTAGGAATATCAAAATTCATTGATCTATATTTATTTTTTTGAATATATATCTTCTCCCAAACTGTCAATTCGAAATGTTTATCCACTTGTTTTAAAAGTTTTGCTTCTCTTCCAATTTTATGATGTTCTAATAAGCTATGTGCAGCAATTGCAGATTTTTCAATTTCACAATTTTTAATATTTCTAAAATATTCTTTTGTACGAGTTTCCAAATACCTTTTGGTTTTTCCTATATAAACTTTATTGCAATATTAATCAAAAATGTTAATCAACATGTCCACTTCATGCTTACTGATATATCAAATGATTAGTAAACATGATTTTTTATAAAATTAATGTTAAAATCCCACTAAAAATTCTTCTAAGTAAGATGGTGTGCATATAATGAAATTTCTTAACTTCAAGTGTATGGGATTCTACAAGTAAAAGAAAAAATTCTGTCTAGGTCAGGACCCTAGATAGCTTAATAGATGAAGCACAGGGATGGAGATTCAGATATCCTGGTTTAGGTGAAATTTTTTATCTTAAAGTATTAATTTGTCCTTTAATGTAAGTGGAAAATTTAAATAAAAGACATTGAAAAAAAAAACACTGGAAGGTTTTATGTAATAATAATTACACTGCTCAAAACAATTAGAGGAACACTATGAAATATGTAAATATTTTTTCATTGGATAAAGGTACAAACATGAAATTAATAAAGTAGATTATTTGTGGTTATTTATTTATTGCTCATGTCAGTAAAAACAAATGAATAACGCTGACAATTAACTTTTCAAATAATTCTGCTATGTAAGCAATTGAATCTTGTGCTTATTTTTCAAAGTTAAACACTCGTTATATAGAGTTAGTATCGTGTATGGCCTCCACAATATTCGATGTCACTTTGGCACCTTCGTGGCATGCTCCCAATAAGATTCTGGATTTCCTCTTGCGGGATATTCTCCCTTTCCTCCTTCAGAGCATCTCCAAGTTGCTGCAGAGTTTGTGGAGCTTGATGTCGGTTACTGACCTTCCTGTCTAGAAGATCCCACAAGTGTTCAATAGGGTTGAGGTCTGGGCTGACCGCTGGCCACTCCATTACCTCAATTTCATTCCTCCTCAGGAAATCCCTGGTGACAGCCGCAGAATGTGCCCTGGCATTATCCTGCATAAACAGAAATCCAGGGCCTACTCCAATGGCAGCAGGTACTACATGCTCTTCCAGAACGTGCTCGATATACCGGACAACATTCAGTCGCTGGGGAACAAGTACAAGGTCCGTACGATTGTTGTACATAACTCCAGCCCACACCATTATGGAACCTCCTCCGAATCTATCAATTTCCTGTACAGCCTCTGCAGAAAATCTTTCTCCTGGCCATCCCCACACCCTCAATCGACCATCACAATGTGTAAGACGATACCTGGATTCGTCCGAGAAGAGCACAGACTCCCACTGGTTCAGGTTCTAATCACCTTGGTTTTCAGCATACGTACATCTTGCTGCCTTATGCCCATTTGTTAAGCGTGGTTTTTTAACGGGCCTTTTTGGATGAATATTCTCTTTCCTTAATCTGTTCCTTATGGTTTGGCCTGAAACCCGGATTCTGGAAGCCACATGAAGGTCATTCTGCAGGTCTTTTGCAGTTTTTGTACGTTGTCGAAGAGCAGAAGGAACAACGTATCTGTCATCCTGGGGGCTTGTTTTAAATTTACGGCCCTGGCCACGTCTTCTACAATACTGACCTGTCTCTCTGTGCCTGTTGCGTAACCTGGACACCACGGAAGGAGACACCCCAAGCTCTCTAGCCACTTGTCGCAGAGATTGACCTTGTCGTAAAAGATGTAGAGCATGATACACTTCAAACTCATTTAAATGCCTCATTTTGCCAGAGACTTCAATAAACAAGGCAATAATCAACATTCGTCACTATAGCAACATCAGGAAGCTTACCAATTAGAAGTGGCCAGTGCCTTCCAAAATAAAAAAAATTCTCTATATTTGTTATTTGAGGCAATTTCTCTGTATTTAGGCCATGGATCTTTAAAATTTGTATCCAATGATAAAATTAATAATTCAAATTTACATATTGTCCAACTTTCAGCATCACAGCTTTAAAAAGCAATTACTTATTCAATTTATTACAAGTGTTCCTGCAATTGTTTTGAGCAGTGTAAATGAATCAGATTTTACATCTCACTTCATACATTTTGTAAACTCAGGAGCAGTTTCAAATGGAAACACTTTCAACTAGGATATGGCTTGATTTGATGGCAGTCAGATGTCAGTTGACAATGATGACAGATGCCTGTGGACAGGAATCTCCATTTGAAACCAGTTCTGAGCTTATACAAAAATATATGCGGGTGAGATATAAAATCTGATTCATTTAATAATTAATCATGAGAAAGATTATATTTGAAGAGAAAAATTTTCGCCTAGACAGAGACTTGAACCCTGGACCCTTGGCTTTCCAGGCCAAGTGCTCTACCAACTGAGCTACCGAGGCGAGTTGCGATCTAGACACAAATTTTTCTCTTATATACGTTGTACAGACCATTACTTACTTGTTTGTCCAATTCGTATGCCACCGAGATGGAAAAATAAAATTAATAATGTAAAATTTGAAAAAGTGGACTATACTTATAAAGTAAGTCTTTTCCGAGATCCCACTATTACCTGGCTATACAAATGCAGATTAGATCGTCTAGTTCAAGAAACACCGGTTGGTGAAAATATTGAAGAAGAATGGCTTGCTCTACAAAGTATTTTGACACAAGCAGCAAATGAAAGCCTGGGTATCAAAACCAAATGGAATCGAAAAAAAGGACTACGGATATGGGATGAAAACATAAAAAAAGTAATTGATGATAAACGTGAAGCATACAAAAAATTTCTGTCTACAAAAAAATATGAAGATAAAGTAGAGTATCATAGGAAGATAGCCATAGCTAAAATTGAAGTTCGCAAAAAACATAGACAAAGCTGGGAACAATTTGTCTCATTTTTGGAAAATGATATCACTAGGCCTCAACCAAAAATATATAAAGTTTCAAAAAATTTAAATAATGATTCAAGAGAAAATGCACATTTAAATTGTATATCTAAAGAATCTTGGCTTACCTACTTTCATCATTTATGGACACAAAAGGATGATTTATTACAAATACCAATCTCTAATAACACTGCTTTGGAACAAATTTCTATAGATGAATTAACTGATGTTGTTAAATCATTAAAAAGTAACAAAGCTCCCGGAGAAGACCACATTAATCAAAAATTATTTAAATTTTCAACTAAAATTTTTTTAGACAGATTTCTTATTCTCCTTAATATGATATGGGAAGGACAAGAACCACCACAAAGCTGGAACAAATCCATTGTAATACCAATCTTCAAAAAAGGAAGTCGCCAAATCAAAGATAACTATCGTGGAATTAGCTTATTGAACTCTGGATATAAAATTTATGCTAATATAGTTAAGAATAAATTGAGGAAAATTTATGAAAATATAATTGGAGAAGAGCAAAATGGATTCAGAAAGGGTAGATCTTGTACAGATGGATTCTTTACTCTAAAACTACTATTAGAAAAGCACAAGGAATTCAATATATAAAACTCATATCGCCTTCGTTGACTTCATAAAGGCTTTTGACAAAGTAGACAGAAATATATTACTACAAATTTTAGCTGATGATAACGTTCCACAACAATATATTACTAATATCTTCAACATCTATAAAGATAATGAAATCTCTGTTAAACAAGATGGCAAATTATCTTCTTGGGAAAAGATCAACACTGGAGTAAGACAGGGATGTGGACTTTCACCGGTGCTTTTCATTATATACATGAATAAATTAATAAATGAATGGAGGAAAACACAACGAGGATATATACCCATCAATAGGAACCTCAAACTCGATGCTATTCTTTTTGCAGACGATTTAGCTCTTCTGGCACTTTCCGAAAATGATTTGCAACGATCAATTTATAATTTACAAAAAATAGGTGCCAAATTTAATATGGAAATATCAATTAACAAAACTAAAATTATGGCATTTCATGGGAAGGACCCCATACAAAGTAAAATCTGTCTCCAGAATAAAATTTTAGAGAGATCTAATCAATTTAAATATATTGGATATTATCTCTCTATCTGGGATGAAAAGGATATCCCTGAAAAAAATTACTAGTTATAATAAAAGTTTAGGAATTATTAATCAAGTTATGAAACCATCCCTTGTACAAAAAAAAACACCAGATTACGTTTATATAACACTTTGGCTAGACCAGTGTTGACCTATGGTAGTGAAGCATGGACACTAAAAAGACAACATGAAAGCAGAATAACGGCTTGTGAAATGAGATTCATGCGCAGAACAGCGGGTTACACCAGATGGGATCGGAAAAGGAACACCGATATCTTAAAAGAATTGAAGACTACGCCAATTTTGGAATATATTAAACAGTACCAACTAAATTGAAAACACTATCTTGAAAAAATGAGTTCAAATCGGATCCCCAAAGCTGTTTATAATTATATACCAAGAGGACGAAGATCACTGGGCCGTCCTATGAAACGCTGGAGGGAAAATTTTCTATAGGATCGTAACAGGCCTTGGCCTAATACTTGGAAGGAAGAAGAAGAAGAAGATATACGTTGTAATTCCCTCGTGCCAAATGCTTGAAACCTTTGCTTCTATCTTTGCAAATGGCGGCTTCTTAGTTAAGAAGACGTATTGGGAATTTAACACTACTTTATGTAGCCAGTAGGGCTTCTATTGACGTTTTTATTATTAATTTAACACTTCTCACTGAAGGATAAATTATATTTGAAGAGAAAAATTTTTTGGCCCAGAAAGCCAAGGGTCCCGGGTTCGAGTCTTGGTCTAGGCGAAAAATGTTTCTCTTCAAATATAATTTATCCTTCAGTGAGAAGTGTTAAATTAATAATGTCATGAGAAAGATTGTCTTTTTATACCTGCTAAGCTGATTGCTTGGGTATAGCTTAGCAACTTCAGTAACTTTGGATTTGACAACAATCTCAAATATTTTGGATCTTTTATTTTTCATTCCATTGGTTCATGGCAGTTGAACTTGGACTTAAAACTGAATCAAAAGTGTCACTATTCATTTCCGTGACTCTAAAAACTAAATTTAGCACTAATATCAGTAATTTTCAATTATATTAACATGTCCCTATGGGGTATCTAGGGTCAAACATACTGTATGTTTCAAAAGACTATCAAGAATCAGCTTAGCCACATTAAAAGTATGGTTTAGACTCTAAACTTGGTAATTTTGGGATTTTAATTTTTTTTTATAATGGTGGCTGAATTTTTAATTAAAAGGTATCAAGAAACTGGAGACTTCAGCTTTGCTTCTCCAATAAGATATAGGAGTAAAGGAAGATGCAGTTCAGAAGGTCAGTGTTGTTCCAGGTAAAGTGAGTGTTCTAATTTCCATTAAACTACAATCTGTGCTGGGTACTCAAATCTTGTTACTTTATCTTGCTTATTTATTGGTGAAATTGTAGAATCCCCTGATAACATTATTCCTACCACAATCCCTCTGCATTAGGGTGTCCATTCGTCTTTTTTTTTTTTTTTAATGTCCCGAAAGTTCTTTATCTTGTAAAGGTACAAACTTTTTGATTGGAAGTCAAATATATTAAATATCTATTTTTATATTCCTCATCGGTAGATTGAAATGTAGAGGAATGATGAAATCAAACGTTTCCTACCTCCTCTCAAATAAATCTTCTAAGTAGACTGTGATTTCGAGGCCTTATCTTGGCAACTGATTGTATGTCGATCGGAAGAAACACTTCTTCCTTCTGTTGGTGGACTGATGAATCTCTGGAATCTTCTAAGTAGATTGTGATTTCGAGGCCTTATCTTGGCAACTGATTGTATGCCGATCGGAAGAAACACTTCTTCCCTCTGTTGGTGGACTGATGAATCTCTGGATCAGGTCAAAATGTGCGGGAATTTCAAAGTTTTCCTTTGTTTTTCTGAATGTGGATTTTTTCCCAAACCGTGAGTTCCTTTTGTTTATCTATTTGTTTAATTAGACTGGCTTTTGATTCAATTAAATGTTTTTAGGACCAAGCATGAGCAGTACTGCTGACTTTTCCATTTTTGACATTTCTAAGATGTTCTTTCACCCTTGTTTTCAAATTTCTTTTTCCAATATAAATTCTGTCACAATCCCTGCATTTGATCTGATAAATTCTCGATTTGTTTTCTTCTTCAATTCTTTCATTTTTATTGGTTTTAATTATCCTATTAAGGCTTTACTCGTTCATCGGTGCCAATCTTATATTAAACTTTTTGAAACTTATGGTGTTTTAATGGATGGTAAGTGAATTTCCACATTCAGAAAAACAAAGAAAACTTATGAACTTCGAAAATCCTGATCTGATCCAAAAGTTCATCGGTCCACCAACAGAGGGAAGAAGTGTTTCTTCCAATCGACATAACATCAGTTGCCAAGATTGTTCTGAAGACGAGACCGTTATGGTCTTGAAATTGCGATCTACTTAGAAGATTCACAGGAAACATTTGATTTTATCATAAATTGAACCTCATAGTGATTAATTCCTATAAAAGTTAAATGTAGAGGAATACTTTGTAAAAAAAAAAAACAAATTTTAATGTTGGTGGGTACACTGTCAACAGTCTTGTTTGTGTATGCCATTTAGACTGCAAATAATTATAGCCCTTTATTGAAGGGTTAATTTTTGTACTTTACACAACCCTGAACCCAGCTGTTACATAATTGTTATTACAGTTCTCTAATCCTAAGTTTTTGCTATTAATTTCTGCTCTGTCTAAACCTACCTTATCACTAAAATTCAGTTCAGTATCACCAACACATCTATGAATGTTGTCTTAATTTCTGTTCCTTTACTACAGTTTTCTTTTGCAAAATGTTTAACATGTCAGAACTATTAGATGACATTGTGGAAACTAGAAAGTTTTCTCAAATTTCTTTGTAATGAAACATAATAGTCATATTTTGAAATATTTTTCAAAGATAGCCGAGACTTTTTAAAAAGTTTTTTTGTGTATTTTATTTATACATCGAGAATTTATGAGTGGCGGTAGAGTGTACAGGATGAACTGAATAAGGAGGGTAACATACTGCAGAATGAGATAAACAAAACAGTCTGACAATTGCTTCAAGGACATATTTTCAAATTACAGACCGAATAATTAAATGTAGGAACGACTGGAAAGAACATGTTGATAGAATGCCAGAAGAAAGATTTCCAAAATTATTGCTAAATTATAAACCGCATGGAAGGAGAAGTGTTGGACACCCACACAGAAGATGATCTAAACAATTTTAACAATCCTAGCTCTCATGAAACCAGAACGAGCCAACAGGCTTAACCCATGGTTGATGTTGATGACATAGTTGTGAATCAAATTCTTTACACCTCACCTCATATCCAGTCTTATAATTAAACCAGTTTCAAAACCTAGGAAGTTTCATCCATAGTAATTTTATGACCAATGTTCTGAAGATGAAATCGCTTAGGTTTTGTAACTTATTTAATTAATAGACTGGATATGAGGTGAGGTGTAAAGATTCTCCTGGACAACACAACATTGGTTGTGAAATTACTTAAGTCTGTCGTCAAATTATTGAAGATGAAACTGCCTAGGTTTAAATCTTCAATTAACCCTCAGTGATGTTTCCTATAAAAGTTCATCTTGCAATATGTACAGTTTTGTTAAGAAAACATATCAAGTACAAATGTTGTACTTAGTTTCATTGCATAAATTTATCCTGAAAAATCTCTCTTTCTTAAAATTTTAGTATAAAATATTTTCCTTTTGTGTATGCATAAAGAATTATTTCATCTTTTAACAGCTTTATTAATATCAAAATAAAGTTATGACTGTTTTTCGTAAGTGCTGCAATTTAAGGGTTCTCGGTAAATTTAAATCTTTATTGGCTAACCTGCAACTAACTCTGGAATTTAAATGGCTGGCAGCCAATGGGTTAATAATGAAATCTCAACCAGCTAAAGAATTTTACATCTTCTTACTCATTTCATAACTCTTCTGATTGTTTTCGGTACATATTTTTGCATAACTTATTTATCACTAAATAAAGCTCAAAGTGTATTGGCTTTTTTAATTCACTATGTAAATTTATGATATAGCCATGGCCTTACTCCCTTTGAAGGAAGGAAAACTCAAGAAATTTATCAGCTCCAACCAAGTGTGAATCTGTAAAACTTAGATAAAGAGTTGCAAGAACCAACAGGAGCAATGAGGAATTTAAAGGAATGTACATTTGATTTCAGGTTAAATACTTGTTTATAGGAAAGGGATTTAAAATTCAGTAACTCCTTTTTTTGCTTTTCTAATTATATATTCAAAGCAAGTGCAATAATTCAGAATTAAAAGTATATAAACATACAAAAAACAGTATAGAAGAAATACTCTAACAGTGTTCTTTCTTACCTTAATACACTCACAATATTAAGTTTGTAAAATTCAAGACATACAACAACAGCAGACAAATTTATATCTTATACCTACATTTTTTTTAAATTTCTCAAAATTCAGTGCTATTTTTGAAATACAAGTATTATATAACCCCAAGCAAATATATAAATTGTTTCAACATTTGAGTGAAAATTCCATCCACCATTATAACACACAAAAATGTGTGTATTATAATGGAGGCTGGAAATGGGGACCCATAGGCACTTATTTTAATGAGTGAAATTTTTGAGAAATCATAAATATTTTAACATTAAATTTGAAATTTCACTCCTTAAACAAAATTTTTAGCATGTTGTGGGTTCTGACAAAATGCCGACTGTTCATAAACCCAAAGAAGTTATAATAATACAAATTGGAAAATGTATGCAGTAATGGAAATAATTATGGTTTCTGATTGTTTAGTTGGTCATCCAGACTAAATGGCCATGTCCAGTTTTGTGGAAGTTGGACATTTCAACAAAGCTGGACCATGGTCATTTAGTCTGGATGATCAACTAAACAAGAATCAAGACACCGGCCATGGAAGCCTACAATTATGGTTTCTATTAAAATTTAGAAATTAACCAATTATTTCCGAAACTGCATTTTTGTAACCGGTCTATGATTCCTGATCTTCTTCCACATCTTCCTCTTCAACTTCAGCGTCTTCATAATCTTCTTCAGCAGAAGCTTCCTGTAAATTAATTTTATAAATATATTTATGTGAATTTAACATTACTTATGACAATGCATGTACTATGTGATCTAAAAAATATGAATTTTCTAGGTCTTCCTTGCATGTTTTAGAGACCTCTTCCACACAAGTTGGTAGTAAAATGTAACTTTGTTACATGGAATCTTACTTAATCTCACCAGTTTTAATAATTATGTGGAACATTGATTTTAGAATAACTACTAATATATTTTAAAATACAATAGGAAGTAACATTAAGGGTCGTATGTTAGAACATTACTCTCTACTCAAATTACTTCCAATCACTAGTGAGCTGATTCACCGTGAGCAATTGCTGAGAACAATAACGGCCAACTTATCGGTCATGCACGAGAGTCGACGTTTTCGTAATATTGGCAACGAATTACCCAGAATTCTCAGCGATAAAACCACTTCCGTTATTTTCATCTGCTATAGAGGAATGCATTTATGCTTGCATCCCGCAAATAATACCGTATACAAACACGTCTGCAACACGCAATATTACGCCGATTCTCCTGTTCTTGCAGTTGAATTCTTTGGTAGACTATCAAATTCCTCTTCTCCGTGTATACCGAAAACATGATCGAAGTCTTCAAGGTCCGACATCTTGGATAAATGTTGGATAAAGCAGCAAAGTACATCGATTACCATCGGTTCCCTTCGGGATTTTAATTTGAGTTGCTCATTTAAGCTACCTCCGCAGGTAGCTTACAAATTTAACCAATTATTATCGGATGAACAGATTTCTGAGTAAGCAAAATCGTATCAGCATACAACTTGCTCAGCAGAGAAGGCATTTTACTGTCTAATGCGTCCAAACATGCGGCCCTAAGAGGTTTGTCTAATAATGAAAACATTTTGTCTGTTCATTCTTATCTCTTATAGTTGTTTTTGTTGAACATTTGTTTCAGGGCTTCTTAGCCCCATTGTCAGCAATTACAGACTGAATTTTCTCATGTTATCGGCCCTGATTCTTGATTCCTGCTTTCTCTGCCTCTGGTCCAATGAATTTACTAGTGAGGTTCCTTTCTGCAGGAATTTCAAAGTTCATAATTCTTTCCTTATTCTTCTGTATGTAGAATTTTTCCCATATGGTGAGTTCATTTTTGTTTTCTAACTGTTTTAATAATTTTGTGTTTACATCTATTTTGTGTTTTTCTGACCAAACATGAGCAGTCACTGCAGATTTTCCTACTTCCCCTAATGATTAAATTTCTTTTTGTTTTCCCTATATATATCTTATCACAATCTTCACATTTTATTTGATATATTCCTGATTTTTTACCATCATCAATCTTTTCATTTTTATTAGTTTGTTTAAACTATAATCATTCTTTGGTAGTAAATTAATATTAAATTTTTCAAAAATCTTTTGAAATTTGTTGTGTGCCCAAGAGTGATATGTGAATTTCCTGCATTTCTTATCTTTTGGTTTTTCTATCTGAAGAGTGCTTTTGTTCCTCAATTTTTGTTTTTTGTACTTCTCAATTTTTTTTGTATCATTTTTTCACTGAAACCATTTTCTTTTGCAACCTTAATTACCGGTAATGTAATTTTTCTTGTCCATAGGTATATTTACCAATCTATGTACTAAGCTGTTGAAGACTGCCATTTTGTGTGAAATATGGTTGAACCACATATTTGCGACTTTTTCCATAACATGTCACCATTGGGCACAAAATAAATTTCAAAAATTTTGTGGAAAATTTAATATTAATTTAGTACCAAAGAATGATTATAGTTTAAACAAACTAATAAAATTATATTAAATTAATGTTGGCAAGTAAACATTATGAGGTATAATCATTAAAATTCATCGGAGAACATATTGTTTAAACAACTCACCTCATGAATCCTATGAGATGAGTTGTTTAAACTAATAAAAATAAAAAAAGATTGATGAATGTAAAAAATCAGGAATATATCAAATAAAATGTGCAGACTGTGGTAAGATATACATAGGGAAAACAAAAAGAACTTTAATCATTAGAACTAAAGAACACATAAGGAATGTAAAAAAAAAAAAGGGGAAGTAGAAAAATCTGCAGCGGCTACTCGTGTTTAGTCAGAAAAACACAAAATAGATGTAAACACAAAATTATTAAAACAGTTAGAAAACAAAAATGAACTCGCCATATGGGAAAAAATCTACATAGAGAAGAATAAGGAAAGAATTATGAACTTTGAAATTCCCGCAGAAAGGAACCTCATTAGTAAATCCATTGGACGAGAGGCAGAGAGAGAGCAGGAATCAAGAATCAGGGCCAACAACATGAGAAAATTCAGGCTGTAATTGCTGACAATGGGGCTAAGAAGCCCTGAAATATATGTTCGACAAAAAACAACTAAAGAGGTAAGAATGAACAGACAAAATGTTTTAATTATTACTAATATATTTCTTCATTATGTTTATGATCCCATTTTGAGTGTACAAATTTTAAGTATGATTTAATTGAGATGAATATAATATTTAAAATGTTCTGTATTTTGAACCACAGATATATGGTTTTCTCAGGGAAGAAATATTTTTTTTTGTACCCAAGTTTATTCATGCATAATTTTACAATTCTGAGAAGTATTAATGTGATTTTGATGTTATATTTTAAATTAACGCTTTCCAGAATTGGATATAATTTTATTTTAAAAAAAAAAATTACGTTCGAACCAGGATTCGAACCCTGGATCTCTGATTCTGTACGTCAGTGTGATAAATGTTGTCATTTGAACTTCCGATAGGAATGTCAAATTTCTTTCCATTTATACAATTCTCCTTTCATCCAAAGCCTGGTAGCCATCGCTATCAACGACATCTGAAAACTGTTTCTGAAGTATTTTAATTGAGATTAAACAATACTTTTAAGCAGTAAAGCTTCATATTTTGACGTTATACTTTAAATTAACACTTTCCAGAAATGGATATAGTTTTATTTTAGAAAGAAAAATTACACATGAACTACAAGTCGAACCCTGGACTTCTGACTCTGTACGTGAGTGTGATAATCATTATGCCATTCGTATTTCATACAATACTTAGGGGGCAAAACACAGTACAATAAATATTTAATTTTAGGAAGTTATATTTTGAGGTTATTTTAATTATATTATTTTTGGTCTGGACATCTTACCTCAATTAATGTTGATTTGTTCTTGGACATGTTTCAAAACAATTCTGTTTTATCGTCAGCTTTCCCAGACTGGTTTTATTTATGTTGCATTATGTTGCACCACCTGGATGTCGATGTCAGCTCCATCCTGTGGTTGGCCAAAGAACCTCCAAACAAGGTCACCCTCCATTGGAATATCAAAATTCATAACTCTGTTTCTGTTCTTCTGAATATAAATTTTTTCCCAAATAGTCAGCTCTTTTGTATTTTCTAACTGTTTTAATAATTTAGTGTCTGAATTTATATTATGTTTTTCAGACCAAACATGAGCAGCAACTGCAGATTTTTCAATTTCTCCATTTTTAATATTTCTTATGTGTTCTTTGGTTCTAATTTTTAGGTTTCTTTTTGTTTTCCCTATATATATCTTTTCACAACCCATGCATTCAATTTGATATATTCCTGACTTTTTATTTTTATCAGTTTTTTCATTTTTGTTGGTTTTTATTAGTTTATTTAAACTGTAGTTATTTTTTGGTGCTAATTGAGGTAAGATGTCCAGACCAAAAATAATATAACAGTACAATAACTTTCCTTGTACACCATCACCGTCCATTTCAGCCCCAAAATTGGAAATATCCAAGAACTTCCAGCTATCAAACTCAGATCTGGTGGTCAAGAAGCAGATATGTTACCACCTGTCAGTATTACAGATCCCCATAAGCATGCTACAGAATACATATTGCACAATTTATTGGATGACAGTATTAAATCAATGGGACTACCAGACTGTGGGATAAGTGTTTGACAATTCCCAAGAGGAAGCATATGTAAGAGAGGCTAAAAAGCCCATTAGGTTGTGAAGCAATTGGGAGAAGAAGGTATTTTTTTAAAAACTGATTTCAGATGATTGCATTATACCTGATATTGCTGATATTCGGAAACTAAATCATTCATGTTTGATTCAGCTTCTGTAAATTCCATTTCATCCATGCCTTCACCCGTGTACCAGTGGAGGAAAGCCTTGCGCCTGAACATGGCAGCAAACTGTTCTGAAATGCGCTTAAACAGTTCTTGAATGGCAGTTGTATTGCCAATAAATGTGGATGACATTTTCAATCCCTTGGGAGGTATATCACACACAGCAGTCTTGACATTGTTAGGAATCCATTCAACAAAGTAACTGCTGTTTTTGTTCTGCACACTCAGCATCTGCTCATCCACTTCCTTCATAGACATTCGTCCTCTGAAACATTAAACATACATTGTTCCTCAAAGCACTGTGAAGAGAAGGAAAACTAATTTGTTAAGTTATGTGGATAGGAAATAACACTATGAGGTTTATTTTAATATTGTTTAATTGTTTCTTCACTCACCTCATACTTCTTAACTCCCACGCAGACTCGAGTTTCATCACTTCATTTGTGACATTCTCAATGCTGTATTATGTTCACTACTGATGTCCAATGGCCTTCTATCCTGCAGACTGACCTGGATGGCATGGAGGTCAGTCTGCAGGATAGAAGGCCGTTGGACATCAGTTGTGAACGTAATACATGCATTGAGAATGTCACAAATGAAGTGACGAAACTCGAGTCTGCATGGGAGTTAAGAAGTATGAGGTGAGTGAAGAAACAATTAAACAATATTAAACTATCTACATAACTTAATGGGGGCACGCCGTAGCGTAGTGGTTAAGGCACTGAGCTACAAGCCGGAGGGTCGAGGGTTCAAGTCCCGTTGGGGTCAGGATTTTTAAACTGACCCAAACCCTCTGGCGGCACTATGGCCCTGGGGTCGACTCAGCCTCTAACGGAAATGAGTACCAGACGCTTGTTCTGGGGGTAAAGGCGGCCGTCATGTAGGGCTGACAACCTGGTTGACAAAGTGCCGATTGTCTAGAAAGAGTGGGAGCCCTAACCTCCTACTACCCCAAGGGCCTCCGGGCCTGTTGTGGGATCACTTTACTTTACTTTTACATAACTTAATATTAAACTAATTTGTATTACTTTTTTTTTAAATATCCAACTATCAAGTAAACCACATCCCAAAATATCAATGCCAACATTTAAAAAATACAAATTTATTCAATGTACTCCGTGTATATATATATATTAGTAATGCTTCAAATGGAACAAAATTATGGTGCAATTTTAAGATTTTAATTCAGAATGTAATCTCAATCCATTCTTGAATCTGACGAGTGTACACTTGGTCAAAATGAAAGTGGATGCTATCTTCCAAACTATGGTTTGTTTGAGTATTTTTGATACTACTCTGAGAAGGCAATGTTCTCAGTCTGAAGCATTAATTCAATTCAATTTATTCATCCAACTGATCATATACATGATATGGAACAAGTTAAACTTTTACAATCAAGTACAAATACAAATAAAACTTAAATCAAAGCATTACATATATACAAAATGAACATTCAACAAAATAAACATTAAAATTAAGATAAAATAATTTTAACACTCTTTAAATTAATTCTGTAAGTCATAGTGTATTTATTGTTCATAATAACCACTTCATAAATTTATCAACAAAAGAATCTAATTGGAACTGCTGGCAAATACGCAATACGACTCTCCCCAGCCTCCTACGAATCAAGGATTCCAAGGAGACACTTTAGTTATCTTGTCTAATTGGAAGTATCTTGAACAAGAAAAAAATTCTTTGCAGTGAACATTCATGTAGAACCAAGGCTAAACAGATACCTATAGATAAATTGGAAGAGTACTACTGCATGTTAGTGTTATAACTTTGCTAACATTGTAGAGTGGTATTCATTAGATTGTGCATTCAAACCTGACCAACTCATTTTTTTTAAGAGAGAAAAATAAATTTTCTGTCTCTACTATGACTTTTTTTATCTATTAAAAACGGATAAATGAATTTATTATGTTATGACCTTGTAACCATTTATTTTTTTCATTTTGGCTGTAAATAGAAAGATTTTATTCTCAGCAAAAACATCTTTTGTGGCATAAACCAAAGAACCATACTGGTGAATGGTTTAAAAAATTCAACACAGAGAAGATTCATCACACAATTAAAATTGTGTCACAAAGACAGTTCATTACAATTAAAATTAGTCAAGAGGTAAGTCATAACTAAAACTGACACTGATAATTCATTATACAAGTAAAATTGGTCAGAGATAATATGTTATTTATTTAACTTTCACAGGGAAAAATCACTATGAGGTTTAATTTTAATCTTGATTTGTTATACATTTAAAATTGGTCACAGAGATAATTCATTACATAATTAAAATAGAGAAAATCCAATGTATTATTAAAACTGGGCAATACTAATTTATCATATAATTAAAACTGATCAAAAAATAATTTGTCGTATAATTAAAATTGGTCAGGGACAATCTGTTATATAATTAAAATTAGTCACAAAGATAATTCATTAAAACTCCATAAAATTGGTCAAATTATTAGACGTATAATTAAAATCTGTCAGAGATAACTTGCCATACAATTCAAATTGTTTCAATTATAAAAATGTTTGTACCTTGTATAACACAGTTGTCCCCAACTATAACAGTTTGTTGTTATATTATTAAAATTCAAAGTCATGCTTCATCTTCAGGAATTTTCTTGATACTGAAGATGAACTATGACTTTGAAAAGCTTTGAATTTTAATAATATAACGAAGATTATAACAGAAATTATTATAGTTGAGGATGATCGTGTTATATAAGGTACAAACATTTTTATAATTCAAATCATTTTAACCTCAACGGTGTCCAAATATGAATATTAAAAGTATAAATTCAAATTGGTCAGATATATTTTGTGTTATGATTAAAATGTGTCAGAGACAATTAATTTATAGAGACATTTTGCCATAGCCTAATTAAAATTGGTCAAGAATAAAATACTAATAAAAATTGAGCAAGGCCCGAACTCTCAACCTTCAAATTATGAGCCAAGCATGTTACCACTGATCCATGAGAGATAGACATTGAATGATTTTTTCTTAAACACTACGGTTTCAGAAACTACTCCAACTCTGTGCATCTACAAGTGCTTGTGTTGTGAACAATTCCATGATCCAAAGTGGAATTTAGAATATATTCACTGTTCAAGAATATGGCCACTTTCATTTTGATAAGTGTACTCAGCCTCAAGAGGACAATTTAATACATATTTGAATTGAGAAGTAAAATCCTGTTAACAGTCACATCATGTTTAAAATTACATTTCCCACTCAATTGCCAAAGTTAAGCAACATTTAGCATTTTTAGCACTTTTATCAGTGACCATTTGAGAATTCCTGTCATTCCTCTGGAAGCATAGGGCCTGACTGTTTTTTGCCAAATTCCCAACTTCATTCCAACTTTTCATGATGATGATGATGATGAAAAGTTGGAATACATACAAAACCCGATAAAGGCAACATAACGTTACTAATGAACAAGGACGATTATATTTTTTATTTCACTCACCTCATACTTCATAACTCCTAGCATACCCAGGGTTTCGTCACATCCTTTGTGACATTCTCAATGCTGTGTCACATTCACAACTGACGCCCGGCTGCCTTCTATTGTGCAGACTGACCTCCACGCCATCTGATGGCTGACCGACAAACTTCCAAATCAGTCCTCTCTCCTTATAACCGGGTATTTCAAAATTCATAGTTGTATTTTCATTCTTGCATATGTAAATTTTTTCCCAAATTGTGAATTCAAAGGATGTGACGAAACCCTGGGTATGCTAGGAGTTATGAAGTATGAGGTGAGTGAAATAAAAAATAAACAATATTAAAAAAAAATCTCATAGTGTTATTTCCTATCTACATAACTTAAAGGACGATTATATTGAAAAAACGAAACAATTCATAGATGAAAATAAATTCAAGAAAATCGACAAAGATCCAACAGCTAAATTTAATAGAAAATTAAAAGAACTAACCAAAACATGTTCAATAATTATACCGAGCAATGAATTTAACAAGTATACAAATAAGTTCATAAATAATCCAACGGTACCGATAATGAAAGCTTTATCTAAAATACATAAAAACGATAACCCAATGCGGCCAGTAGTCAACTGCATTAACACCCCCAACTACAACATTTCCAAATTAATTGCACAAAAACTTAAAAAAAGACATGGAATTAGAAGATAAATACACAATAAAAAACACACATGATTTAGCTGATGAACTTAAAAATATAGAAATAAACAAGAATATGAAAATGTCATTTGACATAAAGAATCTATACACTAACATTTCAATAAATGAAACTTTAAACATAATAAAAAATAAACTAGAAAACAGTAACTTAAATACAGTATACATAAATCAACTGTACACGGTCACAAATATTATAACGAAGCAAAATTATTTCCAATTTAATAACCAAATATATGAACAAGAAGATGGAATCCTGATGGGATCTCCCACATCAGGTATAATGGCTGAAATATTTCTACAAGATTTGGAAAACAAATACTATGAAAATTTAATAAATAATTTCAATATAAAGCTAATTACAAGATATGTGGATGATGTCATGATTATTTATGAAAATGAGAAGAGAAAAGAAAAGGAAATGTTGCTAGAACTAAACAATATGTATCATAAAATAGAATTTACAGAGGAGATAGAACTTAATAACAAAATAAACTATCTAGACCTTACCATAATGAAAAACATAGAAAAGAAGAAACTTGAAGTAAGTATTTTCTGCAAATCTACAAATAATATGCTCACCATTAATAACAAGTCTAGACACCCATACCAACATAAAATCAGCACATTTAATAGTTTAATCGACAGAATGTTAAAATTATCCTTGAACAAAACAAATTATAACGAAGAACTACAATATATTAGAAACATGGCAAAAAGCAATGGTTTCAACAAACAAATCATTGATAAGCTTATAAAGAAACAAAAAAGAAAAAAATGATGTAAACAATATAACAAAACATGAAAGAGAATCCGATAATAATAAAATATGGGTAACATTTACACAGGAAATGAAACCACAAAACTAGCCAGAACTTTGAAAAAAATAAATAAAAACATCAACATAGCTTATAAAACAGGAAACAAATTAAGCAACATAATATACAATGACATAGAAGAACACAGCAAATTCAACAAGGGAGTCTACAAACTAACGTGTAAAGATTGTAATAAATTTTATATTGGCAGGACAAGCAGAAATTTCAATACAAGATATAAGGAACATCTAAAAGATTTTATACACGCGGGTGATAAATCAAGCTATGCTAAACATCTCATTAACGCAGGTCACCAAATGAACACAACTGAAAATACTGTCACAATAATCAACAGAGAAAACATTCCAGCTAGGATAAATATATTGGAAGACCTCAAAATTCTAAAGGAAATAAACAACACCTCACTTCTTAATGAGAACACACCCCAGTCAAACCCATTATACGAGATCGTCACAAACAAGTCAGTTGCTGCTTACAAACAATTTGAGTAAACATCATCGTAAACAACAACAACAACAAGTAGCAGAAGCTGAACCTGCCAGGATGGAAGTTAACTTCCAAAAGTGCTCCAGTTAATTTTATATACACCATTTTAACAAGTTGAGGACGACGGCACCTGCCAAAAGGTACATTTTAATTTTTAACTTTTATCTTATTTTTAGCATAAAAATTTAAAACTTTTTTCTCCTATCTCCCTCTAAACATTATAAACAACTTTTAAAAACATACTATATAATACATCTTTAATAGTGATAATATGAATTATGTTGCAATAATTTACATACCTGAAAATAGCAGCTACTGTGAGGTAACGACCATGTCTTGGATCACAGGCAGCCATCATGTTTTTGGCATCAAACATCTGTTGAGTAAGTTCAGGTACTGTCAGAGCTCTGTACTGCTGACTTCCTCGGGAAGTAAGAGGTGCAAAACCGGGCATGAAGAAATGAAGACGTGGAAAGGGAACCATATTAACTGCGAGTTTTCTGAGATCGGCATTCAGTTGACCTGGGAACCTGAGGCATGTTGTGACACCGGACATTGTTAGAGATACAAGATGATTCAAGTCACCATAGGAGGGGTTGGAAAGTTTTAGAGTACGGAAACAAATGTCATAGAGAGCTTCATTATCGATGCAATATGTTTCGTCTGTATTTTCAACCAATTGATGAACTGAGAGTGTTGCATTGTATGGCTCCACCACAGTATCTGATACCTACAACAAAATAATATCTCATGTTACATTTATCATCCCTAGGATTTTTTAAAAATATATAGTAGAATTTTTAATTTCATAGTTGATAAATTAATGATGTCACACTCTATGAAAAATTATTTGTAAAAAACATTTGTTGCATGTAAGTACTCATAAAAAATGGGTCAGCAGCCAAAAAATCTGAAATTTGAGTTGACTATTTAACTCATACCACAAATGCTGGTCAATGACCAATCACGTTTCAATGAATGTTGTTTTACAACCAATAACAGTCATATTTCACCTTGCTCTTTATCGATTTCTCTTTATCAGCTCCTGCTTTTGTGATAAAGAAAGCTCCTCCTTTCTAATGCTCTGAACAGGTCAAACCATTATTTTTCTCCACAAATACATTGAATATAGCAAATAATGAAAAGATTCCTTGATTTTACTGAGTTATTTACTAAAAAAAATAAATTAATAACCCGTAATGTTGATTATGATATGTAGTTTGATGTGTTTCATTATTTCTCCACTTGGGTGCACTCTTACAATATTGTGATTTTATTTGGCAATAAATAATATTATCAAGCAGCAGTGAATGAACATAACCTCACATTTCTGATTTTTCAAACATTGCCATTTACATTAAATATATAAATATTTTAAAATAACTATAGTTAAACAATGATTTATGAGTAAACAGCTTAATTTTATTCGTTAAATAGTCCTAACAAATGCCACTCTTGATATCCAAATTCTCTAGATAAATTGGAAATCACTCGTGGCATTACTTATGAAAATTAAAAATTAGCCTTAAACTCAAGACCAATTAATGATCTTGCTATCTAAGCTTCATCAACAAGTGGTAACAGTTTTTAAAGCTGTCTGAAGATAGAAACAAACACCAATGTCAATGGTCAAATAAGGAGTTAAACACAAACAAATAATTATTGATTTTGGTATGCATTATGATAAACAGCTGGTCAGATAAAGTAGCCATCATGTTGTTTACTAGTATGTATTTAGAGTTGATTGAAAAATTATCATCAAAGAGAAAATTAGTGATGAAACAGAGGAAGAGAAATTATAATAGTTCTCAAAATGAGGGAAAAAAACTACATAATGAAAGAAAGAAATATATTTGAAAGGAGAACACTGTGGTTCCAGCTAAACAGTCACCAAAGAACAAAGGTGAGTCTGGAATATTTAAAAAATGTTTTAATAACATGATTATATGAATATTACTTATATTACTTAAAGAGCCCTATAATTACTTTTGTTTACTAGAAATAAAATCATATTAACATTTATTACTATTGTGAAATTACATTATAAGGTTATATTATTTTTAGTCTGGACATCTTACCTCAATATTAATGTTGATTTGTTCTTGGACATGTTTCAAAACAATTCTGTTTTATCGTCAGCTTTCCCAGTCTGGGAAATAATATAATTAAAATAACCTCAAAATATAACTTCCTAAAATTAAATATTAATATACATTATAAGGTTCTTCATTTTGTTATCTTACCTCATTAATTTCTTTTAGGATGCATTTCAAAACATCTATGTTTTATCTCCAGTCTGGACATGCTAAAAATAAAGTACAGATGTTTTGAAGCACGCCCTAAAAATAAATCAATTAATATGAAGTAAGATGACAAGACTCAACTTGTCTATTAATGATTACTATACAGGGTGATTCAAAAGTCACTATACATTTTGTGTTTAGGCAGGTATTATTATGTAATAATACTGAAACATATGCCTCAGTAGGACATAATTTCAATGCATTTCATTGTGACCACCTTGCACATCTAGACACAACGACCATCGCTCCACTACACTGCAAAACACTTTCTCAAGCATGGCTGGTGTAATCTCAGCAGCCGTGGCTCTAATCTGCTGTTTTAGTTGTTGAATGTTGTTTATCTTCATCTGGTACACGTCATACTTTATAAACCCCCAGGCAAAATAGTCTAAAGGTGTCAGGTCTGGGGAGCGGGGAGGCCACATCATTGGCACTGCACGTCCAATCCATCTAGCGTGAAAAGCTTGATTTAGATAGTCCTGAACCATAATGGCAAAATGAGGTGGTGCCCCATCCTGTTGAAAAACAATAGTATCCATAATACCATCAGATATCAATTGGGGTTCCAAAAACTGTTCCAACATATTGAGGTACATGTTTCCAGTAACAGTTTTCTCTGCACGCATGAAGAGCCCGTAAACTGTTGACCTGGTTAATCCTAACCACTCATTTACTTTGGGTGTGTCCCGTTCCCACTCCTGCATCACATTTGGTTGGTCCTCCGCCCATATCCTGCAATTGTGTCTATTGCCATGTCCACATGTGTGGAATGTAGCCTCATCACTAAATAAGACATTTTCCATTAAATTATTATTTTCCACTGCTTCTAGTAGATCATGACATGCAGCTTCTCTGGATGCATAGTCCTCAACTTCAAGTTTATGCATGACCTAGATGTGATATGCACATTTGTGCAATTTGTAGCGGAGGGTTCTCCACACAGTGGTTTGAGGAATACCCAGCTCTCTACTAAGTCTCCTGGTTGATGGAGAGGGGCTGAGAGTGATTGCATCCTGTACATTTTGCACGGTATCTGGTGGTACAACCGGTCTTCCTGGATGCTCTTCATCTGCAACACAATCAGTATGCTGAAATTTATTGACCAGGTTCTTTATAGCCAGCCTGGTGGGGCCTGGTTTCCTAAATTTGCGGACTAAATCTGCCCACATTTGTTCATACGTCATACCATGAACACGAACAGAAAACAACAGCTATTCTTTCTTCTTTGGTTAGCATACTGTTATATTACATGCAACAAAATTTAATATAGTCACTGTATCATCAAAATGTATAGTGACTTTTGAATCACCCTGTATTTTATTAAGGGTGCCCAGTACTAATTTCCTTGCAATTTGGTTTAAAAATATGCAACATACAAAAATCATTTTTTCAGCTTATTCTTATGTTATGTGCATGAAAATTATGTCACTAATTAAACAAGTCTTCCTGAACATAATGGCACCCTGGTTAACTTTTTAGACATATTTCTTCACGAGTAATTTAAAATACAAAAAATGAAAATAAAAAATCCAACTTCTTAAAAGTATTGTCCTAGTACAATTTTCTCAAAAGGTACTTATCTAATTGTTTCCAAAATTTAGGGCCACATGCAAATACATTAGTCTCTACTCAAATTACTTCCAATCACTGGTGAGCTGACTTTCCGTGAGCAAGTGCAAAGATTGAATTAGCTACCCATTAACTAGTCATGCATGAAAGTCTTCGTTGTCGTAATATTTGCAAGAAATTACCCAGAATTCTCAGCGATAAAACCATTTCTGCTATTTTCGTCTGCTAGAGGAACACATTTAAGCTTGCGTCTCACAAATAATACCGTATACAATGACGTCTGCATCGCGCAATATTACGCCGATTCTCCTGTTCTTCCAGTTGAATTCTTTGGTAGCCTCTATCAAATTCTTCTTCTCCGCGTACACCGAAAACATGATCGAACTCTTCAAGGTCCGACATCTTGGATAAAGCAGCAAGGTTTCAAACTACATCGGTTACCATCGGGATTCTCACGATTCGTTTCTCTCCTAAGTCACCTCGCCAGGTAGCTTAGGAATTTCAATGATTATTATCGCATGAACAGATTATTGAGAACACAAAAATATATTTGGATACAACTTTCTCAGCAGAGTACAAGCAGAGAACGACTTTTACAGTCTAATGCGTTCATAGATTCGAGCCTTAGTATGTTATTGTCCATAGTTTATTTGACGTTAATAAAGTTTCCTTGTGTTTGGATATGGGTTGTGATTTATTAAAAAAATTCAAAGACCAAAAATTGTTTTTGTTAAAAATTTTGCATACCTTTTTTTTTTTAATTTCAAACACTATGAACAGAACAAAAATAAATTTACCTTATTATAGAACTCTTTAAACTTCATATCCATGCCAAAAATTATTCTCCTGTATCTCAATTTCAGAGAAAAGTGTACCAAAATATGAAAAATGGGAAAATAAAAAAAAAAAAAGTGCACATTAGCAGAACAGAGATATGCCATTTTTAAAAATCAATTTTTATGGGTTTAAATGTCCAAAATTGATAAAATAGACTTTCCTGGAGTTTTTGAAGAAAAAAATTTAAAAATTGATTTTCTTAACCCAAATAAGAACTGGGTGCCCTTAATAGATTATATTGGTTTACAGATTAGAATCATTCATAACAAAGACCTCTTATTTACTTGAATTCCTCTTTAATCCATTGCTATGGTCTAGGTATAACACTGTTACCTTGGTACTTTATTTCCTCGTTTAGGTATTGTGTAAATGTCATTTTAATGCAGACAACTTTCTTATGAACAAAAAAATCAAGGTTTTTCACTATTTTTACTCCATGAAAAATAATACAGTAGTAAACAAAATTCATATGCACTGTCTCACATTCATGTGGAAATTAAGGATGCAAATATAAATTAACATTGATGAGACTGTACACCTGTTACAGAAAAGATGCTGAACAGTTGATAATATCAAAAAAAGAAATATGTAACTATGTGCTACACCTTGCTTGATTAAGAGGTTTAATCAAGCAAGATTATTTTATGAGGTACTGAGGTACTTGGTTTGTCAAAAAGAAGAGTTCAGACATGAAGTCAGTTTAAGTAGAGTTGTGAAATTTTCTGTAAAGAAAGATGACAAAAAAAATAGAAAATACACAAAAGAAGATGAAAACTTGGTTTCTCATATTGATAACATACCAAAGTAAGAAAGCTACTACTACAGAAAAAATCAATTGACTAAGAATACTTGAGTGAAGATCTAAGTTCTTTATAATCGTAATTACAAAGAAATAAATGTTATATCAATCAAGAAACAAATTTATTAAGTCGATGTTTCAATCTCCTTATGTGAGATTGAAACGCTGACTTGATAAATTTATGTTTTGACTGAGATAACATTTATTTCTTTGTAATTATGATTATTAATTACTCTCAGTGAAAAATAGTATTATATACTTTGTCTTTTATTTAAGAATTTTCAGAAAACTATAGAATCTAAAATCACACACTACTTCTGTTCTCAAATCTTCAGAGAGAAATTCTCTAATCTCAGAGAGAAATTCTCTAATCTCAGAGAGAAATTCTCTAATCTCAGAGAGAAATTCTCTAATCTCAGAGAGAAATTCTCTAATCTCAGAGAGAAATTCTCTAATCTCAGAGAGAAATTCTCTAATCTCAAATCACAACATTTATCGAATGACGTAAGTTCTATGTGTGATCATCTTAAAACAAAAATAAGCAGTGATTTTAATAGGTAATAAAAGACAAACTCGATAGTGCCAGTGAGTAAGTAAGTGACTAATAAAAGACAAACTACAAGTAGAAGTATATTATCGAAAATGTAAGAAAACTATTGATTATAAGTCAGCTGATACCATATAAATTCACAGGGGCCAAACTCCCGATTCAGGTATTAATTCTTCTTTTCAAAATAATAATTGCAAATGTTAAAATTTAAGTTAATACATCAAAATATAATGCTTAACTGCTATAAAAGTTTTGTGATTTCTCATTAAAAATGTCTTCTTGGATTAGAAGCCACCAGATAGCACTGGTAGCGACAGCTATCTGCTTCTAACGATAAAGAGAATTGTATGTGAGGAAGAAGAATTCAAGTTTGTGTTGGAAGCCTGAAATAGTGAAATGGTTAGCACACTAGTGTACAGAGCTAGGGGTTTCAGGTTCAAATCCTAATTCAGGCATTAATTTTTCTTTTCAAAATAATAACTGCCAAACTCCTAGTTTGTACAGTGGGAATGGATTGACAAAATGTAATTTATCTCCTGTCATTAAGATATAGTGAAATTTACCATTTACGACAGCTACCTAATTAAATTTTTGTATTCTTGTTAATAATCTAGCCACATGTTTCTCTGGGATTAAGCCTTATGTGCCAGTGGTGGGAATGAAATTCCTTCTTGTGTGCACAGTATCTTCACATCAAAAGTTATTTACAATAATAAACTCTTAATATGGTGTAATAACTGCAGTGGTCAGAATAAAAATAATTTTCTGGGGGTTTACCTGATAGTAAAAGGCTACTTTACTAAAATAAAACAAATTTTTGGTAAAAGAATATTCTTTTATGTCCTATTACGATTTTACTGAGATTGAGAGTCAGAAGAGAGTAACTGTGTGAATCAATACTAATAAAATTCATTGTTAAAACCGTTGAGGTGGTGAGTCATAAAATAAATAAGTTAAAATATACCTTCTTACGTAAGATCCGTCGTCCTCAACTTATAAAATATGTATTCTTTATGCCTGTAGGCCTTTCAGAACATCCATTCCATCTTCAGCAGGTCCCTCTTTGCTACAACATCCAGTATGATGGTTGATGCTGCTGGTCCTAATGTGGTGTTGTCATGGACCAGCAGCATCAACCATCATACTGGATGTTGTAACAAAGAGGGACCTGCTGAAGATGGAACGGATGTTCTGAAATGCCTATAGGCATAAAGAATACATATTTTATAAGTTGAGGATGACGGATCTTACCTAAGAAGGTATATTTTAACTTATATTTCAATTAATATTGGGAAGTAAACATTATGAGGTTATATCATTAATAGTGAGTGGAGAACATATTTTAATCGACTCACCTCATACATTTTCAAACTTCTTTGATACCGACGGTTTCAGACAAAATCATGTCCTTCTTCAGTCATGGCTTCCACATGACTGAAGAAGGACATGATATTGTCTGAAACCGTCGGTATCAAAGAAGTTTGAAAATGTATGAGGTGAGTCGATTAAAATATGTTCTCCACTCACTATTAATAATATTTTAACTTATTTATTTTATAACTGTGTGAATACCCAGCAGATCTAATTTGGATCTTAGATACTGTATTAAATTTATCACTTCTCACTGACATTGCTTCAAAATATACGCCTGAATTGGGATTTGAATGCTATGTCTGGTTCTGTACACCAGTTCTCTGACCACTAAGCTACCAGCCTCGTGATTCAAATGAATATTAATACTCTTTTTTTTTTAATAGAATTCCCATGCGCTGAGGCTATGAACTTAATAAGAAGTCACAGACTGCATGTAGAACGAAAAAGTTATCTTGTTAAAGAAGCCACAGACAGCATGTAGGATGAAAAAGTTCATAGCCTCAGCATATGGGAATTCTACAAAAAAGAGAGAATTAATATTTGTTTGAACCAGGAGCCTGGCTGCTCAGTGGTCAGAGCAGTGGTGTACAGAACCAGAGATATTGGGTTCAAAACTGATTTAAGCAAATATTTTCCTCTTCAAATAAGATCTAATTTGACTTACTGAAGCCAGGCACACATAATTCATAGTTACTGTTAAGCAAGAAACAGATTTTTCTGAATATATAGTATTTAATAAATAGGATCTTCTTGGTAATAAACTTTTATTACACAAAGTCAATAAAAACTGAAATCAATGCATTTCACCGCTGTGGTATCAAGGTAGTGTGCTGCCTTGTCATGCAGCAGGCCCGGGTTCGATCCCTGGTCGGTGCAGTTTTTCTGGGTGAGGTTTTTATTGGGGTTTTTCCTCACCTGTAAGACAAATGTCATGAAAACTTTAAGGCCCAAACAGTCCCCGAAATCATATGGCCATCATCATCATCATCCTTCACCAGTGTGGAAAGCAACGGGAAGCTACCACACCTACAATTCCCAGTAAAGCTGCAAGCATAGCATGAAAATGATATGATTGCAGTGAAGGACCTGCCTTTGGGCAGAATTACTATGGATGGATGGAATGCATTTCAGTAGCGATGCTACCATTATCAAGACTTCAACAGTCAAATATGATCCACTGACTTCAAGGTAAATATTGTATTTAATAAATAGCTATTAAATGTACATACAGAACAGGACATTGAGGAGGATAAGTTACAGACAGCAGAAATGTTAGTCGCAGAGCCAAGTGCATTAGAGGTTGAAATGGCAATTGAAAAATTGAAGATGTATAAAGCATCAGGTTCAGATGAGATCCCAGCAGAACTGATAAAATCAGGGGGAGAAAAATTGATGGACAAGATACGCTGGTTGCTTAGTATGATTTGGGAAAAAGAAGCTCTTCCAGATGAATGGAAGGAATCAATTATCGTACCAATTTATAAGAAAGGAGATAAAACTGATTGCAACAACTATAGGGGCATCTCATTACTTTCAACTTCGTACAAAATTCTAACAAATATATTAGTAAGCAGACTTACTCCCTATATTGATGACATTCTAGGAGATCATCAATGTGCATTTAGAAGAAACAGGTCTACAACAGATCAGATTTTTAGTATAAGACAGATTTTAGAAAAGAAATGGGAATATAATGGTACTGTACATCAACTATACGTAGACTTCCAAAAAGCATATGATTCAATTAAGAGGGAGAAGTTTTATAGAGTATCCTGCTGGAGTTCGGAATTCCTAAAAAGTTAGTTAGACTTATACGAATGTGTCTAAATGGCTCAACGAGTAGGGTGCGTGTAGGCAAACAGTTTTCAGACACTTTTGAAATCCAGAATGGGTTGAAGCAAGGAGATGCACTATCTCCTCTACTATTTAATTTTGTTACTAGAGCATGCCATCAAATCTTTAGAGAATGAGGAAAGGCTTACAACTGAATGGTATTAATAAGCTGTTAGTTTATGCTGATGATGTAGTACTACTGGCCGATAGCGAGGAGATACTAAAGGCCAACACGCACACACTATTGAGTAACACTAAGAAATTAGGACTGGAAGTAAATATCAGTAAAAACTAAATATATGGTCACACGTAGAAATACATTATATAATGGAAATGGACAGCTAATGACAAATGAGGGAAATTTTGAGGAATTGGCTGAATACAAATACCTAGGAACAATAATCACAAATAGGAATGAGATGCACCAAGAAATTAAACATAGGCTTCAATTATGGAAATGCATGCTATTATGCATTGCAGAGACTTTTGATGTCCCAACTCCTTTCAAAAAACGTTAAGCTGAAAATATATAAAACTATTATTCTACCAGTTATATTATATGTGTGCGAAACATGGACTCTTACTTTAAGGGAGGAAAGGAGATTACGAGTATTTGAGAATAAAGTTCTTAGGAAAATTTTTGGACCAAAGAGAGATGAACAGACAGGTGAATGGAGAAGACTACATAACAATGAACTACATGGTCTTTATAGGAAGCCAGATATAATAAGAACAGTTAAGTCCCGTAGACTGCGATGGGCAGGACATGTTGTGCGTATGGGGAATGAAAGACGTGCATGGAAACTTCTTGTAGGAAAGCCAGAAGGAAAACGTCCAGTTGGTAGACCAAGAATGAGGTGGGAGAACAACATTAACTATGATTTGAGGGAAGTAGATTATACAGGGAATGATTGGAAAGCATTAGCTCAGGATAGGGATGTATGGAGAGCTTATGTCCGTGCGGCCATGAACCTACGGGTTCGATAGTGCCAGTGAGTAAGTAAGTAAGTAAGTAAGTAAATAAATAGGATATTCTTGGTGATAAACTTGTATTACACAAAGTCAATAAAAACCCAAGTCAGTAGACCATATTTGACTGTTGAAGTCTTGATAATGGTAGTGTCACTATTATTTATTAAATACAAATTTTGACCTCAAAGTCGGATCACATATGACTGTTGATATAGTAAAAATATGAGTATTACAATAAAAAGCTACCGGTATTTCTATACTTTTTTGTATACAATACATTCTTTTTACACTGCACGTCACTTGCTGGTAGTAACTAAATTATCTTGCTTAAATAACTGTCAAAAGGGAGCACCGTTGTCCCATTTGGGGAATGTACAGTACAAGTATAGACATTTTATATATTATAACAGTAAGATAAAGGACTTTTTTACAATCACAAATATTTTCATAATAATTCACAAGCAGTGTTCTGTTGTATATAATAGGAATCAAATGAATCGTGAATTCTTCTTACCACATACTTCTATGTTTTCTTTTAAACACAGCACCGCAGTATCGGAGAACAATCTTCCCCATCGTCAACTGTTTTCACGACTGTCAATTTTTTTCTTTTGCCAGTAATTATCCAAACTGCCATCTGGTGTACTTTAGAAGGAGTAATTTTCTAAACTGCCATCTGGTGTATTTTTGAAGAACTTTGTAATCAAGCTTGGTTCATCCAGAATCTCGAAGTTCATGGTTCTAGTATGGTTTTTTGAATATATATATTTTTCCAAACTGTTAATTCCAAACGTTTAGATAGATGTTTCAAAAGTTTTGCTTCTTTTTCAATTCTGTGATTCTCTAATAAACTATGTGCTGCTATAGCTGATTTTTCAATTTCTCAATTTTCTATATTTCTAAAGTGTGTTTTTTTTTACAAGTTTCCAAGTTCCTTTTTGTTTTTCCTATATATATCCTATTGCAATCTTTGCAATTAATTTGATAAATTCCAGGTTTTTTGTCGTCTTTATTATTAGTTAACAGAAGATTACCCAAGCTGAATTTGTTAATTGGAGCAAATTTTATATTAAATGTTTTGAATTTTTTTTTTAATTTGTTATGAACTTCAGGATGGTAAGTAAATTTCTTGAATTTTTCATCTTTCTTGGAATCATGTTGTAGGGTGGTGTATTCCTATAACCTTTCTGTTGTTTAAATTTCTTTAATTTATTCTTTATTATGTCTTCATCAAAACCATTTATTTTAGCAATATGGACAATATAATTATATTCATTATCAAAATCTTCTACATTATGTGGAATATTTATTAATCTGTGTAATATCGAAAATTGCATGTTTATGTGAAACATGATTAAAACCTGAAGATTTTATGTAGTTGTCCGTATGAGTGTCCTTTCTATAAATATCACGATTCATTTGATTCTTATTAATTAAACCTCATAATGTTAAAATTCCCAAAATTTATTATGTTAAATTCTGTTGTATACTTTACTTTTTTTTCACTATTCTTATATTTAAATAATAGTGAAAATATATTTTTAATACATTTTATACAATATTTCCAGAAGGGGACAGATAAAGGCAACTAAGTTGAAAACTCTCGGTGCCATTTGAAAACAACAACAGTTGAAAACTCAATTACTGTTTTCCTACAGGTTAAGATGAAGTATCTTCTGCACATTACTATTATTTTTGTTCAAGTTTTTTCGAGCACTATGAGTAAAAAAATAAAAATGAACATTTCAAGATAAACTTTATTCTAAAATATTATATATTTTTCAAATAGGTAATATATAAAATAATGTTACCTTTGGAGATGGCATCACTGAGTAAGTGTTCATGATGCGATCAGGATATTCTTCCCTTATTTTTGAGATAAGTAAAGTTCCCATGCCAGAGCCAGTTCCACCTCCTAAAGAATGAGTGAGCTGGAAGCCTTGTAGACAGTCACAGTTCTCACATTCCTTTCTAACAACATCCAAGACAGCATCTACCAGTTCAGCACCTTCTGTGTAATGACCTTTTGCCCAATTGTTTCCTGCACCACTTTGCCCAAATACAAAGTTATCTGGGCGGAATAATTGACCATATGGACCAGCACGAACAGCATCCATTGTGCCAGGTTCCAAATCCAATAGAATTGCACGAGGAACATATTTACCACCTGTTGAAGAAGTCGCAACTGAAAATTAAAATAAATTCTCCCTTAGGTCCTTCCTAAAGAGTTGTACAGACCCTATTGATATTGTCAAGGGATAACGTTCCCTCTCCAATAACAGTGAAGGATCCTTCATAACTCTGTTCTCCCAGGACCAAAAAATAGACTAATTGTATCTCCCTAGTTTTAATCATGTGTCACCAACTTCCTAAATATAGATACAAGGTAGGCAAATACTGAAAGTAAGTTAATTTATAGATACAGAATGTTCTGAAAAAAAATTAAAGACATTCTAATATTTATAGAAAGGCAGTATTAAAAAAGTTTATATAACCATGGTTCTTAAATTTAACTTCATCCGAGGGCTGCAGTCATTTGGTCTGTTAGGACTGGTAGAATATGATGTCCAGTCTATGAAGTATTGTAATTATGTCTAGTAGGATTAGGGCATTGGTCCAGTCCTGTCAGACATTGAAACCTTTCACTAATATTAATGTCAACAAATCAGTGCAGAAATTCCATCCATGCTTGAAACATATGCCGGCCGCAGTGGCTTATGGTTATGCTCCTTTTCTCTGGTCCCGAGAGTCACAGGTTCAAACCTGCCTGGGGTCAATGGATTTGTTTAGGATGAAAAAATCCAAGGAGCAAGTCCTCTAGGAGGAACTTGGAGCCATGGGTCACAAGTCTGAAGATTTTCAGGCTTATAAAAGATCCTTAAGTTAAGCCTGAATAAAAAGGCCTCTAAGCAAAATTTACTGACATCATCCTAGTAATATCTTAGTTTAACTTTTATAGGAATTAATCACTATGAGGTTTAATTTATGGTGAAATTAAATGTTTCTTACCTCTCCTCATACAAATCTTCTAAGTAGATTGTGATTTCGAGACCATAACGGTCTCATCTTCAGTATTTCTTTGATGACTGATGTTATGTCGATTGGAAGAAGAGTTTCTTCCGATCGACATAACATCAGTCGCCAAAGAAGTACTGAAGATGAGACCGTTATGGTCTCGAAATCACAATCTACTTAGAAGATTTGTATGAGGAGAGGTAAGAAACATTTAATTTCACCATAATATCTTAGTTGCCTGCTAGATATCTCATTGTGTTAGTATGTTGACTTCATATCATTCATCTAAGGGAAATAAGCGTAACTAAATTAACTTGGTCTAAGAAAGGAGAGGTTAAGGCCCAACATTGTAGATGTAGATTGAAACGTACAAAGTAATGGTAGTTTGTAGTATTTTATTTAATAATGATCCTTAACATCTTAGATCAATAGCATCACATTTCAAAGATTAACATTAAAGGATAGAAAGATTTTACTCAGAGGCATCTTTTATCAGGCTTGAGGTTCTCATATGCTGTAAATCTATGACATGGGATCTAGCTTTACAAAATCAAGTAAAATGCTGCTAAAATTCTGGAAGATGATTCAGAATGCCAAGATATCATTAACAAATGCCAAGATATCATTAACAAATGCCAAGATATCATTAACAATGTATTAAATTTCTGTAATTATAAGTTTCACAATATTTTAATGTTATATGTAAATTTGAATACTCATACTGAACGATAAATTAATTTTTGAAAAGAAAAATAATTCACAATATTTATTTATAACTTTCAATTATTCCAAAAACAGCACACCAAAATTGAAGGTCTTCATGGATAGTAACAAAAAGTTTGACCAGACTTAATGGACTAGACCAAATAACAGACTTTACAGACCGGACCAAAGATCTGACTGGAGCTAATGGAATGGACCAAATATCCTATATGGTCTTATTATGCAAAAGTGACATCTGTTACTCTGACCACTTTGGGATGAAACAGGTGAAAAAACATTGTTATCATACAGCACGACTTGCTTACATTTGTATTAACTGATAGCAGAATATGAGAGTAATCAATACCAATAAAATACATTATGAACTTTTGTTGAGGTATCAGTCGCAATAGAAAATTTTTTAATTGTAAATTTAATACCTTCCCAACATTGTATTGTATTGTATTGTATTGTAATACCATGTTTTCCCTTTACAGAGATTTAGGCGCTCTCCCTCTACAGGGAAGAATTTGAACCATATTAATTTAGTTACACTTGTTTTCATACAGAAGTCATTTTGAGTGGTCTGTGGTCAGCATTCCGCCTCATACTGACATCTAGGAAACCAAGGTAGTACTAGGACAGGAAAATTTGGTAAATTTTGCTTAGAGGCCTTTTCATTCAGGCTTAAGGATTTTTTAGAGCCTGAAAATCTTCAGACTCGGGACCTACGGCTTAAAGTCCCTCCCGGAGAACTTGCTCCTTGGATTTTTCCATCCTAAAAAATCCATCGACCCCGGCCGGGTTTGAACCCGCGACCCTCGGGGCCAGAGGCAAGGTGCATAACCACTAGTCCACCGCGGCCGATCCTTCCTCAACTTGTTTATTTATTAATTAATCAATTGAGTTGGTGTTTACTTGATGAAAATCCATATTTATTAATTAAATAAAAGTAAAACATAGTTTTATTTGATTTTCATTGACAGCTGTTTCGGTACACTGTACCTTCTTCAGATATATTTATATAATAATTTGTTTAACATGTTTGAAGAAGGTACAGTGTACCGAAACAGCTGTCACTGAATTATATAATAAATAAGAAAATCAAATAAAACTACATTTTATTTTTATTTAATTAATGTTTATTTATTTTTAAAAGGCTTTCAGAAAATGTTCATTCTCAGCAGCAGAAGGTTAGGGTACTGACTGTTGCTTGTAATGATTCTGTAGAGAAAAGTCTTCTCCCTTTGAATGTGGGTTTGACCCTAAAAATTCTGCTCGGTTACCATTTTTGCTTCGATTTTTTTTAATTGCAGTTATCTTTTTAATTTTTGATGTAGAAATTGCCCTTCTCCTACAATCTCATCTAATATTTTTTTTATTCAATGCCCCAGGATATCATTTCAACATTTCTGGTGTTCTCTCCTGACACTGGCATAATATTGTAACCCAGTTCTGAGATTGAAGGACCTGAAGGCAGGGTTATGCTGGCCAATGGTATGAAGGTCCCCTAGCCATTGTAGCTGGTTTTCTCAACCTGAAGCCACTTCTTACTGTAGTTACTTAATTCTTCACAATGTTGGGTGGCTCTGGTCCCATACTGACCAATACTCAGTGATAAAATTTCTTCCCCATGAGGACTCAAAAAAGTGCAAATCCCATAGCCTAATACTAAGGCATGATAGCTTGAACCACTTGGCTAGAGTACACAATTCCATATAGTAATTGGCTTCAATCATACGTTTAGCTTAACTAGATTTTTCTTTTGTATATTTCAAATTTTTAATATGTCCTTTTAATTTGGTATTCAAATTTCTGCTGGTTCTGCCTAAGTAAAGTTTTGTAGAAGTCTTTACATGTTAATTTGTTTACTCATTTATTGTTAAAATTTATTTTCTATATCATGTTGTTTATTATGCTATATAATTTATTTTTGGTTCTGTAGAAAATTTCAACAAATGAAGGAGCATTGGCATAGAAAGTCAAAGGTCCTAGGTCCAAACCCCAGCTTGAGCATATATTTTTCTCTTAAAACATAAGGAATATACATATTAACATGTAAAGACTGGTAAAAACTTTACATGGTCAGAACTGGTAGAAATTTTAAAATCTGATTTAAACAACATTTTAAGGATTTTAAATATGCAGAAGGAAAATTTAGTTATGCTAAACATAAAATAAGAGCTGGTCACTATATAGAAAACATAGAAAATACTTACTCTACCGGTAATAATATACAAAGAGAAAATCATAAGAAAAATAAAATAAAATTTTAAGAAATCAACAAAGATTTTAAATAATAATGCATCCAGTATGGATAACCCTATCTACAAAATCATCACAAACAGTCAGTGGCCTAAGAACTTCTGCTAAGGATGCAAAAGTTTCCTGAAAAGTCTTCAAAATAAAAGTAATAAATTTAAGAAGACCGTTTCCCACAGGTATTAACTGAGAGAAATCAACTCATTACACTGCAGTTCTATAGTAGGCCTACTGCTCTGTCAGGTAAATTGTTTTTTATATCACTGGTCCTCCCTGACCAATTCACTGGTCATAAAAGATTCATGTTAGGTGTCTAACATTACAAAAAAATTTCCTCATCTATTTCTTCACAAAATGCTCTGAGGAAGACATAAGTTGTTCTTATAAAATAAGATCATAACTCAGAAGGTATTAAGTTAATGAGCCATGGTTGTACAAACTTTTTTTCACAACTTATCAAATACTACACCCTTTACAAATATATTAACTTTTTCAGAACACCCTTTGTAAGGATTTTATTTGCCAGAAATCACATTTACTACATTGTAGGAAGATATTTGTAACTTACTAATACCATTTTTTAATTTTCAAATAATTTAAAATAATAAAAAAATTAATTATCAATGAGCATGGCTTTTTTTTAAACTGTGTATTGGTTTTACGAATAAGGACATCTAATTAATATGAATACCCAGAATTACATCATCATTAATAGGTTTACAATGTATTATACATCTTCCTGTGACCAATGTTCTGTGCTCTTATCCTTTTCCTTCCAATCTTGCAATCCTTTTTTCATCCATTACTTTCTTTATTTCCATTATAGTTGTTATAACTATTTTGTTTACAAAAAAATTTATTTACTATATGAAGTCTATATCTTCTTTTCAATTTGCTATAAGGGAAACTGGTTAATTGCATCAATTGGAGACTGGAAATATTTCTATTCCAATCAACTACACTAATGCTAAAAATATTGCAAACTTCCAAGTAATATATTAATGAATATCAGTGGTGTAACAACCAAGTACTAAGTAGAAATTAACTAATATAGACACAAAACTAACATTATAAAAAATATTTCCAAGAATTAATTTCTGGAAACTTGTTTTCAATTAATTAACTATTTTAAAATTAGATAAAAATAACAGATTCCACGTACAAAATTATTCAGACAAATGATTGAATCCAAGAAAATAACTTTTCTCGACACAACATGTGGGTGGTCTAAGGACTTGGTACAAAGCTTTGGGGATGCATGCTGTCTAGTCCCCATGGGGAAAGAAAATTTCTAGCAATATATGGAATCGGATCCCCTACTTTATATATAACCCTCATAAATGCAATAAAAGAGAGGATATGGAACAAATTATATTATTCATACCAACAGAATGGAATCTTCAACATTATCAAAGACTTTACAAAACTTTCTTGACACAAGAGACTTAGGTTGTCCCAAGAGATGCCACGAGATTGGAACTGACAGCAGTATGGTAGAAGTTCCTTCATGTTTGTCTATATTTTATAGAGTTCTTCTTCTTCTACTACAAGGTTCCGGCGAAGTTAAAAGTGGAGTCCATCTTCTACGTGGTTGGCCAACATCTCTTGTTTCTCTGGAATTATACAGGAAGGTTCTTTTTGGTATTCTTTCGTTGTTCATTCTCATGAAGTGTTCTGTCCATTTCTTATTATTTTTGCTGATTTTATCTTCAATTTTATATATATTTAATTCTTCTCGTATAGTTTCATTCCTTATTCTATCCACTCTTGTGCATCCTTTCACATTACGTAAAAACAGCATTTCCACAGTCTGTATCCTGCTTTTATCCCTTGATTTCATTATCCAATTTTCACTTCCATACAACAACAAAGGAACAGCCATTGTTTTATATAATTTAAGTTTCGTATCTTTCCTTGTTTTCCGACCTAAGGTTCTTTTTATGGTTCCACAAATAGCCTGAAATTTATTTACTTTTATTTTCTATATCTTTATTTTCTCTATAAGTTATATCACATCCTAAATATTGGAAATGTGATACTTGTTCTATTATTTTGTTATCCAGTACAATTTTTTATCTAATTCCATATTTACCAATAAATGCCATTACTTTTGACTTATTTATTGATATTTTACAATTATATCTATTGGCTATTAATTTAAATTTATATGCTAACATTTGGAGTTCATTTTCAGATTCTGCTAAAAGTACAACATTGTCAGCGAATAATAAAGCATTTATTTTATTTTTATTATCAATTAATATTCCTTCATTAGTTAAAACCTTCTTCCATTCTTTTAGGATATCGTCCATATAAATATTAAATAATATAGGTGAGAGTGAACACCCTTGTCATACTCCTTGGTTTATTTGAAAAAATATCATTTTTTGTCAACTGAGGGTCAATACAAATATTTGTGCCATAGTACAAGCTCTTAATAGTTTCTAAAATCTGAATAGGGAGGCCTTTTTCTTTTAGGATATTCCTCAATATTTCCCTGTTTACTCGATCAAATGCTTTATCTAAGTCTATAAATAACAAATGTGTTTCCAGGTTTTTTTCCTGTCTTATGTTTATTATCTGATTCAGGGCAAATACTCCATCGATACAAGATCTTCCTTTTCGGAACCCGTTTTGTTCTTCTGCTAGTTTCAACAGTAATCTTACTCTTAATTATTTCTAACTCACTAACTCACTGGCACTATAGAAGCCATTGGTTCATGGCCATGCAGACATAAGCTCTCCATACATACCTATCCTGAGCTAATGTTTTCCAATCATTCCCTGTATAATCTACTTCCCTCAAATCATAGTTAATGTTATTCTCCCACATCATTCTTGGTCTACCAACTAGGCGTTTTCCCTCTGGTTTTCCTACAAGAAACCTCCTCCTTTCACCAAAGATATTTTTATCATTTTTTTGTCAAATTTTTTTGATACATAATACCAGCCTCTCTAACACGCTGCACCACCAAGTTCTCATATAGCAGTTTTTAGACATTTTTCAACTAGGCTAATAGGAGCTATTGTATTTTTTTTAGCGATAGTGCATTTTGTCATACTTACAACAATGGTGACCATGATTGAAACTTCAAATTCCTACATTTCAGGGTTGCCAATCTAAGTAACTATACTTGAATATAATAACTATACTGTAATATTATGTATTACAAACCACGTGTGGGAAGTAAAACCACTGCCCTCTATGTATACTGCATAAATGTATATACAAAAAATATCCAAAAGGTAGTGTTAATATACATTATACGAACCAAATCACTGCATTTTAAAAGAACTGAACTTTATTTGATATAATATAAAACAAATACGTACTTGCCACCATTTTATACTGATTGGTGGCATGGCCTCCTGTAGTTTCAACTAATAAACATTGCCCACACTGTTAACGTTAGTCAGTTGTTTATAATGAATGCAAATATTTCCAACAAAGATATTATTTTTAGTATTATTTATTATTTTGAAAACTCCATCGTGCAAAAAATGATGTACAACGCACGTTTGTGAAGTGTTTTACAGAATGCCAGAAATTAAAAACCTCGCTATTGCTCAGTTTTTAAACATTTTCCCACTTCTGTAAAAACCACTTCCCAGCCTCGCATCATAATATACTCTTAACTTGTAACATTGATTAAGTCTGCCAATAGATTATTAATTACTACCACTTCAAGAACAGGAGTGAGCCATTTAAACATTTTGTTTTGGAATCCTGCTGGATGTGAAAGCTATTTTATTTGACCGCATTGAAATTAACTATTGAGAATTATATACAGGCATAAGCTAGGATAATCTAGTTTTATAAAATGTATAATTGCTCTCCACAGTTTATTTTCAATACTGTTGAGGATATGGAACAGTAATTGAAATTATTATGATCAAAAGAGGGACACAGCACAATCAATAAATAAATTATAATTTATAAAGGTAGAATAATTTAATTAATAACATTTTTCTAATTAATTTACAAAGGCTTAAATTCAACAAACGTCAATGTTTTGATATTATATTTTAATGAACACTTTCCAGAATTGGACAGTCTTATTTTAGAAAGAAAAATTAATGCTCAAACCAGGACTCGAACCCCAGATCTCCAACTCTATGTCAGTATGATACCAGTTACACCATTCCAGCTACAATACCAACTGTTGATATTCGGTTCAGAGTTCAAATGGTGTAACTGGTATCATGCTGACTCAGAGTCAGGTATCCAGGGTTCGAGTCCCGGTTTGAGCATTAATTTTTCTTTCTAAAACAGAACATCAATGTGTTTTATAGCAGGAATTTATCATTAACCAATTATCATTGACCTTTGGGAATGCACCTTGTATTCATTTTTAAAATGATTTAAACTTTATTATTACTAATATACTTTGTTGTTATTTAGAGTTACTTTAATTACCAATGGCTACATTACAAAAAAAATTAATTATTTTTCTGAGTTATTATTGACTATCTCTATAACAGGGTCAATAGACTCTTGTCTGCTAATTACAGATCCAGGGAGATCCACCACTTTGTACCTATCTCTCTATAGATAACTGGCTCAGGAAATCGACTTGAAAAAAGAGGGATGGAGAGAACAAAAGTCCTATAAATGCAACAAGGACAAAAAAAATGAAAAAAAAAAACATTAATACATGGTTAAGATTTATAATCTTTGGATGAATTAATAATGCTAAAGATAAATATTCGTTCATCTAAAATTTGGTTATATTGTTAACTGATCAATTTATTACTAGTTCCCATTTTAACTGGATGTTTACAGAAGTGTGATATCACATCATGACAAAAATTGTTCTTTTATCTTATTTCCTATTACTTTGATATAAAATGTTATATCAACATGACCACAGATTTACTGTATTACTCTCACTGCACCGCTCAGGCGTCCTCATCTAGGGGATATGTGGATGGCGACCACAAGGTGCCCTAGCTGTGCAAAACATTTCTTCCACTTACTTGTGTTTTGCACTCTTAACTTTACTATCTAACCTCTCTTGGTTAACTCTTGTTTTTTCGACCTCGACGCTATTAGGGCATCCGAGGGCTAGGGATGTCTTTCCTTTCTTCCATTTCTTCTTTCCTTTATTTTATTTTCTTCTCTAGAAAAGCCTGACCAGAGGTTATAAGATGGCAGCCCCATCACTGGTCTTGCCTTCCTTTGGCCAGCAACCAATCGAAGGGACTCTTATTATGCTTTCAAGTCTTATACGAGAGATCACTGGGCCGTCCTATGAAACGCTGGAGGAAAAATTTTCTATAGGATCGTAACAGGCCTTGGCCTAATACTTGGAAAGAAGAAGAAGACTTTCACTGCAAGGAGAATTTTTTTCTTGTTACAAAAATGTTAGTAAATTGCAGTTAAATGATTGTGCCACATATCCTGTTTATAAAATTTCTACAGAAGGAAATTGGATTTTAGGTTATTTTAAGTCAAGCTTTGGATACCAGTAGTTAGTTATAAATAAGTAGTCTGATTGTTATATTTCTAGCAGTAATTTTTTCTAACATACTGTATTGTTAAAGATGCAATTGGTAGTAATTTTATCATTAACTTAAAAAATCAACACTACTTGCAAGACAAGTAACTTTACATAATATTCTACACTATGTAGGGAAATCAATTAGTCTATTTCAAAGGAAGATTACAAAAATAATCAGTACTAAATTACTACCTGAAACAAACCAAAACAAAACAAAATTAAAATCTGTTAATGTGAACGAAAACACTGTATCATGAACATAAAATTAACTATTAATAAATATTATTGAACTTGCATAATGAAAAACACGAATGTCTGCATATTTACAATTAATAAGTAAGTTTACTTTATCTCAACAAGATCATGCATTATCAACAGGATTTCCTCTGCTAGAGTAGGAATTTTTTTTTTTACAATAGACAAAGTAAATTCTATAAACTGAGTTGGTTTAATGTTTTTCCATCTCACCTCAAAGTTCCTTGTTTTTATGATACCGGTTTCAAAGGCTTCACCTACATCATCAGTCAAATTTTGACTGTTGAAGTTTTTGCCATTACCACCATTTTCTGAACTGCCATCTGGTGTTGATTTTATGATCTTTGAAATTAAATTTTGCTCGCCTTCCCCTTCCAATTCATGGATCTAGATTCATTCTTCTGAATGTATATCTTTTCCCAAACCATTAATTCCAAAGGCTTCTCTAATTGTTTTAAAAGTTTAGTTTCTCTCCCAATTATGCAATTCTCTAACAAACTATGAGCTACAATTACCGATTTCTCAATTTCACCATTTTTAATATATTCAAAGTATTCTTTTATACAAGAATTCCTTTTAGTTTTCCCTTTAAATACTTTCTTGTAGTCATTGCAACTAATTTGATAAATTCCAGATTTCTTACCATCTGGGATATTAATCTTTTTATTAGTTAATTATCAGAAGATTACCCAGACTAAATTTGTTAATATAGTGCCAATATACTTTTGAATTGGTTGAATATATATATATATATTTTTTAATTTCCTTTGTGCTACAGGTTGGTAAGTAATTCTCTTGAATTATTTCAGAAGAGTGGTGTATTCTTTAAGTCTTTTTTGTTGTTTGAATTTCTTTAGCTTATTTCTTATCTTCTTTCCAAAATCATTTAATCTAACTACATTTGAAGAGAAACATTATACACTCAGATTGGGACTCGAACCCAGAACCTTTGGCTTCTTAGGTCAATTCTCTATCAACCAAGCCATCTGGGCAAGTTCCAATCTGAATGCAAATTTTTCTCTTATATATGTTGTCAGTTCCCATGCACCATATGCTATGGAACCTTTGCTTCTATCTTTGCAAATGGGGCTTCTTTATTAAGAAGACATTTATTTGGGAATTTTACATTACATTATAAAGCCAGTACGGCTTCTTTCAATGTTTTTATTATTCATTTCATACATCTCAATGATGGATAAATCATATTTGATGGCTCAGTTGATAGAGCATTGGCCTAGAAAGCCAAAAGTCCTGGTTCAAGTCCCAGTCTGAGTGTATAATTTTTCTCTTCAGATTTATCCATCATTAAGATGTATGAAACGAATAATAAAAACATAATCTAGCTATGTTTAAAATGGGATTATAATCTTTCTTAAAATTTTTTTCACTTAATGGAATGTTTGTTAATCTGTATATATTAAACTGTTGAATATTGCCTGTTTATATGCAATATGATTAAAACCTGAAAATTTAATGTAATTATTTGTAAGGATATCTTTCTTTGGATATTGAATTCAATTTTTTGTTGCTGATCATTCCTAATTATATTCAAGTCCAAAAAGGGATTTGATTATTATCCTCCAATTCAATAGTAAATATCACAGATTCAACTTGAAGGTTAAGAAAATTCAATGCATCTTCAATATATTTGGAATTGATTACTGAAAAAATATCATTAACATATTTATACCAACATTTAATTCCCATGGGTATGAATTGGTGATATGACATTTGAGTTAACCCATAAACAAATTAGCCAAAATGATAAAACTGGATTGCCCATCAACAAACTTTGTACTGATAATTATTTTTTTCCATTATCAACAAAACATTTTAGAAACAAATTTCAGTTGTAACTATTAAATGTTTTTTATTTCAATTAAAGTGATCATTTTAATTTAAGATTTATTCTAGATCATCACAGATTCATAGTGAAATAATTATCACTTCAAGTTAAGTTTACGGAGGGTTGTTTCTGATCTCCGATAACAAATGATTTTTAAGTTTTACCTTAAGAAAAGCCGTGTCTCCACCATCAACCATGCTCTAATTGATGGCTCTTCACCCGAGCTATGGTTCGACATCGGAGTTTCTGCTGCAGAAGACTCTTACCCAGCACAGCCATGTCTAGAAGTTCCCACTCCTCTTTATATGCTTTCCAGAGACCGTCTATTGTTCGAAGACGCCTGTTTCCCAGTGCCCTTTTGAAGAGTCCAAAGACACAAAGTCCATCGGTGATGCATCAGGAGACTTCACTGGGATGTTGCTGAATGGAATAGCATGTATTCCAGTTTCCTGTTCCATTTCTCCAGGAATGTCAGGGTTGAACCCGAAGTGTGACTGAAGGCCTTGTCTTGGTGCACCCAGACTTGGTTTTTGTCTGTACCATAGAGAGCTGGGATTTCAGTCAGGTAAATTGGGGTGAGAACTTCTTTCTGGTAGTACTGGGAGTTGATTTTGGCCTTTTTAGCTGCTCTACGAATGGTCAGTTTTTCATTGTAGCAATATCCCGCGATGACCATAAATCCATTGGAGAAACTTTCTCTGCATTCGGCATACCACTTTTGAAATTTTTTTTCACCCCTTTCTCTATAGTAAATTGCCCGGGGTTTATTGCAGTCTCCTAGATAAACATATGCTTCATCAAATGTGACCAAAAATTTTCATTTTTCTTCTGCCAGGTGCTTTTCATAGTTTTCTGCTGTTGGTGCGGCATTCGGCAATGTGACTTGGCAACAATTTATGAACCCTGCTTTTGTGGCGCTTCTCCATGTTTAAATCTTTGTTTATTATGGTGTTTACAGTTTTAAGGGACATTACCAATCTGTTTGCAATCACCCTTTGTGTAGCAGGGTTACCACCAGAGATAAGGACCTTGACCTTTCTGATTACATCTGGGGTGCGGGTAGTAGCAGGTCGTGGATTTGCCCTTTTTTTTTCCTTTTGGAATTAATCCCAAGCGACCCTTTCCTTTTTTATCAAGCACTGAGCTAATTCCACACTTTGACACCATAAAATTACGTTTTTGCAAACCTCAATAATCGCGGAATAACTATAATTAGCGTCGGAAAGGGCAGTAATGTACCCTTCCCAAAACGGCTCTATCTGCTTAGGCATTATGAGAGCAACACGCGTGCGAGTGTAACAGAAGCAGCACACTGACTGGTTTGATCACCTCGCACACTCCTGTCCTGATGACTCACACTCCAACGTCACAATCTACTTGGCAAATCGTTATAAGAGATCGGAATCAACCCTCCGTATTTACAAGCGGTAGGCCTAACACATTTCTCACGAACAAAGGTCTTGTCATTCTTTTCTATATTATTATACAAATACCATAAACAAATATCAACACTGTCAGAACATCAATTTTTTATAACTGTAATTGCCAGAAGAGGATTAAATTACAATATGAGAAGTTAAATTGTTATAGGGGACACTGCCCTAATAATGAACACTTTTGAAATTCATATTAAAGCATCATTGAGGTTATGTAATAAGATGTTCAATATAAAATAGGTACCTGGTAAGTCAGTCATCCTCAACTAAATTATTGAACTCCAAATTATTCCAATATGGAGACTTTTCAAAAACAATGTTTCATCTGCATTTTAACTGGTACTGATGGTGTTGTATAAGTTGTATAATGGATTTATGTCTGCGGGTATACCAGGTACCGGTACCTATTTTATAATTAACATCTCACTGTCCTCATAAACTTCAAGAATGTTATTTCATGTAATCATTCTAATAGAGACATGTAAATTGTAAGCTATGTAAAATTAAAGAGCAATATAAATTTATGACATGCAAAGTAAGGTATTGTTTTAATTCACCAAACTTCTTGATTTGCACCATACATAGAGCACAATGAACAGAAGAATAGGTTAAAAAAGCACAGGAAAAATGCGTGACCAATTTGGGCAGTGGAGAAAAGGATTAGTGTGATTCACCAAGCATGCTGGATAATTATAGTAGAGGAAGATGACCAGACAAAGTAGTAATAATAATTAAAGCTACTTGTTTTCTTACCAGATGCCTCGTTATAGTAAACACTAATTCTCTCCAGCTGAAGATCAGATGTTCCCTTATATGTGCCTGTTGCATCTATTCCATGCTCGTCCGATATAACTTCCCAAAACTGAAAACAAGACATTTTTAATTTTAAATTTTTAGTAGTAGGCCCTAGCTTATTTAAAGACTAATAACTCATATTGTTTGCTTCACAATACATTTTGTTTGATGAAAATTATAAATTTTAAATTTCGAACTATGTGTGGGAACACTACAAACAAAAAAACACTAAAGTTGTATAAGGTAATGGCAGTTCCCATTGTGACACATGGATAAGAGAATTGGGCCATCAATAGATCAGATAGAATATTACTAGAAATATCAGAGATGAAATTCCTCAGATACGTTGCAGGACATACTCTGAGAGACCAAATTCCTAGTGAAACAATTAGGCAAGAACTCAACATTTTTAATCTAAATAAAAAAAAACTAAACAAAAATGGCATGAAAATATTTTAAGAATGGACTCTTCTAGGTTAACAAAACAAGAACTGTTGTACCAACCTCAAGGCTATAGAGACGTGGGACGTTCTAGAAGATGATGGGAAGATGAATTCTGAGAGCGGAACAGGCCGACGGCCTACCATGAAGATGATTTTATTTTAAGTGCAGTAAATTTACGATACGGTATTTACGATATAGTATCTGAGGAGAATTTTGCTGCTGCAACATTTCAAGCGCAAAGTCGGCATAATCAGTAGGCTTTAGAGCCTGTAACAATTGTAAACAGCAGGGACGCATATGTAAGCGTTTTTGTTAGACCTTCCACACTGTCATTACTGGATTGGTTGTCATGGTACTGATGACAGGGCTTATCTCCAGTAGCCTCCTAGATCATTGGATCTCACTCCATGTGATTTTTTTTATTTGGGGTTTTGTAAAGGACAGAGTGTACATGCTTCCATTGCTTGGTAACCTGCCCGAGTTGAGAGACAGGATTCGAGAAGCTGTTGCTGCCATCAATCCAGACATGCTTATTAATGTATGGGAAGAATTAGCCTGCAGATTGGATGTGTGGCATGTAACAAATGGGGCTCACATTGAACAAACAAATGGGGCTCACATTGAACACCTATGAACTTATAATGTAAACTGGAGATGTTAGTTACTCTTTCATTTAACATAAGTTTTGTTTTTGTCATAGTTAAAGTATAATTCAACACCTTTAAAATCGCTATATTCTTTTATGTACACCCGGTATTTTTACATGTGCAGGAATTTGAATCACAGATCTCATTGTCAAAACACGTAGCCCCTAGGTTTAGACCAGCACGTAAGAGGGACATGGAAACTTGCTATAGAAAGCCAGAGGGAAAGCACCCAGCAGGTAGGCCAAAAATGAGGTGTGAGAATAACCATGGTTAGGAGGTAAATTATACAGAGAATGATTGAAAAATCATTAGCTTAGGATAGGGATGTATTGAGAGCTTATGTCCGCGCAGCCATGGTAGTGTAGTTAAACATGTTATGAGCATGTGAGCCAGTGGCGAGGCGTCAATGGAAGACCTGGAAGCGGCGCTTCCCTATAATTTTTGGAAAAATAAACTATTTTAAATGTATTAATTCTTATGTAAATAAGTATAATTCATTATCATTTTACTCAAAATAATTTATAACTTAAAGCTGTACGCTAGTGTCACCTATCAGTGTCTCAGAGCTTGACAGTCTAGCCGGTGTGTTTTGTTAGCCTAGAAGTGTCCATTCTAAAGACTTAATTTTAGAAGTGTTCTCATTAAGATATTTAAATATTTTTGGTTTATTTTATTTTATTTTTCTACAGGGCTGACTGTATGTTACTAAGAATACGTAAAGTTCGTTGACCTCAGAATACAAATATCAAAGTTCTGTTCAATTTAATGTAGTTTAATTATATATAGTATGTAGTTTGTATGTTATATTGTATTGTGACCTTGTCACTAGACATTTAGTGACAATGTAAATGTGAAGTTCAATAGTGTTTCTTTTAACTTATTCCGCGTTTTGTCATGAGCGAATAAAGTACAGTAAGCGAACTGGAGAGGTGCTTCCAGTCCTCTCATCCCAGTAGTTCTACCGCGAACGTTCAAATTGAGTTGGCTCAGCATCGTGAACAACTTTGACAATTTTTGACCGTTTAATTCACTTTTATTGAAAGACAAAATAAAATTAATAGAAAATGAAATACCTAAAATAGAATCTGTAGAGAAGCTGTTTGAAAATAAGCCATCTATGCAGGCGACGGGCAAAAATGCACGGGCAATGAGGCCGCGGAAGAATAGCGAGAGGGAGAACAGATCACGTGACATTACTCATTTCGCTCTTCAGCTTCAAGCGACAAAGATGACAAATCGGAAAGCTGGCGAATTTCTCTACATATTCCATGGACAGACTATACACAGCCTCTCACTGAATTAAATTCCCAATCTAAAGGCCGTAAAGTTTTCACACAAAATTTCAATCCAAATTCGTATCAAACTATCCCTCGGTTATGTGGTTGCAATCATCTCAGAAATATTGTTTTGCTGGCCATGTTTTTTTTTTGCCTAAAATAATATTTGGAACAAGACAGGTTTTGAGAATTTTAATAATTTTCATAAAGCCCAAAAAAAAAGACCAACTCTCATTTCATCATATAACTAGCCTTAACCAGTTGAAACAGTTCGGCAAAACTAGAATTGAATTATGTCTAAACATCTCTTTTTTATATAATTTTGTAATTTTTGGTAATACAGTAAAACTTGTTTAATCCGGAACGTGAATAATGCGGAAATTTGTCCAATGTGAACAAATTTATTGGTCCGGCAAAATAATAGAAATTTTACCTGCATTTATTTTGTATAAAACGGAATCTGTCCAACGCGGAAACGGAGGATATTTCTACACAATTCGTGAAAAAATGTTTATAAGGCGGAAAGATGGAGAAAAAGAAATAAAATAGTTTACACTTCATTGAATTCTCGTTAGGCGAATTAACAATAAGTGATGATTTGCGAAATACAGGTTCGTTTAACAAATATTTGGCGTGTGGCATCCGTCTTACAAATAACCAGTTCACTGTAAAATCTTGAATTAGTTCAAGATCTGAGATCGATTGTGTACGTATCTTTCACATGTAGTGTTCTGAATTTACGGAATAAAGATGACTAAATGGTATGTATCATTATTAAACGAAAAAGTGAAAGTGATTGAAAATAATGAAAAACAAACTCTCAGTACGCGAAATAATAACTAAATTTAAATGTGGAAAAAACCTAAGTTTATGAGATTTTAAAACACAAAGAAAAAATAATGAATGAATGGATACAAGAAAATGGTCAAATGAAGAAATTAACGAGGTGTGGGAGCGTTTTACAAGTCCGCGATCAATCTAGTGTGGAATGAAATTTGCGGGAAATCAAAGAAAATAGACGCAAGTATAGTTATATTAGTGAGTGAAAACCGAAACTGCATTCTTTAATTTCAGGACACGCGCCTAAGAGACTTTTTACGCTGACGAAACGGGACTTTTTTCGCGTGTCGCCGTCGACATCGCTCGTACATACTTACTTACTCACTGGCTCTATCGAAACCCGTAGGTTCATGGCTGCGCGGACAAAAGCTCTCCATACATCCCTATCCTGAGCTAATGCTTTCCAATCATTCCCTGTATAATCTACTTCACTCAAATCATAGTTAATGTTATTCTCCCACCTCATTCTTGGTCTAACAACCGGGCGTTTTCCCTCTGGCTTTCCTACAAGAAGCTTCCATGCAAGTCTTTCATTCCCCATACGTGCAACATGTCCTGCCCATCGCACACTACAAGACTTAACTGTTCTTATTATATCTGGCTTCCTATAAAGACCATCTAGTTCATTGTTATGTAGTCTTCTCCATTCACCTGTCTCTTCATCTCTCTTTGGTCCAAAAATGTTCCTAAGTACTTATTGTCAAATACTTTTAATCTCCTTTCCTCCCTTAAAGTAAGAGTCCATGTTTCGCACCCATATAATATAACTGGTAGAATAATAGTTTTATATATTTTCAGTTTAATGTTTTTTGAAAGGAGTTGGGACATCAAGAGTCTCTGCAATGCATAATAGCACGTACATACTATACTTCACTTTCCAACGGCAGCGGAACTACAATTAATCCAAGGTAAGACATACACGTTGCTCTATAATGTAAGATTGGTTAATTTTTTTTATAATGCGGAAAGTTGTCTAGTGTGGGAAAAAATTGGACCCATGCGATTCCGCTTTGAACAAGTTTTACTTTATTTTTCTATGGAGCTTCCCCTGTCGCAAAACTCAGCCTCGCTACTGATGTGAGAGTGCTTCGGATACCGCAATAAGCAGATAGAGATGTGGTCTTGGCTTTGATGTGATCTATTTTTAATTTTTATGAACCACTTCGGCAGACGTTACATGAAATTGAAATATGCTAATTCTGTCTTCAAAGCCTAGAGAAAAGAAGCAAATGTAAAGCTAATGGCTTCTCGAAAATACGTTTATGAAAATGCTTTATTGACAGTAATTCGCAACAGAGCAAACATAAGTACAGTATTTATTTTAGGAATTCACACTATGAGGTATATTCATCTCGGTAAATTTTTTTATCACTATAAGGGATAAAAAATGTTACCTAAATAAGTACACTAATTGAATGTTTTCCCAGAAATCCAACTAATTGTACTTTATAAGAGTCGATCAATTGATTTCGGTCTGAAAAAATATATTCTGGATCATGTTTAACAAAATAATTATAGAGGATATAACGAGACTATGAAAAGTAGAACATAAGGTCAGGAACGGTCTAAATATTGCAAGACCGTATACGATATCACCTTGAGGTTTCAGATTTCTTGTCTGGTGTCAGATGTTGTCTCCCATGAAGGGCTGTGATTATCTTGCCGTTCTGGAAGATTGACATTGCTAACACAAGGTTATTCAATAACATAATGTAATTTCACGTTTACATTTATTTTTCCTTTTCTTTTTCTGTTGTGAATTAGGGTAAACTAAATAACCAGTTGTCCAAAAAGGATTACGTCCAGTTAGATCTAAATTAATGCTCACTATAAAATAATTTGTAATCTTTAGAATGAAAACTATACATTTTATGTAGACAGTACCTTCCCATACGGCATCTCATCATTGAATTATTGTTAATATAATTGTTTTTCTTAACTAACTCATTGGCACTATCGAACCCGTAGGTTCATGGCCGTGCTGTCATAAGCTCTCCACACATCCGTATTCAGAGCTAATGTTTTCCAATCATCCTCTGTATAATCTTTAAAGTGATCCCACAACAGACCCGGAGGCCCTTGGGGTAGTAGGAGGTTAAGGCTCCCACTTTTTCTAGACAATCGGCATTTTATGTCAGCCGGGTTGTCAGCCCTGCGTGACGGCCGCCTTTACCCCCAGAACAAGCGTCTGGTACTCATTTCCGTTAGAGGCTGAGTCGACCCTCTGGGCCATAGTCGCATCGGCCAGAGGGTTTTGGTCAGTTTAAAAATCCTGACACCCCAACGGGACTTGAACCCTCGACCCTCCGGCTTGTAGCTTAGTGCCTTAAAGCCCTACTCTACACGGCGTGCCCTCAAACTCATGGTTAATCGTTAATCTCCCCTCTCATTTATGGTCCTCACCGAACTGGGCGTTTGTCCTCTGGTTCTTTCTACACAGAAGCTTTCCATGCATCTCTTTCATTGTTCCCATTTCGTGTGTGTAAATGTCATTATCTACAAAATATCCAGTGTCCTGATTCATGAAAGGATGAATCATTTAATAAATCCTGTTATTATAATTAGTTATAATACTCCTTGGGGCTACAGGATCTTAGAGGGTGCTGTTATAAAGTCACATCGAGTTTTTCATCTTTGATTTACAATTGTGTGAATTAGTTTACACTTGCCCTTCCTCGGTAGCTAGTCGGTTCCTGTTTGAGGGTGAGCGCTGAGACTCCTATCTATATAGGGTTCGGAAGGAGAATTGCGTGGGAACAGACAATCACTAATTGTTTGAATTATTTTATTTAATTAATCTCTGCCAATTTAAATGAACGTTACACAGTAAAAATAAAACTTTTCTGTCCCTGGCCTTCGATATTTCGCTAATGAGGACTAGCAAATGACTTATGAGTTCGGGAGATTTTCCCTAAGTCCCTAATCGCTGTTACAAGATAATTTTTTACTAGACATTCAAGATCTTCTTCCTTCTAAGTGTCGATTAGAAGTGTCAGTGTATTAAATTTTGTCCTCATGAGTTCCGTATCGAAGTCAGGACCAATTATTCCCATATATGGTCTCTACCCTAACTCTGATTTTGATTGGTTAGAATATTTAATCACATGTCATCCAAGGGCGTAACTATTTTATTTAAACCACCACCTACCTTTTGATTTTATTCTCACGGCTAGGGACCGTGTTTGCCAGTTTGGGCTTAACGCGATTGTAAATTTGGAGATTGACATTTCTCCCAAACGTGAGTTTTGAAGCTAGACCCAGCTTAAACATTTCAGGTCTAATTTGAGGAGTTACATGTTTATGACCTCTTTTACTTAGGGTTTCAACCGCTTCTTGTGAGAACTATTTACCAACATGAAACTTAATTTATTTTTAACTATATTCTATTCCTTCATTATTTATTCATTTCTTATATTCCTTAATCACTATTAGGGCCGTATCATATTCGTCTCATAATAACAACAAACTGTATTGTAACTTGAGTATTTTGAAATGAGGTGTTTTTTATACGGTTTTCTTAATTGAAGCCAAACACCTGAAGAATTACCGGCCTCAATCATCAATCATATTCATTGGAAATGAACTTTAGACAAAAGAGTCGTCTAATTCATAGCAATAAAACTAGCTCAACAAATTCCATCAAATACGAATATCATAAGTTAGTGTTATCTTTAAATTATAGTTTAATTTCCATTCCAGAGATACAGTATATCCTAGAACACCAGGCACAGAATACGTAACATATAGAAAAGACGTGATATCATCAATATATGTTCTATTCTATAGTGCTCTGTCCGAGGGCACATCTTTCACTGCAATCATAGCATTTTCATGCTATGCTTTGCCGCTCTATTAGGGAATTACAGGTGTGGTAGCTTCCCATTGCTTTTTACACCGGTGAATGACGATGATGGCCGGGTGATTTTCGGGGACCGTTGGGCCCTAAGCTTCCTGACATTTGACTTACAGGTGAAAAAAACCCGAAAAAACCTCACCCAGGAGCACATCCCGACCGGGAAGCGAACCCGTGCCCGCTGCGTAACAAGGCAGCACGCTACCTCGAGACCACAGCGGTAGACATCATTATAATATGTGGGTCGGAGGTATAGGACATTATGTCGCATTTACTATATTTCACAGGAGAGGAGTTTGAAGATGTTTTAGTGGACTTGTGTAAAGTGTTATTTAAAAGCACAATAACTCCAATTCTTGATGTAAGACATAATGTTGTATACCTTTCGGTAGAGGACAAGAAACCTATATTATTGTGCCAATAATCTCATTTTGGCCAAAAATGGACGTAGTGTCCTATACCTCCGACCCACAGAAAAAGTCCATAAATAACAAAATAATGATGTTGCGATTTTATTTGTTGGTCTATGTCTGGTTTTGAAGTTCGGGCTCCTCTATCGCACCAGATATTTTTTTATATCTCAATCGGACATTTAAATTCGTGATCTTTGTTAGAATCATATCGAGCTGGTTAGATTGTTTTAAACTGATATTGGTGCCTACAGAAATAGCATCATGACAAACCTTTGAAGTCTCCGTGGAAAAATACTTTTTTCATAGGACTTCTGTCCATCAAACATCGTGAAGAATTTTGGTAGCTACGGTAATTAGCACTCCAGCTTGAGGAAACTATAGGCCTACAGAATGTTCAATAATTCATTACCCAAACTGCTAATATGAAGGAAACCAAAACAAATTCTGTTAAATGACCGTGTATCGGATATATATTGAGCGAAATACTGTGCATGCAGGAAGTTATTTGGTATGATTGAGAATAAAATAATTTTACATATTTTGTCATTTTAACATTTAACTCTATGTTAAATTACAATACAAGTTCCAAACAGTATTGGAGAGCCGATGTCGAGGTGATAGTGTCCGCGATTGCTGGAAAATGTATGGCGTGTGATTGTTGCCACTGCAAGAATTCGCGTAACAATGTTCCATATGCGATTACATCATAACAATGTAACAGCCCCTAAGTACTTCAATGGATTGGTAAAAAAAATTTACCGAAATCCGAAAGAATTAAGCTAATTAGGGTGTACTTGCGTGATTTTTATTTTTTTCCCCCAGATATTCACCAATCTTATCTAGTAAACACCGAATATATATATATATATATATATATATATATATATATATATATAGAGAGAGAGAGAGAGAGAGAGAGAGAGAGATAGAGAGAGAGGAGGGGGTAGGCCTATAAATGTCTGAACGGTCTAGCGGCGAAATTTATTTTTGTCCAAAGCAAACTCGGCATATAACATTAAATTTAAGAAAGAATGGTCGAATTAATTTATCAGCAAACTCTGACCATTACGAACGAGTATGAGTTCATCAGAAATGAAACTTAAAATCGGTCTAGTAGTCGCAATTTTCGAATTTTCTCAAATAAACTCACTACGTGCTACTTAAATAAACGAGGAAGTTGTACGGTGCGTTATATATATATATATATAAAATATATAACCACTCTGACTGCTACCATTTGTGCAGTTTTCTTTCGGATCGTCTTTTGTTTCCGTTGTATATACTAGCGTAGAGTTCATAACATCCGAGGTTATTAATCAAAAACCTTTGCCCGGGCCCATAGGAGGCAAAGATTGATTCATCTTTCTTTCCTAAACACTTAAACATGAATCAACAATAGATCTCAAAACACTAGAGTAGTTTATGATTCTGATTTTAAACTGAATGTATCATTATTGATATTAATCATGAAAGCTAGACGGAAAATAAAGAAATGATCTCCTAAATAAGTAAGTTTCAGTACAGGAATATCAAACAGCAGCATGCACATAAATAACTTGAACATTAACCAGGATATATATATATATTAAATGATGTTTAATATAAACAAGACGTCTGAAGTGGATGAAAAATATAACAAATGTAAATACTTGATCATTCTACAACAAAAGAAAATAAATAATAATCCTTAACATCACAAAACTATATCATACCTCACACCACATTCATACCACGGTCCAAGCCAGGGTAGTCTTTCCCCGGTCCTCAGGACCAAAACTTAAACCCCGCCACTCGCGGCTCCAGACGACGTTGCCTCAACTCAAAGTTCCGATCGAATGATAATGTTCTTGATGTGCATTGCGTATTTGAGCGTTCCGAGGCAGAAAGGGAGATGCGCAGCACAAACAGCGCAACAGGAGAGGCAAAAAGGAGAGTAGGGGTAGATGCATAGAGAAAGGATATTGGCATAGTTCACGAATCTTTCTGTTCAGGGAGGATAACGGCACTGCAGTAGCGAACCGAAAATCGCACTTTCGGTTCAAAGTTATTCTCTAAAAATCAGCTAGGCTATTAGAAGTGGATGTTTGCCTGAAACCCGAAATTAAATAATCGCTCTAGCAGTCGCCATACTTTATTTGTTGTAATCAATTTGAATATCATACGATTTACGTAACTCATATTGGCAATATATCCTATAATATACAGTGGTTTGATTTATTTAATATTTTTAATAAAATAATAGAAACATAAATCAGTAGAAATTTAAATTTGTGCCAAATTATATGAAATAGCTGAAACTTACCGCCATGCACGATTTATCACACACATTTAAAAAAAGCTGACATGAGAAATCGAGTTTCTCCAATCTAAGGATTAACGAAAGAAGGATGTGTTCAGTAAACTAGTAAAATTGGCCATAAATTCAACTTTCTGAGGAACTCGGTTAGTTTACGCATTTGCTACATAACAGATTTTTTACTTCCTTGGCATATTACTTACGTATGCTACGTACTCAACGAGTACATGTGAAAGAGATGTACAAACTAAAATTCCAATGACAAAACATGCAACTAAGATATTACATGGAATAATTTGGAACAAAAATATTACAAAGGAAACTTAAATGAAAATTTATAAGAGCATAATACAGAATATTTTGTCATATGGAAGTGAAACTTGGTCTTTGACGGAAATACAAAATAATAAAATTAGAATAGTTGCATTTGATTATCTTAGAATCAGTCTTCAAAAAACAAAATAAGAAATGAATTACTTTGGAGAAAAATGTGTTAAGAGGATTGAAAATCAAACTCTTAAATGGTATGGCCATGTACAAAGACTGGAAAATGAAACATGGCCAACAAATATATACCAATAGTCACCCCTGGAAGAAATCAACGTGGCAGACCAAGATGGAAATGAAAAGCCTATGTCAGAACTATAATGGATGATAGGAATTTAGAAGAAGAAGATTGTAATGATAGAGATAAATGGAAACTGAAGACGGCAAGCCTATGAGTGGGGGAAGGCGAAGAAGAAAAATATCCTTGTTTGAGAAGTGACATCTCCCGTCCCCGTTTTTAATCAAAATTGATGTTGAAGAAATGTTAATGCTGATTAACATAATAACCTAATGCGCTCGAGACAATTTCGAGAATTGCCTTTGATTACAATCTATAGCAAATCTCTTAGTTAGCCCTTAGTCTCGGGTGACGTAACACAGAATTCATGTTAGTCTCCCTCTATTGGTTGCCAAATGTGATCTAAGTTTACATCAATACACTGTTGAAAGGAAGACAGTAATGGATCTCGGGAACAGAAATACTCTTGGGGACTAATGGGGAAACCAAATGACTGCGTCCATGAGGATCCGTGGTTTGACAAACTGCGGCTGGCGTCTGGAAACTTCCAGACAAACGAGACTACAAGTTTATTTTAGTCATCCGCACCAACACAAACTTTAATATGCAATAACGACTTAGGTACTTAGGCTGCACTATTTTATTTTGTTTTATATTCATTTATGGATGTTTATTCGCATTTTAAACAGGTCAAGTCAACGAATTTACTCATACAATCGGTAATTTTAAATTACTGAATTTCCATAAATACTAATTTTCATAAAATACAGGAAGTTCAAAAAGAGAGTAGAGAAAGGTCGATTCTTTCCTAATGCATATTATTTTGCAAATGGTGAAACATTCCTGTTTACTTTCATATCCATTTTAATCTAATGTCCGTAGTGTGACGTTTCACATGTGTGGAAATATCTCAGAGATTAGAGTTATATTTTTTGCTAAACTACCATAAATAATTACTGTTTGTGTTGGCTTATAAGGTTCGACAATGAGAAGCTATTTAAGGCTAAAAGGACCTTTGGAACCTGGATTTGTGGTAGCATGAGGTTCTAGCCGAGCGTTAGTATGTGGATGTATTAGTTATAAAGGCATACGTGTTTTCGAACATAAATAAATGGATTCTTTATTTTAACTATTTTATTTCTAGCGTATGATTACAATAACCCTAAGTATTCTAACCTTAATAACTAATCTAAGCTTATGTTAAGAAAACCTACATTCTAACTTCCTTGAGTTTCGAGAGAGGGAGATGTTGGTTTACGAATTTATCCTAATTTACATTATAATAATTATCTGGTAACTCTTACACTTAGACATATAGTATTAAACTATTTAAACTACTTGATTCCATTTCTAAATTCCCTAGGTACATTAAGAAAAATGGTATGCAGACTTGCCCATCAGCTCACTCTTCAACAGACACGAGTCCCATATTTTGCAAGGTTTATATTCTAAGCTTCTCTCCTCCTAGCTATAACTAACTGTACTAGCATACCAATAGTCCAAATGCAGAGATTTACAGTTAGCCTTGAAAACTTTGTTCCTGCCATAAATCAAAATTCTGTCCTGAAATATAATATGTCTAAATGCTTTACATTTCAACAACTATTTTTATTTGGAATAATTAAAATAATCTATGAAATAATTAAATATATATGTAAAATAATCTATGTATTCGTAACACAGCAAAAATCAAATTAAGATGGAGGAGCTGCATCACTCGAGTTTTTTTTTTATATTTTACTCAATTGAGAGTAAGAATTCGAGAGAATGCTACTTAATATTCAATATTTCTGAAATAAAGTCTTGAAAAAAATGTCTATTCGAGCATATAGCCCTAAAATAGCTTTAAATAAGCCAATAAGCATATATGTGTGACTATGGGCTTGGCAACTCGTTTGAATCTGGGCAGGGAAGGCGTCGGGATTTTTCTTCTCTCATTTGTGTCCTGACAGGTCCTGGGATCAATTCAGACTCCCGTAAAATAAATTCCGGGACTTTACTTGTGATAAAGTCGGTCGAAATACCATAAGTGTTAAGTAAATCACTGAAACTATCGAAACAGCAGATTCATGGCCGCTCGGACATAAGTTCTCCGAACATCCCTAACCTGATCTAATGTTTTCCAATCAACCCCTGTATACTCAATTTCCCTCAAATCAAAGTTAATGTTATTTTCCTCATTCTTGGACTACCTACTGAACGTTATCCCTCTGATTTCCCTACAAGGACTTTCTATGCCCCTCTTCCATTCCCCATTCGTGTCACATGTTCGCCCATCGCAGTCTTCTTATATGTTTGGTTTCCCATAAATACCATGTAGCTCACTGTTATGTAGTCGTTTCCATTCGCATGCTTGTTCATCTTTCTTTGGTCCTGCCCAAAACACGGCCCTCATCACATTTTATCCGGTCCCTGTATATAAATCTAATAAAATAAAATTTGCTAAATGAATAATACATTTCTATCTGTAAGCATGGTAGAGGTCAGTCCGTGAACTTTAGTATCCTATTTTGAGGTGAAGTGACAGTACTCTAATCTGGAGTGTTAATCCGTAATTAGCAAATCAACACACAGATATAAAAAAACACCAACACCGTAACATAATAGAATAATGATAACAATAATAGCAATAATATAATCCATAAGTGCTATAGTAGGGCTTACGACCCGCATCTCCTCATTGTTTCTTGTATTTGGCCCGCGAGACAAAAATATTTCGGAATCCCGGGTATAATAATAATAATAATAATAATAATAATAATAATAATAATAATAATAATAATAATAATAATAATAATAATAATAAATAATTTCACAATTTAAATATCTTGGTAAAATAATTCAGGAAAATGGAATTGAAACTAAAGCCAATAAAAGTAGATGCCAAAAAATGGAAACAGCATTTCGGCTTACTCACAACACTTATAATAAAAAAATGGATATCTTTACATACAAAATTACGACACTATAACACTGTAATTAAACCAGATTGCCTCTATGGAGCAGAAACATTAATTTTGAACAGAAAAAAAGATATCGAAAATAGAGTGAAAAAAGAACGCAAAATTATAAGCAAAGTTTTAGGTCCACAGGTCATAGGTGAAGCATTTAGACTCAGAAGTAAAAAAGGAAATAAAAATATATACAGACATTCATAGTTACATTAGAAAACGAAGGTTAAAATGTTATGGCCATATTAAACGAATGAACTCAAATAGGCTTACAAAACAGATAATGGAATTCTACGAAAACAGAAGTAAAGCTCCAGTGAATACTATGAAGTGGATTGATGAAGTCAAAAAAGGACTTAAAATTGGCAGGAATTACTAAAGAAGATATCCCAAACAGATATATTTAGAATTAAGGTGAATAAGTGGCAAGTTGACCAAGAGGACAAACCGAAGAAAAAAACTGGAACAACTTGGACAGATGATAGAAAACAAGCTCATAGCAAAAGAATGAAAGAAATTTGGGCTCAAAGGAAACGCCTCTAAGTACTTTGAGTAGTCCTACATGGGCTCATCCGCAATAAAAAAAATAATAATGTTTTATTATACTGGAAGAATTAAAGGCCATTAAGGCCTTCTCTTTCACTCAACCAGCCTTGGCAAATGGCGGTGTAGTTTCCAATACCGAATGTAATTTAAAAAGTTGAAAATATTGCTAAATGTAAGATGCGATTACGTGAGTAGAATAGCCAGTTAATGATCAATTACCTTATCTCTTGCAACTCTTAATCAACCACTCCAAAGCGAACATTCAAAATGTCTATCCAATACTTCAACTACAAGTATGCATATGATGAAAGCATGGACAGTCTTGTCCATTTTTTTACATGTAAACTACTGCTTCTTTGATAAAGGACGGTGTTTGTATTATGATTTTATTGATTTTATGGAATACTGTACCAACTCAACTAACTCACTGGCACTGTCGAACTAGTAGGTTCATGGCCGCGCGGACGTAAGCTCTCCATACATCCCTATCTTGATCAAATATTTTCCAATCATTCCTTGTACAATTTACTCTCTTCAAATCGTGGTTAATGTTATTCTCCCACCTCATCTTGGTCTACCAACTGGGCGTTTTCCCTCTCGTTTTCCTACAAGAAGCTTCCATGCATGTCTTTCATTCCTCATTCGTGCCGTATGTCCTGCCCGCAGTCTAGGAGACTTAACTGTTATTATATCTGGTTTCCTATAAATACCATGTAGTTCACTGTTATTTAGTCCTCTCCATTCACCTGTCTGTTCATCTCTCTTTAGTCCAAAAACTTTCCGCAGAACTTTATTATCAAATACTCGTTATCTCCTTTCCTCCCTTAAAGTAAGAGTTCATGTTTCGCATTGTTATGATATATCTGGTAGAATACCGTAACAGTTTTATATAATTTAACATTTTTTAAAAGGAGTTGTGACAAAAGTCCCTGTAATGCACAATAACATGCATTTACAGAATTGAGCCTATGTTTAATTTCTTTGTGCATCTTATTCCTATTTGTGATTATTGTTCCTAGGTATTTGAATTCAGCCACTTCTTCAAAATTTCCCTCATCTGTCACAGCTGTCCACCTCCATTATATAATGTATTTCTATGTGCGACCATACATATTAAACTTGTTTAATCCGGAACGTGAATAATGCGGAAATCTGTCCAATGCAAACAAATGTATTGGTCCCGGCGAAATAGTAGTAATTTTACGTGTATTTATTTTGCATAAAACGGAATTTGTCCAACGCGGAAACGGAAGGATATTTCTACACAATTCATGAAAAATAAAGTAATAAAGCGAAAGATAAAGAAATAAATTAGTTTCCACTTAATTGAATTCTTGTTAGGCCAAAAAAAGAAAAGGAATGATTCCTGCCGCCGGGAAGGATTACAGATTCTACCTTACCTGTACCTGAAATTTTATATCGACCTCACTGCACACCCGTTATGCGAAGTACAGATACCTGTTGTATAAATAACCATTGCACTGTAAAATCTTAAATTACTTTAAGTCCTGAGAGCGATCTTTCACAGGCAGCGTTCTGATTTTACGGATTAAAGATCGCCAAAACGTACGTACCATTGTCATTAAACAAAAAAGTGAAAGTGATTGCAGATAAATCTCCAAATTTCCGGACCGATGCTCCAAAGTCAAGCTCTAGCTGTTGCTAAATCCCTAGGGAATAACGATCTCAAGGTATCTTCAGGTTAACTGGACAGTTTTAAAAGACGACACAATGTAGTGTGGAATGAAATTTGCGGGGAATCATAGGATGTGGACGAAAGTGTAGTTAATGAACGGAAACCGAAACAGCATACTTTAATTTCAGGATACACGCCTAAGAGACATTTATAACGCTGATAAAACGGGACTGTTTTTTTCGGGCGTTACCGTCGAAGTCGCTCATAAATACTATACTTCACTTTTCAAAGGCAGCAGAAATACAATTAATCCAAGGTACGTACAAAGAAATATATGGTACTCTATAATCTAAGATTATTAATAAGTTTTAGTTTTTTATAATGCGACATTTTGTCTAATGCGGATAAAAAAAATTGGTCACATAGGATTCCGCTTTGAGAAAGTTTTACTGTATCCAGTTTTACTGATATTTACTTCCAGTCCCACTTAATAGAGTGGGTGTGTTGGCCCTTAGTATCTCCTCGCTATCGCCCAATAGTACTACATCACCAGCATAAACTAACTGCTTATTAATACCATTGAATTGTAGCCTTCTTCATCCTCTAATGATTTGATGGCCTGCTCTTGTACAAAATTGAATAGTAGGGGAGAAAGTGTATCTCCTCGCTTTAACCCATTGTAAACTTCAAAAGTACCCGACAACTTTTTTTCCTACACGCTCCCTATCCTTTCTGCCATTCAGACACATTCGTACAAGTATAACGAATGTTTTAGAAATTCCGAATTCCAGCAGGATACTATATAACTTCTCCCTCTTAATCGAATCGTATGCTCTCTTGAAGTGAATATATACTATAGTTGATGTACAGTACCATTATATTCCCATTTCTTTTCTAAAATCTGTCTTATACTAAAAAATCTGATCTCCTATTATGTCATAAATATAGGGAGTAAGTCTGCTTACTAATACATTTCTTAGAATTTTGTACGAAGTTGAAAGTAATGAGATGCCCTTGTAGATGTTGCAATCAGTTTTATCTACAATACTGTACTTAATTATTTTCTTAAATATTCATATTAAAATTGCTGCTTCATTTACGTGAAAGATGAATCAGTTGTGTTGAATATTTTATACATTGTAAAGCCTTAGGGTTCAATTACATAAAGTTGCGTCAAATTACCACTACGAGATTCTTTCGAATATCACTATTCAACTAGATGAGAACAGTAGGCATAAGTATTTAAAATTCCCCACTGACAGGCTTTAACTACTTGTGACGCGAGCGTTTTGGCGTTACACCAACTACAATGTTCCTCCTTAGAGACCAAGTTTCATTAATTGGATTATCAAGTGTTGAGAAAATGAGTGCAACTAATGTTAAGAGTGAGTCATATGACAGCAACAGTTATGTGCACGTAGCATGAATGAGGTATTTTCCCAATTCCTGTTAAACACAGCACGTTCCTGTGAACCTAAGTGTAACATTGATTTAACGGTGCATAACTAATGATAGCATGAATTGCACTTTATTTCTATAACATTCCATATTCGCTCAGCATGTCTGTCTGATGTCCATTCTCTCACTAGGAAACAAACCAAAATACATTAACATAGAGCAAATAATTTCGTATAATCAGTACTGTTAGGCTAATTAAAAAAATTCGTCGTGAAAAAGTATATGCCAGTTTTGATTTAATTTTGAATTCATAAAAATAGAACAAACATTATAAACAAGAATGAGGCGATGAAAGAAATTAAATATTTTAGTAAAATTTATTTGTTCTAAAGATACACGAAGATACACGAATGAATAAAACGGCAGTTTGGTTCACCAATCCAGTCTAACGATAACTTCGGCATGCCAAACATAGTTCTATACCGATCGAAACAAGTTTCCTGGGTGAGCCCCCCTAAGGCTTATTTATATTCAAAGCAAAGCTTTAAATGAGCAGGTAACTAATCTATTAGATTTTGTCAACATTAACTAAATGATAAATTAGCATAATTTATACAATGCTATGAAATCGGTAATGGGAAAATGGTGGTTTTACCCAGGACGAAAAAAAAAATTGCAGATAGAATAAGAATGTTCGATGGAAAACGGGTGACAATATAGACTTATTGTTAAAGATTCAAGGAATAGCAGGACAATAACCCTTCTTCCCAACTAGTAAACAACATGCCTGGTGAAAAGAGGAAAAGTATTATACTGTTTTATCTAAGGAAGGAAAGAATCCCGCCACTATTTTCAAACCGTACAACACCACCTTCTGATGCGGGATTTGTGATATGATGTTTCACAATTCTCCTTAACCCTTAAATTAAAAGTGTATCTTTTTGGATACATTGATTTCATTTATTTGATATTGTTTTTAGATCAATAGAAAAACAAACGATTAAAATTATTTAAATTTATGTCAAATTACGCAATAATGTACAATAATAACTTACAGTTTTACATAAATTTATTTTCCTTGCGGTCCGGAACATTTAAATAACTGGCACGAGGAAATATCGTATTGACTATTTAAGGGCTAAACTTCATTGGCTTTCTCTCCCTCCGTGTTGAAATGAATTATGAGGCAGAGTCCGATTACCATAACTTATACTCCTTACTCTTAATAGATACAACTGCTAAAGTAAAAATCAACAATAAACTAAGTGAAAGTTTCAGTATTAAATCAGGAGTCAAACAAGGAGACCCCCTCTCAGCTACACTATTTGGCTTAATCAATGATTATATATTTAAGAAAATGGAATTAAGGGGAAACATTACAACAAAACTTAAACAATGTATAGCTTATGCAGATGATATACTGATTACAGCAAGAACCAGACAAGCATTACGTGAAACCTTCACAAAATTGAAAGAGGAATCTAAAAAAATTGGTCTAATAATAAAATCAAGAGAAAACAAAATATTTAAAATGTAGTAAACACAATACAAAATCTGAAAATCTACAAATTGATGATATACAAATTAACAAAGTAGAATAATTTAAATACTTAGGTACCAAAGTAAATGGACATAATACATTAGAAGAGGAAATTAAAGAAAGATTGGTAAATGGGAATAAAGCTTATTTTGCAAATAGATTTAAAAGCAAATTAATATCGAAAACTGCAAAAATAAGGTTATACAAAACACTCAGACCAGTAGTTACATATGCTTGTGAAACTTGGGCTCTAAAAGAAACAATAAAACAGAAATTACAAAATTTTGAAAGCAAAATTTTAAGAAGAATATTTGGACCAAACAGAGGAACTGATAACTGTTGGAGAATCAAAACAAATAATGAACTAAACAAATTAATCAAAAATCAGAACATAGTTAACCATATAAGATCTCTCAGAATTGGTTGGCTTGGACATTTGATAAGAATGGATGATCAGAGACTGGTCAAAAATCTCTACAAATGGAAACCTATAGGAGGCAGAGCTGTAGGAAGACCGAAGATCAGATGGGAGGATGACGCAATGAACGATCTAAGGAAAATGAAAGTGACTAATTTGAATATGGCAAGAGAGAGATTGGCATGGAGGAGGATTGTTGAGAAGGCCAAAACTTCCACTTTTGAAGTTGTCGTGCCTTAAGAAGAAGAAGAAGATGATGATGATACTCCTTACTCACAGTTTGAACTAAAGAAATGTAGGACTGAAATTTCCCAAGATTGCCCTGAGTTCGTGAGAGAATCATTTCAAATCTTGTAAAATGTTGAGCTACACGAGATTTTAATACAAACTAGACAAGTTTATATATAACTTGTATGACAAATACCGACACAAAATTGGTTCTAAAATTCGTTGTAAAGCACCGTTGAGGTTATGTAATAAAATATTAAAATAAGTTGCCTACCTGATATATCAGTCGTCCTCAACTAAATTAAATTTCTGTTTTAAAAATTTTGTCAAGTAGTTAAAAATATGAAGGACGTTCAAAATCATGTTCATCTCCTGCATTTAATTTGGTTTGCAGGAGATGAAACATGATTCTGAAAGGCTTAACGAAGTTTTTTAAACAGAAATTTAATTTAATTGACTATTTAACTCATGCCCCAATTGGGAGTCAATGACCAATCACATTTCAATGATTTTTTATTTACAACCAATCACAGTCGTGTTTCGCCTAAAATTTACCAACTAAAGTTTATCATAATAAAGAAAGCGCCTCGTCTTTAACATTCTGAATAGGTCATAGCATTATTTTGCAGTGACAAAGCATCCAAGAAATGCGGCTACTAGATTATAGTGCATTAATGTCAACAGAAAGCGCATACCAGAGATAATATAAAAACATTTGTAACAATTGATTATACCACAAAAAAAAAAAGAAACCACTGTTTGCACTTTCTTAAACGAATTATTTTCCAGGAAATGGCGTTGCAGAAAAATATAATTGACATATTTACATCATAGGACATCAGAAATTAATTAATACCTATAACGTTAGTTATAAATTTCTCCACTAGGGTGCATTCTTACAACATTGCGATCTTTTGGTAATAAATAATATGATCTAGTTGCAGTGATGAACAAAAGAAGCAAATTAAGCGTACTAATCGTTTCTCATTTGTTTTCAAACATCGCCGTTTACATTAATATATAAATATTTTAAAATAACTATAGTTAAATAATGATTTGTGAGTATACAGCTTAATTTTATTCGTTAAATAGTTCTAACAAATGCCACTCTTGATTTCTAAATTCTCTAGATAAATTGGAAATCACTCGTGGCATTACTTATGAAGATGATTCATATATCGGGTACACTTTTACAAAATTGTAGTGCGGACCTGGTTATGAGGATAAGTCCAGAACGTTCCATGATGAGGGTCTTAAAGCCCATTAACGGAGAATGAACAAATAAAATTTGTTCTCATTTAGACAGTGTAACATTGACAAGTCAAGAAGTTCCCCATGGGATGCAAACACAAGCTTTCGAGGAATGAGGTCGTTCCAATGTATCAGTCCGCTGACGAGGCGTAACTCTCTCGCCTATGAGGCGTTAACACTTCAATTTCTTCTCCCGAGAAGCGACAACAGCCATGTTTACCTAATTCAGTTTCGTCATTTTGAACTTATAAAATATTATGAATAATTTAAAATCGCAAATATGTTTTATTGCTCAGGCCTGACTAATAAATTATTCAGTAATTTCCGTTCTCTAGAGTTATCGAAAATATACTAATTATTTATTAATTATATTACACCAGAGTGAGTAATTTCAATTAAAACCAAGTACAGATATCTTCAATGCTTACCAGTCGATCATCAAGTGTAAAACATATACCTATGAGCGTGAGATCATCGCATGCCTGAATAATTCCATGCTACTTATTTAAATACCTTATTTACATTCTGCATTTTCTGAGAGTCTCATTGCTCAACCAAAACTCATACCCATCCAAACTCTAATTTATCAATCCCCAATCCAGTCTCAGATGGAAGCACTAGAACATTTTAAGTAAAAATAAATGTTGGGGAAATAAGTGTGTTAACATGATTTCAATATCTGAATCCTAGTTGTAGCACATTTTTCTTAACAATTGTTAGAACTAAAGGTCAGGCAGGGATACTAGATTGATATATTGTTCCTCAGACAAAAGGTTGTTTTTATGAAAACATATATTTTCTGTTTACTGACCAATTCAATCATACTTTTCTTTGAATTAAAATTTGACTTGGTCTTTAAAATCACATTAAACTGAGTGGATTATATCCCCATATAATCTTTGTGTCAGATTTACAACATCTAAAAGAACCTCAAGCTGAAATACGAGATGACTTAAAAAAAATTGTCAGCTCGGTTTGAAACGCGACCCTAAAAATCTGAGATTGTAGAAGTGTCGTTAAATAGAACACAACTCATATTCCGAAGTGAGCAACCAAGAATAAGTTGGATGATCTGATAAAGCAAGACAAAACTAACACATTAGCACTATCCAACTCGTAGGTTCATGGCCGCGAGGACATAATCTATCCACATGTCCCTACCAAGACATGGTAATAGAAATTAATTTGGACGACAGAGTTTAAGTCCTACTTAGAAACTACCTAGCTACAAATTCTGGATCCAGTCAATCGGTTTGAATATACTTGGTATACTGTATTCAATCGCACTATAGTTTCAACAGAAATATTAAGACATGAAATAAATTATTAATATTAAGCAAGTTTAGTGGTAATTAAGAGGGTGTATATATATATATATATATATATATATATATATATATATATATTTTGACTCAATATCTGGTCTTGAGAATGACAGCTTGGCTGTGGAAACGTTTTGACCATTTTAAAACATTAATTGGTGAATTGGGCATATATATATATATATATATTTTATCACCAAGAAGATCACTTGTGTATTAAATACATCGCAAAACTCCAAAGGACAATTTGTAACATTTTACGTCTGTAAAAATGTACAACAATCTCACCAAAATTCATTGTAAAGTAAGATACTTCTGTACAGAGTAACTCAATATTTTTGTGAATGCTATTCTCCCACCTCAGAGTAACTCAATATTTTTGTGAATGCTATTCTCCCACCTCAGAGTAACTCAATATTTTTGTGAATGCTATTCTCCCACCTCAGAGTAACTCAATATTTTTGTGAATGCTATTCTCCCACCTCAGAGTAACTCAATATTTTTGTGAATGTTATTCTCCCACCTCATTCTTGGTCTACCAACTAGACGTTTTACCTCCGGTTTTTCTACAATAAGCTTCCATGCACCTCTTTCATTCCCCATTCGTCCCACATGTCCTGCCCATCGCAGTCTACGAGACTTAACTTCCTATAAAGACCATGTAGTTCACTGTTATGTAAGCCTCCTCCATTCACTTGTTTCTTCATCTCTCTTTAGTCCAAAAATGTCGTTGGCCATAGACGAGGTTAAGGCCCACTCGGGCTGTAATGCCAAATAAGAAGTAATTGGAACTAGAAGTAAACCTCAATAAAACTAAATACGATAGTCGCACACAAAAATACATTACATAATGGAACTGACAGCTAATGACAAATGAGGGAATTTTGAAAAAGTGACTGAATTCAAATATCTAGAACAATAATCACAAATAGGAATGAGATGCACAAAAGAAATTAAAAATAGGCTCAATTCTGGAAACGCATGCTATTTTGCATTACAGGGACTCTTGTTGTTCCCAACTCCTTTCCAAAAACGTTCTTCTAACAGTTATATTATGTGGGCGGGAAACATGGACTTCAAGGGAGGAAAGGATATTAATAGTATTTGAGAATAAAATTCTTAGGAACATTTAAGTTTAACGATTTTTGCATAATAGCATGCATTTCCAGAATTGAGCATACGTCTAATATATTTGTGCACCTCATTCCTATTTGTAATTACTGTTCCTAATATTCTACCAGTTATATTAGATGGATGCGAGACATGGACTCTTACTGTAAGGGAGGAAAGGAGATTACAAGTATTTGAGAATAAAGTACTTAGGAATTTTTTTGGACCAAAGAGAGATGAACAAACAGGTGAATGGAGAAGACTACATAACAATTAACTACATGGTCTTTATAGGAAGCCAGATATAATAAGAACAGTTAAGTCTCGTAGACTGCGATGGGCAGGACATGTTGCACGTATGGGGAATGAAAGACTTACATGGAAGCTTCTTGTAGGAAAGTCAGGGGGAAAACGCCCAGTTGGTAGACCAAGAATGAGGTGGGAGAATAACATTAACTATGATTTGAGGGAAGTAGATTATACAGGGAATGATTGGAAAGTATTAGCTCAGGATAGGGATGTATGGAGAGCTTATGTCCGCGCGGCCATAAACCTACGGGATCGATAGTGCCAGTAAGTAAGTTCCTAGGTATTTGAATACAGCCACTTATTCAGAATGTCCCTCATTTGTTTTTAGCTGTCCATTTAACATTATACAGTAAGTATGATGTATATCTTGGCTGTGTATATTTTAGCAATTCATTGGCATTACCAAAATAAACACGTTAAATCAAATATCCGAATTTTACTCAAAGCGATAAACAGAATTAGACATATGCTTATTAAATGTTATAGTATCCTGTTTGTTTCACCGGTAATACCCTGGAAGTGGGAGCAGCCAACGCCCATGTATCATGAACCACTCTTGCTCTCAAAGAAAATTCATCTCCATGGAGATGATAGCTGTCTGGCGACTGTTGCTTGTTGACACGTGCTCGTGCCTTCTAAACAACTCCCTCACTTCCACCCGACATTCCTTACATTCATCTTCATTTTTACAACTATTTTTGACTACATAAGCGTTCAGCTACAACAATAAAAAACTATTTCAAATCTGGCTATAAAAAAGTGGCTCCAATCTACTTTATGGCAATAAATACAATTTACATTTTAGGCAACAGATTTAAAAGTGCCTAAAACACAATTAAATTCTAGTTCTTATGTGTACTCCAATAATCTATTATTAGAAACTATTTGCACGTGGAACGATGAAGTAATAGGTAATGATGTAAGAATATATAGTATTATTGTAAAGAATCTCTTAAGATCAATTATGAATTTCGAATAAGAAATAAAAATAACTGGATAATGAAGACATTTGATGATCTGTTGGAACACACAAGAAAATTAATTCAACGCGTATTGCATAGTTTTCGATTACAATACCAGTTATATATCCAAATTTAATTTCAGGAATGTCCTCCTCATTAACCACTAATACTAGAAACAGATTTAAAAAGTACATAAATTATTCGTAGACTATACCTAACTTCCTGCTCGTCAAATGCATGGGCTACATAAAAATCCTTCGTGAACCAAAAGGATGTCCAGTTATATAAGAACACGAAAATCATCCATAAACAGAGAGAAAAGAGAGAGAGAGAGAGAAGTAAAGAGATTAAAAAAGGGAGAGAGAGAGAGAGAGAGAGAGAGAGAGAGAGAGAGAGAGAGAAGTAAAGAGATTAAAAAAGAGATAGAGAGAGAGAGAAGTAAAGAGATTAAAAAGGGAGAGAGAGAGAAGTACAGTGGGATAAAAAAGTAAAAAAGGATAGAGAGAGAAGTAAAGAGATTAAAAAGGGAGAGAGAGAGAGAGAGAGAGAGAAGTAAAGAGATAAAAAGAGAGAGAGAGAGAGAAGTAAAGAGATAAAAAGAGAGAGAGAAGTAAAGAGATAAAAAGAGAGAGAGAAGTAAAGAGATAAAAAGAGAGAGAGAAGTAAAGAGATAAAAGAGAGAGAGAGAAGTAAAGAGATATAAAAAGAGAGAGAGAAGTAAAGAGATAAAAAGAGAGAGAGAGAAGTAATGAGATAAAAAGAGAGAGAGAGAGAAAGAAGTAATGAGATAAAGAGAGAGAGAGAGAAAGAAGTAAAGAGATAGAGAGAGAGAGAGAAAGAAGGAAAGAGATAGAAAGAGAAGAGAGCGAAAAGTATAGATAAAGAAGTAAGTGATAAAAAGAGAGAGAGAGAGAAAAGAAGTAAGGAGATAAAAAGAGACGAGAGAGAAAGAAGTAATTGTGAGTATTAAATAGATAGAGAGAGAGAGAGAGAAGAGTAAAAGATAAAAAGAGAGAGAGAGAGAGAAAGAAGTAAAGAGATAAAAAGAGAGAGAGAGAGAGAGAAAGAAGTAAAGAGATAAAAAGAGAGAGAGAGAGAGAGAAAGAAGTAAAGAGATAAAAAGAGAGAGAGAGAGAGAAAGAAGTAAAGAGATAAAAAAAGAGAGAGAGAGAAAGAAGTAAAGAGATAAAAAAAGAGAGAGAGAGAAAGAAGTAAAGAGATAAAGAGAGAGAGAGAGAGAAAGAAGTAAAGAGATAAAGAGAGAGAGAGAGAGATAGAAAGAAGTAAAGAGATAAAGAGAGAGAGAGAGAGAAAAGAAGTAAAGAGATAAAGAGAGAGAGAGAGAAAGAAGTAAAGAGATAAAGAGAGAGAGAGAGAGAGAGAAAGAAGTAAAGAGATAAAGAGAGAGAGAAAGAAGTAAAGCGATAAAAGAGAGAGAGAGAAAGAATGTGTAAAGAGATTAAGAGAGAGAGAGAGGAGAGAAAGAAGTAAAGAGATAAAAGAGGAGAGAGGAGAGACAGAAGAAAGAGATAAAAAGATGAGAGAGAGAAAGTAAAGAGATAAAAGGAGAGGAGAGAGAGGACGTAAAGAGATTAAAAAGGAGAGAGAGAAGTTTAAAGAGATAAAAATGAGAGAGAGAGAAGTAAAGAGATAAAAAGAGAGAGAGAGAAGTAAAGAGATAAAAAGAGAGAGAGAAGTAAAGAGATAAAAGAGAGAGAGAAGTAAAGAGATAAAAAGAGAGAGAGAGAAGTAAAGAGATAAAAAGAGAGAGAGAGAAAGTAAAGAGATAAAAAGAGAGAGAGAGAAGTAAAGAGATAAAAGAGAGAGAGAGAAGTAAAGAGATAAAAAGAGAGAGAGAGAGAAGTAAAGAGATAAAAAGAGAGAGAGAGAGAAGTAAAGAGATAAAAAAGAGAGAGAGAAGTAAAGAGATAATAGAGAGAGAGAGAAGTAAAGAGATAATAGAGAGAGAGAGAGAAGTAAAGAGATAATAGAGAGAGAAGTAAAGAGGTAATAGAGAGAGAAGGAAAGGGTATAGAGGGATAAGGAAAGGGAATAGAGGGATAAGGAAAGGGAATAGAGGGATAAGGAAAGGGAATAGAGGGATAAGGAAAGGGAATAGAGGGATAAGGACAGGGAATAGAGGGACAAGGACAGGGAATAGAGAGACAAGGAAAGGGAATAGAGAGACAAGGAAAGGGAATAGAGAGACAAGGAAAGGGAATAGAGAAAGAAGTAAAGAGAAAAGAGAGAAGTAAAGAGAAAAGTGAGAAGTAAAGAGAAAGAGAGAGAGAAGTAAAGAGAAAAGAGAGAGAGAGAGAAGTAAAGAGAAAAGAGAGAGAGAGAAGTAAAGAGAAAACAGAGAGAGAAGTAAAGAGAAAAGAGAGAACTACTGCGGATACTTCAGTAATACTAAAATACCGGTATTGTACTTGTTGCTTGTATTGTTGTAACTTGAATGGTCGTCTCCGCAAATTCTAGTACAATTGACTGCATTATGTATTTTAGAACAATGAGACAGATGTTTTAAGAGCAGAAATTATTGTTTCTCCTACTTCAAACTTGTGGGAGAACACACTTCACCATACAATCTTAAGTACAAATCCCTAACCACCTCAGCAATAAGCTTGATATCTCCAGAATGTACACTGCTCAAAAAAATTAGGGGATATTGTAGAATAGCCTATTGAGACTATGTTTTTAGGAACAGTATTAGATGCAATCACTTTCTATTACTCCAAAAGAATGTCAACAAGAGTTTGAAGTCATTACGTAACCTCTGTACCACACCAGATGTCAAAGAGATCCTGATTAGGAATATGGCAAACAAACAAAGCAACATTAACATGGGTGAAAATGTTTCTTTAGTATGGTGTATGGTCTCCTCGAAACGCCAGCACTGCCTCACACCTGTATGGCATTGATGCAATGAGGTTAGCAATGAGTTCTTGGGGGATACGTGGCCACTCTTCCATAAGAGCAATGTGCAGCTTGGAACAGTTGTGGGAGGTGCTGGTCTGCCTGCAATGCACCTGCCTAATGCATCCCACACATGCTCAATCGGATTTAAGTCCGGGGAGGAAGCTGGCCATTGCATACGCTCGATACCCTCCACTTCCAGCATGTCGTCCACCAAGCCAGCTCTGTGGTGTCGTGCATTATCGTCCATAAAAAGAAAAGAGTCACCTATGGCATCAGCATAAGGCACGACAAAAGGTCGGAGAATCTCATCTCTATACTTTACCGCAGTCAAAGTACCACCTTGGATAACGTAGAGGTCCGTACGTCCACCACTACTGACTCCTGCCTACACCATCAATCCACCGCCACCATATGGGGATCTTTCACGTACAAAAGCTGGATTGTTTCGTGTCCCTTTTTCTCTCCAGATGAATACACGCCGACTATCACATTCCATGTTGAATCGCGACTCATCAGAAAAAAGAACTGATCTCCATTCAGCATGCCTCCACCCACGATGTTCCTCCGCCCAGTTTCTGCGATCTCTACGGTGTTGTGGAGTTAACCTGGTACACACCATGGGCCTACGGGCATAGAGACCACTTCCATGCAGTCGATTAGGGACAGTTTGAGTTGACACCCTGCGTCCTGTTGCTGTTTGAAGTGTATTTCGCAGTTGAGTTGCATTCTGCTGTCTATTCCGACGGGCTGTTAACAAGAGGTAACGGTCATCCCTTGCTGTTGTTGCCCTTGGTCGACCTTGTCCGGGTCTTCTGTGAACAGTATGTTCTTTGAAAATGATTCCAAAGACTGGAAATGATGCTCTGAGACACCCCAGTGGCTTGTGCCACCTCTTGTTGTGTCTGTCCAGCTTCCATCCTTCCTAAGGCCCTCCAAGCCATTGGTTCAGGTAAATCACGTTGTCGAGGCATCACTGTCCCTAAGGCAAGTCATTCACTAACTGAAAACTGGACTGGATTTAAAAACAGCAACAAAACATTCACCCCCACACCACCCTTTCACATCAACAGTACAGACACTGCCCTCTGGTGTGGTACCGAGGTTACGTAACAACTTCAAACTCTTATTTACATTATCTTGGAATAATAGAAAGTGATTGCATCTAATACTATTCCAAAAAACATAGTCTTAATAGGTTATTCTACAATATCCCCTAATTTTTTTGAGCAGTGTATTTTCTGCTCATATTCCTGTGTTTCACGTTGTAGGTCGGGAGGCCTGGTATGGTTTCAGTAGGCCACTGGAAACGAGATTGTACTGGTTTAACTCTAGATCACTTCGTTGAGAGTTTGGACTTGAGTTCTCATACATTATTATTATTATTATTATTATTATTATTATTATTATTATTATTATCATCATCATCATCCTTAAATGGCACTGCAGCCCAATAAGGACCTTTGTCTCCTCAAAGAGCTTCCTCCAGACATCTCACTCCATGGGAAGCCTTTCCCAATGATTTGACTTCTAAAATCCTGGCGCACACAATCCCACCATGTATTCTTAGGTCTTCCTCTCAATCCGGTTTCTTGAGGTTGTGAACAGAAGACTTTCACCTTTCTTATTTGGCATTCTGTTATCATCATCATCATCATTATTATTATTCTTATTCTAGCCATCTTAATCGTTATATTAGACATTTTTAGTATGGATGTATGAATGACATATCTCGTCTTAAATGTTCTTATCTCGGAAGAGACTACGGATTGAGCTGATCACTCATTGGGAGGACCTTCACGTCCTTGTCAAGCAAATAAATATATGCGTGTGATGCAAAATTTAAAATCCTTCTCCGACAGGTTGTGCCTATTATAAAGCTCATGTGGTGCGGGGCACGTAAAAGTACATGCAAGATGAGGGGTTAAACTACGATGGAGAGAGAAAAAACAGAAAAACTTAATAATAATAATAATAATAATAATAATAATAATAATAATAATATTATTATTATTATGACTTAAGTTTATTGCCAAATAAATAGAAGACAAAACATCTGTTTTGAAATAACATCTGTGGGCAAAAATTGTTGGAACTTTTACGCTCAGCTTTAAATTGCGACGATAATAACCGGAGTAAGTTGTCGAAGCGCTTCGTTCTTCAAGTAAGATGAAATACATTGGTACCAAAAATTAGATAATACTGATGGCAACATTAAAATTACGCAATTTTGCACTTGAGGCTGAATTAAACGAAACACAGCTTATAATTTTATCATTCGTGTCAAGCAGGCAAATACAGATGGTTTTCTAGACAAACTTTGGTGATACTAGCAAATAGTTGATTCTCAGTTTCGCTAACACTGGCTGGAATTACGTAAATTATCACTTAACTTTTCGGATAATACATAATATTTTATTGATTTTGATTGGTTACATATAAATAATGAAGCTTAACGCACAAATAGGGGTTTGGTATACGCACTTCAAACTTACATAGGAGTAATTAAATTATTTATAAGCTAACAAAAGTTTATTTGATCCATGCATATAGATTGTGACTTTTAGAAAAGCAATGAATTATATGTATTATATATAAAAATTAATGTTTGTTTGTATATTTGTTTGTTTGTTTGTTTGTTCGTATTTTATGCGCGGCCATACCGTTGATCCGATTGTGATGGGGTTTTTAACAAAATGTTCAGGAGATTCCCGGGATGAACATAGGCTATAAGAGTTGTGATACTCAACTCCTACGCCCTTAAAAATCGCCCTTTGCAGTGGAAAACTTTTAAAAAGTAGCTCTTTGGACGCTTAAATGGCTTACGCTGCCTAAACCATAAGAAATACACAAAATTAATGTACACAGAATTGAATATCTCAAAAAGCTCTACAAAAAAGTCCCCGACAGCGTATGTTATCTCTTACGGATAACTCACAATAACCATTTTTCCCTTTCATTGATACCAAGAGTCTCGCGCCGTAGCCGAGTGGTTAAGCCACGAAGCCTTGGCGCAGAACTACGGGACTTACGCTGGTTCGAATCTCTACGGGGGAAGAAATTTTTCTCATGGAATGTCGGCCAGTATGGGTCAGAAATGAAATCTAGCTGGGGGGGGGATAACTGTTTTGACTCACTCTCATTAATTTATCTTTTTTTTTACTCTAATATATTTGTTATATGACGGTTCTTAACTTATCTGCAAAGGAGGGTACAATTCTAATGTGCATGGCTATTTGACGTCATCATTCATACTTCTTAAGCCACTACAGAAGGCTGTAAGAGGTTTTCTATTTAATAATATCTAATTATGTCCTAATTTCTGAATTTTATGGTAAAATAACATATTTTTACCGTCCGCCCATGACATGAGAATTGAACGTTCGGGCAGGACAACGTCTGCCGGGTACGCTAGTACATTATAATTTAATGTTTATGTTTTGTGTTTTTAATCAGTCCCGCGCCGGAGCCGAGTGGTTACGGCAAGATGCCTTGGTACAGAGCTACGGGAATTGCACTGGTTCGATTCTCTATAGGGGAAGACATTTTCTAATGGAATTTCGGTCAGTATGTGACCGGTGCCCACTCAACATCGTGACGAATTTGTGTAGCTACAATAAATAGCGGCTCCAGGTTCAGAAAACCAGCTATAACGGCTGGGGAACCGACATGCTGACCATATGTCACCCTTACATTGAATGCATGATCTGATTAACACATGTACATGTGAGGTCAGCAGCCGGATATTAGGTCAAGGGCCTTTTAGGCCTGTCGCGCTATTGAGTTTAATATGTAATGTTTTTTTTTAACTACACTCTTCATTAACTATATTGATTAGCCTCGCAATTCAAATCAGGACAAGAGAGGACCGACAAATTTTGATCCGAGGCCTCTTTCCAGGCTCGAAGTTATTTTACATGCTGTGAATCTACAACACGTATCCACGGCTTCAGCTCCTTCCGAACGAACTCATAAATCAGGATTTTCATGCCCTGAAAAAAAAAATACAAGCGCGTTTGAACCCACGAACTATGGAACCAGAGGCGAGCATGGAAACAAAGTCTACTGCGACAAACAATTTTATTTCAGTTTTGTTTTATTTTTTATTAATATCGACAGCTTTCAAATTCCGCTTTATTTCATTAATATTAAAATTAATAATGATCAAAAATAAAAATTTGATTATATCAACTATACAGTACGAAAACTAAGTAGTTGGCAGTAAGTTTTCTGCAATATTTCAAATTAAGAGAGCCGAGTTAGGTTGAGAGAACTTTACAGCTGGACAAAAAACTTAAGATTCTAGAACGCTTATTGCTGGAAGGGAGTTTGACTGGTGCTTGTATATGTATTTCGGGTGCTTCCAAATATAGAAAGGGGCCGCGGAAAATGCTAGAAGAAAGAAATGAACCGTGCAGCTGCTAATATGTCTTGCAGCTATGTGAGACGTTGGAGGATCGATGCTCTCTGGATGCTGACGAGGCAAACTTCAAACACGTTAGATCCCCTTCAAATACTCCGCTCTACCAATTCAGCAATGCTAAGATTTCCTTAACCTTATGAGTCAACTTATTTCTCCCACGTGTTTGGTATACATACGTTCTCCGATTTGATCTCCATATACCAATTTCTAGGCACCGATTTATCTCAAGCACTACGGCCCAAATCGGATCTGAATCTTCTTACTAAACCTTGATCTCAGGTCTTCTCTATTATCTACCGAAACTCTGCAAATCCATCTCAACAAGACTTGTAATATTTCACAAATATATTTTTGTCGACAACGTAACCAAGCACTACAGCAACCATTGCCACAAGGTCATCTCCTTATATACCGCTGTGGTCTCGAGGTAGCGTGCTGCCTTGTCACGCAACGGGCCCGGGTACGATTCCCGGTCGGGAGAGACTCTTGAGATGTTTTTTCAGTAGTTTTCTTCACCTGTAAGACAAATGTCAGGAAGCTTAGGGCCCAACGGTCCCCAAAAATCATCCGGCCATCATTATCATCATCATCAGTCTTCACCGGTATGGAAAGCAACGGGAAGCTACTACACCTATAATTCCCTAGTAAAGCTACAAAGCATAGCATGAAAATGCTATGATTGCAGTGAAAGATCTGCTCTCGTGCAGAATTAATACTTACTTACTCACTTTCACTATCGATCCCGTAGGTTCATGGCCGCGCGGACATAAGCTCTCCATACATCCCTATCCTGAGCTAATGCTTTCCAATCATTCCCTGTATAATATACTTCCTCCAATCATAGTTAATGTTATTCTCCCTCCTCATTCTTGGACGCAGAATTAATATGGATGGATATATAGTTAAGTAAGTTGTATTACTGTAGGTAAACTACGCTACGTATCTTGCTGACGAATTTGATTTTAACAAAATAATGGTAACAGATTAAAAATGCAGGATATAAATTAATCAAATCTACATAATTTGGTTAGAGAAGGATTATATACAATTGAGATAAAAAAATGCTAAGAGTCTGAGACAAAACATATCCGCGTTGTTAAGCATGTTTACATTCTGGTATTCATAACCTCACATTACAATTAAATAAAAGCAAGGAATGCTATAAGAATCTTTCTGACCTTACTCTGGGATCGGAGGGAACAGCTCAACTATTAAGAACTAAACTTATCATAGATGGGATTAGAGCCCATTTTGCGCCCTGGGCGCTGGCAAGATCTTCCTCCATTTATCCCTGTCCAACTGGTTGGTTCCTTCTAAATACTCTTGCACAAAGCTTCTGATGCTTTTCTATTTCATCTAACCACTCGGTTTACTTCCTTCAGGCTTCATTAGCGAGATTTTAGTAAGATTGTCCTGTATCATTCTGATAATATTTCCAATCCAATCTTAATATTTACTTTATAAATGCAAGCTTAACAATACACATTCTAATGGGAACGGCACGAACCAATATGCCTATACCGTGTTGTTGACTATTTAACTCATGCCCCAAATGGGAGTCAATGACCAATCACGTTTCAATGATTTCTGTTTTACAACCAATCAGAGTCGTGTTTCACCAAATATTTATCAGTGTTATGATTACCATATTAAAGAAAGCTCCTCCTTACAATATTGCGTTCCTTTGGCAATAAATAGTATGATCTGGTTGCAGTGATAAACAAAAGAAGCAGTAGAAGCGTACCTATCGTTTCTCATTTGTTTTCAAACATCGCCGTTTACATTAAATATATAAATATTTTAAAATAACTATAGTTAAATAATGATTTGTGAGTAAACAGCTTAATTTTATTCGTTAAATAGTCCTAACAAATGCCACTCTTGATTTCCAAATTCTCTAGATAAATTCACTCCTCACTTCGTGAGTCGTGAATTTATCGATAATTTGGAAATCACTCGTGGCATTACTTATGATAATTTCATTTTAACCAAATAATCATGGATTATGCAATAATTTCTGATTTAGGAATCATATAGCCTGTTTTTATAATAAATCCGTTGGCATAAAATCTTGGTAAAGTCATGGCCGATTAAACTGGTTACTGTCACTACACCCTGTAGACATTATGGAACTCGTTAGGGTAATAATGCCTTTAACTTAATTTTGGTTTTCTTAGAACAGGTTTCACCACTTCTTGCGTAAAGTAACTACTCAGTTGATATCAAGGGGCTAGGTTTCCCTTAATTCAGATCATATACATAAAGAAAAAATGAATGATATGACCGGGAATCTAACTGAATTCTGAAACGCTAGGCGACATGTCGAATTTTAAACCAAAGTAAGCTATATGTAGGCACATTAGGCCTATATCCAGTTTAGGATCGGAATTTTTGCCTTGTACAATATATAATCAGTAGACATAGAATCCTCTTAAGTTAGATTTTAAAGACGTCAGGAAATAATTTGATAACAACGGCATTGTTTTGTTATTTCATATAAACGTAACCATAATACAATTTTGCAATTGTATACTAATACGAGTATACATACAATTAATTATTCATATAAGCTTATAAATATTTTAAAAAAATTGAATATTACATACAATATCATTACAATATATTTTAAAACATTAACATTTAGTGAAATGTTAGCCAATTCTGAAGATAATGCTTCATTTCTAGCGCTACCAACATACAAATACAACAAAAATCAACCCTAGGAAAAACTTAAAACATTAAAATAGCACTGATTTCGAGTTTTAAAATCCGTGACATGACAGCTCCGGAGAATAAACGCCACTGAACTGGTTGCTACCAGTGACAGCGGATGACAAACTTAACACCTATAAAATTACTGAAGTCATCTAGGCAATTAAGCAATGTATAAATTTCGATGTTTTCTAGGGACCAAAGTTGCATTGATGGAAATGGCTAATTGCAGTGTGCAAAGTTGGAGAACTGTAATTTATATTCCGATACGGTTGCAGATCTCTCTTTAAACATGTTAAGTAAAGCCGAAAGGCAGCTGGCATGAAAGCAATAATTATCATTTAAAGTTCAAACGTGAGTTTTGGCAGTACAATCTGACAACCTCGTTAAAAAGGTTGACAGTGTAAATGTTAATCTCAGACGCCAAAGCATTAATTAAACTTACTATTCATTTAGTATTCAAATGAATTATTTTATTATACTACAAATAGTCCACCGCTGTCGTCTCGAGGTAGCGTGCTGCCTTGTCATGCAGCGGGCCCGGGTTCGATTCCAGGTCGGGACAGGCTCCTGGGTGAGTTTTTTTCGGGGTATTTTCTCATCTGTAAGACAAATGTGAGGAAGCTTAGGGCCCAACGGTCCTCGAAAATCATCCGGCCATCATCCTTATCATTATCATGATCATCCTTCACCGGTGTGGAAAGCAACGGGAAGCTACCAGACCTGTAATTCGCTAGTAAAGCTGCAAGCATAGCATGAAAATGCTATGATTACAGTGAAAGATCTGCCCTCGGGTAGAATTACTATGAATGGGTGGATGGGTGGATACTACAAATATTCAAGAAAAAAACATTAGAAGAGGATAACTGAACACTAATAAAAAATGCTAGTTCCACAATCTGATCAAGAATTTAATTTACCCAGAACAGATTCAGAGGTCCCGCATACAAATCTCGGGGCGGATTAGACCAACTTCCCTCGTGATTTTCCTGGATTATTAAAACAAATTGGCTATTCTTTACAACCTGTGACGCGACTTTTTTATTCCTTCATAAACTCCTGTCAAATTTTATTCGTGGGATTTCATTTTTCGAATGATTTCGCACCATTTACAATGATTTTTACATTTTATCTAACGATTATTTCAATATATTTTTCTATGATATTTAACTACATACATAGCATGAAGACGTGGCAGCCATATTGATTTTAACGAATATTCTGTACAACAACAAAGACTGTTCCATTTCAGCTAACACAGAGTATGTACTAATTAATTGTACACATATAGGCTACTTCAGAATTTCAGAACTTACTATTTATTTTTGGACGTTGCATTCTTTCACGGGTTAGAATGCTTAAATTGCGTTACTTTAACTTTTAGGTTGGCCATTTACAGGTTTGAGTACTTAAATTGCGTTAGGTTAGCTTTTAGGTTCGTTAAATATCGTGTATATGTTGGCTACATCCCGTGATTCCATAATGTACACCGCTTCACGTTTGGTGCGCATGATGTATGATAGGAACTAATATTTTTGCGTCACATGCTGTAAAGAATCCCCGACAAATTTATTTAATTTCATAATGAGGACTTTTCTTGCACCGTTAACATTAAATCAATGAACAGAAGGTACTGTAGGTCAACAATAATAATGCACAGTTTATTATAACTTTAGATACTGCACATGAATAACTAACTAACTGGTTCTAACAAAACCGTAGGTTCATGGTCGCCAGGACCTAAGGATCCTACACATGACATCTACAATTACGAAATAAAAAAAATCACTCGATATGGAGCAGAAACTAGGCTGATAGAACAAAAACTAAACAAATAATAAGCACATGTGAAATGAAGATCTTGATCTATACTGGGGAAAACATTATTTGATAAAATGTACAACACAGAAATTAGGGACAAATGTCATATCCAAGGCATAATATAATTTATTATAGACAGACGAAAATATTGGAAAGGTTATATAGAAAGAATGGAAGACAACCGACTTCTAAAAGAGCTAAAGAAGATAGACCAATGGACGGGAGAAGAACAAGAGGAACACCAGCCAAGAGATGGATGGACAGTGAATGCACATCCAATCAACTTCCTCCGAGGAGTGATTCTGGAAATAAACACGATGAAAATCCTACAAATTATGATTAAGAAGAGAAGACTCGACATTTTTAGAGAAAACAAGTTTAAACTATATACCAAAATCGCAAGCTGCATTCAATTGCTTGTCGATAATTCCTAAACACGGTAACGATCTATTAACAATATAAAAAAAGTGCAAGTGAAAGAAATACTACTATATGAAGTATTTCGTGTAACTTACGTATATTTGACCACTTTTCTTATGGAAAATTGGAGAAACTTAAAAATACTGCACAAAACAACGATTCCAACTCTGTGTGTCACGGCTCCCTAAAAAGTTAACGTTTTAGCGATTCCCATAAATATTTAGATAATTTTGGCTATTAAAGTTGGTCTAATATATTGTTGCAATATTAAGTTAATATTTTATAGTGAATCCCTCAATACACTTTTTTTAATGACACTAAGCCCTTTTAATAAAATAAATACATTCCACTATGAAACACTCTATGTGAGTTAATGTAATGGACGTGCCAGTCTTGAACCAGTCGTTTCTGAGATTAAGCTCAATGGTAAAACGTGCCGCATGCAAATACATTAGCCTCTACTCAAATTACTTCCAATCACTGGTATAACGGGAACGTTTATGGCGGTAGGTACCTGGGCAAGGCAAGGACTATATGTATCTCAGGGTTGTGGATTTTCACCGTGGGATAAGGCGAGGAGCGAACTAAGGACAACGGAGTACAATAAGGAGGCTTATCGAGACAACACTGGTGTCAATTATATAATATTTATTATATAACATGTAGCACAAGACTGTTACAGTTCCAATTCCAGAACATTGGATTTATTTGGATATATTCCGGTATTTTTCACTTCGGAATAGTACAAGTGCGAATAGCGGTCAATACTGGACCAGTTTTATTAATATCGTGGCGAATCTATCGCGTTTTGAAACACTGATAATTACCAGTCTTCACTCGACCTAAAGTGTGATATAACACCAGCACACTGATGCTTTTAAAATGAACTTTTATAACTTGCCGTTCTTGGCCTAACACATTTAGTGCATCTAATGGGTCGCTTGCCTGCGACCGGCGAAATATACGAGTCCGCACTGCCGCGGAACTCCAACAATTAACCCTGCGTGGGAGTCTTATGTAAATTTTGTTCCACCCGGGAACGCTTCCCGGAGTAGACTACTTTCACGATATTCGGAATATATTCAACTCCATCTTACAAATACAATTTACAAAACCAATAGTTTCATTGCCGAACATATAATTAACATATATAAAAAACGCCTTACTTTCAGAATAATATTACTTATGGACTCTGATTGGGTATTATGGTTCCCACTATAGTTAAACCAGAATCTCGGGACAATGATTGGTCTATGTATTTCCAGGGTGTGATTTTCACACGCTGGTGAGAAGTTCATTAATTTACTGAAAACAGATGGACATAGTTTTTGGCTCCTGTCGCTATCTCAACAGGCGGTCTATTGGTCTTCGACACTTAAGATTGACCGTCATTTATCTGTCTGGAAGGATGACTTCCGGAGCCGGACAAGGGACATTACGTCTCCAGCCGTATTATTAGGGAATGATTTGTCCCGGGTTGTAAACCAATTTAACTTACATGTGTCCATCTTCAAAAAACTTGGGATACAATGGACAGAAATGTATTTTTATATACTCAAGCGTAACAGATTGGTAAAAGTTTCTCACGAAACCTTTTTTTGAAAGTGTAACTACATCTTTAATAATAATGTTTAATAATAAAATTAATTAGTGCAGTTATTTCTGCTACACTGGTGAGCTGACTTTCCGTGAGCAAGTGCAAAGATCGAATTAGCGACCCACTAACCGGTCACGCATGAAAGTCGTTTTCGTAATATTGGCAAGAAATTACCCAGAATTCTCAGTGATAAAACCAGTTCCGTTATTTTCGTCTGCTAGAGGAACGCATTTACGCTTGCGTCCTGCAAATAATACCGTATACGACGTCTGCGTCGCGCAATATTACGCCAATTCTCCTGTTCTTCCAGTTGAATTCTTTGGTAGACTATCGAATTCCTCTTCTCCGCGTATACCGAAAACATGATCGAAGTCTTCAAGGTCCGACATCTTGGATAAAGCGGCAAGTTTCAAACTACATCGGTTACCATCGGGTTGCTCACGATTCGTTTTTCTGCTAAGTCACCTCGCCAGGTAGCTTAGGAATTTCAACAATTTTTATCGCATGAACAGATTTTTGAGTACGCAGAAACGTATTTGGATGCAACTTTCTCAGCAGAGTACAGGCAGAGAACGACTTTTACGGTCTAATGCGTTCATAGATTCGAGCCTAAGTCTTAAATCTGACTAAACATCAGACCCGTTTCTGTACTTCTAGACACAAACGACATTTGCTGTTATATTCCCTTTCGGGTAACTTCAGGAAACAAGTTTTGTGCATGACCAAAACTACAACAGGTCCATTGAACAAACCACTATTTTCGAACGTGAATCACTAGATAAGTCTATCAGTTGTTCTTCATGTTTAATCAACAAGTCGCTTAAAGTAAAAATGAAAAAAATTAATACCATTTCATAAGCAGAAGATGGAACATTTTTCGAAAGGTCTCCAAAATATTTTACAGCATTTCATCTAGTTCAGGACGACTGAGATCTCAAGTAGTAATTTTATATTCTAACTTTTAACATGAAGTAAATAAATATGAATACAATTGAACTTTTCATTAAAGAGCAGAAAATATGACCTATGTTTGATACCAATCAATAAGATGGTGTTTTATACTTTCAAGTACAACGGACGGAAATTCATTATCATTCGCTTCAAGGAAATAATTGAGGTTAGGAAATTCACCATATTCTTGATCCGTAACATGGCGCGACCATACATTTGTTTTTCTTTATGGTTGTCTCCATTTTACCTTGAGCTGTGAATACTGTCATATTTAGAAGCTGACTACTACACTATGATGGTATAGCCAATGCTGATCCTTAGTCTCTCCTTTGATAGGAGTTACAAGACCTAGTTAATTTAGTTACGCTCATTTGCCCATAGATGTCATGAATGGTATGCATTCAACATACCGACCCAATGAGACATCTAGCAGGCAACTAAGGTATTACTAGGATGATGAAGTCGGTAAATTTTGCTTAGAGGCCTTTTATTCAGGCTTAAGGATCTTTTAGGAGTATGAAAATATTGATTCTTGTAAAATATTTTCACTTCAATTAATTCGAAAAATTGGGCCGAAACCCGATCATGAAACAGCAGTGCATATCGCAACCCTTAAATTCGTAATGTATCCATTTGGATACATCAGTTGGTTTAATTAATTTAATAATTTTAATAAATCAGAAGAAAATGAACAAAAAGAAACCACTTAAATGTGTCTAATTATACAATATACCTAATAATAACAGTTATACAAGTTACCGTTTTCTCTGCGGTCCGCCACATTCAAATAACTAACAGAAGAAATTTGTGTTTTGCCAATTTAAGGGTTGAAGGGCTCAGTTATACAAGATACCGTTTTCTCTGCGGTCCGCCACATTCAAATAACTAACAGAAGAAATTTGTGTTTTGCCAATTTAAGGGTTGAAGGGCTGAGCAAAGTGAAGATGTGAGAAATGAGGGAGCCCGATTTTTAACGTTTATTATTTTTACAGGGAATAATTTACAGACAGCAGAAATGCTAGTCACAGAACAAAGTGTATTAGGGGTTGAAATGGCGATAGAAAAATTAAAGATGTATAAAGCATCAGGTTCAGATGGGATCCCAGCAGAACTGATAAAATCAAGGGGAGAAAATGTTATGGGCAAAATACGTCGATTGCTTAGTATCATTTGGGAAAAATAAGCTCCTCCAGATGAATGGAAAGAATCGATTATCGTACCAATCCATAATAAAGACAAAACTGATTGCAACAACTATAGGTGCACCTCATTACTTTCAACTTCGTACGAAATTCTAACAAATATATAAGTACGCAGACTTATTCCCTATATTGATGACGTAATAGGACATCATCAATGTGGGTTTAGAAGAAACAGGTATATAACAGATCAGATTTTTATTGAAAGGCAGGTTATACAAAATAAATGGATAAGACAGATTTTTGAAAACAAATGGGAATATAATGGTACGTACTATACATCAACAATATGTACATTTCAAAAAGGCATACGATTCAATTTAGAGAGAAAAGTTATATGGTATCCTGCTGGAGTTTGGAGTTCCTAAAATGTTAGATTTAGACGAATGTGTATAAATGCCACGAAGAGTAGAGTGCGTGTAGGCAAACAGTTTTCGGATACTTTTGAAATTCACAATGGGTTAAAGCAAGGAGATGCACTATCTCCTCTACTATTCAATTTTTGTGCCAGAATATGCCACAAAATCTTAAGAGGTTGAAAAAGGCCTACAACTCAATAGTATTAATAAGTTGTTAGTTTATGCTGATGATGTGGTATTATTAGGCGATAGCAAGGAGATACTAAGGGCCAACACATACACACTATTGAGTAACACTAAGAAATTGGGAATGGAAGTAAACATCAATAAAACTAAACATATGGTCACTCTTTGATTGAAATACATTACATAATGTAAATGGATAGCTAGATAGCTAATGGCAAATGTGGAAAATTTTGAAGAAGTGGTTGAATTCAAATACCTAGGAATAATAATCACAACACAAATATGAATGAAATGCACAGAGAAATTAAACATAGGCTCAATTCTGGAAATGCATTCTATTCTGCATTACATGTACTCTTGTCATCCCAACTCTTTTCAAAAAAACGTTACACTGAATATATCCCAGTTATATTATATGGACTCTCTTACTTTAAGGGAGGAAAGAAGATTACGAGTATTTGAAAATAAAGTTCTTCGCAAAATATTTGGACCAAAGAGAGATGAACAGACGGGTGAATGGAGAAGACCACATAACAGTGAGCTACACGATTTTTATAAGAAGCCAGATATAAGAAGAACAGTTAAGTCTCGTAGACTGCGATGGGCAAGAGACGTGGCACGAATGGAAACGAAAGAGGAGCATGGAAGCTTCGTGTAGGAAAACCAGAGGGAAAACGCCCAGTTGGTTACCGAGAATGAGGTCGGAGAATAACAATCGTTATTTGAGAGAAGTAGATTAGACAGAGATGATTTGAGAACACTGACTCAGGTTATGGATGTATGACGAGCTTTTGTCCGCGCGGTCATGAACCTACGGGATCGATAGTGCCAGTGAGTTAGTTATTTTTACTGGTTTTACAGAATACATTTACCAGTAAGTTGTGTACCATATGGGGCATGTGCTTCTCGATAGATCGTAAATTTTGCAGAGGTGCCACCGCGACGAAGTACGAGCTATGAGTGCTTGTATTTTCCTATCATGGTTGTTGCATCATCTGTAGATACCCCACATTCAGTCCAAACGATTCCGTTTATCACTGAATGTCACTGATAGGTTTAAATAGTGCTTCGATGGTAATGTGCAATGACACAGTTCTGGAAAACAACACAGATCTCATCATATATCTAACTGGAAAAATCTTCTAACAAAACACGGATTAATATTGTCAGAAATATCGGTATTTTCAACAGTTTCAATGTAAAATATTGATTTAATTTCTTCGTTTTAAGCCCTTCCCTAACCCAGGATTAGGGCACTACCTAATGGGAACTTATTGACCAAGTTAATTCATTTACACTAATTTGCTCATAGATGTCAACGAGTGATGGAGGTCGGCTTAGAGCCTCAATGAGACGTCTAGTGGATAATTAAGGCATTACTGGATAGGAAACGGTCGGTATATTTTTCACAGAGGCATTTTTTATTCAGGCTTGTGGTTCTTTTATCAGCCAGAAAATCTTCAGATTCAGGACCCATGACAAAGTTTCTCTCGGAGGACTTGTTACTTTGATTTTTCCACCCTAAAAAAATCAATCGACAATGGCCGGATTTGAACCCGCGTTCCTCGGAACTAGATTAATTTAATTTTACTCGTTCAAAAAAAAATCTCTATCCCCGTTTTCTGGGAAATAACTTATAATATTCAGCCCTTGCTACCTTAGTTACGTTATAACCTTGTGCATTACATGAGGGAATGTGAAGGATGAATATATAAGAAAAGGAAAAAGCTATATCGTGTGTAAAATAGAAGGAATGCAGCGAGGCAATTTTTTTGTTTGTTAGAATCATGATCTCTTGAGTGTGAGTATTGAAACGGTAATTACTATGAAAATGCTGTGAAGGAATGCTCTGAATGATTTCAGTCACACTAAATGATCACGATGGCCGAGAGCGCCAACAGAGCGGCAAGATTCTTCTAGACGTTCAGTTTATCCTCTACGAAGTTTTAAATTTTTTTTTATTAAACTGCATAAAAATCCCACCTCGAAACACGATAGATATACGAAAAAGTTAGTTCAAGAAACTTAATACTTATTTGTTTAGTACTTGTTTTCAGTCAGCTGATTTTATTACCGGAATTCTGTTAAAAGTATCTGTTGAAATACATAGTAGGTACTTCCAATTGGCTAATTATAGTTAAAAGTGTGATATATACCACAGCTCTAATCTAGAGTTAAGGCTGTTACATCTCATGCAAAAGACACATATTCGATTCTCGGTCAGGCCGAATTTCTTGATAGAGGTTATTCAAGGTTTTGCTCAACTGTAAGATAAATATCAGGAAATCTGAGACACATTTACCTGAAAAATCATGTCTCATTTGTATAATCACAGTCTTAAGTACATATTGACCCAGCGAACGTCAGATTCTGAGGACAGCATAATGTAGCCAAATAATGTAATTTTAGTCTCGAAGACAAGTTACATTTTTATTCAGTATTTTTATTTAACGACGCTCTTTAACAGATCAGGTCATTACCGTTGCAATTCAAAACTGGACGTGAAAAGATGAAAATGTTTGCGAAGAGACCACTTACTTCAGGTTTGTGGCATCTTATATGTGCTCTAAAATCTAAGACACGGAACCCATGAGTTTATTTCCCTTCCGAATAATCCGTACTCAGGAATTAATGCTCTTGAAATGCCATGGATCCCGTCAGGATTTGAACCTGCAAAACTTAGAACCACATAAAGCATGATAACTTCTATAGTGTTTGAAATTTAAATACGTGATTGACATTTATAAAACTCACTGTCTGTCTTTTGCTTTCAACGTGCAGAAGTATACCTCACTACAAGATATGATACAGGAATGATGATGTCTACATACAGTCACGTTCTTTGAATCGGAAAACAAAAGCGTTGTTTAGCAGCCAAATACATATAAGCTGTCAATCACATACCTAGATATCACGCACTTTAGTTTACCGAGGCCGACAAAATTACATTTTTCCACCAATACCTGTCCTCGTTATATTTAATCTGAGCCAACTCAATCGGCTTAACTTTCATTTAATAGTACATTTATAGATTCTATGAAATTCTCATAATAGAAAATGTTAATAAAAGTACTCTTATGTTCCATTTATCAGAGAAAGTAACTAATGTTTTAAAATTGCACGAGGATTAAGTTGATTAGGTTTAATTTGCTTGGCTAATATAACAATATGAAGTTAATACAGAAATATAATGGACAATGATTCCATGTATTTCCCACAATTATCTTCGTAAATATTTATTGTTGTGTAGGGCCTATATTTTTCTTCCAAATGTAATCTTTTCATATTGCTCTATTTTGGAACAATATTTTTAATGTAGCCAATATGTAGACCTTAAAAGCTTAAATCATTACGAGATTTTAGATTCATATTTTTATGCGATATGTTTAAAAATACAGGGGGAAGGGTAGTTGCTAATATCTATAACATAAGATACCTACATTTTGTCTTGCTCCTCTAGTTACATGGATAGGCTAGTAATCACAAAACAGCTATTGCGTCATAATCTTTGATCGGTAGCAAATAGTACAGAGTAACGAAACGGTCATTTTACGAGAATGAACTCATGTTCGAAAACGCGCAGCTTGGTCTTGAGAAACCAAAATACTGCAGTGTTTCTAAATTTGCAAATTAGATATATTCCAACTTAAATTCTACCCCCCTTAAAAATAAAACTTTACAAGGTTTATAAGCCCAACTGGAACCTTAATAAAATTTATAATCTTATTACCTATATTATAGGAACATTTATGGAGTTTCCTCCCTTACATTCAGCACAAGATCTGCAATTAACTTCAATAATTATATATTCATCTGCCTACTGTTTAAAAAGTAGATCTTAGCAACACCAAAACCTCTACTAACCAAACAAAAAATTTACATTATGCGGGTGCACGCTTTGCCATGAAATCTGATATGCACCATTTTAGCAGATTTGCTAAATACTCCACACTATAACGCTTTTAGGTTGGATGTGATTAACTGTTCTCCATATCGGCCACCCATAGATTTCCGAATACGGATACAAGTGCCTGCATCATATAAGCGGTGGTCGATCTTTTCTGAAACACTACAATGATTTGAATATATGCTTATTCAATGCATAATACGAAACAGGAAAGTATTCCTAATCTGCAAATCTCCAAATTTACTGTCCACTTCGTAGTCATTAAGTTCAACAAAGTCTAACACAAACTATAGCTAAAGCAATTAGCTGTACAAGAATGGCAGAGAAGATGGGACAATACGAACAAAGGAAATATAACTAAAGCCTTCTTCTCATCAATACAAGACAGATTAAAACAACAACTCCCAATCACTCCAGAATTCACTGCAATAGTAACAGGACATGGCAAAACAAGATCCTCCTTCACAGATTTCACATAATAGACAATCCTACATGCACATGTCATAGAGCAGACCAAACCGTAAACCACTTGATATATGACTGCCAAGACGTAAAACAACACAGAATGGAAATGATAAATGCTATAAAAAGAAGTGGAACCACCTGGCCAGCCACAAATCAACAACTAGTAACTAAGCATTTACTAGAACTTAGGAAGTTTATTCAGACATTAAAATTACAAAAATTGTTAATGTAAATATGTAAAATAGTATATAAAAATGAGATGATTAGATTTAGAATTACGTACCATAAGTAAAATTGTAAATATTATAAATATAGAGGATAGTATAGACAATAGTATATAGGTAAGACATAGTAAAATGTATATGTAAATATGTATATACTGTTATGTAATAGCATAATATAAGTCATTGATGTATTATATTAAAACAAGGCATGTAATATTACTCTGTAATGGGGCATGCTGAGGAATTAATAAAGAAAAAAAACTATAATGTGCTTGTGTCTTATATTGAAAATATATTCAATAGTTTTTTAACAATTATAAACAATTATAAAGAGATAATTAATATGTATTTAGAAGTAATAGTTCAGATGGTTTAGCGTAACACAGATTTTATAAAATAATGGGAATATAATGGGAATATCAACTATATGTAGGCTTCAAAAAGTATATGATCCAATACGAGGGAGAAGTTATATGTATCCAGCTGAACTTGGGAATTCCAAACAAGTTTAGACTTATTCAAATGTGTCTAAATGGTGCAAAGAGTAGGGTGCAGTTTTCAGATGGGCCTGTTTTTTAAATATACGGTAGGTTGATGTAAGGAGATGCGATACTTATAAAATACACAAAAGTAAGGAGATGTACTTCAATTAAATACACAAAAGGAGATGCATTATCCATGAAATACACAAAAGTAAGCAGATGCATTATGCTCTACCATTCAATTCTGTACTAGAGCATGCTATCATATCTTTAGAAGATAAAAAAGACGTACAACTTAATGGTATTAATAAGCTGTTAGTATTTGCTAATATATTTATTAATACGTGAAGGAAAAACTTTGCACCCCTTTTAAGCACACGGCGTGCACGGAGGAGCGTGGTATTAGACATAATTATAGTTCATACAGAGGAGTACAGAAAATGTATGTATAATATGTGTTAAAAATAAATTAAACAAAATTTTTCTAAGGAATTTATGTGTATTATTCATTTTTGCGTTCATAGCCGAAAGTGCATTGTTGTAAAAAAAATTGTGCAGCAACAATGTGAATTGACTTACTCTCGCGTATTTATTATTAGTGAGTACATTTTATTATCTAAATTAAACCCTGTTTAATCTTGGTTTGAGTAATTTCATTACTTTTTTTTTTATATTTACATATTCGCACCTACTTCCATTATGCCTCGACATAGAACATTGGCGGGTCAGTTCTGAGAGACAAAGGAAGGTATATATGGCTTAGCCAAGCTATACCACTTACTGTATTTCCTATTGTACGTATTTTTAAAATAAATCGAAAATTAATGTATAATGACTTATTTGTGACACACTTAAAAATTTAATGAATTGTAGTCCAATTTCGACCGCTGGGGGACCACTAGTAATGCATTATTAGGCGATAGCAAGGAGAGGTATGAAGGGTCAGCATGCACATTGTATTGAATAACACTGGAATTGGGGCTGGGAGTAAAGATCAATAAAACTAAATAAATCGTAACATACGCAAATTCATTATATAATGGAAATGACAGTTAATGCTCAAACATTCGTAATAAAATTCCACTCAGGTAAATAGACACGAAGTAAAATTTTAAAATAAAGTCAAATGCAGAAAATTTATATTATATATAAATTATGACATATGACAATGGGAAATGAGAGAGAGAGACTTGGAAACTCTTGTAGTAAAACCAGAGGGAAGTGGGTAGGCCAAGAGTGGGATGGAAGAATATCATTAACCATGATTTGAGAGAAGTAAATTATACAGGGGATGGTTAGAAAACGTTGGCTCAGGAAAGAGATGTATGGAAAACTTATGTCCGTACGGTATAGAATCTATAGGTTCGATAAAAATAGTAAGTTATTTAGGAACAGAAATTGGAAGCCTGAAATATATACAATCTCTCTAATATCAGAATAGAAACAGCAAATCAAATGTTATATATATATATATATATATATATATATATATATATATAAAGGCCTATAGTAATTTTTACTCAGGTACTGAATTTCGTCTGAAAGTAGAAAATTGTCTGTAAAAGGATTTCAATAAATCGTAGCTGATATATCGATAATGAAACATATTTAATTTTAACATTTATAGACCTGCTGTGTGATTAATGTGTTTTCATGAAATTAATGAAGTACAAAAAAATATTATATAAGTTAAATAATTGTTAGATTGTATTGTAGGGAACTAAAATTATCCAACTCCGTGACAATATAAACGAGGCATTTAAAAAAAAAAAATTATAAGAATAAAACGAGTATTAGTTCACATCTCTATTACTCCATTTGGAGTACTTTGTTGATTAATAGGAGCCGGGGTTTTTTCCCCATTTTCCTAAAGTTACTTCACCGGTTCTTCATGCTTCATATATAGTTTCATTTTATTCGCTTCTGATGGTGCGACATGTCTGGTCTGCCAGCATTACATCTAATAATAAAGGCTTCCTCTCACATCATCCTTCGTCTTGATAATAAAACGGATTCGAGTAGAAGTTATTTCTTCATTGTGTCTATTCACGTATCTCAAGAAAATTAACATATAATTTTGATTAATGATGGAATGGATTGTAAATTTGAAATTCCATTTGTCCTGATGGCGGAAAAAAAAAATGTTCAGTCAGGTTGATGAGCCCCCGGATTTGAACTCCAATCCTTCTGTATACGAATTCTAAATAAACTAGTCAAAAAAATTAGGGAATATTTGCAGCATTCTTAGATTACTTCACAATATCCCCCCCTTTTTTTTTACCTGTGTACATTCACAGTCTGCATAATTTAATGGGAACGTTTAAGCCAACTCTTTCCCTAAATCGATAACTTGTGAAACTACGGTACTTTTAGAAAAATACTGACCTGACCTAATTTCAAAACCTTGTAATTAAATGGGAGAGAAACTATGAAAAGAAAATATGAGTTTATGAACTTTCGAGTAATGTATGAAGTAAATTACTGATGAAATTAAATATGCACTCTTCCTTGAAGCAAAGTTCAACTGTATCATCTAGCCAGTGTTATGGAATGACCTTGAGCACTGGGTACATCTTTTACTGTTAATTGGTTGTCACAAATTAACAACGTTTTCTTGGAGTGTGGATCTAGACGCGGAACCTTAATGTGCTCTTTCATTATACAATGAAACACTTAAATAGAAAAGAGTTTCAATGTCACGCTAGTGCATCACATGGTTTTAATATTTCACGATTAACCCAATTCTAGTAAACTAGGCCATATCATCGATCCAGTACTGTAACATGATTACGTTTACAGAGAGATCAATGCATGTACTTTCCTTTTTTAACTTATATATTTGTGTGCGTCGCGTCTTTATTTGACCAGGCATTTTTCTTGATACCGAGCAATTTTTGCCTGTAAAAACTATTTATTTTATTCATGTCATAGATTTATCCTCTGTTTTATATTTCTTATTATTTTCATTTGTATTTAGTTCATTTTTATATTTATTATTATGGATTATTTTTTCCTTGTTTGAGAGAATTATATGATATGTAGGCGGCTCCGTGGCGCAAGCGATTAGACGCTCGCCTCTCACCGCCGGGGTCCCGAGATCGCGTCCCGGTTACTTCATGTGGGTTTCGTGGTGGATGAATGGACGAAACGGAGTTTGGGCAGGTTTTCTGGAGGTGTCTCTCGTTTTCCCCTGGCACAATTTCATTCCACCATTTCTCCAAACTCATCCATTTCGTTTTATTTAATTCATCTGCCCCTATGATGGTGCGTGAAGCATGGTCGGCCGGCATCCTTGCCATTCACAGACCTCTATATAAGGGTTCATCTCATCTCATCCCTCGACCCTATCCTGAGTTGGACACGCAGGATATTATTATATGATATGTATACAATCATTGTTGAAGTCACAAAATGTAAGTAGGACTACATATATTTTATTTAATAAACTCTCTTTAACATCTCAGGTCATTTTCGTCACGAATCAAAGTTAGGCATTAAAGTGGCTCACAAATTTCACTGAGGCATCTTATTTCAGGCTTGATGTTATTATATGTGCCATCAATCGTTAACAGTTTTATTTATTTATAGGGAATTATTTATATGCTTGAAAAATCAAAGTCGAACAAGGGTCTAGTTCAAATTCGCATATTAGATCCAGAGGCTACCACTAGGCCATTGGCACTGATGCACCTTAAACATGGACCAAAATAAGGAAATGAAAACAAAATAGTCTTGGTTTTAAATCAGACACAAAAATCCAAACTTACACCTTGTAATGATACAGTTATATTTGTTTTTTTATTAACCTAAATTTTACCAATTTAAGACAATTTCGTTCAATATTTATTTTAGTGTCCTGAATTTGGGAATACATTTTCTTCTTTGAATCACCGGTCAGAATGTCTCTGAATTGAGATTCGAATCCCGCGATACTAAACGTGGATTTTTCCAGGAAATCCAATACCGTAGACAATTTTTTTGCCTTCCTGTTTTCTGCAGTGCTTTGAATCGTAGGTAAGGACATATGATTCCTCTAACAGCGATCATTTCACGATACCAAATTTATTCTTCACGTCCGACAGACTAATAAGATTACATGAATTTAGACAAAAAAATAATCGAGAACTATTTAATACTTCTTAAGAATCTTTAGTTTACTTACTTGAATTGGATATTTATTCAACCATAATAATCTTTATCTCCAAATCAACATACTCGAAACTTACCTAGAACAAGAAGAGAGACATATGATTTTTTTTTAAACATTTCAATAACATGTTAGGCATTAAATACTTGACGAGGATATTTACAAGGTCAAGCATATGGATCAGTTACACATTTTTGTATTCTTTTTAGAGCTACATATTTCAATTTCAACATCAGATTGAAATAACGAATTAAGGTTATACAATTTATTGTACTTTTTATTTCAGACCTTTTAAAACCTTTTATGTTTGTATTTCTTAGGCGGTGGGCTTATATGGTGTAGGCCTAAATATTTTAGGTTAATTCTACATAAAATGTTATATAAAACGTAACAATTAAAGTTTCTTCTCCACTTCCCAAAGTGGTATATGGACTATTAAAATATTTTCAAGTACCTACATCCCAAGATATTGTAGAATATGAACAAACCCATACTAACAAAGAATTGTTATTTAATTTAATTAAAACTCCTACACCATGGTTGTTATGCCAGTTGCCATGGAATTGACCTTGGCACGCTTACGAACTTAACTGGCATATTTAAGACCAATAACTCAGTAGTAAAAAGGGAATATAAGCAACTTATAAGAAAAAATGTCACTCCTAATTTACAGGCATGAACTCCTTCATTGGACCAAAAAATAAGGTTCCATTTCTCGTGTTTTAGCTCTTATTAAGCATCTTAAACATAGTTGGACTCTAAAATGTTAGTCTTATAAATAATAAAAGTCCTCAAATACATACAATCGTATTTTCTCTAACAATTTTGAGCTTTATTATTCATAAAAATATTTTATTCTAATGTGGTTAGGATTTTTTATAAAATCATAATTATATCTATTTCACAAAATAAAATGTGCTATTTCCTATATCACCAATACATGAATTATTTATTGGAATGTGACAACTAATGACAGGGTTAATATAGACAATATGTTAGCAATTACCAATCTAGATAAATTAGAATGAATATCAATGTAAAATAAATTTATATTCGTACAAAAAATAGGAATAGAACCATATTTGGGAAGTTTTAGCAAAATATCCCATAGTAATAAAACAATCATTAATGTAGGTTCCATAAAATATAGATTTATCAGAAAGTTAAGAACTGTGAATAGAAACTTAAGCTTGGGTTCTTACAAATTCTCACGTAGAAAATTGAAAATTTCAATTGTACGAAGATTTACAATTGAAGTAAACCCAAAGCTATATTTGGGACAACTCTCTTAGCCCGTGGAAACCTATAATGCAGGAGTTACAAATAACGCCCCTCATGTATACACAATATGAATTCTAACCAATTGAAAGTAAAATTAAAACATTATCATTTATAGAAATCAAAGATCCAGACTTCGAGACCAAATTCATAAAGGCAGGCTAAAATAACTTGTATGTGATATTTCATGGTGATAGGATACGGGAACAATGTCCCAAAGTTAATAATTATAAAACTTTGGGAAGTTTTCGTTAATTTTAAATATTAATTTAATAAAGGAATACCATAATTAGAAGTCTCGAATGATCCACGATAACTAAGCTTAATCATGTTAATGTGTGCAATTATTTTGCAAGCTAAATTAAAGTGTAAAATTGATAAACTAACTGTTGTCTTTCCACGCAAATCTCCTCTGAAACCCATAAGAAAAAATTCCCATTGCTTCTTCCAAAAATATCAAGGAACCAATTGAACTAACGAACTAGGGGGCATTCAAATTGTAGTGACTATTAATATCCCAGGAACTATGTATAATTTAATTATGGTATATATTTTACACTTTTATAAGAAGTAAATTTGAGTCCAAACATAAAATCCTATTTTATCTAAAAAAAAATAGGAGCAGTGAATGCAAGCATGCCTAGTGATAAAAATATATAAAACGTATATTCCCTATTCTTGTCCAATTCAGGGTCGGGTCAAGGAATGAGATGAGATGAAGCCCCGTGTATAGAGGTCTGTGAATGTGACAAGGTGCGCCGGCCGACCACTCCTGACGCACCATCAGTGGGAGAGATGAACGAAATGGACGAGATGAATATGGAGAAATTGTGGGATGAAATTGTGGCAGGGGAAAATGGGAGAAACCCCGAGAAAAACTTGCCCAAGCTCCGTTTCGTCCACCATGAACCCCACATGGAGTGACCGAGACTTGATCTCGAGACTCCAGCGATGAGAGGCGAGCGTCTAACCGCTTGTGCCACGCAGCCCCCGATATAAATAAAATAATCAATAAATAAATAGGACCTGCGTTATTATTATTATTTTACAGACAATCACTTATAATCTCAAAGGAGTTCTAAGTTTTGTAATAAAACACAAAAATAATGCGTAAAGTCAATTGATACGCCACATTCAGTATTATTAAATACTAGCGTACCCGGCAGATGTTGTCCTGCCCGAATGTTCAATTCTCATGTCATGGGCGGAAGATAAAAATGTTACTTTTTTACCATAAAATTCAGAAATTAGGACATAATTAGATATTATTAAATAAGTTCGCAAGAAAACCTCTTACAGCCTTCTGTTGTGGCTCAAGAAGTGTGAATGATGACGTCACACAGTCATGAATATTAGATTAGTACTCTCCTTTGCAGATAAGTTAAGAACTGTCATATAATAATTATATTAGAGTGAAAAAAAAAGATAAATTGATGAGAGTGAGTCAAAACAGTTTTTTTTCTTCCCCCCAAGCTAGATTTCATTTCTGACCCACTGTACACCGGTCCCATACTGGCCCGACATTCCACGAGAAAAATTTCTTCTCCCGTAGAGACTCGAACCAGCGTAAATCCCGTAGTTCTGCGCCAAGATTTCTTGCCTTAACCACTCGGCTACGGCGCGAGACTCTTGGTATCAATGAAAGATAAAAATGGTTATTGTGAGTTATCCGTAAGAGATAAGGGACTATTGGTATCAATGAAAGACTAAAATGGTTTTTGTGAGTTATTCGTAAGAGATAAACATATGCTGTCACGGACTTTTTTGTAAAGCTTTTTGAGATATTCAATTCTGTGTACATTAATTTTGTGCATTTCTTATGGTTTAGGCAGCGTAAGCCATTTAAGCGTCCAAAGAGCTACTTTTTCACGTTTTCCACTACTTAGCAAAAAACCCCATCACAATCGGATCAACGGTATGGCCGCGCATAAAGTACGAACAAACACAAACAAATATACAAACAAACATTAATTTTTATATATAAGATAAATTAGAGACTAAGACAAAAGACGGCGTGCATAAGTTGCTGAATTCTCAATAAGTATTCGATCATCTTTTATTTCAGCGAATTAATGTGAAAGTTCGTTGCCCTCAATAATAAATTACACTTCGTCACTATTGAAACGTATTTCTATTGTTTGTAATCATCTCACCGTCCCAAATGTAGGGCGGGTCAAGTATTAAAACTATGACGAACATTCAAATCTCTTTATCTGAAACTTTGTCAATTAAGAAGTGGCCTTCATAAGGAAGGATATCGCGCCGAAGCGTAGTTGGTTAAAAGCAACGTGGGTTCGATTCTCGGTGGGTTGAATTTTCAAACAGGACTACAACAGGACCTCTAACTGAAATGAGTACCAGATTATATACTGAGGGGTAAAGGCGGCAGACTGACTCCCGGCTGATATCTTGGAGAGACTGTCTGCAAAGATGGGATCACTTTAGCGAGTAGGCCTACTTTTCATATGGTTTCATGTAAAAATTAATGGCAGTTAACTTACATAAACATTATCAAATGATAAAACCACCAACATTAAAATACATGTTATGTTGGTATTCGTTGTTTAGGGAGACACATATATTACTGCTACAAAGTAAATTATTCTCATTAAAGTTGTTATATAGGCTGTAAGATGGCAGTGCGAACGATGTCTTATGATAGAGAATTGTATAATAGGGAAAGAAAATTAAGGTTTGCACTGGGAGCCTGAATAGTGAAGTGGTGTCGTGCTGACTTACAGATTTAGAGGTCTGGGGTTCAATTCCCGGTTCAGGAATTTCTCTCTTCACGTCATATATATATATATGAGAAGATAAGAAAAATGCCTGGACGGCATTTGAACCCGGACCTCTGAATTGATATCTCAGTGCGTTACCACTTACGCTACCAGGCGAATCCAGAACAAACATTTATTTTTCTTATACATATTCTCTATTATTACCAGATGTAGCGGGAACTCAGTCTCCACTGCCACCTACTAGCTAATATAACAAGTAAGCAAATTAAAGAGAATATTTTTACTTTATAGCAGTGACGCTTTTTCGATGGCCCTTGTAACGGCCACGGTCTATTATGAAATTAATTGAAATGGATGTTACGAGTACATAGGTAATCGTTATTGCGAAAACGATATTGCTGTAACACATCACTGTTAAGGATATTTTAATCCTGTCGATGTTATAATTAAACCTTTTTGACAAGCTTAATATGACAAGATAAGAAAAATAAATGCCTGGACGGGATTTGAACCCGGACCTCTGAGTTGATATTTCAGTGCGCTACCACTTAAGTTACCAGGCGAATCCAGAACAAACATTATATATATATATATATATATATATATATATATATACACACACACACACAAAGCAGTGGGAGGGGGGTATGTGACATGCTGGAAGAAAGGGGACAGTCTATTGTTTTAATATAAAATGGTTGGTACTTTTAGTTATGAAATGAACAAATGCATTCAAGACTTAGAATTGCCTATATTCTCTATTTACTAGATCCATATAGTACCAGGTTAAAACTATATATATATATATATATATATATATATATATATATATATATATATATATATATATTCCTTTAAATTAACAGTCCAAGTTTTTTTATAGATTTAGTAATTGTAGAGTTTTGTTTCCAATAAAAAATAACGTTCTAGTTTTTTTTTTGGTTAAATTTTATGATATTGTTAATATTACAGAATAGGAGATATACCATATTTTTTTTTAACTCTGAAGGTTGCCAGTTCAACAAGCCCCTGTAACGGTCACGGTCCATTATGTATATTAATTGAAATGGATGTTACGAGTACATAGGTAATCGTTACTGCGAAAACGATATTGCTGTAACACATCACTGTTAAGGATATTTTAATCCTGTTGCCAACATCCTTACCACTTGTTATGGCATCTTGTAAGCACATAACTTATGGAAACAATGTAACATGATTCTACACAATATGGTCCGGATGACGCATTTGTTAGTATGTGTATTCATTAGTACCAATGTACAGCATGTACCGAAACTAGGTGTGCCACAGATTTTAAAGATAGAAGTCAAGTTTAACTATCAAAAACGTCAGTTCTACTACTTTTTCACAAACTATCTATTTCAATGAATGGTAATGATATCCTACTGAAACGTGAGATGCTTTCACATATTGTTTTACAAGTACATAATAGGCCTGTAACTGACTTGTGGAACTCTGCTTCAATGCCGCTTTTCATATGGCCCTCCAATGCTCCATATTCTCAGCATCTAATACAGTTCGTATCCCAGAATACAGATCCCTAAACTCTATCCAAATATCAACCTCTTTATCTTATGTCTAGGCCTTCCTAATGGTGTTTTTTTTCAAGGGTTTTCAGATGTAAATTTTGAAAGCATTTATACTCTCACTCATTCGAGCTATATTAACTGTCATCCCTACACTCAGATTCAACCCAGGAAGTTACTGTCTGTTTGGAATAGGGAACTGGGTTTCCATTTTATCAGTATTTCCTTGAGAGAAATCCATAAATAAAACTGAAGATTACAACACAGCAGGTACATAGTTGTAAGTTGTAACCGACCAAGCCACCCCCTTTTAAAGGAAAAAAAAAACAGTTACCACTTGTCACTGAGGCTTTTGCGGATCTGTACTATCCTGTGTGAAAGTGTCGAGTTTCACATTTACTATAAAACTAGTTTGCATGCCGTAAAAAAACTATGTTTTTTTTTAAATGTATAGTACATAGATTTGGAAAAAGTACTGCTAACCTTACCACTCCACCCCTCCTTAACAAACAAATACAGTTATGAGTTTGGCAACATCTACCCTCTGTAGGTAGGGGGACAGTGGCATAGCCCATAAGGTCTGTAGTAACTTCCGGGGTTGAATTAGATTGTATTAGATATTATACTATATGCTATAACTGATAATATCGGGGGAAATATCTGCGCAGAACTTCAATCCAAAAATTTTACTACAGAAGATAATGATTAATAAACATTCTTTGTAGTTAGTTTTTTTTATTTATTTATATCCACGAAACTAAGCACTATGTATTTATCTTCAATAGAGAAAGAAATATACCGTACTTATTCCATGTCTATTTAAAAGGAAATGAAGTTCAAGAGAACGTAGTGATATCCAGGTTTTGTCAAATTTCATTTAAAATCAGGAGATTAATGACCAGTGGTATTACATGTTTCCCAACCGACTCTAATAATTCTACAGCTTTTACAACAGCAGTAGACGTTTGTCAGGGATGAGTGCAATACACAATTAAAACTTCACAAAATAATAGTTGCTGTCTTTATTTGATAACGCTCTTTAACAGTTCAGGTCATTAGCGTCACAATTCAAATCTGTGTGCGAGAGGCTGATTTTTTAAAAATGCCTCTTATTTCAGAATTCTTATTAAATCTAAAACACAGAACCCAGTGCTTTTCTTCCCTTCAGACGAAAATCATGATCAGGTTTATACTCCTCAAAAATCCATCAATCCCGGCCGAATTTGAACCAGAAGCGAGCATGGGAACCCAATATTCCACCGGAACAGACTAATTTAACTAGACAAAAAGTATAAAATAATAAATAAAAAGCTATGTTAATCGGACAATGCCTCAATTGTGTTTTAAAATAGCAAATACATCAATAATATTATATCTATAACTGATTACCATTTTTCAATGTTTTCAAAAAGGAATATTGTCCTCAAAATAATTCATATTTCTGATTCCTGGTTATTGAATGCATTTAATCTTCCTATTGAACATATTAAAAACCAGAACTAATTTTAGTAGCAATAGAATAAGATTTTGTATCTAATTTGGTATCCATAACCATACTAACAATTACAACATTTGAGGAGTCATAGACAAGCTTATTCTTTATTATATCCATTTGTTTTTAGGTTATATGTTGAAATTGGTATTTTTGCATTGAATTCTCTTAAATTTGATTTTTGCTAAGAGGAGTATAATATAATTATGATTTTAATTAAAATATCTTGTTACGCTTTTTATTTTAATTTGCAATAAAAATTCCATTAATCTCGTTCAGGAATCCTGGAACTTCGAGCCAGAAGGAAGCGCTACAAGCGTGGGTCAAGGATGTTCCCTTGCAGGACTTGATTAAGTTAATTTAGTTAGATTTACTCTAATTTCCCTATAGATGTCAGAGTGGAAAGTGGTTAGCTCATTCCCTCAAAGGGATACCTAGTAGAACTAATGTATTATTTAGTCATTACATTTTTTTCTAAGAGGTTCTAATTTTGATTTTAGGTTCTTTTAGGAGCCCGAAAATCTGCATACTCTTAACCGACAACTCAAAGTCCTCCCGAAGGAAATTTTCCTTGGATTCATCCATCCTAAAAATATCCAAGAACTCGGGTTTTGAATTCGTAATCCTCGGGATTAGAGGCAAGGAATGTAGCCCCTAGACCTGTTCTGTCCAACTTTCTTGTGTACTAGGGCGCATCTGATTGATGTCTATGGGAGTGCGGGCGCGAAGTAAAAATTCCGCTACCACCATAGTATTATCACTAATTCTGCCACAGCCATACTAGCCTACCACTAAGACTATTACTATTACAATTAATAAAATTATATTATATTATATTATTATTATTATGTAATGAAAAAAATTATAGCTGCAACAGGCCCTTAATGCGTCATCCAAATGCGAATCAGTCAGGCAGGATCGGTATTTTTTTTTATTATGCTCTTGGATGAAAATGCGACTTCGCAAAGGTATGTCGAACCAAAACAAGAATAAATCTGTAGAGCAACACTAACCGTAATGGGATATTTATTCTTGTCCACTAAGGGTCAGTTTCACCAATAGAGGTAACTGTATTACGTCAGTTTTCCCCATGTATAATGCATAGCTTAAACTGGCGTAATACAGTTACCTCTCTTGGTGATACTGGCCCTAAGGGACGGTTTCACCAACAGAGGTAACTGTATTACGCCAATTTTATCTATGTATTGTATATGGGGAAAATTTGCGTAATACAGTTACCTCTGTTGGTGAAACTGACCCTTAAGAGTCCGGAAATTGCCGCAAGTTGCATAGGAGGATTTTATGGGCATGTCTTCCTTAAGATTTAAAATTCCCATTTCTAATTTTGGAAGACTTTGTGAATATTTCACAAATGCTCCCACTAAGCTCACCAACGTAATTAGAAGTTAGTTTCCGTATAAATTAAATTAACTTGTCAATTTGTCACAAAGTGTTTTAATCTATACTTTATAAGTTCATAATTGTTTTTTATACCGTTGAGGTTATAACAATGTTAAATTATATTTCTTTCTATCTTGTATACTACCGTCTATTATAGTTGAGGAAGACTGTAGTATACAAGGTAAAAAAATATATAATTTAAAACTGTTTAAAACAAAATACGGGCGCCAAACAAAATATTTCGGGCGAAAAATGGCGCCCGTGGGGACTGTGTCAAAAATCAAACTAGAAAATAAAAATTAGATACGTTATTGACACGTTTTGAAAAGAATACTGCGTAGTAGTTTCATGATCGGACCATGTAACAACACAATGCTAGGAGTATTCATCATCTTGTCGCAGAGATGGAGCATGTCGCATATGACGAATCGAGAAGATCCACATGGGTTGGGTTGTTTCTAACGGATACGTTTCTTTCTCTTTTTTATCATGTACACATGTGTTTGAAATGAAGCAAACGTTAGCTTATCGCCTGCTGTTCCGGATAAAGATTATCAAAGTTCAACATAAGAAACGTTGATACTGAAATTTAGTCATAATAGTGCATTATTCAACGAAATACTTTTCGGGGGGAAAAAATCATACTCACAATTTAAAATTGATTCTAACAAAGTTATAAAAATACGTTTTAGTTTATCGTTCGTTTGACATGATTAAAAATACATTTAAACTGAAAAATGAACACAGTCGCATTGCGCGTTCATATTTAGTCTTAAAGTACAATGAAACCATGTGTAGCCCACCGCTGTGGTTTCGTGGTAGCGTGCTGTCTCGTCACACAGCGGGCCCGAGTTCGATACTGGACCGAGACAAGTTTCCTGGGCGAAGTTTTGTTTTTGGGTTTTTTTTCCTCACGTGCTGGACAAATATCAGGAAACTAAGGCTTAAAAGTGTCCACGAACATCTGCCATAATTATCATATTCACTTCATTATATTACGTTTGTCCCGGTCGGGACAGGCTCCTGGGTGACGTTTTCTTCGGGTTTTTTCCTCACCCGTAAGACAAATGTCAGGAAGCTTAGGGCCTAACGGTCCCCGAAAATCATTCAGCCATCATCATCCTTGGCGTAGTCGGTAGAGTCCCTACCTTCCACTCCGGCGACCCGGATTCGATTCCCGGCGGGGCAGGTGATTTTAAATCTCCACCTTGGGTCTTGCCCTTGTGTCTACATGTGAAAATAAAACAAAGTTAACAAAACAAGAAAGAAAAACGGTGAAAACGAAAAATAAAAAATCTATACCCTGTCCGCTCTTAAAGTGATCCTCGTGAAAACAAAACCATGTGACTTGCTCGCTGTTCATTGGTTATGGACACTGACGTACGGTGGAAGCAATAAGTACGCGAAGAAATAGTTCCCTTCATTAAATTAAAAATATGTCCTCTGAATATACTACTTATTCTTCGTGAATGAAAATAGTAATATTTAAAACATACAAAATATTCTAAAATATACCTAATCAACATTTACAACTTAAAATAGTTTATTACATATGGATGATGCATTTGAGTCATGCTTCAGTCGATTCTCATGAAACAAAATGGTTGAAAGTATCGAGTCTTCTGTTGCTGTGATTTTACCTCCCTGTCAAAAGTGACAGTAATTGTGGCGCGAATATATTGTTTCTACAGCGTACGTCGATGCCAATAATCTCCTGGGTGAGGTTTTTTTCGGGGTTTTTCCTCATTTGTAAGACAAATGTCAGGAAGCTTAGAGCCTCAACGGTCCCCGAATATCATCCGGCCATCATCCTTACCATTTTCTATTATCATCCATCATCGGTGTGGAAAGTAACGGGAAGCTACCACACCTATAATTCCCTAGTAAAGCTGCAAAGCAAAGCATGAGAATGTCCTATGATTGCAGTGAAAGACCTGCCCTCGGGCAGAATTACTGTGGATGGATGGATATTACGTTTATAATTAAGGTCTCTCCTGACGCATCATTACACTATCATCGGATCAGCGTAACTCTGCATTCCAGGCGCCCCAACATCAGAAGTATGTTACAATAGCCTAACGCCATGCCAGGAGAGAATACCTGAATGTCGAAATGATAACATGATGGCAAAAATAAAAACAACCAATAATAATAATAATAATAATAATAATAATAATAATAATAATAATAATAATAATAATAATAATAATAATAATAACAGTGTTATCGCCTCACTATGATGGTTGTCCAGCGGCTCGCTTTGTTTCCCCGCAGGTGTTATATGTAATTAAATACAAGGTTTGAAGACTACAGCCACTATAATAATTCCGCATGTTAACCATTGTCGCGCGGCACCCGCTATTATATAAACGGACAACATCATAGTGAGGCGATTATAGCAGTAATAGCAACAATAATAAAGTAACGATACATTTTATAGACTTAAGCTTTCACGGCCGGAGTTATAATCTTGTAGAAGATTTCCGGGCTGTTGGCTGTGGTTTTAAGACAACTCTTGAGGATGCTGGACGCAGTCTCTGGCGAAACGTCGGGAATCTACAAGCCTCAAGACCATGGCTAACAGCCCGGAAATCTTCTATAAAAGATTAACAAAATAATAAAAATGTATTTATGATAAAAAATAATTGATTTAAATTAGAGTTCTATTCCATTCAGTGAAAAAAATATATACAGAAAGAAATTACACGATATCATAGCTAACTCACCGACACTAGGCCGCGCGGATCCAACTCTCCATACATCCAATCATCCCTGTATAATTTACCTCCCTCAAATCATGTTATCACTTAAGATACCAACAGAATAAATAATAATTGGTGAATATTTAAACAAATTAAACAAAAATTAAAACGAATCAAATTAATTTTATTGGAGAAACTAAAGAACAAAAATAGCCAAACTGCTGAGATCCAAAATTTTCTGATTCCGATGAATGTGAAGATGCTTCTGATTGTTATAATATTTGCAGCATTTATGAACCACAGCTAAAATTAATGAATAAATAATTATTACATTGCTAGTCAGTTAATACAAATTATCAATTTCAAAGTAAAAATTATTCTCTTCTTCTTCTTCCTTCCAAGTATTAGGCCAAGGCCTGTTACGATCCTATAGAAAATTTTCCCTCCAGCGTTTTGATCAGTAAAACGAGTAAAAAATTATTAAATTCAAGAAAGTATAAGCAGGAGTACTATAGTTATTATACAGGACAAAATTATCATCAATAAAGCAAATTTCTAGACCACAGCTAATTGTCTCATGAGTAGGCCTACCAATAGTTGTACTTAATGCCGTTTCTTATCGTGTTTTCAAATATGTATTCGGAATTTCTCCATTACCCACAGCTTTTTTTATTTCAATTAATGGATTTAACTAATTATTTTTTAATAAACGTTTTTCCGTCCATTTGTCAATTGTAAAATAAAACCAAATGAGCTAACTCAGGAGATTTCAGCTATGGAAAAGAGATATCAAGGCAAATTGAATCCTAATATGCTGGCTGATTATTGTTGGACCATTAAGAGGAATGCTCCACAGGCAAAATATAGCAGAAAATCATAATTTCTTATTTTCTAGGTGAGCCCGAATGTTCGAATATTGTGTAGTTACGAATGTAGAAAATATTAAAGTGTTTGAAATTATAAATTCCTGTCTCTTGGAAACCTTGCGTGATGGAGAAAAACCGATATATTTGAATTCAGGAGAAAAAATTCTATCAGAATCACATATTTTTCTTTCTGAGACAAAAAAAAAGTTTTTTGTTGCTCAGTGTTACAGGTATAAATGGACGGTACTTTCGTGCTAAAGGACATTGTTGGAATATTTTTGGTTCAATAAAGCAGCGGTTGTATCCCTACTCACATTGAAGTACATTCAGAAGTCTGCCAACTGTCGCATTATATATTTAATTCACACATGACATATGCATATTTGGCGTTATATTCTTATTGGATTTGAAATAAATTTAACTTACTGAGATGGATCCGTGATAAAACATGATATTTGCTTCCAAGGTATTGGATTACAATCCCGACAAATATTCGTGGGAGTTTTCCACAGCAACTTGATATTTCAGTGTTTTATTTTACGATTTAAATAATCTCGTTGTTTAAAACGTTAGGTCATCAACGTCGCAATTATTTTCCTTAGGAGTATCTTATTTCAGGTTAACCATTCTCATAATTGTTGTGGTATTGAAAGATCAGGAACACCGGGGCGGATTTGAACGTGCGAACCTCTGAACTAGACGCGAACATGGAAATTCCTAATTCATAGGGATCAAAACTGTATTGGAATTTATATTGAACATATCCATAATGCTTTTTTTTTTGTGAATTGTGTCGAGCTACGCGTTTTCTAGGAAATGTATAGTAGTTTCAAAGTACAAACTGAGAAGTGGGAAGATCTGACAAGGTAACTTTGATATACAGGTTGCAGCATAAGTCAGTTAACCAAAACGCTAACAAAATTGACTCATTCTAACCTTAAATTTGTCCTTTTTGTCTAACGTAAGTTATTAGATTGTATTTCAGTCAGTTAGGTTTTAAGATATCTTGTTCCTGAAGAATTGCTACCATTATATCGAATTTCTGAATTTCTGATCATGCAGCAATCATGTGCAGTGGTTAACCGACTTATTCCGCACCCTGTAGTTAATTTCTCGCTCCGAATAAGAAAAATAATGCACAAAATTTCTCACAGTATAACCAAAAAGTCTTGATTGGTAGAATTGCATCAATTTCCCTTAATTATCAGTTATAAAATTCCACGCAAGTATAATATACGAACATAACAATTCCTCCGCGAAACATGATACGATGATTATGAAATTCATAGCAAGTCACGACTAAAGGATTATGATCCATTTTTGCTCTTAACTACACTTAATTTTCCCACTTCATTCTCTTGAACGAAAGATAGCTGAGGCCAATGATCCTTCGGGAGAATAAACTACATTTCATTTGAAACCAAACAGAAAGCATTTCAAATGTAAGCATTCAGATCGAGAACCGCACTAATTTACAGAAGCAGATCTAACATATGCTACAATAAAAATAGGCACCCCCCCCACCCTAAAACACAGACCAATTATCTTTGAGAAACATATAGCGTGAACTTCCGTTTCACTTCAGTTTATAGGCAGAGACATGGATCTCATTCCCCCGAATCTTTGTCAAAAATACAACATAGATCAATGAACTGTACAATGATGATAGCACGGATTCGGCAGATTTCGTCCTCAGCTAATTTTCCGTTAGGAATGAGATCCACAACTATTAAACAGACTCGATTCTGGAAATGCATGCTATTATAAATTACAGGGACTCTTGTAATCCAAACTTCTATCAAAAAATGTTAAACTGAAAATATATAACACTTATTCTCCTAGTTATATTACATGGATCCGAAACATGGACACTTACTTTAAGAGAGGAGGAAATATTACGAATATCTGAGAATAAAGTTCTTAGGAAAATGTTTGGACCAAAGAGAGATGAACCGACAGGTGAATGGAGAAGACTCGAGAACAGTCGGCTATATGATCTCTATAGTCCGTCCGTAGTAATTCTGTTCGAAGGCAGGTCCTTCACTGGAATCGTAGCATTTTCATGCTATGCTTGCAGCTTTACTAGGGAATTGTAGGTGTGGTAGCTTCCCGTTGCTTTCCACACCGGTGAAGGATGATGATCATAATGATAATGATAAGGATGATGATGGCCATATGATTTCGGGGACCGTTTGGGCCTTAAAGTTTTCCTGACATTTGTCTTGCAGGTGAGGAAAAACCTCGATAAAACCTCACCCAGAAAAACTGCCCCGACCGGGAATCGAACCCGGGCCCGCTGCATGACAAGGCAGCACGTTACCTCGAGACCACAGTGGTGGACATCTTTATAGTAAACCAGATGTCGTGTTGTTTCGGAGGAGGCTTGACATTGAGCTGATCATTATTCGGGGAGACCTTCCATATCAGTCCACCGCTGTGGTCTCGAGGTAGCGTACTACCTTGACACGCAGCGGGCCCGGGTTCGATCCCCGGTCGGGGCAGTTTTTCTGGGTGAGGTTTTTATCGGGGTTTTCCTCACCTGTAAGACAAATGCCAGGAAACATAGGGCCAATGGTCCCCGAAATCATATGGCCATCATCTTTATCATCATCATTATCATCATCATCCTTCACCGGTGTGGAAAGCAACGGGAAGCTACCACACCTACACAATTCCCTAGTAAAGCTGCAAGCACAGCATGAAAATGCTATGATTGCAGTGAAGGACCTGCCCTCGGGCAGAATTACTATGGATACCTTCCATATCTTTAAAAGCATCTGTGTGATCCACAGTTTAACATCACTTTCTCGACAGGTCGTGCCATTGTAAGGTCTGAGTGGCGTGTAGCATGTGAAAAAAAAACCTGTAAAGTGAGAGGTTAAACTAAGTTATTATCGTTATATTGTTATTGCAGAGTTAAGCCTTTATAATGACTCTTATTCAACCTGCACAAATATACAATATACAAACTAAACTAATGCAAATAAATGAAAAAATAGCTTTTCACATTTCCACGGCACGACAGGCTTAGAAGGCCTTTGGCCTACCAGCTGACTCCTGGCATCACATCAACATATTTACATGTTACATATGTACATGTGTTAATCACATAGATAGATCTCCCAGTGTAGGGATGACATGTGGTTAGCGTGTCGAGTCCCCCAGCCGTTATAACTGGTTTTGTGCGAAGGACTGAAATGTCTTATACAATTTATAAATAATAAATTCCATTGGTATAGTAAGTGGAAGTAAATATCAATAAAACTAAATATATGGTCAGACGTAGAAATACATTATATAATAGAAAGGACAGCTAATGACAAATGAGGAAAATTTTGAGGAAGTGACTGAATTCAATTACTTAGGAACAATAATCACAAATAGGAATGATATGCACAAAGAAATTAAACATAGGCTCAATTCTGGAAATGCGTGCTATTATGCATTGCAGAGACTGTTGATGTCCCAACTCCTTTCAAAAAACGTTAAACTGAAAATATATAAAACTATTATTCTACCAGATATATTATATGGGTGCGAAACATGGAATCTTACTTTAAGGGAGGAAAGGAGATTAAGAGTATTTGAGAATAAAGGAAAATTTTTGGACCAAAGAGAGATGAACAGACAGGTGAATGGAGAAGACTACATAACAATGAACTACATAGTCTTTATAGGAAACCAGATATAATAGGAACAGTTAACTCTCGTAGACTGCGATGGGCAGGACATGTTGCACGTATGGGGAATGAAAGACTTGCATGGAAGCTTCTTGTAGGAAAGCCAGAGGGAAAACGCCCAGTTGGTAGACCAAGAATGAGGTGGGAGAATAACATTAACTATGATTTGAGGGAAGTAGATTATACAGGGAATGATTGGAAAGCATTAGCTCAGGATAGGTCATAAATCTACGGGTTCGATAGTGCCAGTGAGTAAGTAAGTTTGGTATAGTAAGTTTATAAAGTATACAGCGAATCCATAGATTTGCACTGTACCTAATAAAGATTTATTTTTAAATCACAAATACTTTGTGATTAAAAGACATTTTCTATATATAAGTCCTTTATAGACTTGTAAAACCGTTGAATCGATCTTCGTGAAAATTTGTATATACAAGGTTTCAGATTCGGCGTGTGTTTAGCCGTTATCTAGTATGTTCTAAAATCATTAGGTGTAGAAGTTCACCTGAAACGAAAATTAAAAATCGCTTTGGCGATTGCAGTTTTCGATTTTTCACAACAAAACTCGGAATGTCCTATTAAAACAAGCTAGGTGTGTATTGTCCAAAAATCAGCGATATCCGACCGTTAGAAGTGGGGGGGGGTTACTTGAAATCCGAAGTTAAAAAATGCCTATACGACAATGACATTTTTGTGTGTTTATGAGTGGGCCCCTGGATGATTCAAATTCACAATTGGACCCTCTAAAACCATTAGGTGTAGGATTTCACCTGAAGTGAAATATAATCGATCTAAAGGTCACAATTCTCCATGTTTCACAACGAAAGTCAGTATACGAACCGAGGTAGAAACTATCCAAAAATTAGTGAAATCAGACAATTAGAAGTGGAAGTTTACTTGAAATCCGAAATGAAAAACTGCCTAAACGACTGATTTTGATGGAATCTTGTGTGTGAGCGAGTCCCTAGATGGATTAGATTCACACTTGGACCCGGTAGGTGGCGCTGTGATCGGGTAATAGGAATTTTTGTCAGATATGTAGTCATCTGCATTTCTGACATTCCGCGCGACAACAGTATGACGTAATGCACGCTTCTTACAGATAGCAGTGTTTTTTTCTTGCGAACTTATTAATTAGTGAACTTTATGGTAAAAAAGTAACTTATATTTTTATCGTCCGGCCATGACACGAGAATTGAACGTTCAGGCAAGACATCGTCTGCCGGTCCGTTGGTGTTTGATAGATATAAATGTTATGTTTTCATGCATTAGTGACTAGCATTTTTTAACTGAAGAGTTGTTAGATTTTTGTAAAGTGTCATTTTTTGTATTTATTTTATTCATACTACGGCAAGTCAAATTGTCTTTGTTTCAACTGTGAGTAGGCCTACTGTATAGAATATTACGGTTCAGCAATATTTATATAGTAGGCCTAATTAATTTTGAAAACATAGGTTAGGTAACTTGGTGGCAACGCATGTGACTGCGGATTGAATGCCCCAGACTTGATCCCGAGCGAGATGTGTAACTCATTTGTGCAAAGACTGGTCTTACGGCCAATAAAATGAGTACCAGGAGCTACGATGCAAGTTACAGTAATCTGATACCAAAAAGTACATTAATACATTGGCTCTGGAATCAGCCCCAGACAGTTTTAGACCCACTTCGTCTTTTGTAAATTGAGTAAACCTCACTAGCACTATCGAACCCGTAGGTTCTTGACCGCGCGAACGTAAGCTCTCCATACATTTCTATCCAGAACTAATGTTTTCAAATCATCTCCTGTATAATCTACTTCCTCAAATCATGGCTAAATGTTATTCTCCCACCATAAACTTGGTTTACCAACTGGCTGTTTCCCCTCTGGCTTTCCTAAAAGAAGCTTCCATGCCCCTCTTTCACTCGCAGTCAGACTTATTTATTCTTTAATATGTCTAGTTTACTATGAAGATGTCCACCACTGTGGTCTCGAGGTAACGTGCTGCCTTGTCACGCAGCGGGCCCGGGTTCGATCCCCGGTCGGGGCAGTTTTTCTGGGTGAGGTTTTATCGAGGTTTTTCCTCACCTGTAAGACAAATGTCAGGAAACATAGGCCTTCATCATCATCAACATCCTTCACCGGTGTGGAAAGGAACGGGAATCTACCACACCTATAATTCCCTAGTAAAGCTGCATAGCATGAAAATGCTATGATTATAGTGAAAGACCTGCCCTCGGGCAGAATTACCATGGATGAGTGGATTACAATTTATATACTTCATTACAATTGTTACAATTTGTATATCGGTGGACTAGTGGTTATTCTCCTTGCCTCTGGTCCCGAGGGTCGTGGGTTCAAACCCGGCCGGGGTCGATGTTTTTTTAGGACGGAAAAATCCAAGGGCAGGTCCTTCGGGAGTGACTAAGCCGTGGGTCCCGAGTCTGAAGATTTTCAGGCTCGTAAAAAATCCTTAAGCCTGAATGAAAAGGCCTCTAAGCAAAATTTACCGAATTTTCCCGCCCTAGTACTACCTTGGTTTCCTAGATGTCAGTATGAGGCGGAACGCTGACCACGGACCACTCAAAATGACATCTATACGAAAACAAGTGTAACTAAATAAGTATGGTTAAAATTCTTCTCTGTAGGGGGAGAGCGCCTAAATCTCTGTAAAGGGAAAACGTGGGCTTACAATACAAATACAAATTGTATACCTGCAATTTATAAAAGTCAATATTACTTCGAAATTTAATATTTAATGAAGATATCCGACCGAGTCACGGCGGTATAACCGTTCCATCAGGTACTGAGTAAATGCGGTATCCTAATGTCTGTCCAGAGACTAAAAGGTAGCAGCCCTACCACTGGACTACTTAGCGTCGGGCCAGTAACCTGTCCTAAGGAACTTCAAAACTACTTTCAAGTCTCAACACGAAAAAAGCCAGAAGGAATTGAAATATGACGACCCACAGCAAAGAAATATGGTTAAAAGAAAACGGCACAATGATATTGTAAGATATGCAACCTGGAATGTCCGAAGCATCCATGAAAAAGAAGAGGAACTAGACAGTATATTTAAAAATAGAAACATTGATATTGCAGTAACTACAGAAACTAAGAAGAAACTCAAAGGAACGAAAGAAACACAAAATTATGTACAAATATATAGCGGTGTCGACAGGAAAAACCCATGGACAAGCTGGAGTAATGATTTGGTTTAATAAAACCATAAGAAATAAAATTCAACACTACACTTACTGGAATGAAAGAATATTAGAGCTTCGACTGAAAATTAATAGAGGTAATTTGACAGTTCTTGGTGTATATGCACCAGAGGAAGGCCGTGAAGAAGACAATGAAGAATTTTATAAAATATTACAAGAAATTTATAGCAAAATTAATAGAAATGATTACATTCTCATAATAGGAGATTTAAATGCCAGAGTGGGCAATGCTCAAGTCAACAATACTATTGGAACATTTGGCGAACCAACCAGCAATAGGAATGGGACAAGATTAACAGATTTTGCTATCTACAATGAACTGAAAATAACGAATACCTTTTACAATCATAGAAACATACATAAGTATACCTGGCATCGTCAGGACTCAAAATCAATCATTGATTATTTCATTGCAAATAATAAGATTTTTAAATTGTTTCTCGATGTCAGAGCCTACAGAGGATATGATATTGGTTCAGATCACTACCTAGTAGAAGCAAGAATAAGGTTTCCACCAAGATGGTTAAAAAAGAAGAAACAACAACAGAGCATAGAACAAAAGTACAAGGTAAAATTATTTTATGATGACAGCATTAAATGGTTATATTCGAGAAGAATTCAGCAATATATGGCTACAACTCCAGAAAGTAATGATGTCGAAGAAGAATGGAAAAACATTAAAATGATAATTCAAAATGCAGCTAATGAAACTTTAGGAAAAGTAAATATACAACAAAGAAGAAATAGAACTCTAAAAATCTGGGATGATCAAATAAAACAATTGATTGAAGAAAAAATGCAGCTTATAAAAAATATTTGAACACAAAGAAAGTAGAAAATGAAATAGAATTCAAACGCTGTAGAGCTATTGTTAAGAGGGAAATAAGAAAGAGACATAGGAAAACATGGTTAAATTTTGTTACACATTTAGAATCAGATTTGCATAAGCTCCAGCCTAATGCTTTCAAAATATTAAAACATTTGAATAAAGATATTAAAGAATCTACCAAAATTAATTGCGGAGTAACAAAAGAAGATTTTTTCAATTATTATAAAAGTATTTGGACTGACAATAGCTATGAAGATACAATTTTGCGAAATAATAATGAGACAGATTCCATAATATCATTGGAAGAATTGAACAATAGTTTAAAGAAATTAAAAAATGGGAAGGCAACTGGCACAGATGGCTTGAATTCAGAATTGTACAAATATGCAGGCAAACAGTTCCATGAAAGACTGTTGTCCTTCTTTAATAATGTATTCAAAAATGCAGATATACCACAAGAATGGAAGACAAGCATTGTTATACCCCTGTTCAAGAAAGGAGACAGAGAAAAATGGACAACTATAGGGGAATCAGTTTGTTAAACACATGCTACAAAATTTATGCAGACATTTTAAATGGAAAATTGAAAAGTTTCAGTGAAAAATTCCTTATGGAATGTCAAAATGGATTTAGGAAAGGACGATCTTGTATTGATTCAGCATTTTCTGTTAAACTATTGCTTGAAAAAAGAAGAGAATTCAACTTAGAAACACATTTTGCTTTCATAGATTTTGAAAAAGCATTCGACACAGTCAAGAGATCAAAACTCTTAAATATATTGGAAGACAGAAATATACCAAATTTACTTCGGCAGAACATACAAAATATTTACAAAGACAACACCATAAAGATTAAATTAAATAACAGATTTTCTGAAGAAGGAATTATAAATCGTGGTGTGAGACAAGGCTGCCCCCTATCCCCACACTCTTTGCAATTTATATCAATGAAGTAATATGTTGCTGGAACAAAACATATAAATTTGGAATAAGAATATCAGAAAATAGAAAATTAAACACCCTATTGTTTGCAGATGACCAAATAATAATAGCAAATTCCGAAGATAATCTACAGAAAGGTCTGTATGAACTTAACAAAATTACAGAAGAATATGGATTAAAGATTCTACAGAAAAAACAAAAATTATGGCATTTCAAGGTGTAGATCCTGTCAGAAGTAAAATTGTACTGGACAATAAAATTTTGGAGCAGGTGAATAATTTTACATATCTAGGATGCAATATCTCATATGAAGAAGAAAAGGATGTAAATGCAAAAATATCTAAATTTTTAAGAATTTTAGGGTTAATAAATTCTATCTTCAAGCCACAGTTAGTCCAAAAGCATTCAAGACTGAAAGTGTATAAAACACTGGCTCTTCCAACTCTTTTGTATGGTAGCGAAGTATGGACGTTGAAACAGAAGGATATACAGAGACTTAGATCTGCTGAAATGAGATATCTTCGGAGGACTGCAGGATACACACTACTAGATCACAAAAAAAATGAAGACATCTTAGAAGAATTACACATGGAATCTTTAGAAAACAAAATTTCTGATTATAAGTCAAGATGGATACAACATGTTCATCGAATGGAAGATCACAGAATACCCAAACTAATGTTAAGATATCAACCCGCAGGAAGAAGAAGACCAGGACGTCCACTCAAAAGACTTCTGGATGGTGTTTCTCTTGAGGCCGAAACAGGTCAACAAATGGCCTAAATTCGTGAATGTACTATGATGATGATGATGAAGATATCCTTATCTAAGTGCCAGTTCTATTTTGTCTCTTAGAGCTCTCTTGAAAATACTTTCATTTTTATCTAGTAGGGGGCAATCGAATATTGTATGGTTGAAGGATTGTCATAAGTAATGCCACGAGTGATTTCCAAATTCTCTAGATAAATTGGAAATCAAGAGTGGCATTTGTTAGGACTATCTAACGAATAAAATTAAGCTGTTTACTCACAAATCATTATTTAAATATAGTTATTTTAAAATATTTATATATTTAATGTAAACGGCGATGTTTGAAAACAAATGAGAAACAATTGGTACGCTTCAATTGCTTCTTTTGTTCACTGCAACCAGATCATTATTTATTGCCAAAGGAACGCAATATTGTAAGAATGCAGAAAAAATGAAACACATCAAACTGTATATTAATTCATTTCTGATGTCCTATGATGTAAATATGACAATTATATTTTTCTGGGAAAAAAAACATTTAAGAAAGTGCAAACAGTGGTTTATTTTTTTGGTCGTATAATCAATTGCTACAAATTGTTTTTATATTAAACTCCCGCATGCGGTATATGTTGACATTCATGCACTATATATACAATCTGGTAGCCGTATTTCTTTGAGGGTCAGTCACTGCAAAATAATGCTATGACCTATTCAGAATGTTAAAAAGGTGGTGCTTTCTTTATTATGATAAACTTTAGTTGGTAAATTCTAGGCGAAACACAACTGTGATTGGTTGTAAATGAAAAATCATTGTAACGTGATTGGTCATTGACTCCCATTTGGGGCATGAGTTAAATAGTCATTGAAATGCAACAACTGTAAAAAAAAACGGAGTACCCGTTTTAAACAAAAAATGCAATAATCAGAGCGCCTGTCTGAGTGAATTTTCTAAAAAATTGCTTTTGTGAATTCTTCTGTCATTGTAGGTCGATTTAGAGTTCCTACTTTCAACTCCAGCGATCCAGATACGATTCCCTATGGGGTAAAATAATTTAATCACATTTGTTCTGTGATGTCTTCGGTTGTGGTTCTGACATACCCCTTACCTCGAGAGACCGTAGCTAATGAGATCCTGTACCGAACTTATCCAGGGTATTGACTTGGCTTATAGGTAGCAAATAGGAAGGGAGGGGAGAGTTTATAGGTCCCTACAAAAAAACGAGAGGACAAAGAAAAATTGTATTCTTTTTTTAATTCAAGGAGAATTATGGATAAGTCATTGATAATATAATATATATCACAGCTTTCTTAAAAAATATTTCAACACTATTAGATTAAGACATTGTATTAATTTATTCAATATATCGAATTCGATATTTTTTAGATCGGCCTTCGAAGGTAGAGGATAACTCATTTTTCGTTCACTTCAGTTTGATTCAAATGTTTATGTAGTATTGCATTATTTTTAAAGTTTAGTTTCATGTGTTAATATTAGTATCTTACTTAATCACTTCAAAGATAGGCAACTTTATCAGGTTTAATTTTTCTGATCGATGTGGAGTATTAATTCCTGAATAGATTAGATGTCCCTTATAAACAAAAGTAAGTTTTAAGTAATCGCACTACAGGCCTCAAGAGGCCCTTCGGGTAGTAGGAGCTTAAGGCTCCCACTTTTTCTGGACAATCGGCACTTGCTGTCAGCCGGGTTGTCAGCCCTGCGTGACGGCCGCCTTTACCCCCAGAACAAGCGTCTGGTACTCATTTCCGTTAGAGGCTGAGTCAACCCCAGGGCCATAGTGCCGAGAAGATTTGGGTCAGTTTAAAAATCCTGACCCCACCGGGACTTGAACCCTCGACCTTCTGGCTTGTAGCGCAGTGCCTTAACCACCACGCTACGGCGTGCCCCTTTTTATAAACAAAAAGTTACATTACATTAAATTTTATTCGACATTTGAAGAAACAAATTCAAACTTTTGAATGTGGTCTTAACTGCAAGTTACATCAAAAGTTATGAATAAAAAACCACACGTTAACTTGCATATGCTAATGTCTTAATACTATGATTTTATTTATATATTCATTCAATGAATACTCGCCTAGGACAAGGATGTAACTTTACCCCAAATAGAGTTTTACGTGGCAAATGTTTATTAATATCAAATCGTAATTTTCTCCATGTAAAAATCAAATTAAAAAAAAGTCGAGAGTTACAACCTTGTTCTTGGCAGCTATTCAAGTTTGCATCACATTGGATCTAGTTATTATATTATTACTATTGTTGTGTAACTTATAGTTTTTGTGTTTATGATTGATTATTAGTGTACACAGACTTGCTTTTTTTCTTGTTTTGTTCAAAGTCCTATAAACACGAAATTCCAATTCTCCAGGAGGAGATAATGTTAACGTCATATTGTAAAATTCAAGAACAAAACTTCTTTTGTGAATCTTAATGTGAAAAAAAAATGATATCCATAGAGTAACCAGTAATCCGATCAAGGTTATCCAAATAAAAATAGTAAAAACTTTTTAAGTAAAATTTATGTTTTTATAATTCTTAACATTTGGGTACCAATAAAACATATTTCTCCCTCAGGGGTCCTCATCAAGGGGATATGTGGATGGCGACCACAAGGTGCCCAAGCTGAGCAAAACATTTCTTCCACTTACTTGTGTTTTGCACTCTTTACTATTTAACCTCTCTTGGTTAACTCTTGTTTTTTCGACCCCGACGCTATTAGGGCATCCGAGGGCTAGGGAGTCTTTCCTTTCTTCCATTTCTTCTTTCCTTTATCTTCTTTTCTTCTCTATAAAATCCTGACCAGAGGCTATAAGATGGCAGCCCCATCACTGGTCTTGCCTTCCCTTGGCCAGCAACCAATCGAAGGGACTATTATTATGCTTTCAAGTCTTATACGAGAATTTCCCGGAAACGCTGGAGCGAAAATTTTCTATAGGATCGTAACAGGCGTTGGCCTAATACTTGGAAGGAAGAAGAAGAAGATAAAACATTTCGTGTAAATAAAATTTAAATTGCTGTAATAGGCCTATTGTAAATACTATACTACTAATGACACTTAGTACATTTTCCACTTTTATTGATTTGTCACGGGAAGGGTTTATTATTATAAATGTATCATTCAAAGCCTATTATTCAAAAGTATTCCTAAAAGAAAATTTTATATTGTAAATTATCTAATGAAAATCGGAATCCACGTTTGTAAGTTACTGAGAATTCTTGTTTGTAGTTAAAATTGATTTTACAAAGTTACACAAGTTCGGAATTAAATTTTTCCGCATTATGATGAACTCGAGTATAAAAGTTATATTGAACGATTGCTATGTTATGACAGGCAGAATACGTTACATTCTATGACAGGCCATTTCACACACCTCTGCTTTCTGTAACAACGTGCCGGAACATGAAAAGAAAACCAGCTCGTCACGAAATTAAAATGAAAATTTCTACAACATTCTGGTTCTACAAGTTTTCAATAATTGGATCTCGCCAGTCACAAAGGCTTAATTATCTAATTCATCGTTTTTTTTATCAAGTCATTACATTTCTATTGCACAGCAATCGTCTTTTAAGCCTGTGTCGGACCGTGGAGTTGCGTATTTTCATACGCAGAGTATGAAATAAATTGCAAGATTACCATATGCATATAATAAGATAAAAATATTACATACTATCATGTCTAAGCTCATAGTTTATTACATTTCTCACTTAAAAAAGAGATTTTACAAATGTCGAGAATACAACGTATCAAACAGGAACTAATTTTTTCTCAAGAGGAAATTAAAATGAATGTGGTTTCAGAAGTGTGATTCATCGATTTTCCCCAAAGGAGATAAAACAGGAAAAATGTGTTTTTCCTTTAATAAAATAAACACAGGATGTACATATGTCCTAATATAGAGGTTAGTTTCAAGTTAAACTCTAGTCAACTTCCCGTATTTTAATAAGGGACATTTTAGAATGATCCATGCTGTATTCTCCAATACTTTTTATAGGCCCTGTATAACAAAGTTGACATTCGAATTAGGTTTTCGTTTACATAGGCTGTAGAAATTTCAGTCGCTAATATCGCGAATACAACATTTTACTGTACGATATCAAATAATCACATCGGAAAAAGTAGTTTTATCGATTTAGTGAATATTCTGGAGACAAAGACGTTATAATTTTTTATACTTCTAAGTATGGAAGAAAAACGTAATAAATTTTATAACTAATCATGAAAATCTTATAGGATCATAGATTATATAAAACATTTATAATTTTATAAAAAATAACATCGGTACATTAGATCATGATTCTGGTTTACAGAAGTTGTGTTATAACAATAATTGAAAAAGATATATAATTTATAAAGATACGAGCATACCAAAAAGACAACCTACAGAAACGTGATTGATAGATTTAAACATAAGTAAACTTTCAGGTGATATGCATCTTTAAATAAAGAATGAGAAGAGAACATTTCAGAAAAAAACTGAAGTTCTAGCGAAATAGGATAATAATAATGGTAATGAGAGTAATAATAATAATAATAATAATAATAATAATAATAATAATGATAATAACAATGATGATAATAATAACAATGATAAAAATAATGATAATAACAATGATAATAATAATAATGATGATGATAATAATGATAATAATAATAATAATGATAATAATAATAATAATAATAATAATAACAATACTGTATTTTCCTCGCCATAACCTAGTACTTTTTTTTAACGATGATCTTCAACAATCCATGATATTAACGTAACAATTCCAATCTCCTTGAAATAGCCAAATTTTGCTCATCCTCTCTGTACATAATACAAATATACATCTACGGAAAGTGGTCTGCCGAAGTGGTGTGTAAATTGAAAACAGGCCATATTAAAACCATCTGCAAGTCTAGTGCGAAACCCGTAGCTCGTGGGATGCAGTGGGTAGTATTAGAACACATAAATTAAATAAATAACAGGGTCACAACTCCTGGCTGAAATAGTTAAGAATGAGTAAGGCGTATACAACTAACTTACCCTGCATTTGAGTGCCAGATTTATTTTAAGGGAAAATACATTGTACATGTAACAATCGTTTTTCTGGTACATCTGTTCATTAAAACAAAATGTTTGTAAACCTAAAAGTGAAGCGATATAAAACATTCAAAATGATATTCAACATAGTATATGTTGATAACTGTAGGATGAAGGCATTTTCTTAATTTTGTTCTGCCATCTTTTATAAGGGCGTTTCCTTGGTCGCTTCTTGTCTCGTATCTAGTCGATGAATAGTTTTGCCGACAGTCTTTTATTCAGGGTTATTGCCACTTCAGAATTTTCGTTTCTAATATATAGGTCACTTATCTTCTTGATCCAAGATAAATAATAGTTTTAAAAAACAAACACGCTTTATTAGAAAACGGAACTAAAAAATGAAAAATAATTTTAATTTGCAACACGCTTGGGATAAAATTAAAGTGGTCAACAAAAAATCATCTCCAACACATCTAGAGTAAAACTAGAGTTATCTAAAAATAATAATTTTACCATCAAAAGTATGGGGTGTTCTATATCAATCAATATATTTGATAATAAACAGATATTGGTAAAAGTAAAGTCTCTAAGAAGAAAACGTAAAAACCATAAAAAGCATCCCACGCTTATGAAGGTAAAATTATTTTTTTTTTTAGATAACTCCAGTTTTATTCTAGATGTGCTGGAGATAATTTTTTGTTGACCACTTTAATTTTACCCCAAGCGTGTTTGGAATTAAAATTATCTTTCATTTTTTAGTTCGGTTTTCTAATAAAGCGTGTTGTTTTAGTTTTTTATATTATTATTTATTTTTTAGTTTTAATATTTTACAGAATAAGATAAAAATGTAAATATCTTTAAATTCGATACTATTGTAGTATGAGTTAAAAGTAATACTCTACTAAAAAAATCCTCTCCAGCCGGATTTGAACCAGGGACCTACGGATTACTGAAATTATATACCACTACAGTCTACCGCTCTAGCAACTGAGCTCTTACAACGATTGAGTAAGAAGTTGATAAGTCCGCAACCTATTATACCAGTTTTTATCATTTTGATTTCCTGCTGATCCTGGCCAGGATTTTAGAAACATTTATGAAATGATTGTATTGTCATTGTCCTTTACAAATATACAAAGTTTCAAGTCGATCCAATGATTTTAAGTGGGTGAAAATCGCGTTGAAAGAATCCGTTACATAGATAGATACAGGTCAAGCTAATATAAAGCGTGTAAAAATATTACTATCTTCATGGGTAAACTCCAGCCTAATTTAAAGGTTGAAAATAAATAATTATTATCGTATTTTAAAAAAAGTTCCATGGCACAGCAGGTTTATCAACTCCTACCAGCCGGCTTGGTGGCCTCACATCCACATGTACCCTTTGCAGAGGTGGATGATCATCCAGCCGGTCAGAATATGGGTGGCATGTGGTCACTGTGTCGAGTCCCTCAGCCGTTGTAACTGGTTTTCTCAAACTGGGGTTATTTTATTTCAAATTATACTTTAATTTTATCGGAATCCATTGAGAGCCTTTCAGCTATTTTACACCTACACTAAGACTTTTTATCCCTATACTAAGAGTAAACTCATTTCGCCCAGAATGTTTATGCCAGTTATATCGGGCGTTATTTCCCGACCACGCGATTTTTGGTCCATGGCAAACTTTACTTCAAACAATTTCGTCTATATATATATATTTTTTTTTTTCCACCCACATTTATTCCCTACAGTTTTTTTAACACATCTGCTAACGTTTCCGTGGTTCCATGACATTGGTACTCCATTACGAAATTTTCAGTATGAAGTAAATTATAGCTCGCGCTCTCTAAACTGTAGAGTTCGTGTCGGCATTGTTGTACTTGGGGAAACAAAAGGTGAATGTTAGTACTATTAACCGACTTAAAAATATCGACTCACTCGTTACTACTGAAGAGGTATTTCAAATATGAATTTGTACTCAGAAGTGATTCTAAAATAAAATTTTAACTGACTGCAAAATTATCGCGTGTAGCACACATGACAGGAACTATCTCAACACTGATAAAACAACAGAGACAGCGTTTTCTTTCATGTCTAAAGCTAGGGGTTGAAATGTGCAGAGTGATTCAGAAACAGCGTTTTCTTTCATGTCTAAAGCTAGGGGTTGAAATGTGCAGAGTGATTCAGAAATGTGGCTATATGTTTGATTGCATTTTGTGACGAACATTTTATTATTAAAGGAAATATATCATTGAAAAGGGAATCCTTCAAATTACAATAGAACAAAACAAATCACTGCTCACGTGCAGCTTGGCGGGTTGATTTTTGTGGGCTAGCGTCGAACGCCTCCACAATTATCTTCGTTGTTTCTGCATCCGTGCTAATGCGAGGCCTTCCTTGAGGTTTCATTTTCTGCACCTTTCCCGTTTCCAGCAGTCGTTTTCTCCATTTCCCGTTTCCAGCAGTCGTTTTCTCCACTTCCCCACAGTCGACGGCTGCAATGCTACGTTAAACTCACATCTTGCCCATCTTGAGGTCTCACGAACATTAGCATACGTGATTGCCCATGCAGCAATTATAATTTGCTGTTGCATATTCAACGCCATTTTGACTAATGACGTAAGTTCTACACTGTTTTGTTTTATTCCACTGTTGTAATTTGAATAATTACCTTTCCAACGGTAATTTCATATTTCCTGTAATGGTAATAGTTTCATCACACAACGCGATCAAACGTATAGCCTTATTTATGATTCACCCCGCAGACAAATGAGTAATGGTCCCCAACCGCAAGTCTACAGTGCGCCAATTACAACTACTCTGACAGGATTAACAATATGGGGATGCGAAATGCACGATCTTGGAACGTGATCAGGTAGGACTAACTACACACTATTTACAATAATAATTTATATAACGTTAGTTACAAATACATTTCAGTTCGAAAAGTTATGTAATGTTTTCATTCAGTCATTTATTAGATGAAGTAGAAAAAATCAGTGTATACCACAAACAGTTGTGTTCTAAACCTTTTAGAGTCAAACTTAATTGCGATAGAAAAGAATGGGTCAAATGTCCTATTCTTTCAACGTGTTGAATAGATTACACAACTAAACACTAGACTAATAATAAGTGAAATAAAAACTAGAGTAGGTATGTAAATTATTGCAATAGACAATGTCCTAATTTAGACCTTTCAGACGGTGTTGTTATACATGAAAACTACTAGACATCTACATATAGATGAGAATTTATCCACGAAACAAAAAGTAATAATTTTAGCTTTCCTTTTAGAACTAACGGGCCTTTATTGAAGCTATGCCGCCTGAGTAAGTTTTTAAGAACTTGGATTATTCAATTCAAAGCGATGTTTTACTAAGAATTTTGAAATATACGTCATTATCAGTTAACTGTTATCTCTTGTCAACTTGACATATAAGGAACGTGGCTTCAAGGTAACTGGATTACTATAACCATGCGAAGGAAAGCATATCTCAAAAGTATCACAGATGTTATGAAACTATGGTTCTCATACTTCAGTGCAATTTATTTATTAAAATGCAACCTACATACATAATTTCGATTTCGAAGTCGCTGCAAACTTAACATTGTTTATTCATGATATTGGCGTTGGTTTTATCTTATTGAAGGATTAAAAAATTCCCTCTCCTAAACTGTTTGGACAGACTATTTCAATGTAAGTTAACTGTAAAACTTTCAATCGAATTATCCGAGATCAAATTATTACCGTTTTCCAAGCTTCGAGTTTTTTACCAAGTTTTTTCCTTTTTTACCAACTATCGGAGTTTTTTTGTTCCAACTTTTTTACTAGCCCATTGGGGTTAAGGCTTTCTGGCCTCTTCCATTCAACCAAAGCATAGGCCTACATATCAATAAATAAAAATTACAAAATTATAAGATTAGGTATTACATGAAAATTTAGTGAAACCGACAATAATAAATGTAGTTGTAATAATATTAACAATTTAATTTATTTACAAATAATTCCATTCCATTAACGCAGTTTAACCTCATCTTAAAGGTACTTTTACGTTCAACACGCCACCCGGACCTTACAGTGACACGATTTATCGGGAGAGGGATTTTAACTACGGATCACATACTTTTTTTTACCACAAAAGAACATGGAGGGCTTCCCCGAATGAGTGATCAGTTCAATGTCTTCCAAGACAACAATATTAAGGGGATTCTATGCCACCTATAGGCCTATAACCTTCTTAGAAAAAAATTAAAAAAGGGAAATACACATTTTTTTGTTGCATTATGTGAATAATTACCTGAGAAATATATATGTCGATTTAAAAAATCAAAAAAGTGAGAAATGCCTCAAGATGGAATAAGAAGTTGAGTTCAAAGTAACCTAAAATCAGCATGTAAAATGTGTATTAGTTATTACACAGTGTAGAAAACTTATCATAAAAAAAACGCTAACAAACAAGTTAACGTTAAACTAATCTGGTGTACTAACTCGCCCATTTTCTCGCCCTAATTTGCCCAAACTAACACAAGCTTACCCATCTAACACTAACTTGCCCATTTTCTCATCCTAAGTTGCCCCTTATATGCGAGGAAGCGTGTTGGAAATTGGCTCTAGTGGGAACATGTGTTACCACATTCTCCGATCGAATATTCACAGATGCCACGGTGAATAGCCCACATACATACGAATATAATAATGATTATGATTGCCAATATTCGAGGACTGTTTGGGCCTTAAACGTTCTTGGCATTTGTCTTAGAGGTGAGGACCTATCACAAATAATAAAATATAAAAATGCAGGAAAAATTATACCTATAATAGCCCCTACCTAGTAAGACATGAAAATAAATAAAAAATAACATTTACTAATCTACCGGCTACTGACATATATATTTAATCATATTTTTGAAGTTTGCATATAGAAATAATATTCACAAATATATCGAAAATAATAAGGGATATACTGAATAAGGTTTCAATTCTATGTAAACGTATCTAATAGCTAGGGCGTTGGCCTCTTACAAAGCTGATTATATGAACTGAAGGGGCACCGAGATAAGAAAAAACAACAGACCGACTTCATGAGTAACTGCCCATATTAATAAACAGTGTGACCTTAGTGTCATATTTATCTTGGCAAAAAAATGTTTTTTATCGTAACATTCCATTTCATGAGATAATTGATTTGTTAATTCTATTAATAATATATTAGTGAGTATAGGGTGGATTATTTAATTTTGTTTTATTTTTATTTTGGAACACTGATTATTACTTTCTTATATTACATACTTTTAATTACATGACCAGCTTCATGGTCTTGTGGTCAGAGCTTCTCGAAGTCCCGAGTTCGATTTTCAGTAAAACCTATGATTTATTTCCTTAAAATGTATTATTCCTATAGTTTCCCATGGTGTAATTTAGGTTAAGACTTTCCTGGCACTTAATTATCATGTATCACTCATCGTAACATCTAGGTAATGTAACTCCGCCTTACAGGTGCTCCAACCTAATAAATGGGTTACAATTCCGCCAATACCAGGGGAGAAAGTCAGAAATGTCATAGACAACCTGTTGACATTGAAAAAGAAAAAAAAATTAAATACGCTATTTTTAAATCCATCTTACAATAGAAAATACAGTGTAAAATTATATTCTGTTTCTTTGCAATGTTAGCTTAGCGCCTTATAAATTAAACAGCAAAATAAATTCAGACTATTTAACCAAATTACAAGCCTAATTTAGTATTTGTAGCATTACCGATATACAGCAATCAAAATCCCTCGTTCATTCAATAAAAGCCCCTTAACCCCCAAATGGCAAAACACTAATTTCACGTGTAAATAATTCAAATGTGAGGGACCGCACTGAAAACGAAATCGTGCATAACTTATTACTAGGAATGTTGTTTAATTAGACACACGTAAGTAATTTCTACTCGTTCGCTTTTTTTTTCAGTTTTATTAAAAATGAAAACTAAATCAATGTTGGGAAGACCATTGAAGAGATGGAAGGACCAATTCGACCTATAATGAGATCGGAACAGGCCATTGGGCTTAATCCTTGTTGTTGATAATGTATCCTGTATGATACATTAACCAATTTAAGGGTTAAATAGAAAGCTGAATTCGGGTTTGTTACTTTATTAGATGATTCACTTGAACAAATATTTATTATCTGAGCAATTAACAAAGGCTTTGATACAATAGATGCGGGAGAGGACAGTCCTGGTGCGATGAGGGTATTGTTTGATAAATGGAAGAAAAGCTGGTACAGGTTGTTGAACTCGCAAAATTGCACTAATAAAAATGTAAACAAACGCTCCGTTAAGTGCACGTCAAAGGCGTGGCTGAAAATAGCCATTTTATTTCCCTCCAGTCCATAAACTTGCCCATTCGGCTTAAGGACACATGATACGGCATTTCCGGTATAGATTAGTGTTCTGAATCTAAATTTAACAATTCTGATTTATATATTTCTGGAAAAAGGTTACTAGTAATTAAGGATTTTCAGTGTAACTGGTACTACCGAACCCGGTCGCTCATGGCCATGCGGACACGAGTTCTCCAACATCCCTATTTTGAGATACTGCTCTCTAATATTTCCTTGTATAATTCTTTTTTCTCAAATCGTGGTTAATATTCTCCACTGCATTATTTGCTTACCTATTTGGGTGCTTTCACTTTTGTTTCCCTACAGTAATTTTCCACTTCCTCTCATTTTCTATCCCATCCCATTCTACGAGAGTTAACAGTTCTTATTGTTCTGGTGTCCCAAAAAGATCATGTAGCTCACAGTTTTGTAGTTTTCTCTATTCACCTGTCCGTGTTCGCTTTATTATATACATTTTCTTAAGCGTTTTATTTTCATGTATGATTACTTGTAATGTTTACTCTTCTCAAAGTAAGAGAAGATGTTTCGAATCAATACAGTATGGCTGAAAATCACAATTTTACATTAATTTTAGTTAACATTTTTTTAGAAAATGTTAGGTTCATGAAAGCCCCTGTAATGCATAGGACTAATAGTATGCTTTTCCAGAGTTGAACCTATGTTTAATTTTTTCCAGAACCTCACTCATGTTTTTACAAACATTTATTGTTCCTAGGATTAAAACGCAAGTTTCAGTTATTGTAGATCCAATTGACGGAAATGGATGCGAATTTCGTAAATTCTTTTCCAGTTTTAATCCAGTTATGTACAATTATATTTATTACAAATATTCTCATTTATTTAGTATTATTATATGGAGAAGATCAAATTGAACGTTAATTTCAAACTCAACTAAACAGAAAAAAAAAATGCGAATGCTGCAGTAATTTTAAGTGAAACTTAACTGTTATTATAGTATACAGCATTATACAGAATGCTCTAAAATTCCCCTTACAAACTTCTAGGACTTGTAGAGGGGACTGAGTTGATAATATTTAGAATTGGAAACCATGTCCGGAAACTTACCGTTTCCGTGCTACAGCCGTTTGAAAACGAGCATTGCCTGAACGTACGTCACGTGTCTCAAGAAGTAATAGCTTCGCGATTCGTCTAAATCGAAAATTTTCCTATCGAATATTCCAAGACTTGGTGTTTTTTTTTTCTTCAAAAAATTTCGATTTTTTCAAAATTTTGAAAACTGCAAAAATTGATGGAGGGTGTTTCCGGGATTATTAATGCAAGTCATGATTCAGTTTCCATTTTGTTTCTTTGTTTATTAATGAGTTGAATTGTAAAACAAGTGATGTACTGTGTCGTGCCTCATAATAAATTATTTGTAAAAGTGGTCGCGTGAAAATATGTTTTCAAACGGCTGCACGGAAACGGTAAGTTTCCGGGCAGGGTTTCCAATTCTAAAAATTACACAAGTCCGCATTTTAAAACTTTTTGTCAGATGATTTATTTAAAATAGGTGTTTTCAAATCAATTTTTATACTATTCCAGAAATGGATTCCATTTTTGTCTATCACGTCAGGTTTTTGCACAAAATAAGAATTTATGTTCACGTTTTAGCTACTCTAAGCACAAATGTATTCAAACTTCATTTCACACATGGTAAATTTGTGTTAAAAATAAATGTTAATACTGCAAAGAACTGTCTTAGTTAATTTCGTGATTACCTTGTAACAAAACAAAAAGTAAATGGTGTTCCATTAATTTTGAAACCTTCTCTTCTTTGACTACCTTGAAATCCCTCCATTTGTAGTCTCCCTCATGAACATCCAACAGTAGTTTCATTCCATGTTCCCTGGTGAAAACGTTCACTTTGCTCTTCACTATAATGTCCCAGATTTTCGGGGAAATAGTCGATATGGGAATATAGAAAGAACTTTCACACTCATGTTACAATTCAACTTTTTGAAAATTTCCAACATATTTTCCACAATTGCCTCGTAATTAGAATCTTTGTTATTGCCAATAAAGTTTTCAGTAACAAATCAGGAAGCGATCCAGGCTTCTTTTCCTCTCTCATTCATTGTTTATTCAAAATATTCATCCTTCAATCGTTTATTTGCGGACCAACAAAAATTCCAGCTTTCTATTTTTCTTGTGTGATGGACGGACATTTCTTACAAAAGTAATTGAAGCAAGGGTCATCCTGTGATAGAGCCCTTACAAACTGCTTCATCAAGCCCAATTAATGTGGAAGCAGGACTTTTTGAAGGTCTACAAGTGGTTCGTGTATGATGTTTTTAGTTCCAGGCACAACATTTCTCCGCTCTGGCCAAACTTTTACATCCCAATGTTTTTGCTTTGCCCGACAGTCCCATTCACATAGATACCATGACATTTTTGTGAAACCATGCTTGTTGCCCTAATAGTATCCCTATAACAATGAAGTCACTGCAGATTAGCCACCTGTTTTACTCATACTGGGTACTTGTTAATAGCAACTTCATGTTCTCAAATGTCTCCTTCATGTGAACTGAATGGGCAATAGGAATGAACCCATACTCATTCCCATTATGCAGTAACACACCTTTGAGACTCCTCTTTAATGAGTGTATAAAAAGTGTCCACTGAGTAGAATCATGCTCAATGTCATAGAAGTGCATTGACTCGTTTATGCTATTGCTGTAAACCAAGCAATCATTCTGTGATAATAAAGGAACTAGTTCTTATTCTCTGTGTCTGTACCATGAGTAATGTGTTCCTGGTTTCAAAAGATTCTTACTTTTAAGCCGTGAGCCAAGTAGTTCTGCAGATTCCTTTGGCAAATTCAGATCACAAATTAGATCACTAAGGCCACTTTGAAAGAACGGTTGTGGAGTAAAGCCATCTTCAGGCTGATATATGCTATCAGTATCGTCATCAGTGATTGCATCAAGTTCAATTTCAACATTATATTCTGTCAGGTTCTCTAAAACAGCTGGAGGAAGAGGAACAGGCAGCTCTTCTCCGTGTGGAACTGGCCTAATGGTTGAAAGGATGCTTGGATATTCAATTTGGTTCTTATTTTTTTAATTACACCGCTGGACAGTAAACAAACAGGAGTAACAGTCATTAAGGTGGTCTCTAGGCTCCCTCCACACCATAGGAATCGCAAACGGCATGCACATTTTCTTCCCTTTTGTCCACAATCTTAACCTCTCAACGTAATAGCGGCAAACTTTCTTTGGCGCCCACACCTTATCCTAGTCACCAAGTTTCACTTTAAAATAAGCATAGTAAGCTTTTTTTTAATCTGTAATATCCGTTCTTTGCTTAAGCATTGTATAATATCCACAAATACAGAAGAAAACATTAGGATTGTTCACACACCTGTGTGTAGATATTGTCATACTTGCAGTCATACTAGAGAGATAAAATGAGAACAGCATTGATAATGCAAGTGTCTTAGATGAACAACACTTCCAGTCACCCAATAACAACCTCAGCAGCAGTTGTACCAACCTAAAAATTTACAGGCTTGAATTGACAAATTTCCCTCCAACAATACTCTTTATCGTCTGGCATATATTATGCTCTCACCAATAAATATATAAAAACAGATTAGGTCCATTGTGAAAAAAAAACTGTACGTGATAGAAGAAAACTAAGAACAGTTCTGGAATCAACATAAAAAAGTGAACTAATACAACGTATTAGTTTTCAGTCATCTGATATCATGCAGCCTAGTGTTATCAACTCAGTCCCCTCTACAAGTCCTAGAAGTCTGCTAGGGAATTTTAGAGCACCCTGTATATCCCCATTAACACAAAAACAAAACGACGTAATCTAAAGAAATGGAATTCATAGGACGTTAAGGAGATATTTGTGACCAACAAAAAGATGGGATGGAAACTGAAGAATTCATTGAACAATTATTTGTAGCATAAGTGTACGACTCGCATTCTGTCAACCGATAAAATTGATCAGTTGAGAAAGGCAATACGTGTTTGGAAAAATTCACATTTCCAATTTGAAGTCGTGAAGGATCTACAAAATATAGTTCGATTCCTTGTTTTCACAGATTTTTTAAAGTAAAACTATAGGGTCTCTAACTGGATCTACATAGCCAATGTGAAGACAATGAGACAACAGGCGAGAAAAAGCTAAATTGTGTAAGGAAAAGTTTGAGATAAATTGAGTCACTAACCATTTCATTTCCAGTGCTGTCACCTCGAACCATTTTAATTGATCTTGGTTCCTTGGAACTGTTGTGCCACAAATTTACAGTTCGTTTAATACAGGGGTAAAAAATTAACTGGATATAACGTAATGTGCCGAGCGAGTTGGCTCAAGGAGTAGCGTTAATATTCGTATTCAGGAAGTCTTGGATTCAAATCTCTTGTACACCATCTGAATGAGTTTTTTTTTCCTCAGTTGTCAAGGCAAATGCTGGTTTAGAATTTCATTAACAGGGAATTTAATCGTATTCATCATGTTAGGGTAACATTGAAAAATTAAAAATATATGCGACGTAGCATTAGGTACTAAAGTGTCATAAAACGTATAAAAAAATACAATGCGGTGATTTTTTTTTTGTTTCTGTCATGTGCACATAGTAAAGGAGGCTGCGTGGCGCAAATGGTCAGTCATTCGCCCTCCATCTCTGGGTCTCGAGTTTGGGTCTTTGTAAATACATGTGTGGTTCATGGTGGATGAATCTGAGCCAGGTAGGTTTTTCTCAGGGTTTCTCACGCTTTATTCTGCTAAAAACTTCATTCCACTACTCTATACTCATTTATTTCATTCTATTTCACTTTATTTGCTCCTGTAATGGTGCGACAGACCTGGCCAGTCTGCATTCCTGTATATTACAGGCCTTCAGTAACTGGGGCTTCATTTCATCTCATCCTTCGACGTGGCATTACGCCGGTCAGGAGTAGAGGATTTGCTTTACGCACGGTAAAAATAAGTTTTGTCACTTTTGCCAGACTATATGTTGTTCAAATCAGTTAATTTTTTAGTGCTACTTAGCATCTCAGTTGATCAGATTTAAAATGTTAGTTTCATATACAATACAATAACCAAGGAAATTAAAAACGAGCTGCAAATTTGAAGATTTTATTAACAGAATATTTAATTTCCAGCTACGTGTCGCTACTTCCTGAGCCAGACACGCAGTGAGTCATTCATTTTCTCGAATCCCTGGAGCAAAGTGAATTGCTAATTTAGTTTATGTTCCAGCAGAAGAACATGGGATGAGTCAAAGCAACGTATTGTTCCAGCAGGAAGGTGACTAACATTCTATTTGTACTAATGGACACGTTTGCGTGACAGTCTTGATATTAAACATTATGTATTCTTCTCGTGAACTTTGTTTCCTATGTCGTCAAATGTTGGTCCTCCTGCCTTTGACGATTCTTATTATTTTCAAATTGTACGCGGTTGACTATACATTAATGGTTTTGTTAACTATCACATTACACTCCTGATCAATACATTTACTATGGTTCCTACCTTCCTGAATCCAATTCTTATCTCGTACATCCAGTTTACTTACTTACTCACTGGCACTATCGATCCCGTAGGTTCATGGCCGCGCGGACATAAGCTCTCCATACATCCCTATCCTGAGCTAATGCTTTCCAATCATTCCCTGTATAATCTACTTCCCTCAAATCATAGTTAATGTTGTTCTCCCACCTCATTCTTGGTCTACCAACTGAGCGTTTTCCCTCTGGCTTTCCTACAAGAAGTTTCCATGCACGTCTTTCATTCCCCATACGCGCAACATGTCCTGCCCATCGCAGTCTACGAGACTTAACTGTTCTTATTATATCTGGCTTCCTATAAAGACCATGTAGTTCATTGTTATGTAGTCTTCTCCATTCACCTGTCTGTTCATATCTCTTTGGTCCAAAAATTTTCCTAAGAACTTTATTCTCAAATACTCGTAATCTCCTTTCCTCCCTTAAAGTAAGAGTCCATGTTTCGCACCCATATAATATAACTGGTAGAATAATAGTTACATCTTTTCAGCTTAACGTTTTTTGAAAGGAGTTGGGACATCAAAAGTCTCTGCAATGCAGAATAGCACGCATTTCTAGAATTGAGCCTATGTTTAATTTCTTTGTGCATCTCATTCATATTTGTGATTATTGTTCCTAGGTATTTGAATTCAGCCACTTCCTCAAAATTTCCCTCATTTGTCATTAGCTGTCCATTTCCATTATATACTGAATTTCTACGTGTGGCCATATATTTAGTTTTACTGATATTTACTTCCAGTCCTAATTTCTTAGTGTTACTCAATAGTGTGTGCGTGTTGGCCTTTAGTATCTCCTCGCTATCGGCCAGTAGTACGTCATCAGCATAAACTAACAGCTTATTAATACCATTCAGTTGTAAGCCTTCCTCATTCTCTAAAGATTTAATGGCATACTCTAGTACAAAATTAAATAGTAGAGGAGATAGTGCATCTCCTTGCTTCAACCCATTCTGGATTTCAAAAGTGTCTGAAAACTGTTTGCCTACACGCACCCTACTCTTTGAGCCATTTAGACACATTCGTAAGTTTACTAATATAAATAACAATATCCCCTAGTCTACTTCTCAATCCCTTTCTCCCATTCGAGCTTTATGACATACTTACCTCAATTTCCTAGGCTTAACCATGGGAATGTTAAGACAAAGATACAAATTATTAAGTTCCTCATTGTGAAGTTTTCTCATTTCTATATTATCATCCTTTATGGGACCGAATATTACTCTTAGGATCAGTTGCTTTCATACTTTCACACATCACAATATCACCAAAATAAATTTAAAGACTAATGTTATTATATCCTATGCGTATCTACATAGCGATGCCAGCGTTTGAGTAAATTCTCGTATATTTCATATTACGTATTACAAATTAACGTAAGGTGTTCAATTTACCATGCAAGGCAACTTCGATAAATATCCAGAAATCGCGGAGCTGAAATAAATTAATGTACTATTAACGAGGTGTGATAGCATATAAGCTGAGCTAACTTCGATAAAAAAGTCAATACTTCCAAAACTACCGATAAAATACTAGATATCCTGAGTATTATTTACTTAAATGTGAATTTCTGGGATCCACACAGTCTCGGGAGGACAATTAAATAGCGAAATCCGGTTAGGAAACCTGATACTAAGGAAATGTAACTATGTGACTCCTTGTTCTGCCATCTTTAATCTGATAGGAAGTAATAGTTCAGTCGACCTTTGTTCTTTTGAGAGTAATGCCAAGAATTTTTAGAGCAAGTTTCGCATTTTAATTTTTTCATACAAAACATAGTACTAGATTAGGAAATGCACAGAATTTAATAAGACCTGGTATAAAAAACTGAACTATCCCAACAAACAACATAGCCTATTCTTTATAAATTATTACATTTATTGTATTTTTACCATATATAAAAGATGAAGAAAATAATATTTGCATCTTCAAAATTTATGTCATTCATATTCGTAAGTCCAAGTGACGTACACTATTTTCAGTTAAAATAGTTTTTTTTTTAACATTTCATATTAGCATCACAGTTCAACATGGAGGATAAAGGACCGGTAAATATTCCTCAGACGTTTTATTTTTTACTTCAAACTCTATAAAGCCACGCATAAACTAAGGCAATGCAAACATGGCTTTACTTCTCTTCGAAGGATGCTTAAGATCAGAATATTTCTTGCCCTGAAAAAGTACATCTACCCACTGTTTAACCTTACCGTTGCCAGTAATAATTTGCAATATTATTAAATGCATGCGGTGAGTCAATACATTTTATTGTCAATTCGTATACAAGATTCTGGGTATAAAAGCGGTAGTCTCTTACGTGAACAATATAGCCTATAATTAGCACCGATTGTTTCAAATGTGGGAATATTAACCTCAGAGCCATTGCCTTTTAGTAAGCTAAGCTACAATCTCCAGAGCCTATTAAGATATCTAATGTATATATGCAAACAGCCTACAATACTTTTCATTGTCAACATAGATTATGTTTATGACTCTTGAAGTTTTATTTGCTAAAAGCCTTCTCTTCAAGTTGCATGCAGCTTTTTGGCACAGTTCAAGTTTTTCATTGCAGAATAATTTACTACATAGTAAAATGGGGGCACGCCGTAGCGTAGTGGTTAAGGCTCTGAGCTACAAGCCGGAGGGTCGAGGGTTCAAGTCCCGTTGGGGTCAGGATTTTTAAACTGACCCAAACCCTCTGGTGGCACTATGTTCCTGGGGTCGACTCAGCCTCTAACTGAAATGAGTACCAGACGCTTGTTCTGGGGGTTAAAGGCGGCTGTCACGCAGGGCTGACAACCCGGTTGACATAAAGTGCCGATTGTCTAGAAAAAGTGAGAGCCTTAATCTCCTACTACCCCAAGGGCCTCCGGGCCTGTTGTGGGATCACTTTACTTTACATAGTAAAATAGAATATTGTTTCCATCGAAACCTATTATTTTTCCACTATTTCGAATCTAATTCGGTCTTAAAAAATATTTCAACGGAGATACTTCTAAATTTTAATACAAATAAAATGAATTATATAACATTTGGGGAAGGGAATCCGGTTATGTCAACTTTTTCCCCCAAAATGAGAATTAACACATGCGATTTTTTATAATCGGATGTAAGCCTATGTTGTGTGAGAACAGAAGCCAATTGGAGAAAATGTTAGAAGTTTCGATTAATGTTTTAGAATTTTTCACTCTCCTGTAAAATTTTATTCTTATGCTTACTTGATTTTTCATAAATACTGTAGAAATATTGCTAACGTGGCATATCGTAATTCAATGCACAAAACTGAATTTTGAGATTTTGTTTAAAGTGTAAAAACCGTCAAAATAAATAAAAATACGAAATGAAACAAATGAGATTATATAGATAAAAAAAAAATGTTGCTTTAAAAACAACCCTTAGTATTCATACATCAGACTCCTTTGGGTATAAAATCATTCCTCTACAACCCAAAATCATTCCTCTACAACCCTAGTTGTAATTCGTGGCCGAGGTATGTAATAAGGGTAATAACCCTCACGGAAGATGGCTGAAACAGTTGACACACAACAAGATTTACGTATGAAAGAAAACACAGTGAATTCATGTTTATTTTCCTATAAACATCCAGTGCATAGTTTCAACAGAGGGTAGACTGGTTTTAAAATAATCATCGAGGCTTGCTTCCAACTAGATTTAACTTTCCACAAACACAATTCCCTCAATTCCCTATTTAACCTTAAATCAAACTAAGAGACATACCGGACTTGACTGAGAATCGTATTCTTAATATCCAGAGTTCCAATCCGCTGACTGTCAACCGGTCTACGTTTTTCCTTGCTTTTCCTCTGACAAAGCATATCCTGGATTTAAATTTTACAATCATGATGCTCCCCGATTAAACATCAATTCACAGTTAAAAACAAATATGTCTAGATAACACTGGGAAACAATTTGTAACACAATTTCTGTTGAGATTGATTTTCGAGCTGTTTTATAGTTAATTAGGCATGATGATTTCAAAACTCACGTTAGTATTCTTCTATCACGTCACTTTTTCCTCTACACATCATGATGATAATGTGATCACTTTCCGCGGACTCGAGCATGGATCATAGAAGCACTATTGCTCTCCTCCTATTGGCCGATACAAATAAAATATAAAACCAACTATTCCATTGACATTTTCTTCCCTTTAGGAACAAATCGACAACATAAATTGTAAACAAAGAACTGACTTTTACTGAATAAAATCCAGAGTTCCAATCCACTGACGGTCAACCGGTCTAGGTTCTTCCTTGCTTTTCCTCTGACAAAGCACATCCTGGATTTAAATTTTACAATCATGATCCTTCCCGATTAAACATCAAATCACAGTTAAAAACAAATATGTTTAGATAACACTGGGGAACAATTTGTAACACAATTTCTGTTGAGTTTGATTTTTGAGGTGTATAGTCAATTAGGCATGCTGATTTCAAAACTTACGTTATCACGTTTTTCCTCTACACATCATGATAATATGATCACTCTCCGCGGACGCGCTATTGCTCTCCTATTGGCCGATACAAATATATTATAAAACCGACTATTCCATCGACATTTTATTCCCTTTAGGAACAAATCGACAATATAAATTGTAAACAAAGAACTGACTTTTACTGAATAAAAATACTGCAACGTTTATAATGTGCAGGGCCAACATACCATCCTCTTTAAGAAGAGATTTAATTAAAATTGAAAGCACACATGAATCACATCCTGAAAAGAGATGACTGACAATGTAATTACATTACAACACGCCAGTGCACTTACATTTACACGCTATGATTTTTAGTTTGTTGATAACGTTTTGAAATGATACTGACATATTCCATCCGAATGAGCGCATTCAGATTAGTGGGCTACAGTGAAACAATGAAAAGCAATATTCGATATATTTAGTATGAATATTTATTTCTACTAGCATAGTGGTTAAAGCACTGCGCTACAAGCCGAAAAGTTGGGGGTTCAAGTCCCGGTGTGTTTTAGGATTGTTAACCTGATCTAGTCCTTCTGGCGGCACTATGACCCTGGGATCAATTCAGCCTCTAACTGAAATAAGTACTATTTACTCTTATTACATCTAACCGAGACAGATCAATTGTTACAAATATGAACAATGCGGCATATGATAAACATGAAATGATATACGTGCATACTCCTTGGAGTAAAATATAAAATTACATGATATGGCCTAAGAATACTTGTGGAATTTTTTTCAAAGAAACTAGGAAGTTGTTCTGGGTAAAGGGCGGCCGTCACGCGGGGCTGATAACCCGGCTGACATTAAGTGCCGATTGTCTGGAAATATTGCGAGCCCTAACATTTCCGTTACCTCAAAATCTCCGGTAGGGGTGATATGTTACTTTAAATGTTACTTTATTTTTCACTGTTATCACTCTATTTACAAATCCTCTGAGTTTCCCTGGGAATTTTAAAATTCATGATTCTCCCTTTTTTTTTAAATATATATATATATATATATATATGCATT